>CAJVRI010000957.1:1200000-1800000 GCA_911649635.1 Poeciliopsis gracilis
ACTTCATGTCCAAGTTTTTATTTAGTTTGAAGGCCAAAGAATTTCAGAGGTCGAAAGAGGTGAAGCAGCAAACTTCTTCACCTCCTCTTTGTCCTCCAATTAAAGTGAAAAAGGTGAAACTCATCCAGACAGGAGACAGGCTGTGACAAGAGGTGAGCATGAAAAACACTCGCGCTCACTGTCAGTGGCAGTAAAGTGAAGCGGCCTATATCTGAGTGCAGTGGCAGTAAATGAAGCCATTTACCCTCGTCTGAGTGTCTGTCTCTGGGTCTGAGTCCCTGTTGTTTACCGAGCCTGCCTTTCTCACCGCCGACACTTCCATCTGACCTCCAAATCAATTTTTAAAGGGACTACAAATCAGGATTTCACAGCCACGGAGCACAAAATTACTTCCGTAAAGCAAAGGTGTCTAAGACTGGAAGCTTTGCTTTATTTTTACCGTTTGTCCGCATGGGGAAATAAAAGTCATTTACCTGTTAAAAACTAAAAAATAAAGCAAAATAAGGACAGATAGAGGTGAAACCTGCTTTATTTTCCTCTAGCACACAGTTGACATCCCACCGATGAAGTTGCATCGATTAGGCCGATGTGAAAGAACAATGGTTGAAACTGCAACCATCCCTCATGTTTTGTTGCTGGCATTTTATTTTATCTCGATGTTTTACAAATAAAAATAAAAGCCTTGAGAAAGTAGAAATGGGATCATAACCGTCTTACTGAATAGTGTCAGCCCACATCAAAAATAGTGTTTCATCAATAAGAAGAATTTGATGCCAAAAAAGAACAGTTGAGAAATTATAGACACAAATAAAAATGCAGGTAAATCTGGTCTGGAGAACCACTAAAATGTTCTGATGTGATGTACAGAAATATTTGGCTACTGTTTATGAAAGAGACCCACTTTTGTTTAAGCCATGTATAAACATCAATGTCCTCAACTTAAACAGAAATGAGTAGTTTACGCTGATTTCTTTTGTTTCTCCTCATCTCTTCCGAGGGACAAAACCAGCAGTAGAGTTTGAGGTTTTTGGTTTTGTAAAAGCACATCCAGTAAAATGTCCTATTTGTCAAACTGCCATGATCTGTGCCAGCACCATTATTCAGTAAAGTTGCATTCCTCCTGTATGGGAAAAACACAAATTTTACATCTGCATAAAAGAAAACAGTTAAAAACTCTTTAATGAGCTGCAAGACTATTGCTGCAGAATGTTTTCAATCCCATAATTTAATTAACCCGCCTTTCTTCTCCTCCCTTGTTTTATAAAACTATCCCTCCTCTACATCCGACTTCACTAATATCTCTGAGCCGTATTTAACTCCTCTCGCCTTGTTTTCATTTTACACCCCAGCAGATTTCCTGGTGTGATGCTGCAAGCGAAAGTCTGCGGCTCAGCAGGCTGCACTGCCAGAACAAGGGTGAGCACAAAATGCCCAACCGCTCACCAAATGTGTTAAAGAGAACTCAGTGCATGACTTGGAGTCGTCATTCAGTAAGCTGTGTGGACCAGCCAGAATGCAATGCTCCCTCCTGCCCCAGAAAAAATTTACTTTAAAGCAAATGTGACACAATCTGCGAGATTTTTTAATGGCTGTCCATTCTGAGTTGGAGGAATTTAGTGTATTTCTTCACATATGGATCTCTCCGATCGGAATCTGAGCCTTGATTCTGTTTGAGAAATAATACAAATAGCAAAGTGTTTCTTTGTCTGGGATCATTTCAAACCAAACGATGCACTTTGGGTTAAAATGTCATTCTGTAATGATCCAACCCGTCAGATATTCCCTTCCCTTCCCTTTCGGTGCTTCTTGTGGCAGTCATGAACATCTGTCTATGTTATGTCAGGGTCTCTGGGCAACTCTGCACATTGAAAATGTATGTAAATGGATGCAACAACACTTGCAGCAAAGATACTGTACCCTGGGCATAGTGAGAGCGTGATTTCAGCATAGAATCAAGCTGAACTCGGCACAAAATGCACCTCTAAGATGCATGCATGCAAAAAAGTGAAGAGCAGAGCAAAATGGCTGAAGGTTTTACTGGAAATCGCTGGTGCTAATTAGTTTTTCTATTTTACTGAAGAACATCCAAGTTGGGTTTGGTTCCAAAGTCTTGACATGAGCTGAGAGTGAAATGAAATCTGATTAGAAATTTAATTTAAAAAAAAAATTAAAAAAACATCTTCAGTTTGACATGAACCCAACATCCTGAACATTGACTTTGGGCTTGTCCCGTCTCCATTATTCATTCTATCATCTTATGGGTCAGATTCTTTGTCACGAAGCATTTTTCTCAAAATCTGAAATGCACACACAGTCAAAAAAAAAAAAAAAAAAAAAGAAAGGGGTTGCACACATTCCTCTGTGGAGAGACCTGCAGGACCCTGGGAGCATTTGGCAGCCAAGCAGACCACAGAGTTGCCCAGAAAGCGTGAAATACATTTTTACTAAGATACAGCATATTTACACTTCCTTCTAAGCCTTCATTAAATCTTAATTTATTAAATGTATATGCACCAGCAGTGAACTTTAAACTTTGATGGGCTATACATTTACATATGAAGTCCTCAGCATTTCTTAGTTGATTAACTGAACATCTCATTTGATTACTCAGCATGTGAACCAGAAGATTTGTCTGCAGTAAAATGTGTTCAACAAACTTCAGAATGGAGACAAACATGATTTAAAGTCAAAGTTCATCTCAAGAGTTTATTCCACACTCAGAAACTGTGGCAGTAAATAGAAATTAAGTTTTCTTCAACAGTGCGACTGTCCTCCTTACATTTCCTTTTATTGTGTTCTTTAAGTTGTCCGTTGATACTGTATTTACATGACTGTATAATAAACCTGCATTACACATGCACTAAGTAAATTATGTAACGTATGAGAAGTGGAACATTTAGAGCCTATTTAATGAAATGTAAAAGCATAATTTTAATTTCCTCCTCTCATGCACTGCACTTCATATCTCTGTACCTCATATTTGCTAACTCGTCCACCCCCTCAGCCACTCAATATTTATCTCCCCTCATTGCTCGTTTTCTCTTCCTTCTATTGCTGCTTTTCAGCTTGAGCTTCATTTCCACCAGCGTGGGCTGAGCTGTAAGTGAGGAGAAAAAAGGAGAGAACAGGAGGAGGTCGATGCAACGGTGAGCAGCTATATATCCCAACCGCTCTCAGGCACCTGAACGCCTCGTTCATCTAGCGGGGAGCGACTCGGAGGAGGGGATGAAAATAGACTCGGTTGGAAAAGACAGCCAAGTTATCAGACGCCGGCGTCGCTTACATTGTGATTTCACGTCCGCGGCGTTGAGGCTCAGCAGAGGAGGCGTTAACGCATTTGAAAGACTGTGAAATGTAATTGCGATGGATGCACGGCTGCGGGAGTTTACTGCTAAATGAACATTCGCAGGTTGTGTGTACTTCAAAGAAGTAAAAGTTATTGAGACTTTATTGAACAGCTTGAGGTTTACAGGCAAACAACTTCATTTGACACAGAACAGCTTATGTTTTTAATAAAGCTTTGAATCGAATGAATGGAGAAATAGATTTCAGGTCGTCTGGTTGGGTATAAATAAGATATCACATTTTGTAAGACATGATTCAAATTGGAACATCATTGTTACAGGATGTGGACCAACTTGATTTCTACGCATGTAAACATCTAGTGCAACCATAAAGGTTTATAAAATAGAACTTGCATTATATATTTTGAGACTAGACCAAAGGTTTGCTTTAGATAAAAACTAATCCCCTTGTCATCAGAGTGAGGACACAGAATGAGCTTAAAGACAGCTGTGAAGACATTGACAGGTCGTGACCTCAGACAGGACTTCACTTCAAAAATTTGAAGCAAACATTAAAGGTAGAACATTAAAAAGAAGGAAGCTTGTGACTGAATAATGTTTTTTCCCCTTTGGATTCTGTTTCATAAAATGCAAAATATTAGCCATTTATGATTAACTTAGAAAAATGTCATTAATGTTGGAGTGAAAGCACAAACATTTTTATAAAAATATCCGTTTTAGAGGCATGTGAGCCTCCATTTAGTGTCGGTTGTATTTTTTGGAAGTAGAAATGATGTTAACATTTCATTTGAAAGGGTTTAAATAAGACTGACATCACACTGTCATGAACATAAAAAGTCTATGTGTTTTGGGTCATGAAGTGTTATTTGGTAAATAACATTTTAAATGCAAAGTTGCTTTAAAAGTTGCATTAAATGTCAATTAAAAGTGCCAACTTTGCCTTATTTGGCAAATAAAGACACTTTAATGCAACGTTGACTAATATAGAAGCCGAGTCTATTCTATAATATGACTTTGAACTCATAAAACCAAAACATAACTGGCTCCAATTTTAACAAATGCTTACTCTTCATGCTGGCAGGAAAGATGACTCTTTCCATTTCACCCCTCCTTCAATCTACCACCTCTCTTCTAAGACAGTTCAGTTTTTTGAATGTATTTTCTGTTCCGGGCTGATGTTATGTAAGACGTTACACTCTTCCTCTTCAGCTCTTTCTATTCTTACTTCATCATCCTTCCCTCCACGTCTTTCTTCTCCCTGGAGGAAATCTTTTACTCATCAGCAGAATTTTGCGAAGCTAAACTCACTTCAGCTTACAGACAGTCGAGCAAAACTCTGAGCCGTAGCTCTGCCCGTGGAGGCTGTTCTATATTTATCCTTCAATGAGCCTCACTGAGGTCAGCCTGAGCAACGGTTCTGTACTTGTTTTGATTTGATAAGACCTCAAGACATCATTTCATAAGACAAAAATGTATTGTGTGGTTCGACATTACTAAACATCTCATGGCATGTTAATTTTATCAGTTAGATTTTGACATAACTTTAAAAAAAAAAAAAGTCATAATTGCTCAAATACGTCATGTTTTCATGCAAGCAAATGAAGGTTACTGACATAATTACATTTGACATATTGGTGCTAAATTGTATTTATTTTTTTAATCAAACTCCGAAAAAGTATGGAAAAAACCACTTTATTGCAACTACTTTGTAGGTGAGCAACGAACAGCAGGTGTCAGAATGCATTTTATAACAACATTTTAAACTTTAGTTAATGTCACATGACACTAGGGCATTTACACATCCTTTAAAGAAGGAGACCTAGTCATTCTCACTTGCTCCATTAAACTTTAGTGATGATATTTTGTTTTGCTCGTCTTCCCTTTACCCAGATGGAGATGCTGGAGATGCAGGACAAGGACCTGCGCCTGGACTGGAGTCTTGGGAGTCTATCTCTGGAGGTGGAGAGCTTGATGTTAAGTGAGGCAGACCAAACGCAGGACGAGTGGGCTGTTGTGACTTATATTGCTGTGATGTGATGCTAATAGAGGATAATGACGGAACTTGGACAAACTTTCTTCCCCTGCCTTGCAGAGTGTGGAAGACAAAACTGAAATCAGAACAGAGCCTGTAGCGCTCAACTTCTTCAGTTTGTCAGAAAGCTTTAACTCATTATGAGGTTTATTGCAGGGAATAACAATCGCCTTCAAATTATGTACAAATCTTAGACTTAAGAAGCATGCGTCAGGTGGTTTTAGTAAAACTGCAGTCACTCTCTCACCTGGAAACTCATTTTTGTTGCAGTTTGCTGTTGCTTTAGTCCTCCTCTTTCTGCTGTTCACTTTTTATATCAGTCTTGTCAAATAAAGCTTTCATCTCGTCTCAACATGCAGCTCAGTGATTAGTTTCATCCTGGTTCTAGTGTCGCACCGATTCAGTTTACCATTTCTCATCTCAAAAAAGTGGTGATTGCATCTAGTGTTTTTTTTTTTTTCTAAACCCAAGTAGTAAACACTTCCACACAAATTATTGCTCAAATTGATTTGATGTCCAATTAAATAAAATGCACTTTTAGAAAATATATCTAACACACAAAATATATCTAACACATTCGGACTTTAAAAAAAAACACAAACTGCCCTTGCTGAAATGAGAGATTTCAGAAATCAAACATTTGTTGCAGTATTCACACCTCTCTGCCACATGCAAACTAAAAAAAAAATATATTTTCTACGTTTCATAAAGTGAGATATTCATAAACTGTTTTTGTGGATCCTTTGTGACCGATGCAGTCATCCAACCATTACTTACTTAGCGTCTCGAAGGTGTGGGGAGATTTAAGTAAAGCTTCAGCATTGATTTCTTGCACATCTGATACTGTAGTACGCAGAATGTGATCTCCAGCTAAGCCTGGTGGCCACAGATTTATTGCACATGCAGAAAAGTCTGTGGCATTAGCATGTCAACTCAGAGAGGCCAGACATCCGGGAATATGTGCCAATGCTAAAGTGTTTTCATAAATGCTTATAAATGTTGCACAAATTAATTTTATACACAATGCAGATGCTTTGTCTACATTAATAAGATCTGGTCACTGGGAAAGTTGAATGTTTGCATCATAAACTGTGTATTGACAATTGAGATTATGAGGTAATGATTTGGTATGTCATTACATAGCAATGCACTGTCAATTTTACACCCTTGTCCCCAGTGCACAGCAGCAGGTTTCGTCATAAACAATATTCTGATTCATAGACATAAAGGGGCTTCATCTTTTGGCTGGATTCCTTCACTGCCATGGGAAATCTAATTTTAGGGTTACAGGAACATCCTGTGTTGTTTTGTTTGCTCGATGGAAACTTTCGATTGAATCTGCCTAAACCACAAGCAGCAGATTCAGAAATAATTTAGTGAGAAAATACTAGTTCATGCTTTAAAAAAACAAAAACAGTCAGGTGATTAGTTGCATCAGTGAATTTGCTTTGGTAAATTAAGGTGGTGACATTTTGTGGTCAAAGTGGCGACTTTCTCTTCAAAGAAAATTAGAGCCTGAATAGATTTTAAAACACTCACTGTTTTATTATTGCTTAATAAAACAGTGAGATTCCCGACTGATTGAAAACCAAGCCCTGATTTATAATTGCCAAGACAAAATAAAAAAGAAAAGCTCAGAATGAAAATAAAACGGCTCTCTTGAATTGTCTGTCTATATCTGTCTTGCTTTTATTTCTTCATCCCTCAAGTGTCTGACACAGATATTGCTCTTGTTTTGTAATTTTCCGTCTCGTATGTTTTGCCCCCTTTCTTCTTCCTTTCCGCATCTTGCATCACAGCTTCGCTTCCCCCTCAGTTTCCTTCCTCGCCTCTTTTTCATCTCAACCTGCTCATCCTGTCCATTTTAATCTTCCTGCAGCGTCTCCTCTCTGCTCCATCCCCACTCCTGTCTGTATTAAAAGCTATGAGCCGAGCGTCTTTTGTGCTGCCGCAGAAGATATTGTTTCCTGTGTCTGTGGGCAAATGGACGATTCTCTGAAGTTAGCAGAAAACAGTGTTTTGACTTCATCTGGCATTCTTTTTCCAGATGAATTGTAATGTCTCATTTCGAAAGTAAATGAAGCAGACCAAAACAAAACTGCCTGCCAGCTTTTCCATCAGCGCCATCATTTCAGCAGAAAGGAACCCTTTCGTTCGGGTTTATCAAGCCCAAAGGAAAGGATTGATGAGGCTCTTAGAAACACTGTGGACATTATTCTCTCACAGCCTTTGTTTCTCAACTGTTTCACAATTATTTATTGCGTATTTTTGCAACTTTAAAAGAAATCCAACATTAACTACAACAGAACATCCTCTATTTATTTCAACAGAGGAAGAAGATCTGATTTAGCTTCCAATATACAACAAAACAAAACTCTGGGAGTTCAATGTTTTAAACGACTTTGTTGTAAAATATTAGTAATTTATTTTCCTTTTTTTAGCTTAAGATGATTCACCATGTTTTTCTTTGCCCTAGAGATGAGAAATAGGTGTAAAATATTTGTTGCAAAATGACTATGAAAATGTTTCCACAAGGCTGTACAGTACTTGAATAGTTGCTTTAGTGCAGTTTTACTTCATGTTTCTACATGTTTAAAATATTTACAACTGAAAGAAGCCAGACTCATTGGAAAGTCACATAGAAGAGGAATGTTTCATTTCAAAATGTTAAGGTTTTGAATTCTGTCTTTCCTGCTAATTTATAGGTAAATCCATGTAGATGAATCACTGCTTTGCATCAAAAACCACATAATTTAGTCCATAACTGTTTGTTTTTTTGGGGTTTTTTTTGCATATTTGGAATCAGTAAAAAGTTTTTTTTTCACCTTTTTATCCCAAACACTTCCTGTGAAGCACTGATGTCGACAACACTGGTTTCCCATCTGACCTAGTCAGGCATGGTTCTGCTTTTTTTACTTTTTAATTATAGATTGGATGAAGTAGCAAGCACTCTATAATGCTAACAGTGTTAGCTCAACTGAGTCAAGTTAAGCTAGAACACCTCCTGCAGATTTGAACATGAGCTTCAGCAATGCTTCTATTATTTTTCTTTTTTTTAACTCCAGTGTCCATTTTGAATTGGAATTAATGAATTTCTCATTTGTGTCCATCGACTGAATACTGTGAACATGACTAATAAATGTGCAAGCATGCTCACCAACTACGAGAATAGATTTATGGATTGACCTTTATTTCTCTGCTGACCACAGATAAGCTGTGAAGCACCAAGTTGTTATAATAGCTCCCTAAAGACACGGAAACCTTTACGTAAAAGCCTGTCTCAAAACTCATTCCCTGTCATAATGACGTGATCTTATTAGAAACGCCAATCATGTGTCATATTTTCAGCATTATCCTAAAGTAATATAACAAACTCCTCAAATTCAAGGAAAGAAAAACACGGCATCTGCAACTGCAGCTCTCAAAGCAGAAGCAAATATTATCATTTAAAGTATGTTATCAGAATCATTATGCTAAAGAGTTTTTTGAAAAAAAAAAAACAGCTTTTAATTAATCAAAACGAATTTTAACCAACTGAGTGACTTGTGCGGAAAGCTTACCTCTTCCTTTGAACAAGTGCAGATAAAAGTCAATGAGTTAAAAGACAGGCGACTGCCCCCTCTCTCCTCGCATCGATCCACGTCAGGAGACGGATCAAAAAGATGGAGGCAAACACAAAGAGCTGCCAGCAGAGGAGCCAGATCAATACTGGGATTATGTATGCCTGCTGGAATATTTGTGTTCGACACTGATAATGTTCAGTTTTGATAGAAATATTGGTGTGATCAGACTGGCTTGATGTATATACAAAAAAAAGAGCAGAAAATCTCAAGTCGAGTGCTGCTGTAGATCTTATGGGGCACAAAGTGCCTCAGAGATGTTCAATGAAACCCAATTTCCACGCTTCGTTCCAGCGGACAGCTTTTCCCTTAAATTGCATGAAAATGTGACATAAATATTTAAGACACGGTCGTTTCACTACAAGCAGCCTGAAATCCATCAAGAGAAATTTCTAAAAGATGCTGCTATTCTGTGTTGACATAATACAAAATAGAAGAAAAAAAAAGGAATAAAATGTAAGGTGACTGTAATGTGGATCTTCATACGAGGGAACAAGCTGACCTTGTCAAATTATACTGGGCCCCTGACAACTCGGGTCTCGGAGACGGAGACTTCAGTAGCAAAAGTAAACACTGTCTAGACGAAGAGATGGTGAGAATATCTTCTCCGAATGAACCGAACAGAATGAAAGGTTTCACTGTGGGTCATCTATACGTCTTTAAACCTTTTAAATCGAGGGTTATAATAAAAAACACAGTGTACTCATGTGATATTGGGTTTATTTATATATAATTTGAAGGACAGAAACTGCTATCCCGTCACAAACAGAGAAGTTCCAACTACAAAGCACAGCATGAATCAGCGTTATAGTGAATCCGGTATTTTAACCCAAGAATTGTTCCTAACTAATATTTCAAACAATTTTCAAAAAGAACTTCAGTTTTAGGAAAACAACATTCCAGAATCATTGTTGCATCTTGTGACGCCTGCTTTGATATTGATTAATCCACATTTTCCTCTTTCAAATTCAAAGGTTTTAAACGTGAACGCATTCAGCTTTTGAAAGGTAAAATTCACTACAAAACTCCTAAGAACGGTTGTAAACACTGCACATTGAGGGCAAAGAGAAGCACTGCTGTGACGACATGCTGAAGGTCACAGAAAGGCTAGAACCTTCTTAAAGAGACAGGGCCCTTTCAAGGCATCAGATTCGGCTATGAAGTCAAATTTCTTTTAAACTGTTTTTATACTCAGCCGTTTTCTAATATGAAAAAAGCGGCACCATTCGCCTGATTCAAGGTGACAAACTGGTGACATATTACATATTTTATGATGGAATATTTTTGTGCATTTGTTGATGTCCAAGTTCAGCATCAACAATTTGGAAACCTGCAGAGGCTCTCCTTTAGGAGATTCTGCAGACTCCCAAATGAATCAGCTCAATTTATAACACTACATTTATACCAAGAAATTGGAGCCTGAAGATAAAAGCCCACTGTTTTCACATTTTATCAATATTCTCAAGCAGTACAAGGATTAGAAATACACGCAGATATGCACAAAAAACAAACTCAGCAGGCAGCTTCTAACTTGTGAAACCCAGTGTTTGTTGAACCTCTCAATCAATACCTTTTAAGTGTCGGGTAACTCGGGCTCACGATGCAGCACGTCATAACATCGATCTGTGGCTATTGGATTGTTTTTGCCATTCCTCCAACCCTCCGCAAATCGAACTTATATTATTTTCACATATATCTCCAGAGGAAAGCCTTGTTCCAAACCTCAGGGAGCAACTAAGCACCTGCAACATTCTGGTATGTAAATATAATCAGTCACAAACGCAGTGAAGTGATCAGAGACAGACGCAGAACATCAGTGAGGTTATTTCAAGACTGCGATTAACCTAATGGACTCAAAACCATCTTTGGCTGTAATAAATAAAAGCAAATTGAGGTTAGGAGGAAGAATAAAAGAAGAGTCCCAAGATTCTAAAAAATGTATAAATATCAGCAACTTATGAATAAAGCATAAAATTAGCGACATTAAGGAAGGAGTAAACATAATCACATTGCTTTGTGGGATCAGAAACTATTCTGCTTTAGTCTTTAGGTCCGAGTTAAACCCTGCATTCATCAGAGTTCAGAGATTTTCTCTCAGCATCCATGTACAGCTGCACCTGTTCTGAAATCAAGATGCTTCTTGCAAAGGCAGCGCAGCAACGACAAAGGTTCTTATCTGTAGATCAGCAGCACAGATCAGTGATCAAAAACCAGCCGCACATAAATGGCTGGAATGCCAGCCATCTGCCAGGGACGGGGAGCTGAGGAAGCGATTTTTCAGCACCTGCTGCAGCGTCGACTGAGCGAGGCTGTGTCCTCGGATGATCAAAGTTCCAACTCTGGGAAATTCTGTTCAAACTCGGAGTCAGGGGAGTTCAAAAAGTTGCCCTGGGTAAAATCAGAGAGCTGCATAGCTTCCCCGTGTGAGCTTTACGAAAAATGATTCTGTGAGGCTTGGGAAAGTGGGTAACTTCTATAGTATGCATTGCAAATGTAACTCCATTTGCAGTTCTGAAAACGGGTTTAGACTGAAGTAAACCTGATATTTGTTTTAATTTTTATTAGAACTGCCGATTATTACTTCAATGATACAGAAGCTCTGACTACTACTTACTGTAATCCACTCTGATCTAATATTTGGATTCATTCAAATGTAGTTTGATGCAAAATAACATTAATTTAGTGTTTAGAAATGAAATTATTGCCAGTATTGACGACTGTGATGAATCTAGAAATACAATACATTTTAGAATTGATTTTGAACATTGCACAGGTATCAAAACTTAACTTAAAGGTTAAGTTATTTAATTATTTACTATTTTTCTATTTAAAATTTCAGCTGGGAAAATCTAACATTGTCAAACTAAGCAGCATGAAAGAAACAAATGGAAGATGGAATTTCTAAAGTCACAAAAACTCTTTCCAAACAAAACGTTTGGCATTTTGTGGAGTCACTGAATGATAAAATGTGTTCAAAAAGATTAGTGGGAATTCACATCAATATGTGAAAAAAACAAATCCCTTTTGCATTTGCTTTATAATGATGGATCTCATTATGAGGTCACTGAAAGTACAGAACGCTCATCAATATGAAAAACCAAAGCAAAATAAGAGATAATTGAAGAATTGTCTCCGTCAGCAGGACAAATTGCTTAGCAGAAAGTCAGAGGCTGAGTTTGTTTGTGACTCAATAGATTTTTGACTACGGCTGATTTAGACCAACATCACTCTCTCAAACATTTGTCCTCATTGCACTTCCACATCCTTTCACTCTGGCATCACAGATTTACAACTTTCAGATGTACGACCCTCCTGCTGGCAGTGCTGACGGATGAGCAGAACCTCCAGAGCCTTATTGGCCGTCAGACTGACGATAACAGGAAGTACCGGGAGACAGGAAGGCAGCATGACAGTAAGAGAAAGATTACAAGGAACTGGAACATACTTGAAGCCTGGTGCCATGTTGGCGCATGTCCCGGTGCGAAGCCAGATGCAGTAAGGATCACGAGAGGCCAGGCAGGCTCTGGAGGAACAGATGAAAAGGAAGAAGAGGGGAATTTGTTGTTATTTGGGGGTCCAGTGGCTCCATTTGCTTTTTCCTTCATGATGTTAAATTCACACAAGCAGAGAGTCCTGAATTGTTCATGAACAATTCAGGACTCTCCATTTTCCCGTAGCACTGATCCAATTTCTTCATTATCACATAATAAACTTTGTTACTTCTCTGTGTTTTCATTGATTCAGCTCATTCTGCTCATCTACAATGTTTAGCTCTGTGAGTCAACACTGAAATCTCAACAGTTTCTAATCAGTTGCTCTCCATTCAAAAGACCAACTTTAGGATTTAATGAAACAGGAAATTTCAAGAAAATCATCTGAACGAGCCAATAAAGAACAACATGACAAAAATATATTGTTTTAAAGTTAAATCAAAGTTGAAATATTATTGCAAATAACCTAGATATAGTTAGAAAATACAGCAAAGCTTGTAGAACAAGGAAAAAACCCCTAGAAAATACAGCAAAGCTTGTAGAACAAGGAAAATATTTTTGTGTAATTTTGTCAAAACGTATGATCCAAAAAGTATAACTTAAGAACTCAAATAATCTATTTAAATTTACAAAGTAGAAATAAGTTAAGCAAAGTGGAGTCTTTTGGTTATTTAAGATTTAAATCTCACTTGTATTCTGTCTGTTTTGATATGGATAATTGGATTTTGTTGCAGTTGTTTGTATACGAACAAAACCTAAAGAAAAAGTTATCTTCTCTTTATTGTGTACATTACATTATCCTACTTTAAAGATAAAAGATGATGCTTCAAAATGGCCTTTTGACAGTTGTCACAAAATATCTCTACAAGTCAGATAAACAAAGACGTGTTCAAAAACAGACCTGCATCAAGGACACATTGATAATATAACATCCGAGACTCCCTTGCCTTTTGTTTAGAGACAGTGAGCTGTCACACCATCTTTTCATGCGTTTCTGAAACACACAGACAAACACGCTTGTGACAGCAGCTGCCATCAGGTAGCCATTTCAAATCTAGCAGACCCTCAGTAATGCAAAAAACAGCTGCCAACAACTTGCACGTGTTTACACATCTAGTCTCAAACGCGTTCATCCATTACCAGTCCACTTTTATTCGGGCTCTGCCCATCAATCACGCACAAATGCACAGTGGCACAATTCACAAGCAAAACACAGAGGCGACACGGCGGCCAGCCAAAACAGCAGTGTAAGTATTTACCAGTGCTGTCAAACAGTCACATCGCAAGTCATTCTGAATAAAGAGAGAAAGTCCCAGCAACCACAGGGTGAAGTCCAGAAAAAAGTGAAGAAAAAAAAGCCTCTGTTTTCAGTAAAAAAAACAAGTTCAGGTTCAGGGAAATTAATGATACCGCAAGCAAAAAACAAAAGACATAAAAACTAACAGGCAAGCAATCTGAGCTCCAAAAATGAGGAACAATAAAATGTGCCAAAACAACACATAGCAGTCCATACAAGACAGGGGGAGAACCAACAGAGTATATCATCACTAACAACCATTAAATGAACATTAGCGGCAGATCATCGACCTTACAGTTCTAAAGTGGGTCCAACAACAAGAGCTAACCAGTACAGTAGGTCAGGTATGTATGGTGATAGACATAATTTATTTTATTTATTTCACTGAACTGTGATCCAGAGCCGCACAGCATTCTGTAGGCAAAATAAAGTCTTTAGCCACTCAACCGCTCACAGCCAGATTAGCTAGGTTGGTGACATCAACTCACTCACTCTTTGGTTACCTAGCAACAACCAGTTGGGTAACTTGCGCAGCAGTGGTTCAAGGTTTTGCCACCGTGCCTTACAGCTGTTTAAAAATAGCAATAACAAAAAAACAAGTTTGCCTGTGTTTCAGATATTTAAAACAAAAAAATAATTAAGAATTGATATTGCCCATATGGAATGCATATATACGTTTTTCAGTCATATTGTTCAGCAAGCTTACATTTTCCTCTCGTTTCCACCAGATGTAAAACACTAGGCAACCTTCTTCTGTTGCTCCAGGTACAGTTCTGATGCAAAATGCCTATTATTGATGCTTTCGACAGTAAAAGGGGTCCCACATGTTCCAGGCTGCATTTCAACTCTCTCAACTGTAGCTGCATTTGGGATAAGATTGTTCTTCCATAAATGTTAATAGAAATCATTTAAGGTTGATGTAAACCAAATTTACCCCACATATTCTTTATCAACAATTTGCTTCATCTCTTTGAAAGCAGGCGTGTTGCTCATACTCGTTAGTTTTTACAAATCTGAATCTCAGTTGGGTGTAAAAAATCACAGTGAAACCGTTGTGCGTTTGACTAGCAGCAACGCGTGCGTGGCTTTGCGTGACGGAGTTACAGCTGGTGCAAGCCTCTCTTTGCCACTGCAGCTGTTGCCTCACCAGACTGGCTGGCTTTCATTCATCCTGCTCAGTGATTAAAATGAGCCTGATTAACACCAATGTGGGTGTGTGCATGTGTGTGTGTGCGCACATGCATCCCTCTAAAGTGATGAATGTGCTCTAATTTGGGCAGTGAGCTCTGTTCTTTTCAGCCTAATGAAGACTATAAATAAAGTTCTTTAATGTTCATATTTTACGATTCAGATTTCCCCCATTATTACCCCGAATGCACATGTGTTTCTACAATATTTATTATGCTACCAAATTAGGCTTGCCATTTTAATAGTTAAATAGATTTGCAGCTAACAAACTTGAGACTTTGTTAAACTCATACTTCTCATGTAATTTTTAAAATACATTTTTGATTGCGTGTGATTTTCCTACAATTAAAAATTTGTATGAAGACATTAGTTTTATTCTTGTTTCCTTACTTTTTACAGGCTCCATGTTGGGTGCAGCGACTGAGTGGTACTCTGATTACACAGCTGGTGAAAGCAACAAACAGTGCATGATGGTCCTTGTCCAACTCCAGTCCCAGAACCCTCCTGTCCTCCTGACCCTGAACGTTGCACCTGAGCACACGAATAAACAGAAAACAGAGCATTACTCTGAAACCTGGACACATTTTTCAACGCCAGCGGTAAGGCGGATTAAAAATGAGAGGAGCAATACTTGGAGGGGTTATAAACATCGATGTCCTCCAGGAGTTTGGATCCAAAGCTGTCATTGGGATGTGTGCTAGCCAGAACTTTCAGGACACGGCCGTCGTCTGAGCCCAGGAACATGACTGTTCTGTCCTTAAGGGGACCGGCTGAAACATCCACCACAATCTGGGTCAACTTGGACCTGAGAAAAAAAAAAAGAGCTTGAAAATCCAATCTGTGTTGTGTCTCTAAACAAACTCAAATACATCTGAAATTATTAAAAAGTACATATAAAAATTAAACTTTTGTCAATATTTCTAGTGTATTTGGACATTAAGAGTTACTATTACAAACTATGATAAAAAAAGCAATTCCTGCAATTTTTTTTAACTTACAACGTTCCATCTATATAGTTAACTGTTATGACAGGTTGACTACTGTACAGTTGCAATAAATTGTTTAATAATCCAATAAATCAAACAGTGAAGTGGTTCACAGCTGTTTTTAGAGGAAAATCTGACCCAACAAGTTTAACAAGGGGAAACAGTGACAGATCTGTCCTCATTTGGTCAAAATATCCTGCGTACTGACAGCATCAGGAAAAGTGCTACTATCAGGAGAAAAGCTGATTTTGGCATCTTATTAAAAAGCCTACAGTGATTTAAAGCCAAATGTTGTTTAAAACTCAAACTAGTTCCAGCTGCCTTTACATAAGTAAAAAGATTGGATTCACATTGAAACACGAATCAAATTTCTCTTTATGGTTTAGAAATCTGCAGCAACTCTTTCACAAATCATTCAAACCAATCATTTGATTGATTTCTACTTTACTCTTATCATCACTTATCCTCGTTCTACATAAAACTTGCATCAAAATGAAAACAAATTGAGGCTAACTCCTTACCCAAGTGCTCCGATGGGCTCAGACTGTCGATCTGACTAATGCTACATAAAAGAGTCAGCAGATTTGCGGTACCCTTCGGATATCTGCATCATCATTATCTGGGTCAGCGTGGACCTCTCCAGCAGAGAGGCTAATTCGAACATGGAATTAAGAATCTCATTCTCATTTCAGACTGGTAATTAGAATCCATCAGAAACTCATTTGAAATCTACAGCCGAGATTAAAAAGGTCACAGAATCTCCGAGCTGCAGAGTCGGTGGGAGCCGGAGCAAGAACCTACTGTGAGCCAGCGTCTAATCACGGCTGATACAGATGATTATCCTCGAGGCTTTAGGTCGGGTAGCGGATTCACTATCCCTCACTGTGGCTGTAATTTTCTAACTTGCCCCTGCTGGGTACACTTTACATCCTCCTCTTTCATTTTGACCTTTAAGATTTCTTTTTTTTATTGTCCTGGCCTTCCTGGAGCAGGTTTTCTCTGGGTGATTTAAGAAACACCAAAGCATTTTGCTTGTTGCCGCAGTCTGGCATAGCTGTACTCTCACTGCTACAACAGCACATCTGACAATAATTTAAAGAACAGATTTATTCGTGGATGCCAATTTCTGCCAAAAACAAGAAGAAAAGGAGTATGAAGGTAAGGGGGATTTTAGGCAGGTGTCATCTGTGGGTGTAAGCCAGTCAACGCCTGCTTATCTTGTGAAGCAGACTCCTTCATCCCCACGATCTGCAGCAGGTGTAACGGCTGCTAAATTTTCTATCTGACAGCAAAAGACAAACTTAACTCTTCCACCTACATGTGTAACCTGGCTATTGCTGATGATTTGGACCATGCATTGCAGGATGAGCACTTTCTAAAGGCCTAAAAAGAATGCATTTTACCCAAGCACAACATGCATATTTAATCAAACTTCACAGAAGATCTGGAGCAGAACATAATGGTTCCTCTGTTAAAAATGGAGCTCCTTATATTCTGAATGGGTGCTGAGATATTAAAGCAAAATTAATCTCCTTCATGGCAGAGAACCTAAACCATCTCAGCATAGATATTGTGACTTCAGGATGAAGACGTGAAGCTCTGATGTGTTTTACCTGCTCGATGTTCGAGTGAAGCAGGGTTGGTCGTTGACAGAGGGAACTGCCTCATCCATCAGAGGATAAGATTTGATGAAAGTCAACATCTCATCTGGGAACTGAACCGAAGATTTGTAGTCTGAGGCCGGACCGTCGCCTGCACAAGTACCAGGTCTGGGAATAAAAGAAAAAAAACTTTTACAGTCAGCATTCTTACAATATGATAACTTTTGAATCATGCACACAATTTTTTAGTACCTAGATTAATGTTTCTGGTTTCTCTGATTTGTAGAGAAAGCCCTCACCTTGGTCTGGGAACTTGTTCATCTGGCACTGGAGTCCAGGATGAGTCACTGGTTCTCTGCTCTTTGAACTTCCCGTTGAAAACTTTCTCAATGTCGTCCATGTAAAAGGCACAAACTGCTGAGCCTGGTATGCTGGAGACACGCAGGAAATAATGACAGCAGGTATCAAGTTATTTAATCTTGATTTCAGTAAACAAAGAAATGAAGAACAGTTAAATAAGAGGAGTTGAGCAATTTTAAATCTTCCTTTGTTTTGTCTGAAGAAGGAAAACTGTTCAATGGCCCATTTGTTACTTTGTTCTTGGGTTTGGTAAAGTCAAAGCATGACTTGGATTTTACTAAACATACTTCTCGTTATCGTGAGTATAATATAATGCGGCTCGTCTGTTTGGGTCTGTTGGTGCTGGTTCTGAAGCTTGCTTGTTGTTTGGCAACCTATTGGCCCAGCTCGGCCGCAAAAACCGAGCAATAACCCAACTGTCTCGCACCAGGATGGCCAGCAACCAATGCAGCATTTCTGACTCATGCCAGAATCCATTTAGCAATTTAAAATTTATATTTCCACAATGGCAACACAATCCGACATTGGACTGACTACTCTACCCACTGAGCCACATTTGCCTTCGTAAACTCAATTTTTATAAAATAAGCTGCAACTAATGAGGTCAGCCTCATGGATTATTATAAGTATTCTGAAAATGGAAGGAAAAGAAAGAGTGCAGAGTAAAAAAGGAGCCAAGGGGATTAATTAATTGAAAATGGCAAGGGAAGAGACATTCCAAGAAAAACCTGTATATATTTTGCAAAGACAGTCATGTACCTGAGAAGACCCCGTTTGACATGTTATTATCCCTGACCCAAATCTTAACAGGGACCCAATTTCTTTGTGAAATCTTTAAGTCCCGAGAGAAAGAACCTGGGTACCGCGTTCCTAGTTTTTAAATGATGTCCTCATTTCCATAAATGTCAAGTGAAAGAAATGTGTCTGCTTTCCAACAATAACCCCACACACCCTTCTAACAAAAATTTGCACATTTAAAAATGGCCCTGCGTTTCCAAATGACCTCCTTAACAGTTAGAGTACCGTTACTTTTTTAATTCAACAACAACTAATCCAATTTTCTTTCATTTGGAAGGATGTAATAAAAAAAACATGCACCAGTCTAAAACATTTTCTTGCATAATTTTCCATTAACTCTCCACTTTGATAAAATTGTCTTAGTTTTCTGTCCACTTTCCAAAATTATGCTCTAGGAAGGGTGTCTTAAAACAAACTTTGGAGCTGAAGACAGCCATGCATACTAAAACTACTAATTAACAGAAATCTCAAAAACATGAGTTTTCTCACCAAAGAAACTTATTTCCTGTAAAATGTCCTAACATCCTTTATGAGCTTACCTATTGGACTGAGTGGTAAACACTCCAACAACTGCTGGCCTCTGGTTGATCTGCAGCACGTTGGTGAGAGACTGAAGAACGTCGAAGTAGAAGAAGGAGTCGCCTGGAACTGAACAGTTCAACCGAGCCTGAAAAAGACAAATTGATTTAGAGATGGAAATATTCGGAAGTGTTGCAATCATCTTAGATGTCTTCAAGCACTAGCGTTAGCACATTTACACTGTTTTGGTATGAAACTGTACCCTTTTACCATGGCTATGCATCACAAGAGCTGTCCAAAAGTAAAATAGTAAGAAAGAAAAACATCCTCTGAGCTGCACTGCATCCAAAACTAGAGATTCCTAACCAAATAACAAAATTTTACAAAAAGAACAAATCAGAACTCCTCCAACATGCTGCCACAATGCATGGTTCAATTCTAGCATATTTATAACTAAGATATTTATATGCACACAGCTGCATCATGACATATTAATGGAACAGTGGCTAACAAAATCACCAACAGAAATCAGAAATTGGATTTCATTCAGGTGTCTGATCCAGGTCATCTAAACGAAATATTTCATCCCAACTCTGATCTGAAACTTCCACTCAAGAAAATCACCTTCAGGAAGGAAGTCCAGTATCTTTCCAGAACTCTGGGTGATCCTCCGTTATCATTCTTGCAGACACGCGCGACTCGAGAAAACACAACCTGAGGAAATTAAAAAGAAAAAAAAATTGACAACAGTTACACATTGTGAGTAGCTCATTTAAATTCATTTTTAAAAAATAAGTCTTACTGCTTTCAGGATTACAAAAAACACACCAAGCTACTGTTTAAAAAGGATTTATCGAAATACAAACTCATCTTTTAGGGTTTGTTTCCGTTTCATTGTTTTAAAAAGTTTCAACCAACTTGTTTCATAATGAAAGAGAATTTTCACACATGCATGTACCTTGCCCAAGGCTGTATACTCCACTGCGATCTCACTCAGGAAAAAGTAGACGTAGTTACCATAGTCAATGGCATGCAGGAAATGAGGCTCTGCAAAAAGAACAGGATAATCATCCGTTTCATCTATTTTCAAGGTGCATTTTTCTCTAACATTTAAGCTTTGTTTCTGTTATTGAAAAATCAGGTTGGAAAAGCCGATTCTACATTTTCCAGAATCCTTTTCAGAAACCAAAGACAAGAAATAAAATGTACAATATTGGGAGAATAAATTAAAAGGATCGACTTGTGAAGGACAAATTGATACTTGGATTCCTACTGTCTGTCTTATACAGTGAACAGATTCATTATTCCTCAAGAGGAACGCTAATTTTATTTCACCATCAATTAGACCAACAAAGGGACGATGTTAATGTGGCCATGAGACTTATGAGTTTTAAGATCAACTAGGTCTTAAACCTTTATTAATAGGTTTCAACGATCATTTGGGGCTCAAAGCATTTAAAACTCTAAACACCAACAATACAAGTTGTGTCTTGAAAGCAAACCAGTTTCCTTCATTTGCTTTCCATTGAGGTTTTAATAGAGTATTTTTTCCAACATTAAATCAGAGGCTCAGCTTTGGTTTCAGTAGGTTTACATCATAGGTGCCTGTTGTGAAGATCTGCAACACCGCGAGGGAACATACAGAGCATCTGTAGAAGTCACACACTTTAGGGAGGCATTGACTACAAAGAATATTTCACACAACTGGTAACCATTGCAATTTATTCTGTTAAAAGCTGTGAATGAGCTTTAAAGGCTTTTATACTGATGCAATTGTATTCAAATTAGAGAAAATGGCTTGTATTTTAAATGTAGTATTAAGTGGATACATGCTGTAGGCTGTGTTGCTGAAAGGTGTGGCGGCTAAATGCGATGAAGTTATTAAAGATCAAAAATAAAACGTTGCCGATGGTGAAGATGATTCCAGCCATGAAGTGATCAAAGTCATGTTTCTGCAAAATACCTCGCAGCCATTTGGAGTCGTATTTGACGGTCCTGAGAACTGGTCGGCCCTCGCCCAGGCTTCTGTAGATGACAGCATCGCTTGCTAGAAAGTCTGTCATGGTGGCTGAATAGAAATCTCCCCCTGCAAACAACGGGGCGTTTAGTTGACAAATTAAAATTAGAAAAAATGATTCTATGTACTTTCTCTTACAGGTAATTAAATGTCTAAGACAAATGAATGCTTCATTCAAAGGTTAAGTATTTAACTTTTTTAAATTACCACCTAAAACTTGGGGATGTTGTGATCAAAGCTAGTTTTCGTTCACACATTTTATTAAGCACATAAGTTAAGAACTTCCATTTTGGTCTCACCAGACCAGAGCACCTGGTTCTGATTGTTTTATGTGCTGCATATATGACTAATATGTCACTGCAGCATGTAAAAGTATTAGAAACCCAGTAAGTAAGTTATTGTTTATAGTTTCGTTATAAAATCACAGTTCTCATTGCATGGATTCCATATTATTTGAGAATGATGGACAATATAAAGTATTTTTATGACAAACTTGTTGCACTGTTTAATATAAACTTGCAGTGATCCTTTCACTTGGTTTACTGATAACTTACCAGCAAACAATCCAACATTGGACTGGATGGACTCAAACGGACAGCGAGCCTGGCCCACCACTTCCTCCCCAACCTGCTCCAAGGACGTCATCTGAACACGAGAAAAAGAAAATCACATTTCTGCCCATCTTTCCCCAAAGTAAACCAAGAAACTCACGACACTTTAAGATAGTAAAAATATTAGTTTTAGTTTGGTCTTTTGGAAAGAATTTGCAGAAATATTAACAGGATGTTTGCAAATAAGATAATAGCATTAATCTGCTGGCGTCAGTCAGTGTTCAAATCACTTGGTGTTGCTGTGCTACCATTTCATACATCTTGTGCTTCATCCTTCCATAATGAAATAAGACTGACTGTAACAGCATTTCAAAAACAAAAGGTCACCGTTTAAAACGGCTCCTTCAGTAACAAATCTCTCTCAGTTATTTGGCACACACTGCAGACAAAACCATCCATCAGGAATCTTAGCATCTGTTTGCCAACAAAGGACAAGTCTGTGCCTGTGATAAGGTTCTGTTTTATATATTTGGCTTAATTATCATGCTGCTAATATTCAGGCCGGCCTGATAAAACTTCGATATCGCCTCAGAGTCCTCCTGGCAGATGGGCAGACAGCAGTTTTCTGAGTGTGTTAGCTGAATCTCTAACAGAGAGAGTTTAGCCTCCTGAGAAGCCTCATAAATACACCTGTCTGCTATTTTCTCCCTTGGGGAGCTGAAGCCGTTTCGAGCTGCAAATGCTGAACTCCCCGATGTTTCTGCCAACCTACTTTGCCGTTTTAATTCCTAATCCAGCCCTGGGTTATTATACTTCCTTTTTTAAAATCGGAGCAGGGCTTTGTTGCTGTCGTGCATACCTTTACAATTCCTTTTTGGATTTCTACAATCTCCTAACTTTCCAACTCGAGAGATTAACTGGATTTAACCTAAAACCCAAGTCAATATTTAATTAATGTCATTTTTTTCTTTTTCTTTAGTGTTTATCGCCAACAGTCTCGCCTCAACAGCCACATACAGAGTAAATAGACCCTAATTTCCACCAGTATTATTGTTCATCGTCTGCTGCTGTTGCAGTGCTTGGAGACAATGATGTTGATGAATTAAAAGCTCTCCACAAGAGTAGGCCAGGCCATATGAGCCTGCATTTATAATGACTTGCTGGCCTGCATAAACAACTCTTAAAGGGATTTGGATCATCATGGCCTCAATACAAGGAGAATATATAAAATTATCTCCAAAAATATCTTGCATGTTGATTTGGCAGATTGTAATTGTTTTAACTTTTAACACAATGTTTCCTAGAGTTGCTACATTTTAATGCATAAGAATTTAAAGGTGTCAAACATACAAGCTAAGCTTTGAAATCATTCAAGAGAAACATGACTGTGCAGTTTCTCTAAATTCCTAATGTCTACTTTTAGATCCAAATGCTTCAAACCAGAATAAAAGCTCCTTTTCTTCAGATGAACATGTTTTTGTTTTTTTTTCTACTCCACAGCAGGAGATTTCAAAGGCCAAGAAGTTTCTGCTAAACAGGGTCATAAGCTGTCAATCAAACCTGCAGCACTGCGGCGGAAAGGTAAAAAAAGAAACCGCCGCTCCTGAGTGGCAACTGGGATGGTGGGATTTGTGAAAGTTTGTTTGGTTTTGACGAGGCAGCCAATTATGAGTGAGGGGAAACTCCGTCAGAATCAAAGGCATCATGTCTCTGAGACAGATGTCCTGCTCGTTATCTAAAACACGGGAGGCAAACGGGGCTTGTAAAGTGAACAGCTGAGAGAGTAATGGGTATGACTGAAAAAACAATAAAAATCACAATAATCTCTTGGTGGCTTTTAACACAGAGAATTAAATAAAATACACAAATGGCAGAAACAGCTGGATTGTCACTCATGAAGTCACAAGTTAGAAAGAAACAAAAGAATAGTTAGAACTTGAATTCTGTCTAATTTGGTTTATGAAGTCCTAACTGATCTAAACTCTCTATTCGTGTTGATATAAAATTCGTTATGCAGATTGTCATGCAGCTTTTTTCTGCCACTTAATAAAAAAAAAAATCCAGCCATTTTTCTAATCATACAAAGCTCTTACATGCAATGAATATAATTATGATCAAACGAATCTTTTCCTAAACATTAGAAGTGCTTTGTGCAATTCTAACCCAACCTTGTCAACACATTTTACATTCAACTTCCTACAAGACATTGGAAGCGAATGCATCTGTAAACCACTGCTTGGGATGCCACTTCTACTTGATTGAGATTTATTAAATCATAATCCCTTTAATCCCTGAACCAAATAAACATAAAAAAAAACAAATGAAATTAAATAGTTATTAGGATTTCTGTTTCTCTTTTCTGATAACTCAATATTTAACACCCAGGAGTTATTTCCCACCATTTCAGCCTGGAAACTATCAATATTTATTGAGCTGGGAAAGCTCTCACAGAATGAATAAAAATGTGCTGGAAAAAAAGAAAAACACCTGTGGGGCTTTTCAAATGCCCTAACGAGGAAGAGCGCATGTCTGAGGAAAATGTTTTACCTTGTAGTTCCGGCAGGTTGGGTTGAAGGCATTAGTACCACAAGCAAACAAAGTCTCATCGTTTCGAGGTACCAGAACTTTGACGTAGTTATAGCACTCATCCTGAAACACAAACATGTATTAGAAAATATTCTTTTCCGTGAAATTAAACCGTAGAGTATAATTATTGAAGGCAAAATCTGGAAAACGTAGAGAGATTAAAAACTCACGCTGTTCTTTCCTCTGACTGTACACTTGCTGACGTCTTTGGATCTCCACGTCAGCTTCTGAAACAAGGTAAACATTCGCTCAATAACGGTAGACTTTCTCTGGAGCTTTGCCTGGTGAAATCAATTGATTAGAAATAACAGCAGCTGCACTGATGAGCAGGAAGAAGATGAGTCATATGTGACTGCAGAGCTGCAAACACTTGAGGTCAATCAAGGAGGCAGCTGTTGATTCTGCAGCTCAGGTAAGTGTTGGTAGATTTCAAGAGAGAAGTTTTCCCATTATTCTGTTATTGGTTATGAATTGAACTGTTCAAGCAGTTTATAATAAGTTTGTGATTTTTCAGCTCTATGCAGTGAGATGCTGCTGCAATCGAATCTATTGAGTAAAAAATGCCAAATCAAATTTCTTTAAAGCTTAATTTTTATAACAACTGAAGGTAATATAATTCTAATTTTGCTGTAAAATATCATTTTCTAAAAAATGTATAACACTCTCCTTTAACCAACGTATATTTTAAGTCATAATTAAAAGGATGCTAACATTTATGCTTATATTCATGATATTGCATATCACCCAGTGCCATCCAACTTATCCCTGCATTTGAAGGCAAGAGTGAGAAATCTAGATCTGGACATTTCTAGAATATACAATTCCAGTCAAATCAAATATTCCAGTTTTAAAGAAAGATGGGTGGAATTTTACCTGTAAGAGATTAACAAAATGCTTTTAGTTCAAAAGCATCTAGAAATTTGCTGACAAGATTTCTAGAAAAAATAAATGTAAAAGTGAGATTATGTTTTCCCGATCACAGATTTTGCTCTCTTGGTAAAAGAGAGATAATGCAGTGACACTGCCAATCAAGTCAAGACAAACTTTTTTTCTAGAAGCATGAGTTTTACCATAATTAAACCCACTGAGAAGCAAAACAAACATGTTATTGTGAATATTTTAAAAACATAGGGAGCTCGAGAATTCCCAAATAAAGAAGAAAAACATTTCTATGACACCAAGAGTGCATACGCACAGAGACGGAGCAGGATGCGGTTCTCAGATGCACCACTGGGATCGAATCATTGGTAACGAGTGTAACATCTCACTTCAAAGAGCTGCAGTGAGCCCACCATCCCACAATACACTAGAAGGCCTATTACTGTCAGAAGCCACCCTGTAACCTTTTCCCTTTGATGAAGAGGAGGTGTGAAGATCAAAGGAAGCTTGTCCTTTGTGCTGCCTCAAATATTACAAGCCGCTTTAGTTTTGTTTTGCCGCCCTGATATTTAATAGATCTATTGTGCAATAAGGAAAAGGGTTCTTTGCTGCATTGTCAGCTGTCAACTCTAATGCTGCTCTCCTTGCCCTGAGAGAGATAACCTTATGTAAGACTAAAAATCAGAATGAAGCAGAAGCTCATATATGAAGTTCACTGAACCGTCTGAAATGAACAAGTCTATGAATCATTGCTTGCATGCATACATGGATATATTAACCTCAAAGTGTTACTAAGAAACTTACTATGAATGCAGAGTTTTAAAAATGGAGCTCAGAACAGTCGAGTTAAAAGCGGTGTACCACCTGGCTCTGTCCTCGGGACACGTCAGTATATCATTTTGTTTCCATGATCTGAATTAACAAAACTTTATGTCTGCATTTTATTTTATTTTTTTATGCTGAAAGAAATAAATAAAAGTTCAGCTTCACTTGTAGTAGCAACTAAATATCTCTTTAAATTGAACATAGAATGGATTTGGTCATGCATATCTTCAATTTATGTGTACTTTGTTCTTTCACAACAAAGCCTGTCAGTCAAAATACGTTTTAGCAGCAGAGGAGATGTTGAATATACTTCAAAATAAAGTTACTTTTAACTTTCTTAATCGTATACATTCAGTTCTTTCAAGGCTTATTCCATGTGTTTTTAAACACCTTTGACCAACACTGAAGGAGAAAATAATGATTTTCAGGGTTAATAAAATAAAACTGCATACTTGCAGTGCTGTTACTTTTTTGGAAAATAAAAAAATTATAAACTGAATCACAAACTAGAAAATATATACATATATATATATAGCAAAAAGGGTGAAATACAGCTGCGTTGGGGCAGATAGAGGTACACAGTCAAAGTAATTCTGACTTCAAGAATACTCGATGCAGACATGTTTGTGATCTCTTGCAGCAACAGAGCCAAAAATAAACTGTTTATCGTAAAAATTTACTCACCAGCTGTGGAACAAACTCCTCTGATGCCGTCGTGAGGTTCACAGCAAACACATGATCCCTGAAGAGTTCAAAGCACAGAGTCACACACTCACTCACATTTACTGAATTATGAAGAAGGTGCTGCTTCAGACGCATCGTATATAAATGCTTCTATATGTGGAAGGTTGTTTTTAGCGAAATCCAATGCTGTTTGCCATCTTCCTTGTTCTAGTGGTAATAATAAAAGGACCTGGATGTTTGGTCCCCCTTTGTATCTATACTAGTTTTAACTTTACCTTTCCTTTGTTTATCATGTCTGAATATGAACATTTATCAGAATCAGAGAATAATCATTATTATCAGAATGTGTTCCAATAATGTACAATACATTCTGTCTATTGCAGTTTTGTTAGTCAGTTTTCCTTTAGAGTCGGTAACTACATGTGAGCAGGAAGATGCACTTTAGATGAGGGTAGTGGATGCTGTGTACCTCTTAAATTATAATCATTTTTTGAGTTAGGCAGAACAGACCGAGACAGAGTGTACTATGAGTCTCACATGTTAAAATGTCAAGTGGACTTAATGGCGTTTGGTAAATTGCATAAACTGAGTAAAATCTGTTTGCGCTCCAATGCTTCATTATATCATAATTTTAAGGGATGTGACTTTTAAAATGAGAATACACAGACAAGTCGAACTAAACTACACTAAAGTACTGATTGAATCATTAAAAAGGGCAGGATTTTATTACGATAAGTTTACCTTAATGATACACTTCAATCAAGATGTACAAAAACTGAAACATGTTATGGTTTGTGGCTGTAGATATTCAGTTCAGGAATAATATCAGTCAAATGCGATTAGCATTAATGCCAACTGCTTTACTTCTGACCAACCAACCTTGCTGCAATGTAAAGAATGTGATTGATCCTCAACATTCTCTGAAAGTCCAGACCCAGGCGCAACGTGTCGTTGTCCTGCAGCAGACCCTGAAAGCCTGGATACTGGTACGACTCTGCAAACAATTCAATATTCGGAAATGTCACTTATCAGCTTATTTCTTTGAAAGTCTCAGAACAAAGAGACTGCTTGCTTTCGTATCATCCTCATGGATTCACAACAGGTATAAAAAGCATATTAATCTTATTTTACATAACCTTCTAAATATAAGTTTAAAAAAAAAGTAATACAGTTTTTCATCATTCTTGTAGAAATTTCAAAAACAGGAAAAATTTACTCAGATTTAATATCAGACAAAAAACAAAAGGTTATTTGTCTTTTTACAGTGATTTCCATTTTTGTTCTGAAATGAATTATTGGTGACTGCAAATTGTTTAATGACCACATCAATAAGGCACAGATATGAACCAGATACAGATAAATTTAGCAGCATCAAAAGTTAGCAATGAGCCAACTCGTCATCAGAACCAACACGGACTCTGAGGGATTCACTCACGCTCCGAGCTGACGACATGGAGTGGCTCCAGGTCTTTGGGGAAGGATGTGGTTGAGGCCGACACAGACAGAAAACACGAACGAAGCTCGAGGATCGTCAGCAGCAACGGCAGCCGCCACAGCCAGCCGGTCGGGGCCATTTTCATAAGAGACCTTGAGAATGAAGGAGGATGGAGGAGGTCGGCGTCAGTGGGTCATCGCGAACATCCGCTGTGAGTAGACAGAAAAAGAAAGGAGGGTAAGACTCGCAAAAGGAAGATGGAAAGCTTCCTTTCTCTCCTGAGGGTATGGGTTTCATCTGTAGCTATAAATTAGAAGAAATTAGCATTTGCCCTGCGTTAACCGAAACAACCACAGTGCAAAAGCTGCAGTCATTTACAAGCATTAACATACTGATGGCATGTGGAGTCACCACAAAGAGACGCTTCTATCATGATGAAAACAGAGCATTGCAGTTTTAAAGGAACTAGTTCATCAGCAGAGACTCTGATCAATCATTTTCACATCCAGCGTTTTCACAGAAACAAAGCGTTGAGCCGCTTGTGGCACAGACAACAGAAGTCTGGAAGTTTATTTTGATAACTTCAGCTGAGCTGCGTTTCCTTTATTTCGATTTTGCTCGTTTTAGGGGAACGGCTTCAAAATCTAATGTTAAGACCTCAATTATTTCAGTTTCTGCTGAAATCCTCTGAACCAAAGTTGTATTTTAAAAAGCTCCTTTAACTTGCTCTGATTTCTGTCTGCAAGTAATTAACACTCATCTAAACCTCAAGGCAAGGTCAGATTATCACGTCGTACAACTGTAACACCAGAGAAATAAATTAGTTGAATTACCAAGGTTTTTATGGCTTCTCACTTCTTATTTTAATCTATTTTTACCATTTTATTCATCAATTATGTTCTAAAATGCATTATTGATATACTTTTGGAATTATTGTCACTTTTTTCTTATGTGTTCTTGTCATTCATGTTGCTCCGCCTGCAACTACATAATTTCTGGCTCCTCTAATATTCCTTTCTGTGACTTTTTCAGCTCCTTGTTTCCTTTTTTATCATCAGCCAAAGTGACAAAGGAGAGCATGAAGGTGACACTTCCCTCTCGTCCCCTCTTCAATCACCTTCTTTGTGTCATCTCCTCAATCTCTTGATTTGTTCTGTCGTATGAAGTGACAAATGAAAAGAAAAAGAGTGAACTCAGACATGGCATTAAAAAAAACCAAAACAATTCTTTCTCCTTATCATCCTCAAAGGAAATGCAAAGAAAAAAAACGAGCAGTCGGAGTAACGACTTGTTTTTTTTCTCCTCCCATTTACGTCCTTTTCCATTTTGATCTGAAAGCATCATCAGTTATGTTGTGTGCACTTTTCTTGCTTACTTTTCATCTCAAACTACAGACGATCCAAGCTATTCTTAATGTCACCCACTTGATTTATTCTGTGTGTGTTGAATGGGAAAAGGTGGGAAGAGCAACAACGGGAAAAGCATCAGAAAACACAAATCAAGTAGGTAATGGGAAGTAATGTGGTAATTCTACCATGAGATTGACCAAGATTATCTTGGCAACAGTAGAAATTTGCTATGTTGTTCAGTAAAAATGATACTGCTTTGAAAAATCCCTGAGCGCAGCGCTGATATCTTGTTTCAAGCCGTGCACCTTTGATAAAACAGCTTCTGTGATGTGATGATTGCTGGAAATCTTGTACTGGAGCTTTGTGGCTTCGCAGCGTTTGAACAAACTGCTGGTGGTAATAACCATCTTTCACTCTCCCTTTTGACAGTTTAGCAGAGGCCGCTACCCTTTCTCCCCCCCCTCAAGCTGCTTTTTATTGGCTTTATACATGAGACAATTTAAGAAATTAGCTTTAGACTGAATTCTATTTTGCAAAATCTCATTCAGTCTTCACTGGTAGATTTTCTTCTTTCTAATGAGATCATGTTGTGATCTATAAGCTGGGAAACAGAAAGTAGCTCAGTAGCTTTGTGAAGTAATCTAAATGATTGAAATACAAGAAAAAAGATCCTATTTATTCAAGTCTCGCAGATATAAAATCATTTATCCAGTAAAAGTGACTCCCACAAAAAGTCTTGTAAAAAGAAAAAAGAGCATGATTCCATCTGTTGTAAAAAAAGTTCATTAGTTTTAAATTTGAAAAGAAATTAGTCAGCTAAAACTACACATTTTACAACTGCAAAGTGATGAGGCCTGTGAGCTTATTCCATCTGGCCCATGAAGTATTAATTTGCTCATAAGTCAAATTTAGTCCAACACAGTAATAATTAGTCCACTTGCCCGCATCACATAATTAGGGCTTATTGTGCACAGTGGTGTGCTCTATTAACTAGTGGTGTCCAGGTCTGTTTCACTGTACTGCACATCATTGCATTTTTAATAATCTGTGTTGGCTTCCTTAAATAAACTCAACTCCTTCTACCAGTAGCTTGAGTTGCGTTTGTGATTTTCAGCCATGTAGGTGCAATTTGCACCACCAGCTTTTTAGCAATTAATGCATATTTTCATTTAAACAGATAGAAACTGGCTTATAGATCTCATACATTTTGTCTTGCATGAATGAATCCATATTTATTTTAATTAATCTAAATGTTTTTAACCCTTAGAAATTATGTTCCCAGTTCAGAAGAGATATATGGTGCACTTCGTGCAACAACTGCAGCAGGAGTCCACTTCACATGTGTGAAGTCCAAGCAACGCTTCACTGCTTCTGGTCTTCCTTTGCCATTTACTGTTATACAACTAAAATCTACTGCTATGTGAAATCTTATCAAAGAGGTTGGTCTGATATAAAAAGGCATCAGTTTAAGCTAAGCAGTGGTAAATCCATGCAACTGGTGAACAGAATTAGCATTAATGCTATTTAGCAAATACGAGCTTTGAAGTTCCCAAAGGCTTCTCAAAAACTCTGGCTGCCAGGAAAGATGCACTTAGATTATCAAATTGTAAAGAAATCATCTAACATGCAAATATTTTTTAATGCAGAGTCAAATATTATTGGTTCTTAAGAGGCTTTGCTTTCACAGAGTAATGTAAATACATAAGTAATTTATTGCAATGCAATAAAAAACTGAAACATACAAAGAGAAACTTGGAGGATTTATTGCCTATTTATCTTTTAAAAAAAGTAATAAAAAGCTAATTTATGACTAAGCTCTGTAGGATGAGTCACATTTCTCAATGTAAATTACCTCCTCAATCAGTGTCTAGGTCACTGCGTGTGTGTGTTTTATTCCTTAAATCACTAATTGGTTGCTGTAAGCTAAATCAGCCATAATGTCAATTCTCATTCAGCAAGACGAGGCAAAGTGTGAGCGCCATATGACTAGTCACTCAGTCAGTCAGTCATGCTTGTACAGCTCAGAGCTCACCTCGGATCAGAGTTGGCTTTATTTAGTCCTCTATCCGTCTAACGCTGCGTCCCATGTCTCATAACTTACACCTGGATGTGTATTGCTGCATGGGATGGACGCATGGAAAACTTTCCAGTCAGTCGAGACATTTTAATGTATCGATGACATCCAGGTACGCATGTTTGATAATGTGAGCTCATGTCTATTTTTGTCATCTATATACAAATTTCACTCTTTGCCACTTTGGGTTCTGTTGCTTTGTCAACAAATTCAGAGACAGCATGCAACTTGCATAAAATTAACAAAAAGTAATGAATTAAAATGGCAAAAGATTGAATGTAAAAGGTAAAGAATATGATTCACTGTGTGAGACATATACATATTACTGTGGCAATTATACCATAAAAATCTTGATCTTTTCATGAACACATCGAACAGGTCTCTGCTGCATTACGTCTCATTTCAGCTCCATTTCCAACATTAGCATAATACCAAAGAAAGCTCAGAGTTGCTCCAGTTCATGGCATTTTAACAAGCAGAACTGCTCCAATGCAAATAATTCCCTAAAATCCATCAAAGAATCCAAAATGCTGCAGCCAAATTGGTCTCGTCTGTATTCGCCTCTCAAGATTAGCTTTCATGTACAATCTACAAAAAGATCATTCAATTAAAATTGCTTCAAGGTGTTGCCACTCAGTTTTCTTAACTGTGCTGTTTTAGCACTTAGAGTTACATTTTCTTATGGTGAATTAAAAAAAAAAAAAACCCAAAGAGGTTAGTTAACAGATAGACTCGACTTGTTTGTAAAGGGAAGACAGTAACATTAAATGACCGATGCATATTTAAGTCAGAAGTATGGGATTACTTAGAAGATTGGGGTTTTGTGGTGAGGTTATCAGCAACAATCTGATCTAATAGATGGCTCCTTGAATGTCTTGAGCTTGGATAGTTGATAGTTATTTTTTTAATTGTAGACCTCACTGGATGGCTGTCTGCATATGCACAATGTGAAACACACAGAACTAATGTTCCAATCCTAAGTAAAGGTCATGAGCTGTTTTTATTTTTTGACTAAAAACACCAATTCCTTGATGCAAGAGCCTCAGACAAGCTTCCTCCACAGGGTGGACAGACTCGAACCTAGAGATGGCGTGAGGAGGACCGCCCTCTGGGGAGCACCGGGGAGAGTTCCAGTTTCTTTAAATAAAAAGAGCAGCAGAGTTTAGTTTGGGTATCTGGTCAGGATTCTTCTGACAAATCTCCAAAAAACAAACTATAATACAGTAGCTCTAGGGAGAGGTGTGTCACAGTTTCTCTCCTCGATGTGTTTATTTCACAAAGCACTCCAATGCAGGATGGATACAACTTTGGTGTAAACTTGGAAGCACGCAGGATGCAATTTATTTTATACAGCCTTAGTTATTCTCATTATGAATCTGCCCCAGGCTCAAGCCAGTTTGTATCTTCAAACAATTGTTGAAATTAAAGAGGAGGATTAAATGTCACATACTAGTAGGACTTCCTGAATGTCTACCGGTAATTAAAAAACAAAACAAAAACTGCTCTTTTGTTTGGCATTTCTACAAGAAAATGTTGTGATGCTATAAGTGCACTGACAGCACATTCAGAAACAGAAGAATCCAAGAGATTCTTGGCTTTTCCAGTTTTAATCATTTTAATTTCTCATAAAGATGCAAGAGTCTAAAATCCCAGCTCTTCCAGCCTCATATTTGGTGGTAAAGCTTTGAACAATCTTTGTTTTCTTCCTTTAAAAAGAAGATCGTCACACTGAGGCTGAACATTTTTTTTTTTTAAATCTTTGTCAATCCCCGTCACTCAACCAGTAACCCATTTGGATAATTGAAACATCTTGTTCTCCTTCTCCTCGCTGCATGTTTTCTGCAGTCTGAACATGAGCATCTATTTGGCAGAGACGATCCGTCATCTGAACTGCAGAGCTAATGTGCCACACAGGGTTCAAACAAGAACACCAGACTCTGCAGTGATGTACGGTGATTTATAGAAAAGGCCAATATCGAGATTTGATCATAAATCTGATCTGGTTTGGCTGCTGTAGAACGCCCACTGAAGAGAGCTTGATCGATTGCACATTTACAACAGGATTAATCAATAGAACACTGCTTCCTGTGGGAGTTAAGACATTAAGCTGAACAAGTTTAACTCTTTACTACCCATCTTTCTGCCTGCAGCAAAAGCAGAGTTTTATACAGGTTTGGCATTTCATATAGAAGTAGATTAGACATATTTCACTCTTTGTTCTTCTGCCATCACAAAGCTTCACAGTCAGACCAGTTGGAAGGACAGCAGTGATTTTCTTTCATATCAGTCAAACAAGTCATCAGTGAAGGGAAGAGCATCACTGTAAAGGCATCAGGCTTGCAGACGGCAGACAGTTCTTTCAGACAGAGGCAGTCCACTTGACCTATACATTAAGAGGAACAGTATGGATCGTCTTTTCTTTATTCAAAGCTATGGTTTTCCACAGTATTCCCAACTTATCACTGCACACAGACATATGAAACCACAGTTCTGTTGACCTCTGGGTTATATGATTCAGTTAAAGATTATTTGTGAATCTTGGAGTAGACAGGAGCTGCATCAAGTCGTCTCACAGGAGTTTTGCTCAGGGCAGGATTAGTACAGCTCAGTTCAACCGTCTAGAAGTTTCATTGGGTTTCAGAAAATCAACATTTAGTGAACACATTTTCCAGGAAAACAGAGCTGGCATTAAAAGGTAGCAGTTAAAGCGGCAAACAAAGACGGCCTGGATACGGGCAAAATGCAAAAATATGATAAATATTTGCATTTTCGCAAAACAAATATTCTCTGCTAATACAAGGACTCACAAGCTGCATTGAAACCTTAAAGTATTTGATAACCGAGCTTTGTCAAAAACCAACAACTACTGGAATACAAATTTTAATTTTACCTCAATTAGCATAATCAATAAGTGGATACCATCTGAGTTTTAGTTTTTTTAATCTTCCAAGCCTCATGAGAAGTCATATTCTAATTTACGGGATATTACTGTTCAATTCCATTTAATACTACTTATAGTAAAATGCTGTCAAATTCACTTTATATTTTAATTAAAGAGGCAACAACAATTTTGTTTTAAGCAAGAGGAAACCTCCAGCAGATCCAGCAGAGGATTGGGAGGACAGAGCAGACGCATAAAAGCACAAACACCCACACACAAATTGTCCCAAGAGGGCTACATCTCTCAGTAAGTGGTGGCCCATCAGTGTGGTAATGCGTTTCTGAGGCCAACAGTTTATTCTCATTCACCATAAAATCTGTATCGCCATCAATACATTGCAGGACAGAGTTTATAGTTTTCCTCAAAGCTGTTGCAGTGCTTCATCAGGACTGGTACTGCTGCCAGACCTTTACTGTGTGTGTTTTTTTTTAAACAGCCGGTTTAAGTTCACACGTCAGGACAGACAGAGATGGACAATTATATCACTAAAAACATGTTATTGAGGAAATGTGTCATTCTCCCTCTGGTGTATTTTTATTTCTTTAGAAGATCCCAAAGGAAACTGCACAAATCACTATCTCAGCATCTGCAACCCTATCATCACCATCACAATCTAATTGTGTTCGTGAATGCTTCAAAACCCCAACCAGCCAATCACTAATCAGCAGCAGCAGGTTTACTGCAAATGAGACTTAAACACAGCTTACAGAGCAAGATTTCACTAACTGGTGATATTCAAAGACCATCAACGTCTCAGGTTTAAGAGGCAAATGACATTTATGGAGTCAGTGGAAAATGGTGGCCAAACGATGAACATTAGTGATATGGCCTGACTTTTCATTAAAGCTCAGTGTTTTACTATCCATCAGACTGAAAGCAGAAAAGGATTTGACATATTGATTCTTTACTGATCCACATGTTCCAGTATGAGATGGTGCCAGTTTTAGATCCCAGAGCTTCGCTTTGGAAACAAAGAATTGGTGCAAAAAACGGTTTGCTGGAGGGAGCTGTCCATGGTGCTGACACACACATACACACACACTCAGAGCCAACAGAGAAAAACATGTTTATTATTCCTCTGACATGATCTTATGCTCAAAAACATTTTATTCCTTTTTGAAAAAACAAAGAAACTCCTTAGAGATATGACTTACCTCAAACTAAATATCCAGAAATTAACTTGTTCAGGAAGTTTGTGTGTTATTTTTGCCATCTTTTTTCCGACAAAGCTGCCTCAGTAAGAACGATTATGCATCGCCTCAAGAGACAGCCTGCCAATTAGTTTTTGTGACTACAGTGGCATGTTTATATTCCCATTTTGCTAGGGGAAAATTACCTTCCCATGTATTTATTCCAAGATGAATGCAGACAATCTGAAACATCAAATTTGCAGGGTGTAGAAATTAACTTCATGCCTAACTGCTTATTTTTCTGCAGGAAAAAAAGAAGTATTGCACACACCAGTGCAGTCTCAAATAAGCACAAAAAAAAAAAATCTGCAAGGCCAAATTTCAGTCACTCAAATTGTTTCACAATGCATGCTTTTATATTACTTACTACTACTATTTCAGGTCATAGTTGATAGCCATTACAACGTTATTTATCTTTTTTAAAACAAAAAAATAAACTTTAGTATCAGATATTTTACATCTAAGCTGAACTTCATAACTGGACACAACAAAACCACAAAGATGCAGTTTTTACACATAACATTAAAGGCTTAACAACATATCTTCCTTTCCCTGAGCTACACCTGAGGCTTCCTCTGCCTACTTGTCATCTCTTGAGATGAAGCAAAAAGAGTATAATGAACCTCATTCTTACATGGGGAACGATGAACAGCCATTAGGTAAGGTCCTTAACAACCTACTGTCAGTGGTTGAAAAGAATTTGAAGGGAAAAAAGGGGATAAGAATTATGTAAATCTATTTTTTACTGCCATTCTTAAAATATTGGGTCAATTTATATTTTGACTACTCACTGTCATGGCCAGTGGTTTGCCATCATTTTTGTAAGGAAAATTTAAATGACAAAAGAATACTCAATGAGGGTTTTTGTAGCTGCCTCTGGAATAAAAAATGGCGAATAAAAAAATAGGATTGCTGGAAGCAACAATTAAATGTATAATAGATGTGAGGCTGGCTTTCACTAAAGCTTACAGTAATGAGAAGAATAAAACATAGAAGTCATAATATGAACAACTTGAGCAAATGGGTGGGTATATGTAAGAGAATGTGATCTTATTAGTATGTCTGTCATTTAATATATTTATTAGAAATGTCCCAATTCAACCCAAAGTATTGGATCGCAGCTTTATTAAACAGTTTCCTGACTAAATTCAGCTGTTGGTGCATCACCTGATTTTCTGAGCCACACATAAAACCACTAAATGATCAAGTTTAAAAACATGCAGCCAAATTTCAGAAGCACAGCTGCTTACTCTGAGGTTAAAGGTATTTTAAAGATACTTCATTATTTAAAAGTAGAATATTAAAATGCTGAAAACAAGTGTCCAGAAAGTTATTAGGATTGTGTTTTAAGTTTTAAGTAGCAGGAATAAACTGAAAATAAACCTCCATGTTGTTAAATGGCATCATTACAGCTGCTGGAACCAGTTGAGGCTCATAAGTAACTGACACAAGCTGGATTACAAACAAGTCGAGTCAATTTGTTAGCACAGAGTAGCATTTCACCAAAAAACAAACAAAACCAAGATGTTAGCTGGAGCAAAACATTGTGAATTTTTGGAAATAGTCGACTAAACAGTCGAATGTATTAGACTCCTGTTAAAATAAAGTATCTGTTAATGTTGAGGTAGATGTTGTGGGTATTTGTGTGTGAATTAAGCAGGACACTTAACAATAACATAGGCTGTTACTAAACAACATATGCTGTGCATTGCTTTCCATGAACAGACTTAATATATTAGGTATTACTATTGCACTAAAATGTAGATGGATTTAAATCACCTTTAATTGCAGAAACATCACAGATGATGCACCAATCGCTAACATTGGTGCATCTGTTTAACGATCCATCTCTCTTCTGCTTTGCACAGTCATCAACTACCACCTTCTTTGTGAAACAGCTCCTCCCCTTTGAGACACTGCAGCTGCTTTCATTTAGATAATTGACAGAAATCATTCTGTGGCAGCTTCCTGTTTGTGTGCCAGATGAACAGCGGTTCACCTCCGCGGCCCGGTGGCTCTGGATTAACCGTTATTGGGAGAATGTCAGAGCAACTCTGAGGTTTCAATGAGATTGGTGTCAGACGGGTCGCGGCGGCTGAAGCGGCTGTGATTATAGTGAAGCCTGATAAGTGATAATGAGATTAGGGTCTGCAGCGTGAGGGCAGATCCACTGATTTGGTCATTTACAGCATCTATTGAAGAGGACGGTGAGATGCTGTGGCCTCAGCTCTCTCATTTGAAAAAAATGGATTTAAACCATAAATAAAGTTAGATTACTAGTTGGTAGAATTTAATTTGAATTTTATGATCTCTGGCCAACTTTCTGCATCTTTAGGTCCTTATTGGACATATGTTTCTCTTTTTGGTGAGCCTTACATATTCAGTCAAAGCATTTTGTATCTGTCATTTGATGGTTATTCTTTAACTTATAAAAAAGTTTTAGTATTCAACCATTTGAATGGATTGTGTCATTTTTGTGCACGCTTATGCCAAATGTGTGGATTCCTTTGCTTAATTAGAACAAAAGGTGTTACTGGTACTATTTTAGTCGCACCACATTTCAGATGGTTAAATATTTCACTAAGAAAGGATTCAATCCCTGTTTTCATCTGCTTGTTAATAGAAAAAATAATATGCCAACTTATGAAATCACAAATTAGAGTAGACGTTCTCACAAATAAACACATTTCAACAAAGATGCTGTATTTTTCATCTTATGAATGTGAAGACAGCAGTGGTTGGGTGTCGGTGATGTTGATTTTTCAACAGAGAAAATATTCTGTTGCAACACATTTTCTGTTTTGAAACTGCCAAACAAGAGAAATGGAGCTGCACTTTTATCCTGATGCATAAGCAGATTCTACTGCACAGACTTTTGTATCTTTATTAAGGTTTTATTTTAACCTTACAAGAAATAAAACATGCTTTGCTGCTGCAATCATGTAACTTTCTGCAAGAATTAGTTTGAATTTCCATTGAATGTTTAGTTGGTTTTTTTTAAGTCAGTTTTCTGAAAACTCCAAAGCCAATTGTTTTACTGTACAGTAAATAATTGACCTTGACCTCAGGATTAAGATTTTTTTGGAGCTTTTGAGTCTTAAAGATGTTTTTCTACATGTGCATGTAGGACGGCGGCATCCATCTCGTCACGGAACACGTCCAGCCGCTGGAACTGCTGTTGGACAGCCTGTCCCCAGAGGAAATTTGCGCTTGCATCTACGACGTCCTGCAGGCACTCATCTTGCAGGATAGATGCAGCATTTCTATCCATTTCAGGATAGAAATGCTGCATCAAGCACCAATTGACTGCAGAGAGTGACTTTATACCAAGTGGTGTGTGCAGATGGGCTCTACTAGTCAGGACATTCAGTCATCTGGTTCTGGAGGACAATTTGTAAACATAAAAAAAACCCACAGACGACAACTTCAGAAAGATAAATGTCAACATTCATAGCTACTGTTACAGCCTGATCACTATTCTAGTGTATTTTCCACCTCAACTGTCAAAAAACGTGGTTATGTGACTGCAATGATCATTATTTACCAGTAGGGGGCAACTCTAATATTCTGGTTTGAAAACATGTCAACAAGTTGATAATGTACATCCAGTAGGATGTATCTGGCTACAACCTGCATCAGCAAAGTGAAGTTTTAAAAAAAAAAAAAAAATGAGAAAACTGTCAAATTAACCAAATGGGTGCAAAATGAAAGCAGGTCTAAATAAAATAGGAAGAGATGAATATGAATTGGCAAACGAGTGAATAAACCCAAAGTTGGTCCAAGAGCATCTTCAATCTCAGTGAGCATGCATCAAATCAGGCTTTTATTTCCATTGTAAAACATGTTTACTACTTTAAATGTACTTAAAACGCGTTTCACTGTTTAACTGCATCACTTCTCTGTGCGTCTCCCTCCGTCTGGCTGTGTGTGGGACTTTAACTGTGTGCAGGGTTTGATGTCTCGCATGGATGTTTGTGTGTCTGCTGGCCTTGAGTGGGCGCCCCAAGTGCCAGACTGAGAAAGTGGAATCAGTTTTCAAACTGACAGGCAATACACCAGTTTCTGCCGCTGTGTGCCTGTGTGCGTGGTTGTGTTTTTGTGTGTCAGGCTGAAGGACAAATTCTAACAAAAAGACTTCATGGGTGCCAGAGTAACTGAAAGACCACCTAAATGAAACTGAAACTATAATCGGACTGAGGAACTAACAGAAAGAGGGAAAAGAGAAAAGCTATAGTATTTAGTTTTTTTTTCTCCCCTCCTCTGGCTCTCACTGTTTCCTTTGAAAGTTTACGGTATTAATGAGTAAACTATGGATCGGGCACAAAACTAATCCAGGCTGTAATCAATCTGCAGGCCTCTGTTTGGGGAGGCGCAGCAACACATTTAGCTCTGTGAAATCTTGATTTCATGCAGCTTGAAATCAGCCGTTATGCTTCCTGTGGTTCACTGCTGGCTGAGAAGAACCCTGCCAACCAATGCCTGGCCTCAGTACAGATTTGCTTTCTGTGTCTCTCCACACTAAACATGTTTAAGAAAATATATAAATAGAAAGAAGGAAGGTACTTTGATCTGCAGTCTGATGCAAACCCATAAAGCTAAATGTTAACCTAATTCAAAAGAAATGATTCCTGTGTGTCATTAAGTTATTCCTCTCCTCAACTATTGCATCTATTACGCTTTCATTTAATCTATAAGCAATAAAAAAAAAATTTAAAAAAAGTTTTGGCATCGCACAGGTCTTGAACAATCTGTGAACAACCAAACGTAAGCACAAATCCACCAAAACTGAAAACACAGCTTTATGTATCAAGTAATTAATTGAAGAGTGTTGCAGATGGGATATCAGTATCTTATGTTTCGCAATCTGTGCCGGCAGATTTGCGAACTGAGTGCACAATTTCAAACAATATCTTTGTTCAGTGAACATGATGGTGTGCCAATGTCTACAGGAATTTACAGGCCGCCCACAGTTGAGGAAATCAACTTTATTCCAAACCGTTGTGTGGAATAAAGCGTTGTTCTCCACACAACGTTTTGGAATAAAGCTATGCAATAAAACTATGCAATGAAACAAAAGAACAATATCATGGCTGAGAGGCGAGAGGGGAAGTGATTTGTTTTTAATCCGGTCACTGAAGATGGGAATCAAGAAGCCTGACAGCATCTTTTCTGCATCATTCCTCACCTTTGAGCTAAGTGAGAGATACACGGTGCAAATGCATCGTTTGTTATCCAATGACGTAGGCCGACTATATTAAATACGGAACGTCTAAAAATCGCTTCGAGTGCGGGTTCTGACCCACGGAAATAAAAAAAGAATTTGAGAAACAATAGTTCTGTTGTGAATACAAAATATGTGCATCATTTATGAAGCCCCCATGTTTTATATATTGTATGTGAACCAAAAGGAAGAATGTCAAGAAGGTCAATATTTTATGTATTTTTTTCTTCCTTTTTCCACATTTAAAAGTAACCTGACCACCTTGGGCAGAAAATTCGGACTTTGTGTGAGGTTGAAAAATCTTTGATATATTCTCATGGATTCATAAGAATTCATGAGAATATATTGGCATTGAGAGGAATTTATGGCCAGAAACTGAAATATATCTAGAATTTGAAATATTTTACATTAACCCTCAATATAAATATATGGAAATATATCTTGACTTTACCAAATTGCATGAATTTCTAAATATATTCAAGCTATTTTTTAAATCACATAGCAACTAGCTCTCTGCAGACAGCATGGATATTATCTGACGTTATACCCCAAGCAGTGTACATTCATCCATCAGCTGGAAACATCTATATATATATTTTATTCTGCATTCGGTCAATGCTACATTTACACGGATTCCATAATTGTTGCATATATATTCAGCAGCTATAAATGACATTTACTCTTTCTGAATTAGATCTAAGCCATCTACAACAGTCAGCAATGCTTCTGCGCACGTTTGATTTTCTCCTATTTTTACACATCAGACTCATTGATAAAAGAATTTCAGCTGTCTGGACTAATTAGTTATATTAGTAATAGATTCTTAAAAGATTAGCTGCAGGAGAAGCTTAAAAAAAAAAAAGTCAGGCTGTGCTTTGAGTGATGCAAAATAAAGAGCTTCTTTTCATCTTTCCTCTACTGTAACGTGTCACATTTACATAACTAGTGAGAAGAAACGAATCAAGACTCCTCAAAATAGATCAGAAATGAAACTTCAGATACATTTTTTTTAGGTTAAAATGCAATAACATTTTCTTTCCAAATCCTTCTCTCCTGTAGATGGTTGTTGTTGAGATTTTTAAACCAAAAACAAAATGATAAGATTGTGTTTGAGTTGGTTTTGACATCTAAATATCAGTCATTGGGCAAAGAAAAATTTCAATAATCTGTTCCATTTAAAAATGAGCCATTTCTGGCTCTTAGGGGGCTGGCTGAACAAGAAGCAGTGATTCAGTGCTACATCAGACCGCCTGCCCTCAACAACCTCTTCTTGCTCCATTTCCGTTCATTTTTAGTGTTTCTTATGAACCATTTCATTGCCTCACCATTGTGCCACCACATAAGCGATGACTGCACTGATTGTGACGCGTTTTTTCCTACTTTTCCACAAAGTGTTGTCGATCTGAAACGTTTTAAAAAGCATGTGTGCGAGTCAATCCAGCCGTTCTGGTGCTAGAGGTTGCAGAATGCCGTTTTTGTCTGGATGCAACTGGATGAATGGCGTAAAGTCAGGAAAGGAGAATAACAGAAACTGAGGGTCAGCTGGAAAATGTCATCGAATGAGAAAAAAGGAATTTACATGAAAATAAAGACGCAACAAATCCAAACTGAGGATGAATGAACGGAGATTAATAAGAGGAGAAAAAGTGAAGAATGAAAGGAGTATATTGCAGTTTGGATGAAAGATTCTACAAAAAGGATGCAAGAACCCCACCACCCGAAAAAGAAATAAAATGATGAATAATGAATATGTCAAAAAAAGGAACTAACAGCTGAAAGGCAAAGAAGCACAGACAGAATGAGGAAGTTGAGAAAAAGTGACTGAAAGACATTACCATTTGAAAAAACAAATGGATATGGGAAGAATTGAGTGTAAGAGAAAAATACAAAATTCTAGCATTCCCTCTATTTTTATTCAAATTCTGTCTTCCATGTATCTTTTATCCCCAGTTGCAACACTGTTGTGACATTTACTGTTCCAAAGCAGGGAATAAAAACAGGTGGACAAAAAAAAAAAAAAGGCTTTTAAACCAAGAGGCATCAGAGGGAAACTGTTTGAACCAGACTGAAAAATTTATTCCTCAAAAAGAATAAAAAAGGCAGAAGAAAAATCTCTGGCCAGCCAGTTTTGCTTTATGGAGGCCACACGTCTGTTCAGATACCGCAGGGAAAAGTGATCATCCAATTTTTATGGCGTCGTCATGGTTCATCTGGGAGCCGCACGTTTTTATGTTGTTATTGTTGCAATTTAACACAGTTGGATCAAACACGTTGCTTTAGAAATCTTGCAGCATTAAAACAATTGTACAGCAGAAAAGAAATTACAAAGTCATAGATGTAGACTTTAATCTGGTTAAAGATTAAAGTCTTTAAACGTTGCTCAGCTGTACAGGCTGAGCAACGTTTCTACAAGAGACCAAACAGTTGCAGGTGATGGACCCAAACCAAATGACCCAAATCACTTGATTGTAAAAATGACTCTACACATAATAATGCATCGATTCCTTTTGTTCAAATAACACCACACAGATCAGAGGCCGCCATGTTTCAAAGGTAGAAGTAACTGTGTTTCATAAGCAGTAAGAGGTAATTAGAAGCAAATCAGTTCATTACTGAACTTTGTGCATGGTAAATAGCTGTCCTAACAGATTCTCCCACTTGAGCCTTTGAACGCTGCAGCACAACTGAACACGCTTGTGTAAAATTAGAAAGCTACGTCTCGGTTGTTTAAATTAACAAGGTTAAGGAGTTTCAACCAATGACACCTACACAACTCATCTGTCAGGAAGAAGCTGAGTGGACAAACCTTTCTGTGAGGTGAGAACGACAAGGAACCGAGATGCTGCAACAAAAGCTGCCTAAAGGGATTCTGGGAAACTCTGAACTACAATCTGCACAAAAGCTGCACTTTGCAAAATAACAGTGAGAAAATAAAGCAGAGAAAAATGATGAAGCAGCAAAAGAAGTACTTCTAAAATATTGCTTCACATGTTGGCATTCACGCACACACCTTGAGCAGATGTTCTGTTGGATTCACTTTTATTTCTTTGTGCCTTTGATTGTAATGAGACACTGCTGGAAAGTGAATCAGTTCATGTTCACTTCACATTGCAATGCCTTTGCTGAAGCTGAATAGATGGCATCATTTTTTTATGACGCTGCATCTATTGGTAAAAAAAGGAGAGCACTGACTCATGTTGAATGATAGTTTAACTTCCACCAGCTCACAGCAGCCTTTCTAAAGAAAAACAGGTAACAGCAAACGGGGGAAAAGGACATTATTAGTATAGTTATTTAAATACAACTACACTGGGAATTTATTGATTTTCTGTTTTTGGAGTGGTGCTTCTGTTCTCTTTTTCTGAAAGTACACTAAACAGACAAGGACACAACTGCACTCTATTTTGACATTTCATTACTTCTGCCGCTGCACTTAAGGACCACAACCTCGCACTGCAATCCAACAACTTGAAGAGCAACTTTGCATTGAAAAAAAAAAAAAGCCGACCCTGACAGCTGAAAAGCCACAGAGGTTTCTCTGCAGCTTTTAGCACAAACACAAAGTCAGTTCACAAGGAGACCTGCATGATGTATTGATACAACAGATGCCTGGAATATGGAGGCTATAAGTTCCTGATGCAGCTGTTTAAGATTTTTGCTATTTCCTGGAGGAGAAATGCGGTGGACAAGAAATGTCAAAAAGAGAAAAAAAGCTAAATGAAGCTCCTTATTTACTGATTGGTTCTTTTGCATCATCTGTTAATTGAGAGGACGACAGTGGGTGTAATTTAAGGCCAACCTCAAATATACTAATTTCCTTTTAACCAATTAAAATGATTAAAAAAAACACACTGGGATGCAAAGGTTAACAGTACTTACAGTATTAAAATCTCCTGGGTCTCATCTGTGGCTCTTCCAGCTGGAGAGGCGACAGAGACGTGAAGAACAAGAGGCGGGGGTGAACCCCCTCAGATGTCCTGCAAAAACAGAAAACACAGAAGTTTACTTATGAGTTTTCATTTTTATCCTTGACCAACAGATGAAAACAGATTATGCTCATCCTCTCAGAAGTCAGATAATTTCCCAAACGTTTGCTTTTGATGGAATGGAGTTCGAGTTTGGCCGAGGAAACACCCAAGTGGAGATGAGGCTGTTTATGAAAGGTCTGTGTGAAATCCACTCTAATGAATATCCAGAGAAAAGTGCAGTGAGGACGTTTGCACTTTTCATTTCCTTCCAACAAATGATATAATTCATAGAGATATAATTTTATCTTAAGATTTAGGACAATTCAAACTGCAAAACCAATTTCAATCAGCAAATGGGCTCATTGAAAAAAATGTTTTAAATTCAATATGTAATTTAATATAGTCAATACAAACCCCTCCGCTAGTTTATATTTCCAAAGACTAAAATGAAACGTGATAAAGTCAGAAATTAATGCTTGAATCTACACAAAGCAAGGATAAAAATAAAACGTCACCTTTTAGTTCAAGGATCAGGAGATTTTAAAAAAATGATCTGATCTCTATCAGATTCTAAGATTATTTCAATCTCACTCAGCTGAACAGTTCTTCATATCTCTACTAAATAATAATAAAGTGAAAGAATGAAACGTCTGCTGAAGCAGGCTGCACCTTTCCATCTTGAAGTAGCCCTTTTCTTTATGACACCATCAGGCTTTCATGCTGTTGTGGGAGTGTTCTGGTTCAATCTTCTCTACAAGATTGCTTGCATGACCCATTGTTGGACATGCTGCCTCACATTTTGACTTTTTTGTACAATAGAGATCATAATCCATCACTGAAAGGTGTCCAGGTTGTGTGACTGCAAAGCAAACTCACATTTAAAACACTTACACTCCTGTGCTGGCATGCAGTGGCGCTACATTTGATGTTATAAAAAATAAGATAAAGTAAAATAGTGCTATACTACACAGAGAAATATCCTTGCTTTTATCTGAGCAAAATATATTGTTCCAGTTCATTTAGATTCATCTCAAACCATTGGAGTTAAATCTAACTGAACTGACAAGAACATCAACATTCAGCTGAAGCTTGTATGAACCGAGACTGAACTCTTGAATTTTCCTTTGCGATTTCAAGCAGAGGTAAATCTATTGGGAGGTGGATATTAGAGAAGATTGTTAATATATTTCCATTAATGAAAAAAAATTAACTGAAAAACAATTAGCTTAATGGAAAATGGTCTTCAAACTTTACTCGATCAACAAGAATGACTGGCTTCAGATCATTTTCGTACAATAATAAAGCCAAATCCATTCAGTGCTTCAAAACACAAACAAGTTGTCAAACACCGTCTTCCACATGTTTTCTAAATCAGATTCTGCTGAGGAACATATTTCTCACATCAGACGGCTCCTGGAAGATCATGCCGTGTTTCTGCTCTCCACTGTGAACCACAGAGTCCTGCTGGTTCTGCAGCTGTCTTTGCTTTGCATCATACCATTATGTCACCCTCGTTCAGCAACCCAAGCAAGTTTCAGACTACCGCCCAGTGAGACCAGGAGTGCAATAATATTGGTGGGATGACTTAAAGTAAGGAAAGTAGCTTTTCATGTGCCGCAACAAGCTCTGTTGAATCTTTTTCTCTAACGTTTTCAAAAAATAGAAAAAAAATCCCACATAACCATAATTGATGGAAGTATTTTATTCTGCAGATGGCAACACATCAAATGACAAAAGTAAACACCAATCAGATTAAAAGAGGCCTCAAATTACATATAGAAAGGATTTGCCCCGTGTTGCCACCAGGCAAGATTCTTCACGTTCTGGAACTAATCAGATTGCTCCGCCTGGAGGATTGTAGTTCCTCTGGAGTCTCTGGAGGATTGAAATCTCATCTGGTGGCAGAACTCCAGATCGAAGGAAATCTAATCAGAAGGCGTTTGGCACCAGGCGAATCCCAAAGCTGGCTTTCATTCATGAAGAAGCAAGAAGAGCCAAGGGGAGATCGACACACGTAAATTAGATCAACATGCAGGGAGGAGGAGAAGGAACTAATATCCCTGATGTTCCCACCTTACAGTGAATCGTCTAAAGGTATCCAAGGGTTTTGATTTCAAAGACAACAATTTTAGCCACTCATTTCAAATTCGAGTTCAACACAAGTGCATTTCTCTCCACCTCAACTTTTGTGCCATCTATCCCATGAACGTCTGATCTTTTTAGCCAAACAGGAGTTGTAAAACATGGGGGGGTCATGATTGGTTGACCCAACAAGTTCAAACAGGGGAAGATCAGTGGAGAACTTGGAGCAGAACAAAAGACAAAGGAGAGCAGGAATTAAATACAGACACAAAATCATCCAGCACAGCTTTAAAAAAGTGACAAAACAAAAAAATAGAGAACTCCCATCTACCACTAACCTGGTATTTGACAACATTAATGATCATCATGCAGCTCTAGACTAAACTGATTTAAATTAATGAAAATATAATGGATACTGGAGTGAAAAAGCTGAAGTGTAAATGGCGACCTGTAGCATCCAATTAACTCAAACACAACACATTGTACAAAGTGCAGTGGAGTGAAAGGAATCTCTGAAGATGAGACTGGATTTTTCCAACAGCTGCACTTTGTATTTACATGCAGCTGAAACAATAGTTTAATGAAATAAGAGGTTTAAACATCTTTTATTCCCAAATATGAGTATAGTCTTATTTTAAAATGTTTCATCAACATGAAGGGTTTGAGAGGTTTTACTGTTTCATGATGTATTCAGGCATTGAAATATATTCAACCGAATCTCCATTAAAATCTATGATTTTCACTACATTAGAGAAAAAATATTTTTTTTAAAAAAAATCTTTTTTTTTTTACTGCCTATAATAGTTTTGTTTTTTCTTGATTAGAGCGTACCTAAAGCATAAACTAATTTTTGTGAACCTTTCCATCTCTACTGCTTTCGTCCTTATACCCTCTTATTTTTTTAGTAAACTCACTGCATCCGAATCACATTGAAAATCACAGCTGTGACAGTAAAATACAAAATGATGTTAAAAACTGGTTTGATTATTTCAAAAGTCGATGGTTGTTGTCGTCCAAGTTTGCGGAAAGCACAAATAGCAATTCATGTTTCTAAAACAAGGCCGCTATGTGTCTACAAATCAAATGATTCAAGCTAATAAAACCCACTGTCCCTCTGATTTGGATTACAAGGGGAAACAATAGTGATCACACAGTGGGTACAGTTAAACATTTTGTTCTTGGAAACAAAAAAGGTGGCCAGTTCCAAGCAGACACTGGCGGTTCCAAATCTATGAGCCTGCCAAAACACTTTGTGATGGCAGATATATGCTGGCAGGAAGTCAAAAGTTAAAGTTCTAATAAATCCACCTGCTGTTCCTTCAGCTGTTCAAGAGCCGAGTTTTTTAACCAACATGCACAGTTTGTTCCTTTAGAAAACAAGCCGTCTATCAGAAATATGCCCAAAATATTCCTGCACAGCGGTTCTCCTTACCAAGTGAGAGCTGAGAAAGAGGGAAAACAAACCAAACAAGGTGGGACTACTGCATAAAACTCCTTTGTCACAGCTGGGAAGGAATTGAGGGAGGCAAAGTAAAGATGTTGTTTCAGTAGCACTCATTTTTAGAACAACAAATTGCCAGCTTGCAGTTGGTCTCTTAAGTTCAGCCATATTGTGTTGCATAACTTCCCCACTTAGACCCTCGTTTGGTCAGGCCACTTTTTTAAAAAAAAAAAAAAAAAAAACACTCAGGTGAGCATGAAAGTTTGTTAATGACAAAATATTCACTAAAGAAAAACCAAATATGTGAACAAATGAACCAATCAACGATGGGAAAATCCTGTTTCAATTGATGACGTTGTGTTCCATGACTTAATTTTTGTGTTATGATGCAAAACACTTTGAATCGCCTTGTTGCTGAAAGGTGCTATACAAATAAAACTGACTGATTGACCATCCGTAATACTCGGATTCAGTGGGAGAAGAAGTGCATGTATTAGTGAGTTGAATGTGTGAGGATGTGCAAGAATATTTATGTAAATTTGGAGGTTGCAAGGTTGTTCATGAACACGTAAAGAGGAAAATGTATGTAATTTTTGCATCTCGACTTAATTGAGTTGTTGAGGCTTTGAGACAGAACAATTGTATAGCATAACTGAAATTGAAGTTTAGTGCAAGAGGTTTGGCGAGTTGAAAATCGGGTTTTCCTTTTCCTCACATTTACTAATCCAAAGGTAATGCAAGTTTAGAACAGATTTACGGTCCCTTCAGAAAATTCCAGGCCTGACCTGAGGTTTGTTAAAAAGTGTCCAAAACTTCTTCCCATTGGTGGAACTACTGACCTGATCAGTACGGTTTTGCTCAGTGCAGCTTCTTACAGCTGAGATCTCGTTGTCGGAGCCACAATCTAAATCTAATGACCACAAGTGGGATCGAAATATAGACAGAACGCTAAATTAAGGAGTTTGCTTTCTGGCTCAGCTTCTTCACAGCGAAGCACTGAAAGCATTATTGCAGAGAAAGGCCTATTCTGTCTACTCATCTCCCACTTTAAAGAACTGTGCAATTTTAAAGCAGAAATGTGTTTGTCTAGCAAACTATAGAACATCTTACAATTAAGTGTTGATGAGCAGCTCCTCATGACCCCAAAATGTATGTAGGTCATGTACAATTAGATCTCTGAAAGTGAAATTATGTTAATTCAATTCCAGGCGTCTCATGTTGGAGCAATTACACTATTAGCTCCCTGGCAGTCATAAAATAAATAAAATACTTTTACTCGTGCTATCAAACATTTACTGCAACATTGCAAAGTTTAGGAATTCTGGCAAAAGTCAAATCCTGAATAAATGAGGCCTTCAGGTTTTCATTGTTTTGCATTTGTGGGTAGGAAACTTGGAGAAACTAATCGGTTAGTCAGAAGGGTTACACTTTATTGAGTGATGGCAGCCATGCAGGCTTGTCACTCTTAAAGAAGATCCTGATTGGCCATGGTCTTTGGTTTCCATAGATACGATTATGATGCTTCATGTCTTCACGTCTTTGAGGTTGAGGCTGTTATGTTTGTTCTTCTGTTTGAGCCTCAGTCAGTAAACATATTAAACCTCTCAACAACAAATCTGATCTTTATCGCCCGGCTCAGGCACGCACAGAAAAACACACAACAAGGCAAATGGGCCGAGTCAGATTTTCATCTGTTTGTCCTGCAATAATCCCATATGTGATCTTTCCATGGGTTAATCCCCTGTGCCTCCATCCGTCTGCTGTTGTAGATTTACTTTCATCACTACAGACATTTACTCAACTTCTTTATCTATCCTTCTCCTCCTCTGCAGTTTAACCCCCAAACCTCCATCACTTTCTCTTCAATTTCACAGTGATTTTTCATTTTTTCTTTCTTTTTGTCCGTCTCTCACTCTCTTTCTTTCAGTTTTATGACTTTATGTAATCACTGCAAATCCCAACAGGCTAAAAGCTTTATTGGCAGGAGATCTGTGTTCGTACCACCACAGCATTCAGAACGACACGGCAAACAGCAAATAAGATTTACCAAAGAGAGCGTCCCTGCAGTTCCAATAAAAATACAGCAGAGTCCTTAATGGCGTTCAGACTTAGCAGGAGTGCAGCTGTGGTTTATTGGTCCTCTAATGGCCCTTAAACCTGTCTATAGACTTCATTCATCATCATGCTGCTTGAACAACATTCAGACCTTTAAGAGGATGTTCAAAGCAATAACGCAACGTCAATGTTTGCAGCTCTATTTGAGCGTCGTTAGAGTTATATAAAATGACAAATAATCATTCAAGATTACACAAACGCCACAAAAATGCTATCTTGAGGCTAAGAACAAAGTTAAAATAAACGAGGAATAAATCCTACAATGAATTAATGTTCCTGATAAATTTTCAGTAACAGATTTTTGCACTCGTACGTTTTTTTCCTCAATTGATGGGCTTTTCTTGTCGTCTCTAACATTCTGAAAAGTTGTATTTGGGAATTACATAACTGAAAATTATGTCATCAAGTTTGTATGATCCTAAAAAAAAAATCTGTTCAAGTTTATCTTCTGTAAGGGAAAAAAAAAAACCCTTCTTTTGGAGTAATTTTAACTTTTTCCCCCACACATTCTGGAGTAAAATAATAGAGCAGCCTTTTCAAATAAACTAAAATATTTATAGCCGGTGTATGAACTCAGTACAACTGGAAAAAATAAATATCTGAGCTGATCTAATGGAGCATTGATTTTAGAGACCATCAGTGAGAGTGTTGCCTCTGAGGCTTTGAGTTGCAGAAGGGAAGGTTCTGGTTGTTTTCTGTTTAGGCACCAAGCAGCAGCTCAGGTTGCCCAGCCTTCTGGGAGTCTCCAAATGGTTTCCTGGAAGGGAAGCCGCCTGGTTGTTCGGTTGTGCTTGTTCGCATTGGCAGTGGCCAATTCACCAGGAGGGGTCCGATCAGGACGACCGCAGCCCCTGAGCGGAACCAAGCTGTGCTTTTCTCTTGTTGGATTTTTGTGCTCGGCCTGTGATATCCGTAACAGACAATGATCAAACACCAGGTGGCTCTCTCGGGACCAAACAGACAAACCAAACGTCCATAATCAGACTTTTGGTGTCATTTCTTGGACACTCAGGTGAAAAGACAGGCCAAGCTTTCAACTGATCACCACCTGGCAGTACATTGGATTGCCAGGGGAAGCTTGAGGACCGACATGCTGAATCAAAATGAGGGGACGGGTGAAGAATGAACGCCTGGAGGTGGACCCTTCAAGAAATTCATAATTTATCCCTCCAGAAGACGGGAAGTCAGCGGCATGGATTAAAGAGTGGCACCTGTTTTAGATGTGGGAGCTGTGGCCTGAAATGCACAGGTGTGCACCGAGACAACAATCAGAAAAGAAAAACGACTTTTCATTTATATTATTTTTTTTTTTTATTTAGCTTCTTTCATTCATTTTTTCACTTTCACAGCTTTCTATACTTCAAAAATTACTCATTTGTTTCCTTTGGATTCATTTTTTCAGATTTCTATATGCAATATGAGCTATACTTTTTTCCTATATGCGTCTTAAGGTCACTGTTGAACCTGATGCAAATACTTTGGTTCCTTTTTCTATTATTTAAAGGTCGTCATCGTCACCATCTCTGACATGATCTGTCCAAAACAGCCCATAATCACACCCCAACTCTCGTCCCACATTTCCATGGCAATGTAAAAAATGAAAAGCTAATGAGCTGGATCCTTGTTGGATCATGAAGTATTGAATCATTCCTGTCTCTTTTCCCTTTCCTTACCCATCTGTTTGAATTTTCTCATCATTTCTTTAATTAGATTCTGTCAAGCTTTTCTTCTTAAACTCTACCTCTTTTCCATTTTCTATTTTCCCCCTTGATCCTTGTCATCTTGAGCTATAAGTTAGCTTCAAGCACTTTAACAAAAAAACTACCATCTACTTACTTTACAATCCATTTTGTGAACCATTTTTAGTTTATTTTTTCTTCCAACTTTATTTTAAATGTATATTGTTGATCAACATTCCCATTACATTAATTTCAGACAGATTCCTAAAATGAGATTGTGACACATTGCAGAGATTTAAAAAAATTTTGAGCAATACTTAGTTTTCAGAAAAGTACATTTTGGTCTCATCTTTGACAATTTGGTCTATTTTTAGTCCAGTTTATTATTCAAATAATTGAACACTAATGCAACACAGTAATGAAAATCTACTTAAACTACATATTTTTCTTTCTTTGTGACATGGTGCCTATGTAACAATAATTGCATCTTATAAGAAAAAATAATAAAATAGATTCTGAAACTATTGGGTATGTTTTAAATGTTAGATAGATGAATAATAGTTCTTATTTATCTGGAAGACCAGATAAATAAATAAGCATGATCCTGACTTGGACAAATTCTCCATCTTCCGCTCCCTGCTCAGCCATTATTATTCTTTAATTTCTGAAAATCATTTTCTTGTCAGCTCATCTATTCAACCGTTTATGATTTTTGTCACTGATGAATTCATTAATTCAGTTTCTTTCCTTATTACCCCAAACTCTGACAGATCATCATCCTGTCTCCATCAGCCTCCATCTCATAAAGTCCATCTGCTAATGAACCAAATGTCTGTTTTTTTCTATCTATAATATTCTTCCCTTATTTTTTTTAAATAGTCTCTTTATCTTGAATTGCATTATTACAACATTATAAACTAAATATAGATTTTGCATGTATAGTTTTATTTTTCAAACTATAAATGTAAAATTTCATGCAGTTCCCAGTCATTACTAATGCAGGTTTGCAGACTATGACCTACCATCCATCCTGCCTGTCAAATGTAAAAGGACATATTGATGTTTTCTGAAACATTTGAAGTTCAAAGGTAGAGGAACAAAGGACTGGAATATTTAAAAAAAAAAAATTGTTCTTCTGCCAGTAAAATACAAATCTCTCTTTTTCTTTTTAATGTTATGTGTAATCAGAAAGGCCATAAGCACCAACCCACCCGATCAATCATAAAACCACAAATCACCGTAAGCTTCTGCTGCTACTAATGCTGGTATGATCAAATCAGCACGTCAGTCTTCACCTTGTGTAAAGCATTACAAGTACTTTTCCATTCCTCTGATTCTACATGCAAAGCTTTTTTTTCTTCTTTGAGTTTCCCTCTGACTCGTTTCTTCTTTTATTCTGAAGTTGCAGATCAGCTACAATATGACTTGACTGACAATGGCCAATCCAGCACAGGATTATCTTTATAAAAGAGATTTGATGACTTGTCTCAGAAACAAAGAATGCAAAGAGAAAACCCCAACACATCTCTTAAAAAAAAAAAAAAAAATACAGGAATGAACTCTGAGTAATCAATGGGTGATATAAAATCTAATCCTCTTTTGATCAAACAGTGAGCCATTATTCAGTCAGACAAAAGTTGAGCGCTAAAATGGAAATAACTGAAAACCTTCTGAGCATCTTTTGTAAACAGACAAGCAAGCAAATAATTCATTATTTAGCAAAGTGACGGAAAAATGTCAGCGCATTTTTCCATTCGTCAGATTTCAAACAGATCTGAGATTTTTTGCAAATGAAACTGCTTAAATGCCTGGTTATTTTCAGCAGCTCTGAGAAAGCAAAATGTCATTTGAAAATCTAAATATTTAATAGCTGCAGTCTTTTTCTGTCTTTATTTCAGTTAGTTTGTTTAGTTTCAAAGAAAAAGACTCAAACCTCAAGAGCTCTTGAAAAATGTCAGACATACGGCACCAACATGAGAAAAGCTGAGATAAACACTTTCTTGCTGGATGCAGAAATATACAGTCTCACACTGAACATACAAATCCAGTTCAGTTTACGAAAAGCTGTCAGGTACTCGGTGTGTGCAGAAATGCACTAACTGCTCTGTAGCTCTGCTATGTGAAAGATGGGGGCCGGTTTCCACCTGACAGCGCCCTGATTTATTCATGTATTGTCTTTAGCAATGTGTCTGCAGTATGAAGACACTTTAGTCCATTAGGTTCTTCCTCCCATGACACCCCAGTATCAAAGAATCGCTCTAAAAGAGAGGGAGAGACCTTTGCTTCATGTTTCCCCTGTTCTCCCTCTGCATACCTTTAGTTTCAGGAAAAAAGCATGTAGAAACATCTAGCAATAAAGAAACTGCACAAATATCTATACAAATCGAAAAGATACAAGGAAGCAAAATGAGCTGAACTTTTTCAGTAAATAAAAGTTTCCAAGATGTTGATAATACTTCCATCGATTGCCAACATAACCAGGATGTCTCTTATAAACCAGGACGTCTCTTATAAACCAGAATGGTCGCTGCACAATGGAAACAATAAGCCTCAAGAACTCAATGAACACATAAGACTTAAAAGATTAATTCTGCACGGCTGATTGGATGGCATGTCACAGAACAGATGGACAGCGACTCAAAACAGACTGAAAGCAGATCAGGAGTTTCTCAAGATAAAACTACAGGAATATCCTGCAGCTGTCAGATCAGCCATGTCATCGCAACCTGAACAGTGAGCACACACTTCTGTCATCCATCAGTACAAGAAGAGTCATAAATATAGAATTAAACAGATGTTATGTTGAACTGTGGATTTCTCTGGAGGTCATCATGAGAAAGGCAGCATACTGTACCGTTTCAACTACATCAAGAATAATTCGAGAAAAAGATATTTTTTCAAGACCATCACATGCCTGAAATTGAGATTTATAGAGTTTAGAATCTAGAAATGTTTAACATCCAACAGAAACCCCAACAGGTTGCTCACAAACATGGAGAAAAAGAAAATAATTCAAGAATATTAAATGCATGGGGAAACGGATTCAGGGGACGTTCAGAGAAGACTAGACCGACTCTAGAACCAGATTTGTGGTTGCAGGTTAAAGAATCCAGCTGATTCTCTATTGAGCAGATTACAAGTGATACAGGAGGGGTCATGGGTCACCTAGGCATATGATTGTTGTAAAAGCTTTGGGGATTGTTGTCGTCTTTCTGGACGTTGCTGGGTGTGAGGGCAGGACCCAGATGGACTCTCCCTTATATTCTATACGTGCATGTAATCGCTCTGTAGCAGTTTGCCGTTCCAATGTGAAAGGCATGGCGGTAATGCAGGCCCAGTCCTTAGGATTACATTGGAAATGGCAAATAAACAAAACTAGAAAGTGAAACAAAATGACATTACAGTGCAGGTGAAGTCATACAAGTAAAGTTCAAACAATGGCAAATAATCAGAGGAGATGAGGGCCAACATTTCCAATATACAATGAAAAAGTGCATCAAAATCTTCTTGACTTAAAAAGCTTGTATTTATTTTAATTAATTTCACATTGGGAGAAGGAGACCATCCCAGTGGTGATTATTGGGTGAGGCGGGATGCAGCTTGGAAGGGTCAGAGGTTAAACACAAGTAAAATGTCCTCACATTTTTAAAAAACCTCATATTTTAAAACAACCCCAAACAATTAAAAACCCAAACACACAGAGCAGATGTAAGATTCCTGGTAGAATCTGTAGAAATTTCTTGTTTCACAAAAGTGACATTTATTTTCATCCTGAAATTCTTTAAAACTCATTAATATTGGAAAGTGAATCAAAGTGTAATGCAAACTTCTTCGCAAAGATGTTACGTGTATCTTAAATTATGTGAAAAACTTTTATATCTGTGACAATCAGAAGACAAAAACAAATTGCAAGAACAGATTTGGGTCAAACTTCCAGTTCATATCCACACAAACTTCCCCATCTCATCCCATTTCCATCTTTCCTCCTAAAAAGAGCAGATTTTCTTACACATTTACAGCACACAGAAGTTAACTTTAATTAGCAATTAAGTAATTAATACTAAATACTTATGAAAATGTATAATGTATAAATATATCTAATCTGATGGATTAGATCTTCTGTATTTTATTTACAGAAGATTTTATATTACACTAGTTCCACTGATTGTGGTTCTGATCCCAGTTTGGACAGTTTCATTCTTTTCAAAAATTTGCTACATCAAACCAAAATAACTAGAACTTATATCCAAATGTTGTATATAAAGATTAATATGTTAGCATATAAAAAAAACTGAGAAACTAATTATTATGCATCTGAAAATCATACAAAATTATAAACGGACAAATCACCAGCATCTTAGGTGCCTTTTTCCAGTTCAACCCTTAAATCAGTACAAGATTTTAAAATATATATATATGGTCATGAAATATGCTTTCAGTTCCTTCAAACATGAGGAGATCCATTATGTGACCAGCTCCTGATGACCCAGAGACTTTATGATCTACTCAATTCAAAGAGAAATCCAGATCAAAGTGAGCAAATACTCTAGTACGAAACATGAATGCAGGATTACTTTACAACTGTCCCTGCAATGAAATGCTCTGTATGCCAGTTGAATCCGTTTCCAATTCTCTGATACAAACAGCATCTCACCGATATAACAATGTGATGCAAGATCTTATAAGTCTCACATCACTGTTTGCACGAAACACAAAGCGGTTCATTCAGAAAAAGAAAAGGCTTTTTTCTCTTCTCTCATTCTTTGAAGCAAAGGCTGCGTTTTATTCCCCCAAAATGTCTGTGTCATTGTGGTAAATAATAACAGTGACTAAGTGAACAGCTCGGCCTGCAGCGGGGTTTAAATCTCTGCTAAACCTCCCGATTTGATCTGGTTCCAGCCGAGCAGCGTTGTTGCTACTGAGCGTCGCCTCCATCTGTCGCTCAGTCTTCCGTCGCCGTCGAGCGGCGGCGAGTTGATCCGTCACTAAGGAGACGACAGCACCTGAGCACAACTGTCAGCACATCACTGTCAGTTCTAGGCACTGAGGTTCTAAAGCAAAATCATGTACTGAACCAGGATCCAGATTATTTTAGAATAAAACTGTACATTCAGTATGACAACTTGAACTAGTGATTTCTCATCGTCAGAATCTTTAGAAACTTTAGTGGAACTAAACCGAGTCTAAATAAACGCTGGCGGCACCAGGTTCCTCTGCTGGTCTGGGAGCGCCTCGCGATTCAAACATGTGCAATTTATTCATTCAATGACAACTTTCTGATGGACGTGGTCAACTCTGAAGTAAGAAAGCACACCTGTTGGCTTCAAGGTAATGCAAATTAGTCATGTATTCTTTTCAAACGTTCATCTTATTGACCAAAACCAATAATAAAAGTGTTTAAACAGCCACTGAAGCCGGTACGTTAATCAGCCGAGTTTCCCTGGAAACGGTTGAGTCTTACTCTGTAGACACGCTGGATTCAAACACGTTTACCATTTTAAAATATCTAAAATTGTTATTTAAAGAACGGATGAATTCTTCATGACTTCAATTAGTACATTGAGAAAACAAAAGAAAACTGTTTTACTGCTTTTTCTCTGTTTCTACTCTAGCAGCTTGCTCCTGATTTACCTGTGGCACATTACAATTTTGCTTTAAACATCAGTTGTTGCTGATCAGCAGGTAAAACATTTCAAAAAGCAATGAAAGGAGGGATTTCCTCCTCATTCATTAAAAGCAGCAAAACTAAGAACTCGAAGGATTTTCAATCCATCAACAAGACAATACAAACTTCCTTGAGTTTAACATTTGATAAACTTTTCTTCTTGTTTTTGTTTTCTAAAAGAATGATGCTACAAAGGCCGAAGCACATTTCTTTCTTCCATGTTTTCTAGTCATTAGGGAAATAAAAACAAAGAGACGGAAGCAAACAATGGAAGCAGCTTGTCGGACCACAAAGAAAACCAGAAGCTGCTATAGGTTAAAAAAAAGGAACGTCAATGCGTCTCTTTGAATTAGATGCAAGAGTCGGCGCTGAAGTGACCCAACTTTTCTAGTGTTGCAGAGTTTAAAGCAGCCCGGTTTTGCCTCTACATCACCTGGAGCTGCAAGTCAGACGGTGAAGTTAATGCTCTGACCTCTCTCACTCTTACAAAAGAGCCTGTTCAGATCTCTGGCAGTGGAAAACAAATAGTGGTTTTGTGAAACTGACTAAATGAGGAGCTGAGATGGTCCTCGCATATAGACCCTGTTTGGAAGAAGTCCCAGGAAAAACTCTGCTTCCCGCGGCAATTCAAGAGAAGCAACCTGCCAAAGGAGTTCATCTTCCACCTTATCCACTCCGTCCTGAGGAAACCGTCACTCTGTGGTTCGGCTCATCCACAAAACAGAGCAGACTCAAACTGCAAGCAGCAAAACGGTCTGCAGCAAAGATCGTCGGAGTTAACGTTCCTTCTTTGAAAGGGCGACTAACATCTCTGCAGAGCACACACATACTGGACATGTTTTAGTTTCTGGTTAAAACTACATAAAAATAAAAATTACAAATATTTTTGCTGTTCTTTTATATCATCTCACTAGATCAAGCCTATAAAAAAAAGTTTTGTTTGACAAAGTTCATTTGTAAACATCTAATCAAATTAGAAATAGTAAAATAAAACAATCTTTAACATTCATAGATGTGAATCATATGCAGCAATGTGACATTATACTTTGCTGCACTCCATCTTGTAGATATTTAAATGAGTGAAAACAAAGTTAGTTTATCATCTATTTTTTTGCATAAATATCAAATGTTGGGTCTGACATTTTGTGCAGCAGTTTCCCACTGAGCATGAGCGCAGGGATGAGCGTGTTGTACAGCTAGCTTGATCCCTGGGCAGCAGAGGCAACAGTCCAAAGATGAGAAGATTACACTGGATTCATACTTGCCTGATTATCTGCTACATGGAAAGTGTTGTTCCTCTGCGTGTGTACATGAAGGGATTGTGGTTTTATAAGAAATTGGCAGTATTTGCACCCAAAGCACTGAGTGTTTTCCTGGGAATTTAAATCTCTTGCTAGTTTAACCTTATATAAATGTTAATACAATTCTCGTGGTATCTGCAGGACTTGCATGTACAAACGCACGCTTAAAGTTTTCCATGCCATATGTGTTTGAAGCAGGTGGTAAAGTACACAGGCCTTCAGGCATAAATGCTACATCTCAACTAACACTTGACACCCAGCACTTAAGTAAATGGTGAAAATTAAAGTGCTCTAGAATTAACATGGCGAGACAGACATTTATTATTGGCTATGCAATTTTATAATATGTGCAGACATTCAGAAAATAGAGTATATCTAATGTACTATCACTTTAAATCAGATACATCTGTATCATTCAGGATTAAACATTTCAGAAAAACAAGGCAAAGTTATTTTACAAGCAACTTCAATAAATAATCCAGCATATAAAACATTTCCAAAGCCGGACATTAATACCTGCATGTTTTTTTTTTCCCCATTCTAAAACACTTCTGTGTTAAGAGCAGTTTAGTCGGTACATCTGAAGGGAGCTCGGTTGTATCTTGACGGTAGGCCTGGAAGATTTTCATGGCAATAATTTGGCCGTTTTTCACCCAGTGACAGATGGACTTGTTCTGAAATACTCCGAAGCAAAGCTAGAGAAAACCTAAAAGGCTTCTGTCAGATCTTTCAGGGCCCTGCTTCATCTGCCGACAAGAGAAAATTAGACTCAAGAGCTTAAATCTTAAGAGGAAGATGCTGATTCGCAGGCCTGTCAAAGAAAAATGCCTCTAATGGTGAGAAAATGGAGAAAAGTTTGAGCAAAGGAAGTCTTTACTGTGAAAAAAAAAATCTACAAGTCAGACGCCACCCAGCTTAAAATATAGCAGTACCATTGCAACAGGCTATTCTATATTACTTTTTTAGCATTTAGACAATGAAACGGAAAATTACAAGTTTTAGTTCTTTCAGGCAGATATCTACAATAACCAATAAGAGTGTTTTAAACTAAAACTATTACTAAAATGTGCCTCCTGACTATTAAAGCTACAACATCAAATGTATTTAAAAAAAAAAAAAGATTACAAGAAGTATTATGCAATTAAATAAGTAAAAGTAGATCAACAACAAACCGCAGGTCATGGTCCAGTAAATACAACAGAACAAATGAGAAAATCCAGTAGCAGAAGCTGGTTTCTTTTCACTTCTTTCAAATGCAAATTAATTCTCAAAGAAGCAAGAGCAGAAAAAAATAAAAGCTGTGAAGGCCACCACATCAAGTACAGAAAAACAGGAATTGTAAACTAACATTCTGAAAATATGTTTCATTCTGAAATAAATTTCAAACTGCTTTGAAATGAACACAATTATGGTATTCAGTTAGTGTTGGATTGTGTCTGATGTAGCCAGTAGATCAAATCAAAATACATCTAACCAAGTAAAATGACAGAGATAGATGTTATATTTTATGACCGATGGGCTTTCCATTAGCCTAGCACACACTCTGCATTATGGACAAATTAAAGAAACTTAATTAAATGAATTATTTTAACCTAGAACAAAATCCCTTAAGAAGATGCTAGTAAACGAGAGCCTTCATCAACTTTCCAGTGATGATGTGAGGAAGAAGCCTTTGCTCCAAAAGCAACATAAAAAGCCTGATAACAGGTTGCAAATGTCCTCAGGAACAATGGTCTTAATTTTTGGAATCACTCTGTGGCCTGATGAAATTAAAACTGAAGTGTTATATTTAGAGGAAAACGGGGGATCTCGCCTGCCTGAGAGCACTATCCCTGCTGTTAGCTTTGGCAACTTCATGTTCAGATGCATCTTTTTTGTTTTTCCCGCAGGAGATAGTGGTAGACTTCACAAAACAATCATGTGCAAAGAACAAAATGTGAAAATATTAAAGCAAACTCTCCAGACAATAGCTTGGAAATTAATCGTTGGAGCAAATGGGTCTTCCGAATTAACAATGAACCAGTGCACAACAATAAACTACTAAAGCTGCTTATAAACATCAGGGTCAATGTGTTGAAGCAGACGGACCTGATTTCTGTCCTATAGAAAGTGTGTGCAGAGAGCTGCAGGTAAACCCATAAAGCAGTCTACAAACCCGACTCCCTTCCATCCGTTGTGCCAGAAAAAAAAAAAAAAATGACCAAACCAACAAATGTTGCCGCCAGTTTAACCTTTGATACTGGTTTCTATAAAATCCTCAAGAAATGTGTGCAAAAAATGCATTTGGACAAAATAATCTCAGAAAATTAAGTAACTAACCACAATGTATTTTTATACTGTGTATGCAAATAGTTTTATTTGTAAATAATTATTTTACAAAAAAAGATATCAGATACAATAAACTAGTTAAATGTACAATTTCCAGGAGATTGTCTCTGAAAAAGGAGAGATTATGACTCCTGATTACGAACTTAAATAATAACTAATTGTATTCTTCAACTGGAGACTAAACCTAGATATGACCTCCACTTCAGGAAAATGTAGAAAATGAAATGAGCTAATATTATAATTTAAAACAATCCAAACACCAGTTTCAGAGCAGAAAGACGTAAATACTGTTTGATGTTTTTCTCTGAAAGTGCGGTTTATATGCCATATCATAACCTACACACCAATATTTTCACACACACAAAGCTGGGTGACATTTCTCAGCCTAACAAGCTTATCAACACTAAACAGCGATGCTAACAAAGATCTGCTGATGACAACATTGAATGTTTCTGTATGCACGCGCGCGTGTATTGACCGGCGCCGCGTGACTCACCGTGATGTTTGAAGGAAATGAGTTTTTGCTCGTTTTATCTTCAAGATTCATTGTGTTTTCAAAAGCCCCTTTTAATGCTGTTCTGACATCCGATTCACTTTTTTCATCAAAACAAAGACATTGATTTTCTTTCTTTGGGAGGGATTACTTTAATAAACTTAGAAGTGCCTTCAAATAATCACTCATAACACAGATAAAAGACTCAACGTTTAGCTCAGTATTTAATAAAAAAATAACGGTGGAGAATAATTGTCTTGTGAAAACTGTAGCCTGTCAAAAAAAATCAAGGTCTCCATTTCAACCAATTTCCATGTAGAGATGAATAATTCTATATTTCATGAAATACGGGAGTTAAATGTTTGATCACAAATCAAAGGAACTATTTTCCTGTCTCATAGCCAAACACAAAAGCACAACGTTTTGTCCAAAAACCAATTTACAGAGGTCACCAAAGCAAAGCAGCGAAATGGGTTTATTGGACATTGAAAATCTCCTGCTTCATGAAAATAGACAAATTATGCCCCGACTGTATAAACTGCCTCATGTATAATGGATTTGTGAAAATATGGAGAACAACTCGCCAACATTTTCGGTCCAAATCAGTTTTCTTAGTGAACACGTTTATAATGTAAAATCCATACAGCATTTCTGTCTTATATTCTATATTATATATGAATAAAGTAGCCACAAGGTTTGATGTCTTTAGATTTGAAAATATTTCAAAACTTAAAATCCAAAGTTTACAAACAGACCATGATTTGTTGCTTGTATTTGACATGCATACATGATGCCACCTTTACAAGTGCAGCCATAAATCCTCAGAGCAACATGCACAGACACTCAAATAAAATCCAAAAAGGTTAAAAGTGCAACAGATTTAAACTCAAATACCAAGAAACATGCCTGATGATGTCTAGTCTACATAATTCCAATTCTGGGATTTCATAAAACTCCCAATCCTGCATCCCAACACACTGGCAAGCAAAGCTTTGCTTCAGCAGATAATCTTGTATGTATGATTCCTGTGCAGTTCTGTCAGCTCTAATCTTTCCTCCTGTCGCTCAGATATCACATTAACTGCCTTTAGTGCTGCTGAACATTTCTTTGCACCAACATACTTTTGAAAAAGAACAACAAGTTACAATCTTTATAATCATAGAAAACACTAAAAATAGTTCTAGGAATGCCCGATGTATTGGCAATAGCATCGGTATTGGCTGATGTTTGTCATTTAACATTTTGATAAATTGTTTCTGGAATGGGCTGGTCATGTGACATTTGCTCAGTAATGTGACGGTGATTGAGACGGATCATAATTTACTCAAATAATTTATACTTATTAGCTCACTTTCACTCTGATTCCACGAGAAAAAGACTTTTCATGTGACTGAAGTCCCAGGACTCAAGTCTATGCAAAGTCATAACACTTTGTTTTGTTTTTTTCACCTTAACAGCAAATCAAGGTTAAGTTTTAGACTTCAGTCACCAGTTCTCTAGTGATCTGGGAATATAAAACACAGTGAATACAATTATTGCCAACAAACATTTCAAACCAGAAATAAATTCATTTAAGTATTGAAAGCAGGAAAATAAGCTAATTACTTATAATTTTTGAACAAGTGGATTAAAAGGTGAAATTAATGAGTTTTCTGTAAAATAGTGAAAATTGCCCATTCCTTCAGCTTATGGTTTGTGCTTTTCCTTCATTAAATTCAAACAGTATTTCTGCTGGTGAATTTGAATTAAAATCCTTGCTGCCATCCCAGTTTAGAAGCCGTCATTCCCTCAAAGACAAGAGACTGCAAGCTTCGCGATGACAAGAGAACGAGCAACAGATGTACAGATGTTGAGTTCTGCAGGACGGTTGGACCTCAGTCCGAGCAACTCAAGTGCCTTCACAGGACAGATTTTACAGATGAAATATTTTCAGACAAGGAGACAAGCTGAGACTTCTAAAAAGTGATAAAAGCGCTAAAAAAAAATTAAATAAATAAATCTTCCCTTTGTCCAGAACTGAGAGCACTCCAAGTGAAATACTGACACAGAACGACTCGATATGCCGTTTCTGCTCCTTATCAATCAAGTGCAGAAGATGGGAGCAGTGCAGCTTTCTGAATTAGTAACAGCTTTGACTTATGTCTGCGCTGAAAAACAGAGCTCTTAAGGAAGAAAGCTGCTGTGTATAATACAGAACGATAAAAACATAGAAATGATTGAAGCAAACAACAAAGCCAAAAATAAAATACATATTCTTTCCAGCTGGATCAATTTTATATGCAAATATTTTAATGATCAACTCTACAGGAACAGTAGAGCTTTATGTTTTAGCTGTTCTGCTGCAGCTAAATGTTATTTTATGCTTCTGCAGAACCTAAACAAATGTAGGGATCTTGTTACTAACTTTAGCATTGTGAACAAATATGCTGAACTCCGTCTGTACCTGCTTTTATAGGTGGAGAGACTCTGGAGATACATTGTTTATCTTCGCAAATTGAGTATATGCCTCCCACACCTACCTACCCACACACACACACACACACACACATCCCCTCACAAACACTCACTTTCTCCCTCTGGCTCCCAGCTGAATTGACTGCAGACCAGCCTACCGAAGAGCTGAACGCATCAGATCTGAGCTCCATTAATTTGTCCTTCCAATAACGTCCAACACACACCGCTAGCTCATAAATACTCATCTGTGTGTGCACACGGCACCACACAGACACCCGTGGAGGTTTAAATATAATAAAGGCCACACATGGACAGGCAGGAAGGCACAAAGCAGGAATAACCAACCGCCAGCCAAAAGCTCTCTGCACACAATTATACTTCCATCATTTTGTCAATGAGGCTGCACACAATGTCCCATCCCAGCACAAGTAAACGGCCAACCCCAACATCAGGGCTATTCCTGGCAAGACATTAAGTTCTTGGAACAGGGGAAACGACAGCACAACATATAGAGTCAGAAGCCCTTATATGTGATGCATGAGGTTTCAAAGACTTTTGCGACTACAATTGCATGCATAAAATATGTTGAAAATACGTCGACAGACTGAATTATCTCCTCATCGCTATGTAGTAACAATGTCTGGGCTTCCAGCTTGCACATTTGGAGGCTTTTCTTTGACAGGTAACTGTGGTGGATGTATGTCCCAAGATGAAGAAGCTCTGCAGTTGGTCTGCTAGCGTCAGCACAAAGCAGGCGCTAGTTTTAGGTCCCATGTAGAATGAATGGGTGGTTTATCGATTGTCCCTCTGTAAAAACAGGATACAATGGCGCTGACACGGGGATTTGAACAGACCTGAAAAATTTGCTGAAGAAGCTGAGAGAGAGTAGTTAACATTCGGTGAAGTTTTGCTGAGCGCATAGCGATGAAGGTAAACGACGATGTACATTTCAACCAATCAGGTTGACAAAAAAAGTCCAAACTTTGGCTGACAGAACATTTCAGTTCAGCTGAAGAAGATTTAAGAGAACAAATCGCAAGCTTAACTTTTCAACACTCAAACTAAGGCCCAGATTTACAGAAGCTGCCAGAGGTTTGCTTGAAGAGGTGCTAAAACGTTGGATTGTGTTCGCTTTAGAGTATTGATGCAGCATGTTCACTGTCCCTTCAGCAACCCTATTCTCCAAGTCCGAACCTGCAATTTACATCCTAATGCTCCACATTTACCTTTACCCATCCATCACTACTGACGCTCTGTGACACCATCTTCTGATCTGATGCTGATGACAAGAGCCAAACCTCCTCTACTCAACAGTCTAGTTGCCCCTTCTTGAGTATGCAGCGATAGTGCAGCTGCCAGGGCAACCCTGATGCCGATGAGAGAGGAAGAACGAGAAGCAGCAGCAATGGGGTGATGTAAAGAGAAGAGGCGAAGGACAGAGGATGAAAAGATGAGACGGGGATGAGACGGCGACACTCAGTCTAAACCTGAAGGAAATCAGATTTGCAAAGATCTGAAGACGCAGCAAGATGCGCACACACATGCACAGAGTGGCTCTCTGCTGTCGGTTAATCAGCTCTTGGCCTTGCCTCTCTGGGATTAGAATGCCGCTGGGAGTCCCTAAAGAGATCAGCCCTACACATGTCTCAAAGAGAGCCGCAGGATTTTTAGATCAGGGTTGATCAAAGCATTTTCAAATGTGGTCAGTTTCTGCTCTATTAATCCTGCTCCATTTTCTAACATTTGGTTATTTATGATCATTTGCACTGAAAGCGTGGAAGAGTTACATCCAAATATCACCACTGGCTGTCAATACTTAAAACTGAAACTCAGATTAAAAAAAGAAAACATAAGGTCGCATTACAAGTTTTAAAATAAAAACTATCGAGATCGCAATAAGTTGCTCAAACAAATTTGACTGATCTTGGTAAAGGAAAATGCTGCATTAGTAATATTAAGAAAGAAATGTACACATTTAAACCAGATCATATGCTCTCTTTACTTTGGAAGGATTTTGTTCCTCCTAATTCATTTTTCTCCCTCTTCAGGTGCAAGAAGATGCAAGACATTGATGACATGACATCAGAGACATTGATTTTCACAATGCAACTAGATACTGACTGGTCAATCTAAGCGTGTACAAGATGAACGTACACGGTTTTACTGTAGCTCCACCAACCACTAAAGGCTTATCTCGTATTTCAAGAAACCAGTAAGAGCAGGACTAATGCATTTGAAATAAAAGCTGAGATTTTACTGCTTTCGTCAGAAACTTTACAGCTACTGTTAGTATTTGTGAAATAAAATTATGAAAAATAACTACATATTCAAACCAACATTCTATTTTACCATGAATTTCAATAAATTCAGTTGTCTTCAATAAATATTTATAAAGGTTATGCATCTTCACATTCTTTCATTTCGTATTTGTCCTTCAGAAATTCACATGGGAAGTTATTCTTAATGCAACTAATTTAAATGAACCTGCCCAATGAATAAGTAAGAATAAGTTAAAAACAGCTTCAGTTTCTTCACATTTATTTACTGCATGAATAATGTTGAGTGCAGAAAAACACCCCGGCATCAGGATTTGCTGACATTGAACATGTGCATAATTACATTTAGATGCAAAAGGAACAAAGTGACCAACACTGAGGTCACAATAAATAACTTTCACAATCAAAGATTTTGAAAATACTGGAGGTTCACACCAACAGACTGGTTTTTGAGTCCAGTTTTAGAGTTGTATAGATTTACAGCATCAAACCACCGACAACAACCAACTAACCCAAAAGTGAGAATAATTTCTATAGTTTTGATTCTATTTTTGTTATGCAGAAAGGTTGGATGATGCATATCAAGTTGTGAAGATTTTGCAACTGTCTGTGATCTAAAAGTGTTTATTTCTTAATTTCTTTATTTGTTACATCAATTTCTTACGGTAAATAATCTTCTGAATATCATTAGACTGATGACTCAGTCTAATGATATTCAAACTGCTCATTTTCAGCAAAGGAGCAGTTTGATTTTTGCTACAACTGGAGTTTTGCACTTGATTTAAATCTTCAGGACTGTGCAGCAAAATCAACTATTGACACGTTATGAAAATGGTAGCAAGATCACCAGCATTATACTAACAAATCAGTTTAGTAGGAGCACTTTTTAAAATGAAAAAAAAAAGAATCCTGACGAGAGTTGCCCTTTTGTTTCAGTGAAAATGTGACTTGCTGGACTTCCCTCTGTGACGACATGCTGTCCTGTTCTAATGTAAACCGTTTGTGGCGTCTAGATTCATCTTTTATGTCAAGTCTTCAAAGCCGAATCCACCCTGCAGGTGTGAGCAAAGGACGCTGATAAGTTGAAAACAACTGTGGCTTTGCCAAAATACACACAGCTTGAAGCGAGAAAGGATGGGTTTTATCATGACTGTAATCTCGCAAAACTTGAGAAATTCTTTCTGCTCGTCAATAGTTTCTCATCTCCTCTCCTTACAATAGGTGCTTACAACACATGGCTGCACAAATTCCTTGAAGGGGTGTGAAATTAAGAAGCAAAGACAACAAATGATTTAAGATTAGGCAGCTGGGTCATGCAGATCCTTTTTTTTTCTTACAATTTGAACACAAAGCCAGAGTTTTTGTCTTTGTCCCAGTGACACCTGAGGAAAGGACATATTAAAGCGAACCACCTGTGTGCTGCCTGCTGGCTCGGTGATTTGCGTCAGGTTCAGACAAGTTAACCTGGGACTTTCTCCATCTCTGCACCAGGACAGGAGACCATCTGGCTGATTTTTAACAGCTAAACGTAAAGTGGAGCTGCCAGCCTCCCCACTATGACACTAAAGACTTCCTAATGTTCTTCGAAAAGCTGATTCGCCAAATAATTATTTGATCTGGTGGACTCGGGTAGGAAGCAAAGTTCTGAGAAGGCAACTAGTGAAAAACTAAATCTGGGGTTGAGATATAATCAAACAAATATTTATTATTAATATGAATGAAAGCAGTTGAGTGGTGAAGTGGGCGCGAGTTTCAAAATGCTTTGCTCAACTTGGTGGAAATAAGTTGGCCTGATTATAAACCAGGTGATCTGTTTACTGAATATCCAGCAAAATCTCAGACAAAGGAAAAAATATTTTCTTACAATTCTGATATCGGATTATTTTAGAAATTACATCAATCCAATAGATTAAAATACTTATCTGTCCTCTTTTCTAGACTTTCAATTGACTTTTTACAGCATTTACAACAGATACCAAATTTAAACGGTATTCTTTTTAGCTATGCGATAGATATTCAGTTTCAGTTTTGTTAACCTTTTGATTCTGAATGAAGGGGCTTCAACTAAACTACAGTTTAAACTCACTTATTTTAGCTGTTAAAAATCCCTGCCGTGTTGCCAAAATTCAAGAAATTCAGGCGCTACCATCATTTCTATGGCCACAAAGGTATAAAAATGAACCTTCTGTGCATGCAAACATTTATCCAAGATTTGGTGGCTCGATGGACTGGAAACCAGCTGAGCGACAAATCCAGTGATGAAATGTTCTTCCTACTAAATATTCGGGAGTCAACTGTTAGAACAAAATAAGAGTGATTGGGAACAACACTAACTCAGCCACAAACTTTACACAGTCAATCAAATCTTCAGATTCTATAGTTAATCTTAAATGGCTGAGCAGATCTATCAAAGCTTTTATTGTAGATTGCAGTAAGCAGAGTGATGGAAAGCATGCCACCAGTTCACTCTGGACCAGTGAAAACATTCTCTGCGGTAGTGTGTGCTGCTGTGATGCCAGGTCCATAAAGACATGGATGAGTTAGTTTAGTAAGAAGAGTTTGATTAGACTGCAAACTGCCCAGGCCTCAAACCCAATAGGAAATTTGTGGCATGAATATAATGCCAGACCTTCACATCCACATCAGAGTCTGACCCAACAAATTACATTTTGGAAGGAAGATCAAAATTCCCAATAAAATCGTCATAAACCTTGTGAAAAGGCCGTCGCAAAAAAGCTGTTATAGTTGCAGAGATCAGGTTATCATAATAAATTATGCGTTTCCCCTAAGCTGCTGCATTAACTGGCTTAATTTTTAAGAACACTCCAAAACTTTATTTTCCATTTCCATTCATAGTTTCATTACCGCTGAGGTTCTAAATTGAACTCAGGATTATATGGTTGGCATATGCACACCCACACAATTCTGCAAGTCAGCAGCATTTGGGTCAGTCAACCGTAACCGTCATAAACTGATGCATAATTTCCACTTTATGGCCATTATTCATCAATCCCTTCCACAAAATTATACCAACTGCTGTAAAACTAGTTTCACCAAGGTGGGCATTTACAACAGAAATCATTTTTGGTTTTGCAAAAAGAAACGCGTTTTGTTTAGAACAGCCCTCCACTTTAAAATGGGACATTAATCCTGCTGCGGTCATTAGACCACAGACTCCCCAGTGCACCAAACCAGATGACTCCGTCTGACACAGTTGCCAGGCTGCAGGAAGCATCCAGTTTATCCGTAGTTCATTGAACCCCTACTTGTACTTACACAATAACCCTGCCCTGCATAAACCCCTGGATGGGCCAGTTCATTTGGACCTGCTCTTAACTGCACCTGAGCTGTTTAGATGATAAGTGACAGACAAACAAAGCACCGATACTGCCCAAGAGCCACTACTGCAGCTCTGTCTGTAATGATGATTGGACTGAGAAGCCATTACATTAATGATCCGTCTCCACAGGGAGGTAGTGGCTAATGATCGATGAGGTGGACAGAAGGGATGAAACTGGAGAGAAAAGCAGCAGCGAGAGAAACGCTTAGGAAAAGGAAAGGAAAGAAAGTCAGAGAAATGCAGGCAAGTTAGAACATTTTTTAAGGAAGCTGTAATTTTTGGTTGCTTTAATACTTTCTTGAACAATAAAATTTTTTCAATGTGATTAATTATGTACAGGCTAACTTGCATATTTATGTTTGTAGCCCCATGCTAACTTCATGGTCCAACAATCCAGAGCAATATGAAAACAAAACGCATCGTAACAGGGTTGGAAATTCGGAATATTTTATTTTGTCAAAAAAGAAAACCGAAAGTCCTGAATACAAACGTTATCCAAAATTCAGATGAGGCTCTAAAGACAAAATCATCTCCACCATCTCATCAGTCCCTCATCTCTCTTTACTGTTTTAGTTTATCATTATATGTGGGTGTTTGTTTATGTGCATTTCCCTCAGGATCCTGCTAAAGATTTGAATCAGTTGGAGCGACTACAAAATACAAATCTTATCTTTTTCAGTCATGTTGCCTCAAGTTTGCCGTTGTTCTCAGGACAAGTGGTTTCTATTTTAACTTTAGAAATACTTTTGTAAACTGCCTGAACAAAGTTCAAGCGACTCGTTGGGTTTCAATAGGATTTAAAACTTGGCAGGATTGGCTGCTGTAGTGACGGCTTTGAGTTTGACTGCATTGAACGTAGTTTGTTAAAACAGCACTCTCCTACTTTTCTTCTTTTCTTTTGTTTGTTTTGAATTGATTTTCGAGTTGTATTTAGTCTTTTTTAGTATTTGTTTAGTCTTATATTACGCCATCTTCAATACAGTCAAACTATATTTAAACTCAAGGACTATAAATATATTCCAAACAGTTATAGCTCCAAAATGTCTACAAGAGATTTTATTGAAATCTCAGTAAGTTATGAAGCGGCTATCAATGTCTCCAGCTGCATTGAGCTCAGAGTGATGCAGCGTTCCTGGTCCCTTACCGCATGCAGAGCATTGCTATCAGATGACTGACGGTTATTATGCTTTTAAATAAAGTGATGCCGTTTTAAAACTGCAGTTGGCAAACTGTTTGTTAAGCAACTACATTCCTGCTACTTGCTAGTCAAACAAATTAACCAGCTTCTATCAGATTAATATGCCTGTTATTTTATTGTTGCACTTGTTTTGCTTGTTGCCTGCAGCAGTTTTAGATTGGTGCAGTTATAGCAACAATCTAAAGGTGCTATAGCTGCACCTCTAGATGCAGTTAAAGCACCAAATATATATATTTATTATGTGTGTGTGTCATATATAGGGCTAAAGTACTTGAACCATAATTTGTGAAGGCATGGAATGGTAATCGTGTTTCTCTATTCATAACAGATCAGACAAAAATTGCAACAATCTGCAAATCAAGAACTTGAAATTAATATATAAAAAAGATACTGTATAAAAAAAGATTGTAGGAATAATGATAATTTTTTTCATTTAAAGGAGGGCATTATGTAAAAATCGACTCAGTATAATGTGTTATAATGCGAATCCCTCAAACAAACTGAGCTCGTTGCTTTCATTCTGTTATACATGTTCGTTATAGAAATTATACTTCTCAAATCAAAACTGCAAAGAACCATCATAAATGGCATAATGGAGATGCATTGTTGTGACAGAGGCTCAATTTCAAGGCTTAAAATTGCCAAGTTGAGTTTCTTTAAGGTATGTTTGATATATTTTTATCAAGATAACAGTTATTTGATTTTGCTTTGAAATGGCACCATGTGCCTGGAAAATATATAACACCCCCTGTTAAAATAAAAGCTATTTAATCATGATGTATGATTTTATTTACATTTTCTGTTTACCATTACACTTTAAACTACATTACTTTTTGTTAAGGTCATCATTCCATAAGAAATGTACTGGGACATGCCTATAAACTGCTTGGATGAGGGTGAAATAGGTGCTTACTGCAACTCTGACCATTCAGGCTGCTGTTCAGCTCCAACTCTAAACTCTACCAGAGTCCTTGTACCTTTGAGTCACAGCCAGTTGTCAAGACCAGTGACAAAGCATTTGCTTTTATGGAAGGGAACATTCAAAGACTTGATGACCTTCTATCGAAGATGGCTTTTCAGCCTCCCAACTTCTAAGGAAGATGGATGAGCATATTTGGCGCTTTACGTGGCACATGTGAATTTCTCTTAAATAAAATGATACGGATGATTTGATAAAAATGCTTCTGAGGTTAACTTGCACACGTCTGGTGTTTCAAGAGTGACATGGCTTTCTTTACCAGTTGCCGGGGTTTGTTGGCTGGATGGTCTGACTTTTTTTAATACTTCAAGAACACTTTTCATCTAAATTATCTTCATGTCAGTTCCAGCCGACGGGTGGCATTGCATCAGTGAGGATGAATGGGTCCTGGCAGTCAAACTCAGTCAGCTTTCGCAGCCATTTTCCCATTTTCTGCTCCATCACTGCCAACAATAAAACTTCGACAGAACGAGCTTCGGCCCCTGTAGCTCTCCTCCTCTCTTTCCCCATCTGCTTTGAAGGATTTTATCCTCATCTTGTTCTCTGAACAGATGTTTACCTTATATCGTTCAAGCAATTAAATTTATCTTGAACTGCAGATTTAAAATGCAGAAAAGAACCAGAAGCAGCTTCAGACACTGAATAATGAATGTTAGAAGTGATTGCCACACCAGACTAGCGGCAGGTTATTATCATGCAGCAGGTTCTCTGGACCTTACTATGGATCTCAGTTTGTTTTCTGTCTGACTGAAGGAGAATAAATATTTGCATCTGTGTGGGGATACGTGCCAGCTAACCCAATTACATCAGAGTATTCATATGCATTGGAAGGCCAGGTGGAGGCGGACTCTCCACGAACTCTGCACTTAATTGCAGATGCGGATTATCCCATGGACCATTACGGTGATAGTCACTGTTCATTTTCTCCTGATAGATGGTCACATTTAATAGAGCCAGGGTGACCAGAGGAGCAGCATTGCAAAATGTAAGGTGAGCCCTGGACAAAGCACAAAGAAAGTTTCACGAGGAAAGCATCTCAGAAAACTGCTGCTCCTCGTTTTTTTGCTATTCGACAATGAGACGTGTTGAGTCAAAGTTTTGAAAACCGGTTTGTCTTATGATGGTATGTCAGTGCTTTTATATCAAGATGAACCATTTGTATTCAAACCCAGACTTCAAATGATGGCTTAATGGCACTAGACTGTTTAAAATCACATGTTTGATTTATTACGGCAAATTAATTCTTATATTCACAGAGCAAAGGTATATAGCAGCTTTTTTGTCTAATAACTTTACCACCTTAAAGGTTGGTGAAGTTATTAGACATTTGGGTACTTATAATTAAATTCATTACTCTTCCAAGTCGAGATATTTTGTAGCTTCTGAACTGCTTGGCCAGCAGCACTAATCATGGAAACACTGTGATTGTAACAACCGTAGCCAGTCTGATCACCTGCTATTGTAAATTCACACTCTGTCCTCTCTATGAAATCTCAAATGGATACAAACCTTTTAACATTACACACTTATTTCACCTTTCATAGATTTTCAAAAGAAAGGACAGAATGGCCTTCCTCAACTGCAAAACAAAGCTGTCAAAAGAATCTTTTATACTAATATTCTGACATATCTACGACTCAGTTAATGTCCCTGACTATTGGGTGTTTCTGCTTTTGTCCCCAGCCTGATCCCAGGCCTAGAATGGTTGTGTTTTGAAATATCAGAGCTACATGGCAGAAAAGAGAGGCTGGCAGCGGCGTGATCGTAGCATGTTTGAACTGACGGTACAAACCTGAAGTAACCCGGCATGAAACAACCAAAACTGAAGAGACAGGAAATCCCAGTCTGACAAAATGACCAGCAAACATGGTAAAAGCAGCAGCAGTGAGTTTCAACCAAACAAAAGGTATAGTTTGTGTTTTTTCTTTATGTAGTGATCAACATTTTAATAGATATTCAGCTATTTTAAAGGAAGACTAAAGAGGAAGCTATGAGGGCAAAATGTATGTTTCAAGGAAATTCCCGTTTCCCTGAGTGAAATAAATCTATTGCTTCTTATAACCCAATGAGTAATTGGCCAAATAAATGACTAAAATACTAATGAATAATATTTTCCCATAATAAAGCAGCCCTAATACCCATCATCTTGTTCATGTTCTCTTCCCAGAAGTGCACACTTCTTTTCAACTTCAGAGCAGCCTTTTTGTTGACTGCAGCACATCTGCAAAGCTACATAAAAAGTCTGTGCCATTTCCCAGAAGCAATGGTGAAAATATGTTGTCAGTTCATTTCCTTTTGTTGGCTGAATAGAGAGTGACTGTACAAACTGTTTACTGAAACATATTTCTCCCCAAGAGCCCATTCCCCCCCCCCCCCAGGCAAGTATCCAAAAAAAGTTGATTTTATTTGTGTATACACGCAAATTAAAAAAATAAAAAAACCTTCTACAACCACACAGCAAATCAATATTTGGAGCACATTAAAGCGCACAGCTCTGAATAAAGGCCTCCATTAGTTGCATTAAGTAGTTGGCGAACAATCAGCTACGAAACTCTGAACGTCCCGGCTGTAATTTTAATATCAGAGATCGGCATTTTAGCAGCTTGGATCAGCCTTACATTAGAGCTGCAGCTTGTTGACAGTAATTAGGTCTTGTTAGAGCTAATGTTGATCCTGAAGAGCTGCACTGAGCGTGGCATCTTCTCATCAACAGCTCATCTCAGATCTAAATCATAAACTCAGATATTTATAGCCAATAGTGATGGAATTTTAAATTATATGAAAATGTTGAAGGGCGAGTATGAGAACAGGATTAAACTGCAACACAGATCCGAGTCGTTAACATTTAATTATCTGCATGATGAGGACTTTTCACTATGCCTCGGTTCCCACAGGAGGCAGCATTAAGTTCTCACCGAAACACATATGTCACCGTCTGTGGCTGCGATTTGAAACTACGATCTGCAGCTTGAACTATAAACATCAGAACGTCTCGTTTCTGCCGCCTCGTTCCAGATAAACAGACACATCAGACAGACAATTAACACTGACAGAGCCAGAAACAGACAGAGAGCCAGGGAGGGAGACTGTTGATTAGATGGCGCAAACTAAAAATAAAACGGACTATAAACAATAACAAGTGTGAAATGAAGGGATGAGAATCAAAGCAGAGGAGGAGAGAAAGTGGTGGCATCTCCGAGGTAGAGATGAATGAATCACTACACTGAATTTTTCTAGTGATAATCCTGTTTTACTACAAAGCTTTTGAAAAATAAATAGCTATTTGTTTTGAATATTAGCGACTGATTAATGTATAATTACTATCACCATTTTTTTATGAGAAACTCTGCTTGCCTTTAAGAAAGAATAATCACATGAGTTTAGAGTTTGAAAATGTGTGTTTTTGTGTCTCACCAAATTAATTTGCCCCCTAAAGCTGCCAAATAAGATAAGGACCAATCAGATCTCCCCGCACTCCCTCACGGCTCCCAAAACTGGATAAGTGAAGGGCAGAAAGTTAATAGAAGCACACACACCACTCATCTGTGTAATGCCAGGTTTAAACAGGTGCAAACTAAATCCCATCGGTTTATGGTGGCTGCTGGCTTACTTCCCACCTAACAAAAGCTATTATTTAAGAGCAGAAAGTCCTCCAGTCATTTCTTATAGGAACTCTCTGAGGAAACCTTTTTTTTTAAATCTGATTTATTAAATAAACTTCTGAATGGCAGACAGAGCCTTAGGAGACACTTTTCAAACTAAATAAGAGAAGCGGCTTTCATTACCAGTGAATATGAGCTCAAAGGAAAAGAACTGAGGATCTGAACCAATGTGTGTTTAGGATCCATATTTCACATTTCACAAAAAGAAAAACAGCATTTAGAAAAAAAGATGGATCAAAGGCATTATTTAAAAAAAAAAAAAGCAATCAGATTTTATATCAAGATAAGACATAAAATAAATTAGTATCTTTCTATGCAAAGTGAACTCTAAGAAGAAGTTAAAGAAGAGAAAAGTCGTTCAGTTGTTTTCCACTCTGGATTATTAGGTCACTTTTCAAACTGATTTTCAATATTTAGCTTTGAATGCAAGAGTTCACACCTGAGAGTCCGGTAGATCAAAAGGATCAGGGAACAAAACTGCATCATTTGTTACATTTTCAGCCCATGAGGTTTGCATTCACACTGTATTAAATGATCCTAATTCAATGAAAAGCCTATTCCCCTCCTTCCCTGTGGGGGCGCTGCATCGAGACCTCAGCACACCTTCTTTCATGAAGAAATGTAAACAACAATGAAGTAGTGTCAGATATTAGCAGTTGTAGGAGACAAACTAATTGTAAGTCGTTTTCTCGCAATGTGAAATCAGATGGAAGGATCTGGGGAAGTGAGTCACTTTTTTTATTTGGATTCAGTGCAATCCACAGTTATTGACACCTCAACTACTTGAATGTGTTAAAACCCTTAATTTAAATTCATTTTTTACAGCAAAAGGCCTTCTGTCCACATTTTCTCAGAGGGAACTAAATTTTAAGGAAATAATTTTAACACTTAAACTACCCAAACATTTAAATAGGACAAGATGTGTGAAATATCAATCATTCTATTGTTATAGTGATCAATAACGTTTTCTCTCAATGCAGGATGCTTTGACAACATGCTGGTAAGGACTCGTCTTTAATTCTGTGTAAATATCAAACTGCATCACCAGCCGTTTGACATTTACACAACAAATTATGCATTGTTTGACCGAGTCCAACAACTTGTCATTAAGCTCCAGCACAAATTCCTCCATTTTCCTACAGTCAACAGGCGAGAGGCTGAACGCCGCAGTCAGGTCATCAGTCAGGGAACAGAGACATACAGGCAGATCACGCTGCACATAATGTAAGGGGTATTTGCAACAGAGCACCAAGTTAACCTGGAATCCATGTTTTTGGACTGAAAATGAGCCAAAATACCAAAAGAAAAACTCATACATGCACAAGAAGAACATGCAGGAACACCAAAATGAAACTGGGAAAATGAACTGTTCAACTCTACAAAGCTAAAGCATTTGGAGTTTAAATGGTGAACTCTGTCAAGTTTTCACTGTGTCAATCAATCTTCCATCACCGTTTTTCTCTCATTTTTGGTTTTTAAAAGTCTCAAATGTTATTCCAGGTTGAGGTGAAAAAAAACTTAAACACAAAAGTATTCATAATCTTTAGACCTTCTTCCATTTTGACATTTATAACCAGGCTTGTGTAATTTGTGGGGCTCTTATGATGGAAAGTCGTGTTTGGTTTTGCAGTGGATTGAAAGGATGTACGTTTTCAGCATTTATAAATGTAATTCTAAAACATGTTGCATGCATTTGCATTCAGTTTGATTTAATTATTCCATTAAATGAAAAAAAAGAAACAATTACCATCAAAAGCCACCAAAATTTTGTGTTTTCCTTCCACTTCTTATTTATGAGCTAATTTGCATTTGCCTGTTTTAAAAAGAAATATATTTAAAGTTTAATGCGATAATGTGAAAAGGCTGAAAAGATATAATTACAGAAACATTTAACGATGCAGCGCTCCATCTTGTTATTCAAAGTATATTCAGAATTTAAAAACTGAAATTGAGGAACTTTTAATTTATTGGCCGCAAGAAAAACCCAAACTTTTGCAAACCGCATTTCTTTGTTCAACTTTTCTTGTTCTCCAAAGTTTCCGGCTGAATGAAGAAGATGAAAAATGACAAAACGGAAAAAGTTTACATGCCTTTACGTCCATTTAGAAGTTGGGGGGGTAGGGGGGGAAAGGAGAAATTGACAGGGTGCAGTTTTTCCTGTCACAGTGCGACAGGAAGCCCTGAAGTGGTGTTGAGTTTAAGTAGCAGCAGAGCAGCAACAGTAGCCTCTTCACACTGTCACTCTGTTCTTCCACTTCACCGTTTCAGTTTGCTGTAAATGTCAGAATGATTTTCCATCCAAGGTGATGCTCAGCAGTACGGCTACATCACAAAAACAGTCAAATTAAACAGAGCAAACTCACAGCTCCACTTCTAAGGTCTCCCTCGAGTCGTCTGTGCAGGTGAGCAGGAAGAGTCGTTTCCCATTTTAATTCAAAATTACTCTGAATAGAAACAAACAGCATGATGATTATAGTTGCAACAACAGGAGTTTCACTTGTTTTGAGGTGAAATATGACATCAGAGCCACAAATAAAGTTATATTCTATTATTCTCTATAAGATAATAAAAAAAGAAACCTTTAATCTCCTGCTGCAAAAAAATGTTTTGTGCACTCAGGTAAACATTTGAAAGAGTCTGCATCTACAAATAATTTAAAACAAAAACACATACTTGGCAGGAAATAATAAATTATTGATCATGGACCTGGTGCCAAATCACTATGAGTAATACAATAACAATGTGCCACAGTGTTTGCCCTGCAAGCCTGGCCTGTTCTCAGCCTCGGCTGCCGCAGGCTAAACACGAGAGGCTGCTCACTGCCATCAGCATTTCACCAAAAAAAAAAAGTTTCATGTAGTCAGGATATGAATGCATAAAAAGACCTTTCAGTTGCACATTTTACATTTAGCCATAATCTGATTATTTTGTATCAAAGTGTATGACACAAGTATCGGTTTTAAAGTTTGAAAAATGCACCTTAAAATAACTAACAAGAAGAGAGTAGAAAGAGGAAGCAGTGGAGAAGAAACAAGTGTTTAATTCAACAGCTACTTATGGTGTGGAGAGATGCTCCAAGTTGCAGCCTGTTCACTTTTAGAGCTTCTGCTTCGTTTCCACTTGCACAGAACAAACATACAAACACACCTGGTTTTATACTGTTTTTGATACAACTGTGGCCAGTCTGCAAGAGTCGAGAGATCTACACTGAACTTTAACAGATGGTAATAACACTAATATAATACAAGTGATTGGTATTTTTAGCTGAGCCTTAAAGATGGGGCTCCTTTAAATGAAAAGAGGAGAGGCAATTCTGAATTTCTGATCAGAATCAACCACAGGTTTTTCACAAACATCCCAAAGAGGAAAGAGTCAAAGTCAGATGATCTGGTGCCGACCAGATCAATGGCCCAGAAGACAACAGACACCTGGAAGAAAGGTGAGGAAGCAAAAAGGCTTCTAGTACATGTAGTTTTAACAAAACACAAGTTTCTTTTCAAGGATTATGGAAAAATAATGGCAGCAAAAAAAATTATTTTGGGAGAAACTCTGAAATCTAATGATTAGATCGAGAACTATACGTTATAATTTTATCAACATGAAGTTTGTTATCCAATAGAAGAAACTGATAACATTACGCTACAGTTTTTGACAAAGAAATGGGTTCCAAGTTACACAAGAGAAAATAATAAGAAAATCCAAACACAAATAATGAGACGTTCAGATAACAAATGTGACTCATGTAAAAACTTAACTGTAAAACGATGAAAATTCTCTCCAACTTCAACAGAACGTTGGAAATTTTCAAATTATCCCCAATTTCTACGGAGAATGTTTGAAGCAGAACATGATGCTGTGACCAACGCTGCAATCAGAGCCCAGACGCCGACACATCTTAATGACTCAGCACAAACGGGCAGAAAAACACTCGTCATGTGATCAAAGCCATCTAGAAATTACCTGGCAACAGCAAGCAGAAACAATCACCAAGCAACCAGAGGCAGAACGGGAGAGCAGAAAATGGGTGGGGCTGGGCAAAGGAGTAAAGGAGGGGTGGAGGAAAAGACGAGACAAATGCATGCAGAAAATGAGGAAAATGGACCAGAGAAAGAGAATCTGGAGTTTGAAACGTCGCAAAAACAGGAAACGTAAAAAGAATGACAGAAGGAAACACAGGTGATAGAAAATAGGATTGAGAAAAATGTGGAGAACAAAGAGAAAGAAAAAAATTTAAGTGACATAAGTAGTAGAGATAAACAACCCATAAGATACTGTAAAAAAAAGAAAGCAAAAAGCAAATGTGATGGAGGAACAAAAAATGGAAATAAACAGGAATATTGCAAAAATGTACCTCAAAAGAAAAAAGGCTTGGGTAAAAATGTGAAATGTAAAATATGTAGAAAGAAAAGATTAAAAACAGAAAAATAAGATGAGAAAAAACTGGATGCTGAAATCAGATGCATTGGCATCAGTTCTTTCTCCCAGAGGAAAGTGAGAAATGGGGTTTATATTCATGCTGCTCTGAAACTAAAAAGAGAAAAACTTCCAAGAAATTTCCTGTTTAATTTGCAACAAGGAAAATTGATGCTTTGAACTGCATCAGTTAATCAAAAAAAAAAAAAAACTACAAACCACATTTTTTGTGGGTCTGTGTTGGTGCATGAGGCTCTGAACTCAGAACAACATCCAAAAAAAGCAAAGCCAGAAATAAAAGCTTTGTGTGTGTGCGTGAATGCGGTGTGTGTGTGTGTGTGTGTGTGTATGTGTGTGTGTGTGTGTGTGTGTGTTCTTGCAGGAAGCAGAGAGATAAGCCAACACTCAGGAATGCTGTCACTCGTTTTTCTTCACAGGCTTGATAAACTTTGTCCTGCAGTTTCCCAGCATTCCTTAGTGATGACCACTGCACTTTCACACACACATTAAACCCTGATAGTGTCAACCACTTACTCCACTCAAACGCTGGTCTTGCTTCCAGTGAATGGTGGCACTTTAAATGATTTGGGGTGGGATTACTGTATTTTACTGTTATTTAGGTTCTTATTCTACTCACTGCTTTGATAAATGTGATATTTCTTTATTGATATTTAGAAGAAATTCAGACCAGGAATCATCATTCAAGTAGAATATTTGTGTTTCCTGTCAGCTTCATTAATAATATCTGATAAAATGTTCCTCTCTATTGTAATGCTGATGTCAGGCTGATTCCTATTCCACCATGTGAATGTCAAAGCATGCAAACATGTTTTGAAGTATACGCATGTATTTTCATGCATTTCCCTTCTGAATAGTGCATGCTTACTGGGATCAGGAGAGTGGAGTAGACAGTACTGTAACATGTAAGGAGCAGCTATGTTACCATGAAATCATTTTATTATCTCATCTTATATGAAGATCAATTGATTGTCTTGGAATGAAATTTCTAATTTCCTCTGCGTGACACAGGATGTTGGGTAATTATGCTAATACATCTGAAATAAAGTCGAGGCTTTTAGTTTCACTGTCATTTTGAGACATCCAGCAAGGAAAGGTGAGGGAATCTCCATCAGAGCAAACAGCATAACTAGAGATGAAGTCCTACTACAGAATAACGGCTCGTTCAGAAACAATGTCAGAATGGCTCTTTAATGACCAAACTGTCTACTAAACTGTCAAATGCCAAAAGATGCAAGAACTTTGCATCTTCCTATGTTAAAACAAAAAGTGTGCATCCAATAGTGTTAGTTACTTTTGCTTATGTTAAACCAACTTGTGCATGTTTGATGCTGTTCTTCTATTTTATTGGGAATTTATTCCAAACATGTCCATCGAAAATCCTCAAAGATTTCATTCTTTTCAGTAAAAGGAAGAAGCCTTTACAGGTCAGAAGTGTCATTCTGAACACTTTACAATATACACATGTGAAAAAGGCATTTGTGGTAAATAAATCAGTTCCTACAGTTAATCATTTTCAAGATGAAAGTGATGATTTGCTACTTTCACCCAGACACGTTTTGAATTTCTCCATAGTCAAAATGACATTTTAATATGTATTTGAAGGTCACCGTTTGAATTTTCACAATGTAATAAACAGGTGTTGTTGTGTTGACACTTCTTACACTGAATTAATCGTCATTTGTAGCAGCAAGCATGAAAGGCCGTCTGCCTCTTCTCACTGGGTTTTGTGTGAATGTGCATAAATACACAAATGGGTGTAAATAAAATTGAAAATGAATTTGTGTAGTAGCTTAAAATGCTGAAACCTATGAAGGAAATACATTTTTTAATTCGACAAACACTGAAAATGTTTAATAAAGTATTAGATGAATGTTGGCTCAGGAAATGATTCTATTCTTTAATAAAAATCTGCTTTTCATAAGAAGCTCAACTAATAAATAAATACTAAATGAGAACTTAAGAGATTTCCCTTTCTCACAATGAAGAATTCTTAAAGTGGAAAAATCTAACCATTTTCCATCAAGGTAAAATTCACAAAAAGAATAAAATAAACATTCAACATGACTGGGTAAAGTGGGAAGCCAAGAACAGCCACAGAAAATAACAGTGCTAACATGTAATCTGTCTCCATGTTGCTGCCACCTTCCACATTTTTCTTTCTTTTCACAGAAAGGTGCACCAGTTCCCAACTTTTTCAGATTACAAGCATCTGGAATAATCATGCAGGTCCATTTCCATCAGAGGCTCATGCAGAAACTCACACTGGAGAAAAAGGTTGGGTAAAAATCTTGGATTTACTGTCTTGCAACATAAATTATATTTCTGAAAAGGGTATTTTATGTACAAAATCATCTGTTCTGCATCTTGCTGTACTCTTCTCTTTTTCCACAGAATCGAGTGAATCCGAGGTATCAGCTTTCAAATGAGTAATCATTGGAACAGCACAACCATAAAAGGGTGAGAAACAAATGCATTGTGGTACAAGAACGGAGACTTGATTATTTAAGCATTTTGAGTAAAAATATGATTAAAGATCTAGTTATAATGGTTGGAGTCAAACACAGGCAGGAACTCCAGCAAACGAATGTTTACATTAAAACTATTGCATTGCTGCCATTACAGTCCAAATGTCCTGTTGGTTCTGTGAAGATGCATTTTTTCCTCTCTGGAGACTAAAACAAGTAAGATGCTCTTCTTGCAAGACGATGATCTGAAAACTCTTTATTGGAATGGATTCACTTTCATCCGTTTCTGCTTAGAAACTGTGAATTTCAGTGGACCTTGAATTTTGCGCCCAGTCAGCGATATCGTATCTAGTTTTGGTTTGGAGCCGTCTCTCTTCTGAAATGCAAACGATACTTTACCGACCAGATTGCTGTATAATGAGCCATGAACACACTTTTATGAAACTCCTCCAAGGAAACGCCTGATCACATCAAAATGGGAGCGACTTCTGTGACAGACTGAGAAACGCACAGAAGCAAGAAGAGGCCCTGATCAACCAGGATGCATTCGTCAGATTTTTCACTTAAAGCTAATAAAGGTTTGCTATGTTTTGACATAACGTGGATGACTGAGTTCTGGGTTGAAACAATGCTATGCTGATCAAGAGGACATTAATACCCAACGACTGAGGTTTGCAGGTTTGACCGCCTCCTTCCTGACGTGTTGATGTAAATTTGATGGATGAGTCATATGATAGTTGACTGTAGAATATTTTGCATGGTGGACGCTTCAATGCCAACCCCAATAACTGCAGAACATCTTTAAAACCAAAATCATTCGCTCACCACCATATTTGACAGATAAAAGGTGCTTATATGCCTGGTTTGGTTTTATCCAGGCACTGCGTGAAAAAGCCAGGCATCTCCAGTTTGGTTCAAAGAAAGGACAAAGGTTTGGAAAGTTGCATCTAAATATCCACAAAAAGTTGCTATATTCAAGGTAAAAGGTATTTTATCTTTTTCCAGAGGTTAAAGTCACGAACTTTAACCTCTACAGTTGGAGCTCCAGGATTTTTGGAGTCCATTTTCCTGTTTGACCTTGAGGTTAATTTGAGGGGATGTCCACTCCAGGGGAGATTTACCGTCTTCCACTTGTGACTAATCTTTCCGTCTGTTAAAAAGGGACTTCCAACAAATATTTGTTGAAGAACTTCAAACATGAAGTCACAAAATGATTAAATCTCAGACGACCTTGGAAAAACTAGGATTAACAAAGGTTCAGATGTTTTGATTTTGATGCAGAGCAGAAGCCCTCATTGTTATCCCCAACCAGTCATCTGCCTCATATGGAGAACGCCCTCTGTGAACCACATTCCAGCTGACTAATAATCAGTCTTCTGAAGTGGCGATAAAAGAAAATATCCCCCAGAGGAAAAATCCCTTATGGCTCTTGCCATTGAATTTTGCTTCAAATGAAGCTGCTGCCAATCAACTAGCTCCCAAATACACTTTAAGAAGAAAAGGTAGAGATTCCTAATGCTTAGCTAAACCCCTGCTTGCTTGCTATTGAGCCTTTAAGGGATAAATATTAGGAATTAGGCAGGAGATGCTGCCTGGAAACCTTTCAGGGAGCCGAGACTGAGAGGCAAACTGCCGCTGAAGCATAAACTTTTTGACAGAGTCGGTATGAGCCCTGCATAAGGAAATAAATCATTTGACTTTTAATGAGACTTTATGGCCAGGGGAGAAAACACACTGACAGAAAGAGGGGTTGATGGACAGAGCTGTTGTTTTCCAGGAAGATGGCTGGAAAACAAAGGAGGAGGATAGAGGGGAAAATAGAGGGGCTGATTGGGAGAGGAGGGGGACAGGACGCCTGTGGGGCCACTTAAGCTAATTAATGGATCATTGTGCACATTCAGCGAGCGTGCACGTTGTGTTTTAAGGGGGCTTAAGTCTTCATCCATTAGACAAATGAGAGGGCAGGAGGGAGGCTTCAAGTGGAAGTCTAATGGGCAGTAACACGCACACACTAAAGGCTACATAAAGTAATCAGTCTCCTGGACTAATCAGGATTTTTTAATGAACATGCAATCTCTCACTCCGAGGCTACAAAACGCTCTGATTGAATTAGAGCACGGCTCGAACCACAGCCGTGGGGTAAAGGAGTAGCAGGGGCGGCAGGGGGAGAAGAGAGATGTTTTTTTATATGTAGGGGGAGGGAGGAGGAGAAGGAGCACAAGAAGCTGAGCAGGTGATTCACTTGGTGATTTAGTTTTCAAGTGAAAGTGAGCCCAGAGCCTCAGCGATCCCCTGTGTCGCACCTCGTCACTCAGATATTTATGCATCAGTTTTAACCCTCAACTGTCGGCAACAGATTTGCAAACTGATCCATCTGCTTAATTTTTTAGCATTACTGCATCAGCTGCTCTGCTTTTTCTAGCTAAATGTGCATCAAGTTGTAGCAGGGTGATGGATTCACAGTCCCACATACTATAGTTTTCACTCCCAATGTGTTTTTCATGGTATGTGTCAAGTTATTTCTGGTGCTTTGGCTCTTAACCACTTCTTATATCATGCCAAGTTGAAGAGCAAGTCTGGCTGCTGCTCCCCACTCTGCAGGAAGTCTGTAAGCCTCTCTATCATATGTTTTTAGAAATAATAATCAGAATCATTCTGGTAGATTAGAGCTCCTCGTGGCTCCATAAATACCCCAGCTCACCCCCACCCCACGCTGGCTGTCGACCACCTCATCAGCGACTCAAAAAAAATCTCAACATTTCTTCTTTTTTCCCTCCCATTCAGTCCGAGGCAACAGATTAAACAGACTGAGCTCACAGCAGATCTCTGGGTTAATTTCCATTTGATTTAAATATTCACTCCCCTCTTTGAGGAATCGGAGCCTGACTGATATCTGAATCTGATCTAAAATAGCTCCTTCGAGTCTCTGAGCACACTGCTGCCTGGAGAAAGGAAAATTTTAAACATGCTCACAATCGTACGCTTATAAAAATATGGAAGACTGAAAATATCACCGGTTTCCTGACAGGCAGAGACCACTTCCTCAAATCCAAACCCTAATGCGAGAAAAATAGAAGATGCTTTTCTTTATACTCAAGAAAGCCTAAAATGTAATCCCGTTTCATGTTGCTTAGCTTTTTTCCCCACAGCAAAGTAGCACAGAGTGTATTTAGAAAACCACAGTGAAATAAAATTTGTCGGCTGCAACAACGGTGAAATCTGCACCAGCAAATACGTGTCTGCAAATGAGCAGATATGAAACAATTACCATGTAAAATGTGTTTTATGACAGTCGTACTGAAGCCAAATCATGGCTCTTCATACTAAAGAGATAAATAAAATAACAGGAAACATACGTATGTATTTTAAGTTCTATACTGCTGATTTACACATCTGCTTCTCTATTCCAGAAATCGGATGAGTTTCTGATTTTCAACTTGAAACTTAAATTAGCTCAATAGACGTTACGATCTAAGGCGAAGACTTCCCTACCAGGACATGACAGAGAAAGTGATCCATGGTTTGGATTATTGTATCTTTACTCATTGGAGCTGGACCAGGCTGTCATTCATTCCCTGCAAGTTCTCCAAAATCCAGCCGCTTGCCTTCTTAACGAAACCAAGTGACATGGCCACTTTTTAGCCTCCTTGCTTTGGATGGTTTTAAAGAGTCTTCATCGGATTATTTTAAGGATCCATTAATCAGTCACGTGCCCATCAAAGTGTTGGAAATGTCACACCAGCTACTTTTATAAATTCCTAATGGGGGCTTTTCATTCTTGGCCCTAAAGCTCTGGAACAATCTCCTGTTTCAAGTTAAATCTACCAAAGTCTTTAAAAAGAACTTTAAATCCTGCCTCTCTACAACAGGCATTTGACCGTTTTTATTTAGTATTCCTATTGATCCATTTAGTACATCTTTTTCTTTTATCAGGCTCTTATATTGTGCTAAATTTCATTCCAATTTGCCTGTAGAGAACTTTGCCGTTTTTAAATGTGCTCCATAAATGATATAGAACGATGCACAATTGGCTGGTTTACAATTAATCTAACCATCAGCAAGAATAAAAATAAAATAAAAAATTATAACGATGCTGTTAAAATCCCCCATAAGGAGAAGTGTGAGCATCTCCTGTGAGCCCTCTCTGCCCTTATTTGACAAAATGAGAACACTGAAACATACTAGACCCTCTACGTTGAATTTCACCTTCAAATAATGATATTTTTCTTCTTCGCCTTCCTCCCATGTGTAGCATGTCTCATTTTCACAGTCAGGCTCTCCTTAGTGTTGGTTTTCTGGGTCAAACAGGAAACAGTGGCTCTTTCAAATTTGGGACACTGTCCAAATTAAAAAAAAAAAAAAAAGAAAAAAAAACTATCCAATGTGGGTCAACAACAAGATCCAATGACCAACAGGATGAAAAATATCCAAAACATCCATAGTGTTTTCCCTGTTCTTCTCTTTCTCAGACATAGAAACAGGAGACATGATATACTGGGTTGTTTTGAGCTGCTTATGAAATAAGGTCATAGACTAAGATAACTTTCAGGGTGAGAAAAGGGCAAGTTAGGATTAACAAAGACGCAAAAACATCTCAATCAGGACAAAGCTGTTCTTTCAGCCCAGAAAACACAGTCAACTGTCAACCAAGCAAATATGTTTCTTTATTTAAGTGTGATTTATTTCACTATTTAAGTGTGATTAGTAACCTAAAGCCTCTAAAACTTAAAATCTATCAACATCTAGATTTTCTAAATCTACTTCATTGTTTGGACTGGTGGAAAAGTTTTACTTTATCACAGCAATCAGCGAGGAAAAACACGGATCAGATGTTTTCCAGCTTTCTTCTGAAAATAAATCACCCAAAATAAACTCCAACATAGCAGCTGGAGCAACAAGTTCATCGACACACAGACCATAGGAAGGCATTAGTTGTTTGAATCTAACAGATTTACTCAAATTGGTCTCGTGCAAAGGTGCAAATAGTGCCAATTTGTCTCAAAAGTTGGGACTGGGATCTGGGATTTTCTCCAGATGTGAGTCGGAATACCAGAGGGATTTGACAAATTATGCTCAGGCCAACAAAACTGGCAACACAGAATATTTGTAAATTAATCCCATATATTTGATTTAAGCCTTTGTATAAATCCTAGGCAAGGCGAATTTGTAAATAAAAATTACCCAAATTTCTGCCCTTGCACACACATTCATGGAACAAACTTTTTGTGATGTTCAGGTTTGAAATGTGTTAAATATGATTCTAGTGTGAAACAAACCACACAAGCTTTTTAACTTTTTGTAAGCCATAACAGCCAGCTTTCCAAAAACCGAACTCGACTTTAAACTGATCACACATCCGATTGTTTCGCATAAAATATTTCAATAAAGTCTAAATTCCAACTGAATGCAAGTTATTAAAGTGAGGCTAAATGATGTTTCTCACTCAAGAAGCTTTTTTAATGGGTATTTTCACTGAAAGTGTTTTGTCATTCATCTGTGCTTCTGTTTATATAAAAACTATATAATCTTTCACGCTCCGTTTTTGCTTTTTGACTGATGACTAAAATGCAACATTTTCCAAACGACTAGTTACTGCAAAGATATGAACTCTGACCTGTAAATAAAGAAACCCAACAACACAACCTGTCCAGCTAATGCAGCTTCTGTTATTGCAATCCCACATAAATCTTGAAGAGGCCATTTTAAAAGCATTAGCGACAAAGAGCAGAGTCAACAGACGAACATTAGAGCTGAAACATTCAGAGTTATACATCACAGGCGTTGGAGGGGAGGGGTCAGAGGGTATTAGAGCGTTTTTCAACACGGGGGATTAAAGACATGAGGGAAACAAGGGAGGAGGAGGTGGAGGTTGAATCTTATTGTGTTTAATCTGAAGACAGACATGAGGCCCCACCCGAACACCGCCAACTGGTCAAGGTCACACACCAACACACACACACTTGGACAAGAAGATTAACCCTTTCAGCCATTTAAAGTCAAGGAAAAGGAGCCAAGTCAGACGGAGATTCCATCATCATCATCCTCCATTTTCTGAGCTGCCAGTCGCATGACATGATCAAGACCGAGAGGAAACTGGGAATATTAGAAACTTATTAGTGACAAACGATGTACAAAACTAAATATGGTCCAAACTCAATGTGAGGCAAAATCTAAAACTTATCCATATGCAGCGCATGACCACATATTTACTTTTTAGATGCAAACAAATGTTTTTCATTATTACTAAAGTATGGTTTAATGGGAAAAAAACCAAAAACATAAAATAGAAACAGAAAAAACTTATTTTAGCATTTAAAACCCACCATAAAAGTTTCATTTTAGTAACTAGTTTAATTCAGATTTGCTAATAAAGAGTTTCAGTTGTGATGTGACTGTAGAAGGAAGCATTGCCCTTATTCTGGATGCTGCTGCAGTCTGGTTAATAGTGTGATTACACATGGCTGCTCCCTTGAGTCAGACTAACAGGAAGGTTTTTCAGCTACTTGACAGCACAGAAACGACACGAGGTAGGGGATACTGGGCCCAGTCATCTAAATCAGCTCTTGGGTTAATGTCGAGGTGCTGAGACATGTTTTTGTTTCAGCAGCATTTCCGTTTACAGGCACAATTTCCACAGTGCTGCACGCTCGAGCCAACCCTGGGGTTTGGACTTTCTGCACTAAGAAAAGAAGACAACTGGAATGCTACACCACTCTGACTTTAAGATTGCTGCTGGTTTAACATGTTTCTGCTGTGGGTGGATGTGTGTGTGTGTGTGCATGATTCACTGTGCATTGGGGCGACTCAGGCCTTCAACAGGACAGAGATCAGATAATCCCTCCTGCCCTTAATCCCTGATCAGGGAGAGGAACAGTTGGGAAACACAGAAGGGGCCCCAACATGCTTCAAATGTTTGGGGTGAATAATCGCCAGCCAAAAATTTCTAAAGAGTGTTTTTTTAAAGTACCAAAAGTGTGGGTTCATTTTTTCTTATTAATGTATAACTGCTGTTTGTCTTTCAAATATACAGAACATTCTAGTCAAACTTTTTAAAAGCTACATCAAGTTCATCCTTATGGTATAAATTCTGCTATACAGCACTTTAGGGACCTTCGACAGTGAAGTCTTCTTAGCAAGGTTAGTCGCCGTCAACCTGCATATTTTACTTCAAAAACAAGTTTTGGGATATTCAACCTTATAAGTGATGTCACCTTGTTCAACTCACTGCAAGTAGCTACAAAGTAAACAGCTGATTACAGTTTTTATTTTCTTATTCTGTACGCAATTACATACAGACATAGAAACATAGCTCGTCTTTTTTAAACACACAAAAGTTAGATTGAGAAATTGTTCAAAATCTCTGAAAATGATCCTACTGCAAACTGTGGGGGTTAAAATAGAAGAGCAGCCATATGTCCTTCCTGGGATCCGGTCCATCTGGTCAAAGCTGCCAGACTGGTTAATTTCTGCATATTTAACTGACAAGACGAGACTTTTTGATTTATAAGAACACGATAAGAGTTTTGCAACGTATTTTTTCAGAGTTGTGATAAAGATTTAATGAACTGCAAAGTGCATTTTCACAAAATCAAAACTTGGATTAATTGCGTTTTAATTCTTGTCTAATGTGGCTCCAATGCCAACAGAAACCTTAAAAATTTTACCTCCTCTGTATTTTACAAACATAAAGCTTCCATAAATCACAAACTGTTTCAAAGAGGAAATATTTTAGGCTTTAAACCTAGAGCTGATCAAATTCAGTCAAGACTCAAGAAAAGACAACTTTTCAATTCAGCACCAGCAGCAGAAAACATACAACATAACAAGTTCAGCTTCATTAAATGCTAACAGTGTGAAAGCTGCATTCTCACGGAGCCTCCAAATCATTTCCGGTTTATCCATCAATGTTTCTTTTTCCTGTAGAAGCCAAGACGCGCCAGAACAAATTATTTTTAAAACAGTCTTTTATTAACACTTTTGTAGCAAAGTGTCGTCAGGCAGAAAAGAGATTTTATGATCCTTTAAAGAGGAACTTCCATCCAAGCTTCAAAATAAAAATCGCAGACATGGATGCTAATAACTTCTTATGCTTATTTTCAAACAATTAGAGACATTTCCAACAAAAAGTTCATTTTGAGAATCACTGAGAAGTTTCACATAACGTCAAAACTGATTGGCTGTTAATCCCTAATCTGCAAAGCAGGTGTTTCAATAATTTAAAGCTGGTTACTATTAATTCCACCACTACATTCAATCAATACTTGACTTTTACTTACTTTAAATGATTTTTAATCACTCTAATGATGCAAGTTTTCTTTTAAAGTTCTTTAATGAGTCTCATTTCCAAAAACATTACTCCCAATTTTTATCACAAGAAAAAAGCTTCTCAAGCAACTCGTAGGAGTTGGTGTGAAACTGATTTCATTAGTAATTTTAGGGGTGTCTGTTGATAATTGGCCTCTCAGAAAAACGTGCTTGTTGGCATCTGATTCTCCATCTTATCGAGGCAGGACAACAGGAGAAGCAGGAGGAAACAAACCCAAGCAGCATTTGGTATTTTGGTTTGGTCGAGTGTTTTTATTTGGCAGCACAGAAAGTGAAACTCGACTGTCAATAAAACCAAAATTTGGCAGGGAAAAGTTTTGTCTGTTGTACTGGAGCCAAGAGGGTCAGCCAGAAAATTTGGAAAGCTTTTATCTTCACAACCGATACACCTCTCGAGTTGTAGAGATACGAAACTGAAAGGCCTATTTAGGTAATTATCTGATTATTTTCATATTTAGCTTTAAAAAGACATATTTCCACTCAATTTAATTTTAATATCATTTTATAGCAGTTTTTTGTTTAAAGCCAATTTCCTGGGGGGGGGGGGTTGTTTTTCTCTTGCAATACAGTTCTGTCAACAAACACTGACCTCAATTCTTTTATATTTATAAACCTGACTTAACTTAAAATATTATTTTCCTTCAGTAAATTCACAGCAAGTTCAGTCATATTATAACACATAAAATGCACAAAAAAAGGAAGTGAAGATCTTTGTTCTGATTATATGTAAAACTAATAACCTGCTCGCAAGATCAAGTGATGAAAGAAAAAACTTGTGGTGTCATATCAGTTCTAAGCTCAGCCTTTTCTGCTGTCACTCCTGTAAAAATAAAAAAAAAAAAGACAAAAACTGAAACAACAAACATTAAATAGACAGCGTCTGAGTTGGAGGCATATATCAAAGACGCTCCCAGTTGGAGTTTGACAAAGTGAAGTAAAAATAGAAAGAAAGTCGTTGTTGTGATGCTCCTGTCAGACGAGATGCAAGGTGGAGAGCACGCAGTTTCATCAACCCCGTTTCATCACACACGCAAACAAGACATCACTCCTTTACAGGAATTATTTTGAGATCATTAGGATACAAACATTCATAATTTACTATACTACCTATGACTGTACATACCACCTGTAGCTCAACTTTTTAAAGATTCAAAAATGCATTAAACATTCACATCTTCGTGATAAATATGCTGAAATAAATTGTACGTATTCCAATGATTAAATGTAGACAGAAACAAGATTTATATACAAGGCTAAATTAGACAAAATGCTTTGCACCATGAAGTAAAACCAAGAAATCATCTTGTAAACAAATTGTCTAAGGCCTAAAGGGTTATTGCTGTGAAACGTGAAGGACGACGGTGCTGGTACTAAAGTGCAGACACACAGGAGCTGCATTTCATACCAACCATGTCGCAGTGCAACCATGAATGAGTCTTCCTCCTGAAAGCCGCATTATATGATGCAAAAACCAACAGCTGAATGAATGTATCTGGAGCTTTAACCCCCTGGTGTCACTGTTGAGCCTCACTGGATTCCTGTGCAGTTTGAAAAACGGTGCACATTTGATTTGGCAGAGTAGCAAAAAGTCAAGAGACATCAGAAATAGATAAGCACCACGTCTAAAAAAACATTACATAAATGTTGCATCAAACACCATTTCCATCATGGGGAAGAAGTGGAGGAGTTGAAGGAGTTCAAATACCTCGGCGTTCACCTGCACAACAGGCCGGGCCGGAGTTGCAACACTGAACAAGAAGGGACAGAGCAGACTGTACTGCTGCTGGAAGCCAATATCTGTGAAGGTTTGCAGCAACAAGCTGCAGATCTTCTACACGTCTCTTGTTGAAACTAATCTGTTGGGACTTAAAGTTCAACAACCTGATACAGAAGGCTGAGTATGTTCTGGAGATGGCGGCGCAAAGATGGATTCTTCATAAAAATAAAAATATAACGACAGACCCTGAGCATCCTCTTCATGAGACTGCTTTCCAACAACAGAGTATCTTCAGTCAGAGGTTACAGATCGCTGTAATACAGTCTGCTACAGGAGATCATTCCTCCCTAAAACCAGCATCTCACAACTCTGGGGAAAAAAAATACGAGTTACAACAACTTTTAATTTTCTTTTGAGATCAATAAAGTACTTTCAATTAAACTGAATTAGGTTTCCAGCCAGGGTGCACAATATCCTTTCCAGATTACTGTCCTGCTAACAATCTTGTTGATTTCATGCATTAAAAATGTGAAAAATGTAATGTAATTTGCAACTATGTGCCATAATGCTTGGATCTGTGACAGGTAATAGTGACTAGGACATTTCATCAATCAAAACATTTTCCTGAGGTTGAGTCAGCGTTACTGGAAGAAAATTTTGACTGGATGATGCAGAAACAAGTTGCAGCACTGGAAGACTATACAATAGTTTTACTTTCAAGAAAAAAACAAACATTATGAAGGACATCACACTCCCTGTGACCACATCAGGTGAGGGAAACTTTCACAACATTGCCTTAAAACTTTAATATGGTGTTTAAACTCAAGCAGCTTGGAGGAGCATTACTCATTCTGCTGAATAGCACCTTTCATTTAGAGACAGCAATTATTGTACACTCATAGAGGGCCATAATGCATCAGTTTATATACCGCCTACTTGGAGAGGAGCAAAAAAAAGACTGAAAAACAGAATGTAGTGATTCCTCAAGTATATTAAAGCAGTTTGTGTGTCCTTGTGGTCCCTGAGAAATAAATTTATTCAAATGGGGTAAACAACAGATGATCTCACATTGCTTTTCTGAAAAACAAGCATCACTGTTTTTCTTCTTCTTCTGCACATGATCTGACTTTGTGTTTTCTTTAACAGCTGTGCGTTGGGTGAGACCCTTTGAATGGAAGCATTATTGTCACTGTAGGCGTGCAACAGTCTGGGCAGTTCTCCGGCATGCACAGAGAGCGCCAGCAGACTGATGGTGAGCAGGTACAGATGATGAGATTCATGTCACAACGTTCAACGTTAACCAGACAGAACACAGGAGAGAAAGATACTGATGCAGCCCGAAGAGTGGTTTCTATCTAGTTACAACAACGTCTGCCTGCTTAAACCATTCACACAACATCAGAAATGCATGTACAAAAAGTTTCCACTATAAAAAATGTTTGTTTCTTCTCAAACGTCACCAATGGTGTTGATAATTTAGTCATTTTACAATAGTATTCATATTCCATCAGGACAACTGAAGATGTATATTTCTAAAATATTATTGCAATCAAAATATTCCCCAATCCTTCAGACAAGGTGTAGCAGCAGCTCCAGCAGCTTTTATCCTAATAAATGTTCTGTTTAATGTATTTAGAGGGAAATATGTGAAGCAGAGAGACCTGGTGATTTATTGCATAAAAACCTGTTTATTATCGTTCTAGACTGTGTGAAAAACACAGCCTAATATTTCTGACACATCGGCTGCAAAAAAGTGAACTGAATATCTTAACAGGTTGGAAATAATTTTGCAGAAAAATGCAATGATCCAGATATAATGGCAAATAAATTAACAGCAGGAACTAAAACCACTAGTTTTTCAGTGATGGATAATATCTTGCTGTTCTTTGTGCAAAGGTCATCACCTCTAAACAACCGTGTAGAAACATGTTTTTCAAGCCCCCCGTTTCTATAAACTCTTTTTCCGCCAACAAACCTAAACTTGACTCGACCAGACTCCCTTGTTGTTAATTAGTGACACTTGGCACAAAAGAAACTCCTTTCACTTCACTAATAAAGTGCAGAAACTGTACCAACTCCCATCTGAGTATTTTATCAAAATCACTGGATACAGTCTTTACCCCTCATCCAGAAATGAACTGAACTGTGCTGCATGCATTTTTACAAGTTCAAGCAGGTCTTTAACCTTCACTTTTCCCATGAGATTTCTGCAGCGATTCAAAGTAACCTGGGACCACACACACACACACACACATACGCAGACAGACAGACACACACAGACAGACACACACACACACACACACAGACAGACACACACACAGACAGACAGACAGACAGACACAGACAGACAGAGATCCTGTAGATTATATTCACAATCACACAGAGCAGGATTCACAGCAAACAACTATGTGGACCTTCCACTAACGTGCAACACGTGCCTTTCTTTCAGGAAACTGTTTTTCTTGGACTGAATTCAACAAAGCTATTGATTCCACGTGAGGAACATTGTTCTGTTCAGTTTGAAAAACAAAAAAAATAAAACAAAAGCAAAAACACAATGCGTTCCTCATGCATAAACTGAAATTCAGCATGAATAACCGGAACAAAGAAAGCAGAATCTCTTGTTTTAGGTTTTCTCCAGCTCACTTTAGGATGCAGCAGTTTGAAATTCATGTTTAATAAAACATCAAAACTCATGCATCTCTGTAAGCCAAACACAAAACTATAAGAACAAACAGTCACCTTATAAACCATCTAGAACACATTACCTCAGTGAACATCACTTCCATAGTGCCAACAAAATACCTAACAACGTATGTGAATAAATCATGAGCACGATATGCATGTCGTCTTGAAAGCAGAAGGTTGTAGGTTTGATTCCAGCTTCCTGTTGTCACAGGCTGATGATTTGCACAAGAAATGTTGTGTTATCCGTGTATAAATTTGCTCATTTGTGATTGTGAATGTGTCTGGATGGTGAATATGACTGGAATGGGCCTATAAAAATGTATCAGGGATTTTAGTGTTGGTAGGAAATGCAATGTACTTTATAATAAACAAATAACGTGCTTAAGGTAAAAGTTCTGACAACGCAGGAGTTATGGATTAAATCAGGAGTAAGATTCACAAACTTCAGCCCACTAATACATAACACACTTACTGTGAATAGGAACAATCTCCTTACCTTGAATATGGGAGTGTCGGGCACAGGCAGCATCAGAGCAGAACCAGTGACTGAGCGAGACGCTGCCAAAGCCAAGAAGGGAAGGCCGTTTCAATCCTGATTGTCCCTGTGAGTTTATAAATCTGCAGAGGAAAAGGAGAGTGAAAGGAGTGAAATCGGTGCATTTTTACTTTCACCCTGATGCATAGCAGGATTGGTGCAGGTTTTCCTGAGAACTGGGACACGCATATCAGAATACAGCTTCATGGCTCCGTGGAATATCAAGTTTTGATCCGAACAGACAGAAGATGAAGACTGGGCTGATAATCCACATGGTTGGAGCAAATATCAGGCACCACTATCATAAAAAACCAACTAAAACGTGTCAGTAGCAGATTGCATTATCATAAGAACAGGGTGGTGCATTTCTTTCTGGGATCATTTGTCAGTTTTGAACATTTCCACATTTGCTGAGTAACAGGCAGAATGCCCTGGCTGCTAGTTTCTAAATCCTAACTCTAGAGATAGTTTTAATATTGGTAGGTCTATAAACAGTCCGAATTGTTTAAAGCACCATGTTTGCACAAAGTACAAGCATATATACAATTTTTAGTTTTGCTTTACTCCATTTTAAAATCATTCAATTCCATGGATAATTAGAACAATGCAGCTCAATTAACAACAATTCAAGCACGTTAGAGAAAGGTTTTGCCTGTAGTAGTTAATTTAACGGCTTGAGTAGAAGAAAAAACCCAAATTAATCAAATTTGAACAAAGTAAAATACCCAAATTATACAGAGTTACACAAAAGCTACCAGTCATTTTAAAATCACAGATTAATTCATCTCTACTAAAATATGCAACACCAAATTTTCTCCTTTGAATTTATTCTGACTGAACTGAAACATTTTCATTTCTAGTTCCTCAATTTTGACTTTCTGATCAATCAAGTTTTATTCTAATCATTTAAATATTAAGGGACTAATTTTACCAGACGTGACACTTTACGCTTCTTTTGCATGTTTGTCACTTCAGCGATCAGAACATGAAACAAATTTAAGTCAAATGAAACGCAAGTGAAAATAAAATCAAGTTTTTAACTGGATGGAGTTTTTTATTAAAAGGGAGAAAAAAAATGTTTTCCTACATATAATCTACATCTTGTTCACCTTTTCACACATGCTGCAATCTTTCCTTGTAGTGATATTATATAATGTATCTCGTTCACCCAATGGCAACACCAACAATACTAGACACTACTAAAATGTTTCACCCCTTTCTTATGCAGACTGACAAAAGTAAAGCAAATTAAAAGATTTATTTTTCCATCTTAAACATCTTTCGTCGCTGCCTTGAAATCTGAATTCAGGGATTCAAACCTCAAGTCAAAAGTGACTCCAGTTGTGTTTTAAGAGTTGCAGTTTTCTTTTGCTCTGTGCTAGAAATCCCTTTGCCTCGGTATGCTCACTGTGAAACAGACAGATGACTGCTTCATGGTTTTTATGTATTCTAGATACAGACTTTATGCACCAAAGCAGCTCTTTGAACTGAGTGAAAAAATTTAACCACCTGAGTGAGAAGTAAAATACTGCTGGTGCTCAGGAATCAGGCCTGAAGCTCAGTTACAAATTGGAGGTGCTCAGAGTCTGCTAGCTGCAGCCCAGCTTTCAAAGCAATACTATAACATATTAAAGTGGAAGTTACAGCAACTAAATGTAGTAAAATAAAACCAAATGGGCTTCTGAGGGAGCAGGCTAGTTTACCCTGATGGATTGCAAATGAAAAATATCTAAAAATAAAAATTCATTTGAAAAACAAACAGACAGCTCAATTTGCAAGAACTGATTCTCAGATTACAGAATAAATAAGCAGAAAACAAGGAAGTGTGCCTCACTTCATAATTATTTTACAAATTTCACAAAACTTGAATATTTCACTGTTTGAATCTCAGCTCTAATTATCTGCCTTGTAAGACAACAATGAATTTATAGTGAGCATGAAATCTCATTGCAGTCAAAGTTAGCAAGAGGCAAAGAGTTTTTCATCCACCAAACCCTATTTATATTTAAAAAAATAAAAACATTTGATCCTTACTGTGAAAAAATGATGCACACGTCCTTTTCCTTACAGATTTGAAGAAAAATAATCTATTGAAATCAATCTTCCATGCAAAATAATAAAGCTAAGATCAGTGATAATGATTCAGCCTCCTCACATTTCTGTTATTCATGTTGCTGATTGGAGCAACGCAGGCAGAAGTTTTTTCAAGGGATTTCATTACATGCAAGACATGATAGCTATGTTTAAAACACAGTAGTGGCAGTGTCATGATCTGGTCTCAAAAACAAGCCATAATATAGGGAAACAAATTCCACTTCTGCTAAAATATGCAAGAGAAGCTTTTCTCTTCTCACACCAGCTGATTTATGTTTCAGTTTATAATTTGCATCAAGAGCCGGCAAATAAACAAAACCCACACAAGGGAGGGTACAACAGGATATTTTTCATGCATCATTACGCCTTAAACTACCTGTGTGCAACAGAATTGTAGTAAACTTTTCATTTAAATCATAGTTGACACGTTGAACCTCCACACGCCATTACCCAGCAGCCCCTGCTGTGCATCTGTGACACCTGCCTCACAGAGTATGCAAGGTCGGTTCATTAACGCCCCACAGCAACACGCTTTGTGATTCCATAATGAAATTCACAAAAACAGCCGAGTTGAGACCAAATCAATTTGTCTCCATTTATTTTTCTTCTTCTTTAACAGACATCACACGCACCCAAAAACACACAGTTCCCTGCTGAGTCTCCAGTTGGCTGGAGCCCTCTGAGCTCTCAGGCACTCGGAAAAGATATTTCAAATTGAGACTGTAAGGCTGAAGAAATCAGATTATCTGCTAACGGAACCAACAAAGGCAGGACTGAGAAATGACAAATGTTAAATATAAACATTCTTATAAAATAAGAAAATCTAATTTCGAAAGGAAAGTGAGGAGAGAATCCAGGGGATTTTAGAACTGAAACCAGAATTGTGTGTTTTTGTACACAAATATGGCTCACAATAGATTTAAACCATTTCATGGAGTCTCATTTATTTAAAAACATTTGCTACAGTGTAATATTACCCATTGCTGTAATGGGATGGTAATAATTCTGGCTGGTTGACTGGGTCATGAAAAGGTAGAGAAATAATTTGTAGTTGGTTTGGTCATCGGTTAATGACAATGTTGGTAATAAATTGCTAATAATTGGTTGTTTAAGAGGTGGGTAATATTTGTGGCTGGTTAGTTGGTTAATTGTGGTTAACTGCAGTTGACTGGTGGGTAATAATTGCATATAGTATAATTGTGGCAGGTTATTGGCCTGTTTGTTGATAATTATGGCTAATTGTGAGGAAAAAACAATAACTGGGGAGTAACTAGATGGTTTGTTATAATTGTAGTTTGCTGATAAAGACGTGCATAGAAACCTTGGTTTGGTTACCTCAACATGTCATTTTGCTGCAATGATCTGTAAATGAATTTAGTTCATGTTTGTCAGAATTTGTCGTCTTCAATGGGTTTGATGGATTAATAGTTTAAATTTCCTCGATACCACCTCAGCTCAAAAATTAAGTTAATTACAAAAACCTAAAATTAAAACAGTAAGAATTTTTAAGTGTTTCTCAAAGTGACTCTTTTTGTGAGTTAATGTAACTACAATAACATTACTCTGATTTTAAGACTTTTTACACGAGTGTCAAGACTTAAAGTTAATGTAATAAATGTATTTTATACATTTATGAAGTAGATGGATAAAATGTGATTCCCACTATCAAAACATGTCATTGTGTTGAAAGCTGTTATCCCTTTACAGTGCTTATGAAGTCAAACTGTCTCTCTGGCAGCCAGTGGCTCATGAAACAATTAGGAGCTTTGCATCAGAGCAGAATAATAATTCAATATGCAAACCAAGAGAGCATTATCACATCAAGGTCCAGATAGGCGACTTGGTCTCTGTCCGTCTCCCTTCTCAGCTTAGCAAGTCGACTAAAAGGACAGAAACCCATCAGTTAAGATGTTGACCTGCAGGGTTTACACCTGTAGGCTGTGAGGTGACAAAGAGCGCAGACAAAGAAAAGGAGAGGGGTTGTGCTGTGGTTGACAATGGCCACCAGGTGTAAACAGCTTCAGCGACAAGCCAGAAGTTCAGACTGCGAGCAGCAGAGCGGGAACTTATTTAGAGAGGGTGGGAGAATAAAACCGCAGAAGAATCATAGGAATCGGATCGGGTGAGGCAAACCCACTGGCAGCTCTCAGTCAAATTTCTCTTTATGCAAACATGAATCGCATTTGATTGTGATTTGATTGCTGGCTCACTGTGCCGAATGCTCCTTGACCATTGTGTTTGTTCAGGATGAGACTTTGTCAAAGAAAAAGAAAAAGATGATCTGCTTTCCAGTTTCAAATTAAGCATCAAGCAAAGACAATTTAAAAATGTCCAGCAAATTACTGATCTGGGCGAGAGAAAGCAGAAGGCAGTAATTGCAATTATAACATGTAATCATTTCCTTCGATAACTTTGTCCATCAAGTGAAACAAAGAAAACAGATTTAGCAGAACTTCAATAATTAGTGACGTGAATAAGCAGCCAGCTCAACCTCGATTTTACATCCATTTAATCAAAGATCTAATAAATTACAAGCAAAAGTTATTTTCACATTTTAATTAAAATGTTTCTCAGACAGCAATGAATTATGTTGCTTTTCGTTTCCTGAAAATGAGAAACATCTGTCCGAAAATAATTGGAAAACATTTCAAAGTTTTGAGTGCAAATAGCGGTCTGTTAAAAATATCCACTTTACCCTGAATTTTCATGCATCCTTTTGAAAATGTAAACTTCAAAGAACTTGATGCTTTATGTTCATTCACACCAGTTTTCAGCTCACCTTTTGTCCACAAGGTGAGCTGAAAACTGCACTCTGATCACAGCCAATGGAAACCTGCTGCTGCAAATGCTCAAAGTTCAAACTTCATCACAAAATAAAGCAACAGACAATAATAACATTATTATTGTTGGGGAACAAATACTTATGGGAAGTTGATTTTTTTATGACATGGAGACGATGAATGGAAGGGTGTGGCTCTTTACTGCACACAGACCCGGAAAGAGAGAGACGTTCAACAGGCTACAGAAAGGGTTAAAGGTACTGGCAACGTTCTGGAAGCACTATAAATGAAAACCAAATACGGGACAATCTTTGACTTTCAGGTTAAGCAACTCATTGGAACTGTGACGTGTATATTTTAATAAAAGATCTACGAAAGATGCATTTAATTTATGTCTGTTGTGTTTTGGTGTCAGAAGACCCACAAAAACACTGGTAAGAAAAACACTTAACACATTCAGGTTTTGTTTTATTGGTCCAATTTTTGTTTTTAAATGGTGTCTTGAGGTTTTAAAAATGTTACGGTTTTAAATCTTCAAAAACCTTCAGTCTCGGTGCTCCTACGGTTTAACGTCCTTTTAATGAGAAGCTAGAGAAAGGGCTGGAGAGCCATTAAAGCCACAGCAAATGAGCTTTGGCTCATGGCGCAGAAATAAGAACACTGAATATCTCTTGGGACCGACTTTCTCAACGATTTATTTACATTTTAATTGTTTCAATAATGAACATAAAGCATCAAGTTCTTTGAAGAAAAGTTCACTTTTGCATTTTTCTGAACGCAAGTCATTTCTCTATGTTGATATTTAAACGCAAATTGAACAATCGTCAATCTTGTTGGTTCTCTTTTGTTTGGAATCAAATAAAAATTGGGCTGCACAAACCCTCTTGTATTAACGGTGAAACATGTGAAGGCATTTGTATCTTAAACATACAGGCCACAAGCATATCATAAAACTGAATTCCCTGCTATAATACGTCAAGTATTAACTGGATAGTTGCCTGTCGGTTGAAAGATACTCCCATCCTCTCAGTGTGCCGTCAATACATACCATGAAACACTGTTGTAGCTCTAACAGCATGGCGGCTTTCTGCTGCCAGTTAAGCAAAATTCATTCCAAACTCCACAAGCCGACTGAATCTAATCCCAAGCATGAAAAGCTGCAGGGATCCAGGCATGGTTACACCCGGTGCCGCTTCACGCTCACACACTCTGCAGCCCGCGTGGGTTAATAAGTGTAAATCTGCTGCCTGTGTCTGCAGGAAAACTGTCGGATCTGTCACCTCATGCAGATTTACTATACCGGCGCCACAACCTCACAGGGTTAATGTGCCACACACGCGCTCACGATGCGGCCCACAAGCTGCAACTTTGCATCTGACCCCTCAACTTTGGCATGTATTTATAGTGATGCACACTATAAATGACTGAAATGCAAGAATTATCATGAGCGCATTTAGCAGAGAAATGAGAAGCCATACTTTAGTCAAATCTTTGATTAAAGAGTTATTAAATTTCAACTCCACTTCTACACTTGATTTTTTTTTTTTTTTTTAATAGAAATTTATTAAGGAAGGTTAATGCGACTGTCTCTGGCTGCCATAAATGATCAGGATTTTGCCAGGTTTAATGCAAGTCATCTCTCTTGACGTCAAATCCCATTTCCTAGTGCTTCTCCTTATTAATAGGGATGTAATTTGAAATCAAAGAGAAGCAGTTCAAATATTATTGTGCTGCAAAAATGAAAAAAAAGAACTAAAGAAGTTCAACGGTTTTTGTTAAATGCATGTGATTGTAGGAGGTTGGTGTAGATCATGTGCAACCAATTATAGATCTGTAATAATTACTGAATTTGTGGTTGCACATTTCTTAGCTTTCCACACATCTTGGTGTCTCTAAAAATGCTGTTTACATGCATCAAAATGTGCCGAAAAACCACACTATGAAAAATAATAATCACATCCTTTCTTGAATATTCAATTTGTGCCATTTATGACTCACCCCAATTAAGCACACTCAGCCACTTCGTCAGGTTAATCTGATGGCAAAATGCAGTTGAACAACTGTCACGTGAATCTCCGAAGGATGCTCTATTAATATATAATGTGATGGAGGCCATTGGAGCACAACAAACACCATATTCCTTCATATCCTGGTTGTAACTAGTGGTCGTTTAAGCCTTTTTATCACTTTCAAACAGTCTGTCTGGTCTCCTCTGAAATCAACAATCCATGCCACTGCTGCTTCCCAAATACTTTCTGGTTTTTGGACCAGTTTCTGTAAACCTGGAGAGGCTTTGCCGGAAAAACCCAGCAGATCAGGAGTTTATGAATCACTCAGATCAGCCAATCTGCTGCCAACAATTATGCCTCAAAGTCACTTAAACCCAGTCTTTCCAATTCTGATGCTCTGAATGGAAGCAAGTCATATTCAACGCATCCAGATGCAGTTTGTTGACTCGCCGTTTGTCCCAACTAACGTGGCTGGTGAGTCTATATTGCTTGTATATTATATGGGGTTGAAGGTTGGGCGTCTCGCTGAACAGAAAGATCCACACACAACTTAAACTCAAATAAAAAGCCACAAAGATACAGATGTTTAAAAAATATGACAATGTTCAGTTTTAAAAACATCTTTACAGACGAAAGGTGTGAACAAATATACAAAACATGCATCGTTTTAGCTTAATCATAATTTGCTTCCCTTTAGGAAGGAAAGGAAGCTTAAAAGGTGACTCATATACTCAAATACTAGAGATAAATAACTTTTAAAAAAAAAACATTTCTAAAAACGTAAAGGCTTGTTGAACACCTGTGAGCAGCTGAAACTCTGTGTCCCCATCAAACAGACTATAAGGTTGCTGGAGATGAATGCTCAATTGATTTTGAACAAACGCGTTTTGTTTCATGTAGTAAAAGAAGGTAAATCGCCTTGTTAGCACACACAGCAGATTGTAATAAATGGGTTAATCCCACTATTGTTCTCACAATGTGTGTGTGACTATGTGAAGTTTTAGAGCTTGGGAGGAAAGGTTTCACTTTAGACCTCAAATGATTGTTTCAGAGCCAAATAGGATTAAGATGTGGTTGGAAAGGGAAGCATTAAAATCCCAGTCAGACCCGTAAAAGGGAAAAGGCCACAACTTGAATTCAGTAAAAAGAAGGATGAAGAAATAGATGATCTCTCTCTAGGTTTGCATTACTGGCATAAAAAGTACAGAAATTCAAGTAAAACAAGAGAAAGAAGATCAGAATAATTTTTTGTGTCCAATTGTACTGTATAAATGACTGAAAAGCGGTAATAGCACAGAGCTGCAGAATAAAAAGAGCAGCATGAGCAGACAAGCGAAAGGGCAAGAAGAAAAACACGTTCAATGAAATGCACACTGCGAGTGTGAAATGATCTGCAGCAATCCTCCGCATGTTTGGCTGTGTTTAGATCCTGGCAGCTTGGAGGTCAGCCAACACACACAGAAAAAAGGTCAGCCAAATAGGTTTTATGCTTTGAATAAGGTTTTTGAGCCTCTGGCATTCCTAAACACTGAAAATTGAGCCAAGAAAACGCATCGAGCTGAATACAGGTGGCAGCATCTCTGACGAAGAGCAGAGCCTCTTTGAGGCAGTGCATGCACACTAAATAACTTGCATTCCTTTTCTATTTTTTTCTAAAACGTTTCCTTCACATCTTTATCTCTGGCGTTTATATTTGGGGTTTTTTTTTCAGCAGCAAGAAACACTTCAAAACATCTCTGCAGATGCTCAGACATGAATGCCAAGCGATATTCTTTTATTTTTTATTTTGGACAGGGTGTGTTCATTTTGCATGCACAAAAGGTAGAAGCTGATAAATTAACATGATTGCTGTGGTCGGGCTTTTTGATCTGAAGGAAGGAGCAGCTGCTGACAAAGCAAAAAAAAAAAACAAATCCCCACAAAGGAAACTATTCTGCCTTTAATGTGAAAAGCTGATTCCTTTAGGAAATTCAGGGGGAAAAGTTTATGAATGCCAAACTTTGCTGTGACCTTGTAGGAACAAATGGGAGGAAAATGAGAAAAATGCAGCTGTATAAATCAAAAGGTCAGTTAATCAAATCTTTCCACTGCCTGGGAAAAAAAACAATTTCCATTAAGGACTCAGCACCAAAGTGTCAGAACAGATTCTCATTTGCAGTGGAGGATGAACGCCATCGCCGCTTCATTCTGTAAAGCCCCAGCATGCGGCCTGATGGATCTCTAGCTCCACGCCTAAAGGTCAGACAAATGAAATCACAGAAAGCTGCAGGACATGTGTCGAAGCCGCGCGCACCGAAGAAATTCCATCCATCTTCATCTGAGAGACGCAATTTTACCGGAGACCTGGGTGACTCGCGGCAGGAGCGGGGTGAAGAATGAAGGGAGGGAGGGAGAGAGAAGGGGAGCGGGGGACCTCAAGGCAGGGAAGCGGAACGAGAACAAAAACAGGACAACAAGAAAGGGAAGGAAGAAAGTGAGGATAGATGTCTGTGTGCGAGCGCAGACAGGCAGAACATGAAAACAGAGAAAGACAGACGGCGTGACCACAGAAAGACAAAAACCCAAAAAACAAAGAAAAAAATGATCATTTTTCCTCTCTAGTCTGTCATATAACACACAGAAACAGGAAGTGTTTCACTTAATTGAGATCAGCTGAGCGTCTATGTTCCTGTAAACATTGCTCAGTTGATCAGAGGTCATTTTAAAAATCAGTAAAGAGGAAAACCATTACTTCTGGTTGATTGTGGATAAGTGCTAATCGTGTCAGTCATAGTTGGCTGTCAGTAAAAATCCAAAGTTTCATTCAATTTATAAAAAAAAAGGTAAAACTTTGCAATATGTTGTAAAGCAACTATTTCAACTGTTGCAAAGAATATGAAATATTTATCATTACAGATAAGTTATGCATTTCATTTGTTTTGTTTGAATTTCAAGACAAAGACCCAAATAAAAACCTGCCAAAGTTTGTTTCTACCTACTCAGAAACTATCTCTCCATTTTCTGCTTCACTGAGTAACTCAAGTATAACAGCTAAATATTGGCTGGATAATCAGTCATGCCATTTCCTTGGCTAGTGAGCCAACAGTTTTCTGCTCATCGTTTGCCAATTTTAGCTTTGATTCTGATTATTCTGCTAGTTTTGCATCTTGTGAAAATGTCTTCAAGCTGAACCGTTTAAAAACTTTTGCTTTTTTGTAGAACCTGGTGAACGGATCATGTCTGGTCAGATTTCCGCCTCCGTCTTTAAACATCGGGAAATTGAAATGTTTAGCACTTCTGCAACTTTCAATAAGAGTCAAAGGAAAATTCAGTGAATAGAAAATGTGGAACTTTGAATACTTATATTTAATAATCATATTATCTTAGTATTCCTTTAATTGTTTTTATCCATTATAATGTATTGAGTTCTGCTCCAGGACAAGGGATTTTAAAGAATGTTTAAAAATAAAAATATATTCAGCAAACACCAGGAAAACACATTGTTGTGCTCACATGGCCCAGGTTAGTTTAGTCAGATATTTAAATATATATATATATTGTGTATATTTTATTCAAATTTTGTGCTTTATCCATTGGACCTCTTTTATTCCTCTTCAAGAATCACAAAGCAAAACAGTTTTGTATCCAAAATGCCAGATACAAAATGAAGTGACAAAATGGCCAGCAACCAACTGAATCCTTACTCACTTAATCAATGCAAGTTTTAATCTCATTTTCAGTATTTAGAAACCAAGACAGAAAGTCAAGTTCCCTCTAATGACATGAAAAGGAGCGAGAGCTTTTAATAGTCCCCATTTTCTACTTGTTTTTGATCACAGCACTTACGCCAAGACAAAATACCTGGGTGATTGTTAAATTTGAGCAGATAAATAACATTTAATGAGTTTCCCTTTAACTGTGTTTCCAATATCTATTCAAAGGTTAATAGTGAAGCCAAGTTTTGAGGGAGAAATCAAAATGTTTCTCTATAAATCCCAGTAAATTCACAAACTGCAATTTGTTTTATTTGTTGAAAATCAAGCACTGTTGTGAAATCGGAAAATGAAACACACTAAATGCCATTTTTTTTTTCTTTTTTAAAAAAAAAGAGTTCAACTTTGGGCTTTAGAAAAAGATGAGAAAACGTATCCCAAGGCAAAGCAGGAGGGAGGATGAATGAGGAGGAAAATTAAACGACACCCTGCGGAGTGAACAACTCTCCTAAATCGTCAAGGCTTCAGCTCCTGCATCCATCGCTCCGCCTCCCCCGGTGCTGCAAACAAACGACAGCAGCGCTGATGAGACCTTCACAGGCCAAAAGCCTCATCCATTATGCTGCTGTCAGACTGGGAGTTTAACTCTGCACCTCTTACCATAATAGGCTTCTTGATAATCAGTGGAGTCTAAAGATCAGCTTCAAAATTCAGTTTGACTGAACTCCAAAAGCCTTTATGAGGTCTGACTGTTTGAATTAAAGGATTTTCAAATAGTTTGTTCACAGGAGTCGACTCCCGGTGTGTTCCAGAGACGAGGTGCAAAATCATTTCCAAGAGCAGCTTTACTTCACCGCTTCACTGAATATCAACAAAAACTTGCAGTCAGGAGAGCAATTTGTCTTCATTTGATGTAAAACAGATCACCGTGATGAAACAAATGAGTCGGGCTCGGTTTGCTCTTCTAAGAATCCCAATGCATGTAAAAGGATGGTCACAGTTTTCATACAGCAGCACAAATTCAAGTTTAATCTTGTGTTCATTGACAAAATTCAAGGCAGACTAATTTACAAAGAGCTTTAAAACAAAACTCAACACCCATCAAGTCTCTGGAGGCCGACCGAGATGCTGACTAAGCTTTGGGCTTCATTCTGGCTTCAGTAAGATTGAATCATTAATTCACCTTATTGCATGATAACTAACCAAAAACCCAGGCAAGAAACTAAAAAACTGGAGAACATTTCCACTCGGAAATTACTTTTCCTCATCTAGGCTGTAAATTAGGTTCACTTTCACCTTCTAAGTATTTTTAATATCTGTGGCTGGATGAGTCATGCTAATGCAATTTTTGCCTCCTGTGATGCTCCTTGCTACATTTACATACATCGTCTTAAACGATTCATAAAACCTGGGTATGTTTCTTTTGAGTTAAAAACGTTAAACTCAAACGTGCAGAAGCATGATTGCACTAGCAAACCAAGCCCTGAGAGAACGACTGCAATGATTAGCTTTTAGATAATCGAATGTTTAAGACAGAGCTACAGAAATCTGGTTCTTGAGACATACAGGGCTGATAGCTTTCCTGCTTCAACTTATACAAATGTTTAAATTATTTCCTCACAGTTTCACCAATAAGTAGCTTAAATACGAGTTGAAATTGGCCTTTATTAAGCAGGAAAGCTCCCAGCACAGTAAGAAAAGAAACAGTCAGATCTCATTCATGCACATTTTATTCATGCAGATGATGAAGTTTACTTAAGATGCAAGTAAACAAGTTTAACAATAATCATTCACTTGGTATTTAAACCTAGCTGAACTGATCAGATGACTTTAAAAACTAAAACTGTGGCGCCTTCATGAAAACAAGCGGTTTGTTGATGTTTCTGTAACATCATGGATCCAGTCATTGACTTCAGCCACATCATTATTCAAACATCAACTCAGCTAAAATTAATCACACACATTTTTGTTTAGTTATTTTGACTACAAAAATCATGGTTGCATTTTAATAGATGTTAAATATAGACAAAAATAATCAGCTACAAGACATAATTTTAGCCCTTTCCAAAGTTCTGCAGTGAAACATTTGATGGTTTGTTGCACACTTGCATTCATTTCCCCAGACTTCACTACAAAATGAAGGGACATGGCTTTCCATGTACAGGGAGAATCTTTAATTTTAGAAAAAGTTGTTTTATAATGTGATGATTGCAGCAGCTGATCACAAGTTGGCTGCAGAAATTATAAAAAAAACGACAAAGTTGAGACAAAAATGACTCAATATCAGTGAGTTGCAGGACATGGTGCATTCAGATGGTCCAATAAACAAGAGTCGACACTTTGGCAAGTCATTCAAAGAAATAAAAAAACAAAAAAATCATCAATAAGTCTGAGTGTATACAAACATGATAGAAAAAATGTTAGCGACAGGTGTAAACAAGATCTAAAGGGCAGCTTGCTTTGGAAGCGTCAGACGCGTATCAAAGAAGTTTATCATTTCATTTACAAGCAGCGATTGCGCCTGGCCGACGGTACAAGGTGCAACACCCAGTGGCTATTTTCAAACTTGCCCTCTTGTGGAGTGTTTGTACTTCTGATGCGGCTAAAATAATGTGCCTTTACTCTGTTCTGCACCGCTACAGATCTGATGTGTATTTGGCAAAATGCTCCTAATATTCATTTCACTTTAAAAGAAAATTTTCATTTTCCAAGGCCCAGATTTTGGAGCCCTTATTACATTGTCGTTTCAATTTTCTTGAAAGAAAAATTGGTGTTGGAAATGAGTGACAGCATATTTATTACAGAGTGAAATCATGTTGAGTTTGACCTTGGCAGCATCTCTCCTGAGAGCAGGTGATGTAACAAATGCCTTGGTTAGTAAGCAGAAGCAGGAGAGTTATTGTCAGCACACCTCATTCCCTGAGTCATTTCCTTGTCTGCATCTCTGAGCTCAAACTTTCTCAGCCAAACAAAAATGCAAAAACTTTTCTGCAGCAGCTATCGCAGTTTCATTAAAAAAGGCGTAATGGCAGCATCCAAGTTGAATGAAACTTGGATGAAAATAGAAAAATGATCTTCTTACCAATAGCATGTTTCAGATTATTTTTGCCTCACTAAGCAATGATACGTAGGATTGAGGCTTTTCAGGTGTAATGAAATGACGATAATCTAAATATGTTCTTTTTTGTCTTCTGAAACACTGAACTGACTTTGGGTATTTTTAAATAATTATTCCAGTTCATTAGGGCAATATATACCAAATGTAGCAATTAATCTTTTCCAATGAATGCCTAGCTTCCTTCCATCCCCCTAATCTTTAGCTCCTCCTTCCAGATTTTCTTTTAAATTCACATTTGAACTTTGAGTAGGCCACTCAAAAATGTTTTGTCCACAACCGGACTTGATATTTGTCGCCTGCAGCTTCTGCTCAGATGTGCACCTACCTAAGTAATTAAATTGGACTCATAATGCATTTCTGTCTGCAGAAAACAGACTAAATGTCAGGAAACATCTTCTTTTCTATCGATTCTCTCTCTACAGGCAGCAGGAAGTTTGCGTCTGCTGTGAACCAGCTGTCGGTAGACTGCAACACACACACACACGCATCCACCCACCCACACACACACAACCACAAAACACCTGCCGGGAGAGCAATGTGTTGTGTTGCTGATCAATAAAGATGGAAGAGAGGCTTCACAGAGACACAGAGGTCACCTGTGTGTGTGCAAGTTGAGGAGTATGTGTGTTTAACACATGAGAATGTTGAAAGCAGTCAATACCAACTCTGAAAGATAGGAGGCGTGTTGACACTTAACACAGATTACATACAAACAGAAGTTTAATCTGAGCCACATTTTTCAGTCTTGATTATTATATTAATTTCCATTTCACCGTTTTCAATTAGGATGGTAAAAATTACAATGGCAGGAGTTTTAAATCCGATTTAAATCTCTTCACAGAATAATAAAAATCGCAGTACAACATTTATGCATCTCATGAATTCATAGGAGTAATTCCAACAGTTTCTAAACATGTACATATTTTATGTTAAACACCTTTCAATTCATATTTGATGAGATTTAGAAATGAATCTCAATAGATGAGCAGGATCAAATGTTGCATTAACTGGTCAGGAATACACAAGAGTACAAACTATGCTTCATCATGTGGTGTGTGTAAATAAATCCACTGTGCCAAATGTTTCTAAGTCTTCCAACAGTTTCTCTCTCTCATCCATACTGCATCTGAATGAACCCTAAAAGGAAATGCATTTATAATGACATTCCCAGACAGGTCAACAAAAACTAAAGAGTTTGCCAACAGATAGAGATCTACAACAAAACACGAGATGCAGGACCTTCGAGAAAAAAGCTGAAGCTGTAATCGTTACAATGACACTTTTTCAGAGACTGGCCGATTCTCTTTGCTAGTTTTGTCTACGTCAACATTCTGTCTTTTTCCAGGAAAAAAAAAATAGAAAACACCACTAGTGTTTTGTTCCAAGCAAAAAGACAATTTCATCAGGCTGTAGCAAAACAGTAAGGATGGAAATAAAAAAGAAAAGTGCATCTGGCAAAGCAATCTGCTTTAAACAGTTTGGAGGTTTGCAGAACAGACAACAGGGGGGAAACAAAAACAACAGCAGGCAAAGCAATACAGTGTGCTGCATATCAGAGGTATGTTTTTGAAAAGATGGGGATTACCTTTCACTAAAGGAGAGGCGAGTACAAAGCTTTGGGATTTGATACAATTTTAAATGTAAAGTCCTGCAGTGCTTCATTGATCAAGCTAAAAAGTATCATTTTCATCACCATGGCAGCACCTGCAGAAGAAATGTGTAATAAGCCAAAGCGAGTATGGGATTATCATATTATTATTCCAGTCAGCTGACCAGCAGTGCACAGGAGCAGCAACAGCAGAGGCAACTAAAAATTAGAACAAAGATATAAAACCAACTTTTTCTACTCCATTTAGTGAACTCAGAGCAAACTGAGTTTGACCCATCATTTAATACTGATAAAGTATAAAAGAGCAATTTGACTTGAACTTTCAACTCATCTAAAACGAGCCAACGCAAAATTAAAGAACAAGTAATTTCTCCCTTTAAAACGGCATCAACAAGCAGCAGAGGCAGAAGTAAAGGAAGGACACCAGGAGCTTGAGAGCATAAAATCTGCGGTAGAAAAATGTGTTTTAAGGCTAATTAGCTGTAGCAGACTTATTATACTGCTCTGTGTCTGAGCCAACTAACAGAATGACGTTTTCAGATGTATATTAGTTAAAGCCCCACCACTAAAACAGACTGATTAATAACTGTAGAGTCTGAAAATTAAAAAAAACAACAACAAAAAAAAACACGGCTCATTAATATGAGATATTCTGGTGAGATTTGTTTGGAGAAATAAAAGTGTTGGACATCAGAGCTGGAGAACAAATTACAACGTCTGAGAGGAAGTCTGCCAGGAGTTAATTATTTTTGATTTTTTTTATTTTTTTAACACAAGTGGGCTCTTGGTGAATTACATGCAGAATAGTCTCATCACAAATGCATTTAAATCCCTCCAATTCAAGTCTCCTGCAGATCTTTTGACATATTTTCCCTTATTGCATAAACTACCATGAAGATTTCAGACTTGGATAAACTTTAAATCATTCTGCAACTTTATACATTCTCATTGCCTTCCCTTTCAATTTCTCAATGCTGAGCAGCTTTGAAAGTTGTATAAAATAATTCAGTTTATTCATTAAAATCTTATTTAAGCTTTCGCATCTATTAAATATCCCTTTAAGTCATCATAAAATGTAGCATAAATTAGAAAATGCTCCTTTTTAATGAGGGGGGGCCTAATAAAGTGTCAAATATTAGCTAATTTTTATATATTTTGAATAATGTTGAACAGAAAACTTGTTGATATTAATTTTAAGCTATCCAGCTTGAAAGCATTATCTAGACTAGTTTGAGCAGCTCTTTTCAGTGTTTTCATTCTTAGTCTCTCCTCTTTCTGAAAATAAGCCTTAAATTTTATGTTCAAAATCCTAACCAACAGAAAAAATCCCCTCCAGGTTTGTTTGCAGCCAGTTTTCATTATATTGCATCACCAATATGAAGCATTTTATCAAAAAAAAAGTGTTGAAACAAAAAAGGCCAAAGCAGGAAGATGATCACAGGCAGGACAGAGGGAGGATCAAGCAAACGCTGCTCAACCCAACCAGGTACATTTGATGCATGACGCTGCAGTGCCTGGGAGAAGCCAGAGGAAACTGAATCCATGCACGCTCACACAACCGCTGATTCCCATATTTTGATTTACTAGGCAATGCAACACCATTCCACACTGTAAGAAATGTGCATGTCAGGACACAGAGTGATGCAACGTGCAGTGGCTTCTGACACCATCAGAGCAACTCCTCTGAGCTAATGAGGCTTAAAAGGAAGAATGAAAGAAAGAAAAGGGCAGAAAAGAAAAACTGCATTTATTCTGAAATTGTCAGTATTCCTTTACTTGTGTGAAATCACTAAATTTAGAGAGCGAAAGCTGAAATATATCACAGTTTCTGTTCATTTTCACTTGTCAATCAAATGATCCCAGGCGTTAAAATTAAACTGGAACATTGAGTTTAAGTTTAGTGAGATAAAAGAACAGAAATGAATAGTTTTGCTGTTTTGGTGATGTCAGAGAAAGGAAATATAACATCTGCCATTTTAGTCCAACCTGATTGACCCTCTCCTGTGACTAATGGATCATTTTCTTCAATAGTGGTTTAAACAGGTTATTTTTCTTTGTACATGATGCACCACATGCACTGCAGATTTTTTCTGATTTCTTGTCAATATAAACAAAATACCTGTAAAACAATGCAACTGCTCTTTCTTTCTTCAATGAAGGAACCCTCTATTTATGATTCACTAATTCAATATAAGGAATTGCAGCACAGAGTTAAATTACAGAATTAATGTAACCACTTCTAAATTCAACAGAACTCACAGCACACAAAAAAAAACTTGTCTGTAAATTATATATCTATACAGACGTTCTAGGTCTTTCTATGACCACTAACTATTTACACTGAGAACAGAGTTAATAAACACTTTTGTCAGAGAAATGAGGCTTTTACGAGACTTCGTAGTTAGGAAAGTTTACCGATAGTTCAGCACATAGAGCTGATATTTTAAACTTAGCGATTATAGAATATTACTAGCAGCATTCAGAGCTCATCTTCCCTGCAGATGCTTACTTTAACTGAATTTCCCAATTAGCTTCCCATCATTTGCTTCCTTCCAACTCCCAGTTTAAAAATTAGCAGCCTGTAGAAACAGCCAACATACATTTTCCTTTTTAGAAGCTTCCTACATTTCTAACCTTATTTTTTAATTGCCCAATTTGAAAATAGTAAACCAAGTTTTCCTTTTGCAGTAAAAACGTTCACACAGGTAAGAGTAGCTGCTAGGATGGCCTGGTATCAAGGACAGCGGGTTACCACAAGTTACTGAATAGGAAAGAATTTAACTTTTGAGGTGTTTTCACACCTGAAGGTCTGTAAACTCTGTACAATTGGGGACCAAAATTGCAACATTTGTTGTATTTTTAGCTGGTGCGGTTCACTTTCAATCTAAACTCTTTGAAAAACCTGTTCCCCTCCTCTCCTGTGGTGGCGCTGCACCAGCGACCACAGAAGAAAACTGTAGGAGATTTAATGTCCTCCAGTCTGCTTGGCATTCACTTTATGCATTCTAACCACAGAGTTCACTTCAGCCAAACAGACCACAGCTTTTTTGGTCCACTTCATAGTTGAACTTCACATTCACACTTCAAAAACAAACTGTAATCTGGCTAGAGTTTAATTAAAGTAGACTAAACATGGTTGGTATGAATGAGCCCTTAGTTTCTGACTAGCAGATTAGGAGTGTTGCATCCTCAAGATCAAGGAGTTCAGAGGCGGAAACATAAAAATGTGTCCAGAGAAAATAAGTGGAATGTAAAATCATGGTTTCACAAAAAACAACTTAACCCAATTAAAACAAAAGAAAAGGGCTAACAAATTCAAGCATTGTTAAGTGTAAATTAAATTACAAAACATTCAAACAAGTCAGCCTAAAGTAAACTCAAAACAACCCAAAAGGGAATGGAAAAATAAAAAAAACAGCACCAAGCCTGCCAAACATGAGCTTCTAGTTTGTGAAATCAAACTACTCAAAACTCAAACTGCTCAGCAGAACAAACGAGAACGAAATGTTCAAAACGGACAGATGAACAAAACCTCTTCCTACACGCTGCTCCTCTGGAGGAATGATTTCAGGAGCCTTTCATAGGGAGCAGGTGAAGCTCATCAACATCTCATTGGTTTGCAATTCTCTGCTGGTCCAATGAGGTCGCTGCATTCCTGCAGCCTCCAGGCAGCTTCAAGTTCAGCCCTCGCAGCTGAACTTGAAGCCTGCACCGCCTCAAGAGACCAGGGGCTGCAACAAGTGGAAATTCAAACACCAGTTTTTGTGCATCTCTACTTTTAATCACAGAGGTAAAAACAGGAATGAATGCAATAAAAGCGAGTCCTTTAATCCCTCCATGTTCTCCAAAAAGAGTAACTGGAGAAATAAATTGCATCTAGATCTTTTTTAAAGCCCAAAACCTTGCTGCATATTTGTGTAGTAAAGCCACCATCTCAACTCTACCAGGGCTTTGGTGGTTAGCACTGTTGCCTCAGAGCAAGAAGTTTCCATGTTCAAATTATGGCCTTTGTTTGTGGGGACGGCATGATCCTCCCGAGTATTCGTGTGGGTTGTTTTCCAGGATTCTTTGGTTTCAGGCCAAAATCCAAAAACCTGTATGTTACTTCACTGGATAATCTAAATATTCCAGAAGAGGGAGTGTGTGCAAGACTGATGGTCTCATGTTCCCCAGTGGCTCTCCTTTCATGCCTCAGTGGAGATAAGCACCAGCCCTCTGCTACTCGGAATGGGATGAAACTGGGTGCAACTTAAAAGGAAAAAATAAATAAATCAATTCAAGTTGGACAATTCCTTGAAAGCACTGCATTCTAAACTAGAGGAAGAGAAAAATCTGGTCCAGTCATCCTCAACCCTGATGCCCAGTCTCCACTGACCTGCATTATTTACATGGTTCCTTGACGTCGTCCAACTGATTTACATGAAATCATCATTAACGTTTGCTATGGCTTCGTCACACCCAGAATGAAACCACACAACTCAGGTGTGCAAAAGCAGGGAGACGCTTGGCACCGATGCAGCATTACTGAAATTATGGCTGGATGAAGTATCACAACATATTGATCAATGTCAGGATTATTGATTCCTTTTGCTGCATCTGAAATACGGCCAAACTGGTGATGCAACCTTTCCTTTTTTATCCAAAGTCTTCACTCTACACCATTGTTTTTGTTCTTTTTAAGCAGTTGACACACGGTGGCAAAACCTTCAACTTCTGTTGTGCAACATTGTTGCTAGGTAACCAAAAAGCAGTGAGTTACTAGGTAACAAAAGACTGAGTGAGTTGATGCCACCAACCTAGCTCAGCTGGTCATGAGAGGCTGAGAGCCTCTGCCTACATCCCCCAGAATGCTGTGCAGTTCTGGATCAGAGTTCAGAGAAATTATTGAATATAATATCAGATGCATTAGCATTTGATATTGATCACATATCTATCGCCATTTATATCGTTATTGATTCATTATCCAGCCCTACTAAAACAAATTAAAAACCCTCAGCTGCTGACTTTGAGCATCATAAGCATCTTGGTATTTGAAGAAACAGAGGACTGTCAACCATGTTTTTTTTTGTTGTTTTTTTAAGTAAGTTATAGCCAAAGGAAGAAAAACGCATACGACTGACTAAGGGTAAACCAAGTAACTGCTCTGGCAGCAATGAGTCTGATTACAGAGGAGCAAAGCTCAGAAAAAGGGTCAAATACAAGACATCTAAGGTTTTCCTGCAAAGAGAAAGCAAAAAGAAGTGACTAAAACCTACATAGTTTTAGACTGCAAGAAATCAATTTGGAGATAAACAACTAAGGAGGACACAAAAAAAAAAAAAAGGATGGGATTGGAAACCAAGGAAGAGGCATGGCAAGATTAACTTGGAAACTTTAATTGGAGAGAAGGTCACAAATCCCCAGAGTCTCAACACACTAATGAGCTGTTAGCTGATTAACAAACTGTGTGAGGGAGACAGAGTCACATGAGGACTGAGGAGGTCCTAAAGTCACTAAAACCAGAATAATACCATGTTTCTGAAATCAACAGAAATTCACAAACCTCAGAACTGGAATTTCTGCTTCCCGGTTTAAACACTACTCATTTGAGGCTAAACAAGACAGAGCAGAGAAAAGCCCATTTAAACATTAACATATTAAAAAGAGCAAATGAAGAAACTGCTAATTAACAAAGAGTTGTGCAACATAGTTACAGCCTTCCATCTGCTGCTCTTCCTCGATTCGACCCTCAAGACCTCACGCTTCACTGAAAGGCTTACTTACATCAGACCTGATGTACTGTACACATTCAGCATTTTTAAAGAAACAAAAAAAAAAAAAAGAATGCACAAACCAGTTTAATCAGAGCAAAAATGTGCTGCCATTTTCACAGTCATCACAATACTCCAAAGACAAATTCAATGAATCAGACACAGAAATTTAAAATGGCCTTTCCATTTTTCTAGGTTAAGATATTTTGGGACCCAAACATTAGAAGTAATTTCTTTTGAGCATCATCCATAAGCCCTATAATGAGAAAACGTTTGGAGCGACACCTGTAGATCATTGATGAGGCTTCAAAACCTCTTCAATACTCTTCAACATCTTCAATCTAGGCAAAGCAATCCATAATGCACTGTGTGGTTTCACACAGCCTCTGAAGCAGGCTTTCAGTTCACAAATCCCACTTCACCAACTTCGATTAGTGAATGTTTCTGAAATTTGGGAAGCATTTGGTCAGAGTGCTGCTGGATCAGCGGCTTATCGGGTCCCTTTCCCAAAACTGTGCCATCAACCTGGAAAACGGGAACGTTGTTACGTTCAGCTCGCCTTTATTCCAGATCTCACTCAGACCGACACATTCGGCAAGTGTTGTGCTCACACAACAGACCGTCTACAATTAGAAGCTGCTAATGTATTTTATATATTTAATCACTGCAGAATTTGTAATGTGTTCTGCATTCAATTAACATATTGAATCTTAAATGGTAAGAAGTGCTAATTAAAAGTTCATTACAAGGACAATTAACTTAATGCATGCAGGAGATGCATTGAAACCACGATTCAGGTTAAACTCGAGGTCCGTGGGCCAAATCCAGCCCGCCGTAGCTTTTCATGTGGCCCTCTAGGATCTAGACTAAACACCAAGTGCGCTTAAATATTATTAAAATCATATTAATGCAGTTTTTATCTCTTTACTGTCAAATTACATCAATGTAGTGTATACAGCATGTAATGTAAAAATGCAAAACCTTTTTTGTTCGATCTAAAGCATAAAAAGTCAGATTTAATGACAGTGAAGATAACCAAACTCATTTCTGCTGATCAGAATAATGATTTTTTTGTCTTTGATAGAGATTTGACATCACATTTTTTAAACTGTATGAGGTGAGAGAAAACGGTTATCTTTTTATACAATGGCTTAACTACTGTTCAATGCACACAGAATGTCAGAGAACCCGACTGCTTTCTTCTCTCTTTACAACCTGCTTTCAATCTGTCCAGTGCAGCTTTAGATGCACAAAAAGTTTGTAGTTTCTTTTCCTCCAAGGGAAAAATATCCAAATACAAATTCAGAGCGACCAAAGCAGTTTACCATCTAAAAGACAAAGACAGCAGCACCAGGGGCCTTTGTAATAGGAGCACTTTATCCGTCAGCGGCGGCATCACATGCGATTACAATCCTATATTACGGTGAAGAGGCCTGACAGTAAAGCCCGAGCCTCGGGACTGGAGTCGTATTTTCAGGCCGATTACAGCAGCGATTTGGCCTTCACGCCTCATTCTCTGAACCATCCGAGGCCACGATGCCTGTCTGCCTCCTGCGGCTTTATGGATCAACAAGCCACCTTTGAGGCCGTCTTTAATGCGCCTGTTACTCATCCGGACCGGCTCACCAGCCGAGCTGGGCAGTGTTATGGAGCAATCCACAGAACGCGTCACATTCAGGCCCAGTGTCCTGCAGTCAGACCGACACCTTGTTGTTATCTTGGTAAAGGTGCAAAACTACAAACGCGACGGTTTAAAATCTGTCTACAGATATCAAACCTTTCACATTTCTATTTAACAAGTAAATAATCAAGATGATGAGCTCAAGATTCAGTCCTGAGCTTCCAAATTATAGATTCAAAAACTCTGATTCCTATTCTGCGGAAAATCACTTTCACACACTGGTCGACTGTTTCAGCCTGGTTGGTACAAGGCTCATCTTTTGCAGCTGCATTTTCCAAAGAAAGTAGATGCACTCAGTTAAGGCTTAGCACATAACTTACTGCTTAGCTTTTGAGGCTGGAGCCTCTTTTGCAGTCTTGGCTTTGACGACACAGTCAAGTGCAACACTCCAAACCTCGCTGCCATCATGACGGCACATCATGAAGGCTACTAATGATCATTTTGCACATTTCCCTCTTGAAAGCAGCTTCTGATAAACAAGTGAAGCAAATTACAAAATGAGAAAATATCTGGGACTTGTCTGACTAGATGTGAGGAAAATAAAATAAATTGTAATCTTTTTCAAGCTAAATCAGTTTTGAATGTTATTTTCTCAACATTCTCCTGAAAGCAAAACCAAACACAGCCTTTAGATCAGAGAACATTTCTGTTTAGATTTAAATCCATCTGCTTCTGACAAGAACTAATGACATTAAATAAATGCCTTGACATATTTAAAGTACATTCGGACTCCGTCTCAGACTATTTTACACAACTCAAGCATTCATTTTTATGGCAAAGCCAAATGTTGTCAGAAGCAATTTGTTGACAGTGATAAACTCTTGGTACATGAAAGCTCGTTTATGAAGATAAAGGAGAAGGAGGAAAATTAGATTGATGCATCTGTGCAAGAAAATAAAACAGGATGTGCCTTACAGAGCTTTCTACAATCCTCCTGCTTTGGCAGACAAGCATTTTTCCTTTCCAACAGAATTTAACCCAGAACAAAGTCTTCAAGCAACCTTGAATTGTCACAACTGCCTATTGTACTGTTGTCTAAGGTTCCACATGAGAAAAACGCACCAATGTGGGTGCTGAAAATTGCAATAACAATATTGATAACATTTAAGGCAATTTCTTTCCAAACATTTTTCTTGGCTGGACATTTACAGCCCGTCCAACTGACCAAATATAGAGTTCCTTTACTGATTTTTGGGATGAAAGCGTTTGTAAAAGTTCAAAATCAAACTTTTAAGACAAGCCACAGCAGTAAACTAAAATAATCAGAGACGCTCTCTGTCAAAACCCTAAACCTGCAACCTTTAAATAATGTTGCAGCAGCTACTACAGTCATTTGAAATCATTTCCTAGGATCGGCTTCAGGATGACGACCTGCTTTATCCTTGTTTTAATTGTTCATGGCGTTAAGATGAATTCAAAACAAATCTAAAGCATGCATGATAGATATTGTTCATCTGTGATAATGGATGAAGCCCGGATTTCTGTTCAACTCTGAATCTTTTACTCATGCGTCAAAGTTTCTTCATCAGAGACGATAAAAGCAAAGGAAATTAACATTCGGAAAGAGATGCACCCTTGACAATAGGTTATTATTTGTGCCTGATTATGTATCCTGTAGTCAGCCTCTGCTACATCAAAACACAGGCAGACACACACACACAAACACAGGATTAGAACAAAAGGCGAGTCCCGCGGCACAGATTTGCGCAGAGAACATAATAGCTGATGACATGCGGCAGTTTGGAGGCTTTCAAAGCGACGCGGCTAATCTTCCTGCACTGGAATAACATTATTTTCTCCGCTTCCTCCTCCTCAACGCCCGCCCGCCCACCGGGGAGGCACAGGTTATTGTGTCCAAACGCACCCCAAGGTTAACCCACACAATGAATGGGCAGCGGTGAGCCACGCAGCCGGCTGATCGGGCTGCCCTGCTGATAGATTGTGATGAGGCAAGTGATCGTTTAGAATGGGGTTCAAACACAACAAAGAGACATTTCAGATTGCTGCGCCTTCACGCTGAACAATAAAGCAAAGAGGCTAGACTGCAGAGGAGATAAAAAAAAAAAAAAGTGGGGGGGTGGAGGGAGAAACAGAAGGGGCCTGGAAAAAGTGTTTTGGTGTCAATCCAGGTTTATATTGTGTGTTTAACAAAGAAACGTCTGTTCTATGACCTCAAAGTGAGGACAGCCATGAAAAACAAAAATGATCCAGAACAATGGAGAGAAACCCCAAAGCAAAACATCTAAATCTCAAATTTTAGTAGAAAGTGCTTTGTCTCTTACCACTAAATACGTCAATCTGACATTTTCCTAAAACAAAACTGCCTATTAAATTAGCTATAAGGCTTAAAATAAATTAAATTCAGAAATGAACTCACTTTTCATCTGAGCAACCAAATTCAGTAAAAAGAGGAAATGAGATTATAAAATCTAGTCATAAATTATTGAGTGGATCTATTGGTTTTTATGTGTTCTGGGCATAAAACGTTTCCAATGCTATAGCAAACACTGGGTAAAAAAATAAATAAATACTGGAACAATTAATGCCCAATTTTCAACAGGTCCAAATTATTGAAGTAGCGTTCAGCCCAACACAGAAGAACTCGCTGCAGTTACTGTAATGATCTACTCTGGTTCTGATCAATAAAACATCAGGATGGAAAGAATGAGAGCCAATAATCTAACATTAATAAGGTAAATTAGACGACATAGTAACTAAAGATTTACTGCTCTCAGGCAGAAACTTAAGAATAGTCATCTAAAGAAAAGAAAAAAAAGTCCTTCAAAGTTGCTGTTTTATTCTATTTAGCCATCTGTCTAGGCTTTAAGACACACTGCATTTAATTTATATTGTGATTTCAGGCACATAAAGTGAATGTGTTGCCTCCAGTTATGAAAATGTATAGACCAAAAACAACTTTAAAGAAATAACCCTGCATTATAACCGTATCTGATACCATGATATTGGTTGTTTACAAACTAAGTTCACCAGGTGTTTTTTAATTGCTGCTGCCGCTAGTCTGGTGGAGCAGGGTGGAGGAGGCTCTGTGAAATGGATGCTGGGTTGGGACTGAAACTCCAGTGAGGAGATTTAGGGAATCGGTATGAGCACCGAATGGCTGCCACTGGAGAGTCCAGGTTTTCTCAAACACGGATGAATAAATCAGAGAAATAACCTGGGAATGTGCTTGATCAGGGAATCACATCATGAGAAGAAAGTCAATTTTGCACAACATCGCCCCTAAATAGCACAGTTCCAAAGAAAAAATAAAAATCAGTCAAGGCTTTACAAAAAACTGCAACTGAAAAAACTATTATGTTATGAGGAAGTATAGAAGTAACAACCCTCAACATTTTTGGAAGATTGCAAAGATGAATATTTATCATCAGTAATTGGATGCACATTACTTTCTAAAAACTGAAACATTTCCTCCTCTAGAGACGTTAACATCCACGCAGTGCAACTCAGAGGCTTATTGACCAGCATCACAACAAACAGGCCAAAAAAAACAAACATGATCAGCTTTATTGTTGCACATCTTGAAGACGACTCGCAGCTCCAATCCCATCACTGCTGTGTGGCGAATAAGTCTGTGTTCAGAGGACAGGAAAGAAGCCAAGTTATCTCTGAAATGAGCCCATCAGATACCGTGGTCGTGGCTGCAGGACCCAATGTAGTGCCATCATTTGTTATCATAGCTTACAGACTTGTTCCTGGGAGGCATTAGTGGTTATTGGCCATAAATCCAGTTTTGCTTTTGTCATAGCATTTGTGTTTTCCAGGAGAATTGCATGAACTAAATGTTTAAATATTTTTTTTAAAGGAGTCCATGCGATTAAAAATACACCACTTTGGTTTAAAAATTCACATTTGGCAGGAGTAAAAGCAGTTGCATTTGCTGTTCTAGTCATAAAAAAAGTTAAGCAAAAGTAGAAAGCTTTCAAACATTTGCATAAATTACCCTTTCAAACTGCAACCCAAAATGAATCCATGTGAAAATGACCAGGAACACAGCAGCAGATCATTTTCTAGCCATCTACTCCTGTGTCTCTTGTTTCAACCTCGCATTATTCAGCACACTCAGATATGATCAGCTCATAAACATTTATATCCGGCTTTTAAATCAGACACCGCCGGCAGTCATTTTCCTTGTAAAATAGCGGTAAATGTGTATTTAACCTCCATTAGACCCCATCTCCTCCCACATATATTAACTTGTTTGCATTCACTGACAGATTACAGTCTGTGCCCGACATGCAGCGGTAACTCTGCATGCTGACGTCGTCCTCTGCAGCTCCGCTACAACTCTGATGCCAAAAAACATCAACGCTGACATTACCAATTCAATATCCCGCTCATAAAGACGGCTAATTGGTGGAACAGTGTGGTTCCTGAAGCGACGGGTGGGCTGAAATTTTTATTTCTGAATGAGAGAGGGGAAAAAAAAATAAAAGCATAAATGAAGAGGAAGATGACCTTCAGAGCAGCTGCTCTTTTACCAAAGGTAAAACATTAGCTGTTAATACTCATCAATCTGCACGCAGTTTGGCTAATGAGAGGCCGAAGGATGCCAATTAAGGACAATTTAGGATGTTTACTCTGAAATTTTACCCTTAAACTGCCAAGCAGTGTCTCAGCAGTGACTCCTAGCTTATTAAGATTTTTCCAAAATAAAGTTTTAGTGTGGTGGCTTTGTTGTCTCTTGTTTGTCTTTTAACTTTTACATGCATCTCTATGTCAAAATAATGAAAAAGAATAGAGACCAAGGATGTACTGCTTATATAATGTTACTGGTGCCTGATAAATGCATTCAGACCTTATGCCCTTAAACTCACAGTCATCTCTGCCCTGTATGTTTTTGATGTGTTCCCACTCCAGAACAACTGATTCAAATCATTGCAGGAACCTGTTATTCGCCAATTAATCCAAGCCAGGTGTGTAGCAGCAGGGAAACACCTGAACCATGCAGGACACGCGGCCCCTGATGACCGGGGTCAGGGACCTCTGGCTTCCAGCGATCCTATCCAACCAATGAAAGAGCTCAGTGGGAGAAACTAAATATATCACAAAGGAAGTTGGTGATAAATAATAAAGCATGCAGTGTGCCATATTAGAACTTAAAATCACCCTGGCTGGAAAAATGAATCTTAATTCCTCAATCTGCTACTGCAATACTGGTTAGCAGCTTCCTAAATGTCAAGTTTATTTCCTCTTTTTTATTGTTTTTTTGCCAAAATCTTTACAACTAAAGACACAAATGAGAACTGAGAAAATAATATGACAAAAATCAACCACCTATATTATATTGATATTTTGCTTCACTAGTGAGGATCTCATTTGGTCTCAATGTTCTATCAAAAACAAGATAAGCTTCATGAGGTGCTGGGTCTTTGCTGAACAGATTTCATCTTTTTGACTGCTGAGCCAGGAGGTGCACAAGTCATCCACCTCATTAGCAAAATGATCAAAACTCTCCACCCTCAGGCCACCAACCTGCCAACGCGAGAGCGAAGATGGTGTGGCAGGAATAATCCCAGTGAAGCAAACTGTTCACAGAGAGCAAAACATAGTTGGATGATTTACAATTGCCTCTATAAAATATGAAATAAAACGATATTAAGCGTGACACGACGTCAGGGCTTTTTATCTCAGAAAAGTCAAAGAAGATATTCCCGAAATGCCATCCGAGAGACGCCGTTTGACTCTATGGGCAATAAGAAATATTGATCGGTTCAGTGATTGGTCCTTTCGGGAGACTAAAATCCCCCTGTGGATGAATCATTGATGAGCGTAAACGCCGCTCGCAGCTGTGCGCCGCCAGGTACCTGGAACCAGAACAAGAGGATTTCTGGACTCAAAGCACCTCTGCTGAGCTGAGAGGGGCCCAAACCCACCCACAGACACAACCCGGATCAGCGAGACCCATCACTGAGAATTCACCTTAGAGGAAGACAAAGACATCCACCCAAAACGTCCGCGCCGATCCCGCCGTTAGGGGTGTCTGAACGCACCATTTTTCACGGGATTTACCTCCCAGACACGCACCCAGAGCCCCCAGCCTCAGCTGTCAACAGACGGGATGACACCGAAGTTGAACCGTGACGGAAGGTGCGCGGCTCCTGCAGATGCACGTGTGTTTGAGGGAGTTTCATCAGTGCAGCTGCGCGCCTCACGTCCAGCTGACTGGCAGCTGTCAATCACAGGTGTGAGACGCGCACGCGCTTCGTGAGAAAACCACGAGCCTGAACAAAGGTCACAAGAAAACAACTTAACCTGTTTGTCGCACAGATACGCGCTCTATGAAACTGCTCTCAGGCGTGGACTCACGCGCGCACACAGAGACGCTGTTCACTGTTTATCAGGAAAAAGCTCCATAAAAACAAGTAGAAACGCACCTTTCAGCCTGCAAAGACTCCGTAGAGGCTTAGTCCGTCCAGCCGGAACATTCACATTAATCCACAGCCGCTCCGCTTATTTCCAAAATCAAACCGGGACCGAGCCGGTAAGAGGATCCTTTCCCAGGCAGCACCGAGAGGTTCGTGCGAATAAATCCACCAAGAGAGCCAGCTCACGCGGAGACAGAGCCGGGATGAGGTGCGCCAACTCCGGGTCAAACGACACAATGAGGCGTTTCTCAGCAGCCCAGCGTCTCCTGGCCCCCGGGCCACGCCCTCCTCATTATCATAATAGATTGACTGGAGCCAATCAGAGAGCGGGACTCGGTGTGCCTCTCGTTTAATTTAAAGTCGCTATGAATCGAACCGATTATCCACAATAAGAGTCGTAACTTCTTCCTATATCTGATACATTAATTCAATTGAAATGAATTTTTTTTACTGAGTTTCTAAATGTCTGAATCTGTGAAGTAAAGCAATACACTAACTAAATATGTATTGACTTATTTCTGCTCTGCATCCCCAGAACCAGAACCGAACATGGAGAAGCAGCATTCAGCTTCTATGCTGCACAAATCTGGAACAAACTTCCAGAAAACTGCAATACACCCGAAACACTGAATGCCTTTTAAACCAAGGTTAAAAACCCACCAGTTTATAGATGCTTTTGAAACATAATCATTGAAACGTTAATCGACAATCTGATCAATTTTTAATGAGATTAACCTTGATTAAATGTTGAAGTTTTGACAAACTTTAAAGCAAATGCAGAGATTTATGTCTTAAGTTACTCTAATATGGATTAATTTACAATCTGATCTGTAACAATGGCAGCTGACAAAACATAATGTTTCAACTGTTCAGTGAGTTTTATGATTTTGTATTTTTTGTTTTTTTATGATGTAAAGCACTTTGAAAGGCCTTGTTGCTGAAATGAGATGTGCAAACACAATTTTATTTGATTTTGATTCATATTATGCAAAATTCTTCATTATTCCATTAATATTCCATGCAATGTGCACAAACTGTCTTCTACAAAACTAAATTATAAATCCTGGCTTGATATCAAATTTTGAACATAAAGCTTTCTTTTCAAAATAGTGTCAAATCATGCAGAACAATAAATCTGACTAAACTTTAAAGCAAATGCAGAGACCGATGTCTCTAATATGGATTAATAATGAACTGTCTTTATTGCTCTGTACATACATACCACATGGGGTTTGTATGTAAACCCCAAGATAAGTGGATGAAGAGCGAATTTAAAAGGAGTGACGCTTGGAACGAAGAACAGTTGAGTCTAATTAACTAAGTGTTTTGATGCAGAGCGTGACTGCAGGAGCAGAGGGAAAACAAGCTACTGATAAAGAATGGACACCTTGGGAATCACTTTAATAACCAACTGAACACAAGAAAACACAGCAGACACGACCAAACTCTAAAATAATCAGACAAGTATGAACAGAATAACAAAACTGAAAACCGGATCATTCATAAAGATAAAACTTAATCCAACAAATAACTGTAATTTAAGCTTCTTATTCTTTGTTTAAATGCATCTTAAACTAATGGATTATTTCTCAAAAGACTTTACCTCATAAATCAAAATATGTGTCGTCTTCATCTGAGGATGTGAATATCACAATGAGCTGTAGCAAAATGGAAATACAAGAAATTCTTAAAACAAGTTTATTTTGTATTAAATGTTTTCTCAAGTATAATCAATAAATCAGCTTATTGATACAAAATCCTGGTCAAGATATCATAATCCATAAGAAACCCAGGGTTTCTTATTCTTCACTGCAGAACAGTGAGTTGTGGAAAAGTGAGACATCTAATGTCTACAGCGCTGGCTGGAAACGTAGCTACTGAAACTGGTATCAGTAAAAAGAAGAGGCTTGTCTACTCCAGAGTGCGCCCCACTGTTGTAAAATGATTTCCTGAAGGAAACTTCAATTAAATTTCCGGCTCACAAACTGAATTTATTTCTCAGCAGGATAATTAGAGTCAAGTAAAAAAAAAAAGAAAACTGAAGGAGGTACTGCAAATGCAGCACCTAGATTAGAAAGCAAATCCCCTCTGCTGCATCTCTGTCCATTTATCTGTCTGTGCTTCGGCAGATCCTCCTCTTCCTCCCTCCCAACTCTCTGTTTATGAAAAACAACAAATTAAGGGATATGAGAGCTGCCAATATCTGGGGAAATAAGTTTCCAGTTGTGCTTTGTGTTAATGTTCCTGTGTGCCTGATTAAACTGCAATCTCTGCATGTTTACTCCGTCCTCCCTCCCAAACACAACACTCGCCCACATTTCCACTGACAAGCAGGGAAGCAGGAAGCAGCAGGAGGTCCAGGTAATTCAGAAGCTCTCTTCAGTCGCAGCAGAGGAAGATTTGAGATCAACCATCTCCACAGCCGTGTTACAGATGCAAACAACAACCACCAGTCTTCTGATGGGTCCAAAACATCTCTAAGTTGTGTTTCAAACCTAGTTGTGTGGTTTATCGTCGTGATTTCTCACAAATATTTTGCAACAAGGTGCAAAATCTAAAAAACTAAATGAAAATTTATGGGAAAAACAGAGAATATCAGCCAACTGAATTTGATGTACTTCAAACAAATATCAGTCAACACTCCTCTTGGATCTAGCGGATGTTGTAATTTATAAAGTTATATGTTGCATTCCAGGGAAAGAGCCACAGTATCGCTGCCTGACGCCTGATCAGAACCGTAGATCGGTGCACCTATATGCAGTGCAAATATTAAACACCAGCTGGAGGAGGGATTTCTCACCACGACCCAAAAGAATGAAATGCATGACATAAATAAATGCATGAGCGTTTCCATTTCTCCCTGCCACTTCGGCAGCTTTTAGTCGTCGCTCTCGTCGGAATAGAATCAATAAATCAGACACGTTCAACCTCTCTGGGCTCGAACACAGACACTAAATCACATCAGCAAATGTCATAAAACACACACTTTGAATGAGTTTCATAAAGGGGAGCCTTCATCGGATCGTGGGAGCGTTCCCGCCGGAGCCACACAGAGTTAAAGATGGAAGAAATGCATCAACCTCTGAGCCAAAACAGCATTTCTGTTTATTCGTCGTGTTTCTTGTGTTGCATGGAAAGAGAGATCAGAACAACCGGGGTATGGCTACGAGGCAAAAACCTAGCAACTTCTGAAAAAGAGCAGGAGATGTGGCTCATATGGCACTCTATCAATATTAATGTGGACATCTAAACCACACACTGATCCACAGGGTGAGGGAACAGCTGCTGAGCATATAACTTGATGGTCAGCAGACCTCATAAAACGCAACATCTGAGAAACTTTGCTGGAAAAAAAAGCAATATTTTAAAGCTGATGTTTCTATTTTTTGTAAAAAAAAACAACTTAATTTTAAAGGAAGCAGGATAAAAGCGGAGGTATAAATTTGTGTCATGGAATATTTGCTGTGATGTTTGAAATATGTAGAAATACCATCCAATCTTATTGCAATTTGGAAGGTACTGCTTCTAATAGAAAACAGATTAGCATAGAATAGAATAGAATAGAATAGAATAGAATAGAATAGAATAGAATAGAATAGAATAATGGTTGGCAAACAGCTTAAAAAGCAAAAAAAGATAGAAGAGAAAAGGTAATATCAAAAGCAATGAAGGATTAAAACAGGTCACTTTGTGAATAAACTATTTCTATAAGACTTGATAAGTACTAAACATTTGTCCAGATTATTATTAATGATCAAACATCTAATCTGCAGATTTGGTGAACTACTTTATGTTGAATGTCAAATAAATAAGAACGAAGAGCCAGACATGGACTGGATATCAGACAGGTAAAATCTCATTAAACAAATTAACAATTAACAATTCAAATTGCATTTGTTATTTTATTGTACTTAAGTTTTGTGTGATTTTCTCATCTCCAATTGGTTTTAGGTCTAAAATCTATTTATTGTGGTTCTTGCTCATGTTTGGGTCAGTTCACTCCTACATGCCTTGATAGATTTTGACCTTTGATGAAACTAAAGCAGCTCCAAGAAGCATCCTGCTGGAACACATTTATTTGATTCACACAACTACATTAACTGTGAGTGGAATATAGAAACTTACATGAAATCATCTGTTGTCAAAGTGGGTAGAAAACGTCCCCCTCACAGCCATTAATTAATGCACATGCAGAGAGAAATGTCATATAGACAGCTTCGCTTCACACTAGAAAAAGTTACAGAACGATAAAAAACTACAGGCAGGAAATGATGCAGGGTTGAAATGACCAGCACCGTTTCCAGCAGGGTGGGAACTTTTGCTGCTGCTGCTGCTGCTGCTGCTGCTGCTGCCGTTGCTGCTGCTGCTGCTGCTCTGGGCGTCTGATAGGGATGCCTCCCAGGTGCCTCCCTCTGGAGCTTTGCCTGTATGACCCAATTGGACGTGAGCCCAGGGCAGACTCTGGGTTTCCCTCTAGTACCTGTTCTGCCCAGAACCTGATGATACACACGCTCAAATTACTAGATATAACCTTCATTCCTTAATTCTTGATATTAAAAATGTCACATTCTTTGCCAACAGCCAAAGCTGGAGATCACTCTAGCAGCGTCTGGTTGTGGGCTCTCCATTATGACACACAGGAAGTTTGGCCAAGAGAAATGAGAACATAGCTAGAATTTATAGCGTAATTATCTTATTCTAGTGTACAGGTTATTCTATTACTGGTTTCTGTTTAAACTACTCAAGATTTATTTTAGCTTTTGGTTTCTTAAAGCGCTTCCTCTATATTAATTAATGATTGTTTTTTTTTTTTCCTTTTTGTTTTACTGATTTCTTATATTTAAATATCTGTGTATATATCATTCATAGATTCTACATAAATATATAAAGTTGAACCCAGATAAGTTGCTGCTGCCCATTCCTTCCCAACTCAATGTTTCCACTCGCACATGAAAGTGGCTGCAAACAGATGCGCAATCATACAATCGTGTGTCTTTGAAAAACAGAAATGGCGCCTGCAGCACAATCAACAACAATACAACAAGCGGCTTCTGAATGAGGAGTCAACAACAAAACACTTATCTTTCCAGCAGCCATTGTACAGCGCATACCGCGGTAAAACCGGCCGTCAAAATATGCTGGAACTCAGATTTGGTGACAGGCTGGGGGCTTCAACATGGTTGCTAGGTAACGGGCTGGACTTCGACATGGTTGCTAGGTAACAGGTTGGGCTTTCACTGGGGTTACTTGGGCTGTTTTTAGAAGCAGTAGAAAATGCCCCCCCACACACACACCCCTCTCTACCCCCTTATGAATAAAAATGTGCAAATTGTGAAAGTCTTGCAGATCTGAGTTGTTCAGCAATGTCATACAAAGTTAATAATCTGTTTTTATGTCGTTTTAAATCATTCTTCGTGAAGATAACAGAAGACCTAAAGCGTGCAAAAGAACCCAGGCGCAATAATTAAAAATGACCCTTTGGGTTTATATAAAACTCTGATTATATAGGGTTTTATATAAAAGCCCATCACATTGTGTTAAAGCTAATTGTGTAAGTTAATCAATGCCTTATCTAATCACAGTAGCAGCACAAAGGCTTGAAACAATATACAGAAAAAGCCAATAATAATTTAGTTGATCAATAAAACTGTTTCTGCCTAGAGCCTAATAGATATGGTCTGATAATCCCACACTTCCACATCGAGGCTCTGATGGATTGCAGTCAGACAGGAAGTGATCCACTTGCTATGGAAAACATGCAGATGTTGCTGTTTGAATAAACATCATGTACCTGATTTCTGCAGCAGCTGCACAATGTTCAACAAGCATGACATTTAACACTGCGATATATCACCTGAATCGTACGTGCTTCGACTTCGTATAGAAAAGACAAACACATCTAAAGCTTCCGAAACTCGCAGACAAGCTTGCAGCTGTTCCCAGATTGAGATGCACAACCGTGAACATGTGAAGGTTTATGCACTCTCACTTAAATTACGTTAATTTGCCAGGTTTTCTTGTCATCTCTAGAAGTGATTACTGGATAAACGTTCACACTTTCGGAATATTTTTATTTCTGTTCAATAAATTAAACCTTGTGTATTCAACTCTGACCCACATTCAGCTTATTAGGTGGATAAACTCATACAGAGAAGGCTTTTGTGTTTTAGATCTTTTTAGCTCGGTTTATTCAAAGCACTCCAAGAATTAAATGTATGTATGAATACTAATTAATAGTTGTGCAATAAAAAGGAAAGTATTGTGGAGGCTATATATTGTCAGTTGGTATTGTGGAGGCTATAACTTATTTTTTTGGCTCTTGGATAGAAAACATTTCAGGATGTTAAAGGAAAGACTGACGACTACAAGTGGTCCCATTTAATGGCTTCTTTTGATTAAAATGCAGAAGTGCTGAATCCAGCTGCATAATAGGACTCAAGGTTAGTTTTTCAAAATTAGAGCTGTCTTTAATGCTCAGAGTGGGTGGGTAAATTGTAACTGATTGCTTACAGAAGCAGGGAGGCGAGAGTTGGAGGAGTATTGTGGATCCCAGGGCGAGACGGTGGAACACGAGGAGAATTCAGGATGAGTAATGGGCTAATTACAGCCAGCCACATATGTGAAGGTGGAGGCTGATGGAGATGAGTGATCGAAGGAGGGCAGATGGGCAGGTGAGTACGGAGGATCGTGACTGTCTGACCAGAGGAGGATGTCGGATGCAGTTCCAGAAACGGCTGCAGACACGACCTGCATTCGATGGCGGGTTTCCAGGGCAGCATCTGACGGATGAGAATCAGCTTTATCTGAACGTATTGCTACCCTTTCAACTTTCCCCCATTTTGCCTTAAAAAAATCCCACTTTAAGTCAATCAAATCCAGCTTGGTCTGACTGAATATCAGGATAAATTCAGCTGTTCTGTAAAAGCACCAGAGGTTCTTAAAGAACGAAAAGTATCACAAAGACCACGGAAGATGGATCAGGGGTAAAGTTGTCATGATAATTTCAAGCAGGGTTTATTTTTAAAGCTCTGAGGAAAGGGAAAGAGTTTAAGCTGACCAAATTAAGGCATACAAAGCATTAAAAGAGCTTGGTTACTCTTGAGGACCTGCAAAGATCTGCAGCTCAGGTGAGAGGAAATGATGAAAATCTGGAAGGCTGGCAAGAAATACCCACTGCTGAAACAAAAGTCAGAAGGAAAGATGGGAAGATAGATGGAGGTAAATGCAGAGCAAGATTTTCTTCCAAGATACTAGAAACTGGGATGTAGGTTCATGTTTACAAAGTCCATAAATTCATATATCAGCATGAAGATGAGACAAAGTCTAAGCCAGACAGAAAACCGATCTATTTTTCTGACTTGAATTTAATTCTTTACATGTGTGAAAATATTCGAAACAATCCACAAAAATACCCACTAAACAACATGGTTTTACAAATCATTAACCAAGAGAGGCAGAAAACATTTTATCCCTCTGTTCATTATCATTCCAGTACCGGTCAGTGTCATCTCTTCTGACATGTCAGAGAAAGAAACTAAGACATTCCTTTACCCAGAAAGGGAAATATTAAGAATAATGAGAAATTTACAGAGCAGAGCAACAGCAGGCTGGTCTGTCCATCCATCTCCTGCTCCATCCCAACATCACTCTTGAACAAAATACATGAACTCCTCCACTTCAGACAAACACTGACTTCCAACCTTGAGGAAACAATTTAAGCGTCCTGTATCATGAAGTGGAAACTTCATGATGTGGTTTATCACATAAAATACCAATGGAATGCGAGACACTGACTGCACAGCGGGTGATGGGTAACTGCAGATCCTTGAGATTTTCCAAAATAGCAGAAAGAGATAAAGAAGCGAAGAGGAGGAACAGAAAACAGGAGACAACGCGAACATCCCTGGAATACACCTGTACGCTCATTAAACATCACCTGCAATGATGCCATCTTTACATTTTGGATTGTTGATTAATATTTCATTTATAATGTTTCAAAAGCAACTATAAACAGTTTTAAAGGCACTCGGTGTTTCAGCTGTTTTGCAGAAACTCATTAATGTGTTTATCTTCAGTTTAGTTGATCTGGCTAAAACGCTGCTGCTGAGGTTCTGACTAAAACCAGGAAGTCAGAACACGTTTATAAATCACTAAATCACTGAATGTATTGTGGCCCAGCACCACAATACATTAAAAATCTGCTGCTGTTGTATCAACCTTCCAGACCTTTCAGGTGGAAAATCATCATTCAGCTTTTATGCACCACAAATCTGGAACAAACTTCCAGAAAACTGCAAAGACATTGTTCCTCTAATCCTGGAAATATTCTCCAGGTGACAGAAGACCGACTTGATAACCGTCTTTATGTGACTCTGAACGTCCAAAGATAATAACTTCAGTTTTGTTTCTGTTGGAGAAAGTCATGGCACATCCAGACATTTTCTGTTCTAAGCATAACAATAAACTGCAACCATCTAAAAGCAAGATAACTTTAATTCAAACTCGATTTCTGTGATTCTGACTGATACTGGAAACACAATTAATAGCTTGAGATTTTCTAACCTTGCTCAGCGTTTGAACTGCAATAATCCCCAGAGTTTACTAAATCCACATAATTCACTGCATCTTGTTCTGGTCGCCTCAAACGCCAGCAAAGAAACCCAATAACATCTGAATAACGAGCTGGACAAAGTTTCACATTTCAGCCACAGCAATCACATTTATCATTTAGATTGTCTTTGTTCATGGCTGCTAACAGAGCGTTGATTACAGCACATCTTCCTCGAAGGCTGCCATCTCGCTCATTGAATATTCAGGAAACGGATCTCATCAGACCTCCCGTCGCTGCACCTTCATTCCCCTAATCCTCCCTCTTTCCATCTTTGTCCTTCCCTCCTTTATTCTTTCATCACATCCATATCTTCTCTTTCTTTCCGTTTTTACTACCTTTGCCTTCTTTGCATCCGCCACATTCTCACTGTAGTTTTAATATTGCGAAATTGAACAACAGGAGGAAGTTTTATTCTATGATTCCACACATAATTTAATCCTTTTGTCAATCTATTCTTTATTTTAATTTCTTATCTATTGCTTGTGTGTGCTTGCCTAATGCAAATCAATTCTAAGCTGCTGTACAGGAGAAAAGAGACGAGACCTTATTATTCAAATCATATTTTAGATTCAAATCTGTGTGTGTGTGTGTGTGTGTGTGTGTGTGTGTGTGTGTGTGTGTGTGTGTGTGCCGTAGTGTTTGTATTTGTGCTTGAGCGTAAAGTTGTGTCTGTCGTTATCTTAATTCTCATCAGATTGCAAGCCATTGTGCTGGCAGGGTTTGGTATGCGCGTCCTCATGTGTGTGTGTGCGTGCGTGTGTGTGCATGCGTGTGTGTGTGTATGCGCGTGTGTGTGTGTGTGTATTCAGCAGCAGCTTTTGTTGTGGAGTCACCTTGAGCTGAGGATGCAGACAGCTGAAACGACCAGAGTCTGAGAGGCAAAAAACACAGAAAATTCAAGAGAAATGTAAAATTAATTTATGCTTTATGTTTATTGCAGCCTTATTTATGTATTTAAATATTTTTAGATATACTGACTCACAAATGTTTTAAATAAATAACCAGCTCGGCCATATCTTTTCCTAATTCTTCCAAAATTGAATCTACTTCTACAGTATTTTTTGTATTTGTAGAAACTTAATTCACAGCTGAAAGCATGTTGTTGTCTTCAAAGAACATTTCTGCTTAAGGAGGGTTTTCCAGGATTTGCTGTAGTTTTCTGGCCGTTTTCTTTCCCACAGAAAAATACCCTGGAATGGAGGACGGCGTTTCCTTTGGGGGGAAGTTAAACATTTGCAGTGTTATATTTCCCTCATCAGTGTTTGAACAAATCAATAGTTAATATATTTTCATTACTTTAACTCAGTTTTTATAGATTTTGAAATCTTCTGTTGCCAGCCCTCTATGGAGATTAAGTAAAACTAATATTTTAAAGCTTCAAGCCATTTATCTTTAAATATTTTGTGGAGCTTAAATTCAGACACAAACAAAATGAATAAGCACAGCAGGCGTCTGAAACTCATTTTCTGGGGTCAAATCCAGATCATGACGTCTCTTAAAGGGCCGGTTGTGCCAGAATGTATTGATAAAACCTGTTCACAAACTGTTCACATATCAATAAATTCTTAAATTAAATATTATTGAACATCTTTTCAGTCCCTCCAAGATTTTGTGATACATTTTGTGATTTAAAAAAAAAAAACTCAAAGTGTTTGTGGTTCTAATTTTGAAATATTTGCCTTTATTTATGGCAGTAAATGCAACTTTTTATTCCTTGCTCTATAGATTATGGACAAAAACAGTTTGACAATTTATGAGGAAAATCTGCAATAAACTCCCAGGTATGTATTAACTCAAAAAAGTTTGGGGTTTTGTTGATTTCATGTGAATTTCCATGATAATTCTGAAGAAACTGGAGGAACTGATTGACATAACTTGGCAGTAAACAGATAAAAACTGCATTGATGTGATTGTTAAGATCATTTTCAAGCACACTTAGTGTTTAGTCATGATCTAGAGGGCCACATAAAAAGCTTTGGCGGGCCACATTTGGCCCACGGGCCTTTAGTTTGACACACATAAGTTTGACACTCTGGTTTTGCAATAGACTGGTCTTCATTTTTTAATTTTTCATAAAATTAACCTAAAACCTTATATTTTCACATTAGTACAGAGTTTCAATTAACTTTTAGAAGGTCATTGGGAGTAAACCTCTGAAAAATTGTTTATATTCCTTACTTTATTGCCGATTTGTGTTTTCGGGAGTCATCTTTTTCTTTCCGTTACACAACGGGAGCAGGAGTGAAGGTAATTAACATAAAGAGTGCAGGGGAGGTTGAGGGCTTAGGGTAATTATTTGTTTTGGGAATGAAAGTTCAGATAAACGTATTGGAAACACACAGGAGATGCTCATGTGTGTTAAATGAGTTCAGAAAAAAATGAACAGAACGCCCTTCTTGGTGCCAGAAATCATTACTGGGATTTTTAAAGCACAACCATCTGTTGTGTTTACCAAGAACAATCCACAAAAACAAGAACATATCCAGGCTGTGTGACTGGTAGCACCTGGTTGAGGTCAGAGGTCTGAGAAAATAAAAAATGGAAATGATAAGAGATGCAGGAGCTGCTTAAGTAAGTAGTAAAATCCAGCTATATGTTAATGCAAAACATGGTTGACAATTTGTTTGCAAACATCTGTGAACTCCACTTGCTGCTCCTCATGAGCGCCTTGTGGTTAAAGTTTAATTTACAGGTCAAAGGAATGAAATGAAGACGGTACTTCTTTTTAAAGCTCCGTCTTTAAAAAAGAGTCACTTAATGTGAAACTAAGATTAAAAATCTCCACGGCAATGTTTCTCATTAGGGCAGAAGTGAGGCCACACTCATACGAACACGGCAACATAAAAATCAATACGCCAAACACACTGACAAAGATTTGCTAATATAATTTGACACAGCAGCATCCTGGCACATGAAAACTGCTGACTCGGCGTTTCCCTCTCAGGGTCAAAAGCTTTAGGGAGACTCAGCAGTGTTCCAGATGGCATCTGTGATATCATGTTTTAAATATACTCTGTTTAGAGCTCTGATCACTGGCATTAATGCCTCTCTTTGTCTTGTGAATCTCAGTGTTTTTGCTACATTTGTTTGTTTTTCTTCAGTCTTTTTGGCTGCAGTTTTTCTTCTTTTGTGTCTACAAAGGCCATAAAATTGTTCATATGAAAAACCCATCTACATCCTCCAGTCTTTGTTTGCGTGATCTCAACATGGCACACAGCTGGAGCTCTCTAACACTTATTTTATGTATCATTAACATCCCTACAATGCAAACTAACATGAAAGGCAACTAAATGTGCAATTAACAACTTAAAGAACCAAAAACTATTTATATATAAAACCCTGTTACATTTATTTGATGCAACTTGTTTGTAATGTCAAGAAAACTGACTAAATACTAAATAAACATACCCAGTGAAACGTTTACAAATAAAAAAAGTCATTTGTTTTGTGCCATTTTAAACATCTTTGCAACATCTGAGTGCTTTGAAGGATGATGGACCTTTTTAAGCTCTTCATTCACCCATACAGTGCCTTCAATTACATGGAAACAGGAGGGATAATCTTAAAGAAAAGAAGTTACTTGGTTATGCCAGTGGGTTCAAGGTTTGTCTTTTTACATTAAGCTGTGTTTAATCTCACCTCTGGGTGCAGAAGTCTTGTTTTGACATCATTTTTGTCCGAAGCAAAAAGAAAAAGTTGGTTTTCTGAAGGTTATTTTCATGCATTATCATCACCATACTGCTCCTTTGACAAGTACACTTGTTCACTAATCCACACAAGACGTCAACAAGGATTTGGGTTATTGAAGATTCTCTCCAACAGGATTGTTTGTTGATTATCCATTTAAAGGATCAAATCGCTAATCTGTGCTCTAACTGCGCCAGACTAAGTGTAAACAGCCAGAATCAGCACATTAAGCCGGGCGTCCAGAAGATAAGGTGCCAGTCGCTCTTACAGTATTAAAATCATAATGGTTTTAGTGTTTCACTGCTCCACCCTGCAAAGCCTCCCGCCCTCTCAACACACTTAAATCGGTTCAACATTAGCACATGAAGTCTCATGCAGTTTAGATTGTCCTTGTATTACAGCTCAAGTTTGGCCAAAGTGTATTTAGTGCAGAATGAGATGCTTAATAAACATTAATTGTCAAATTCACTTGATTGGTCTCAGTGCAAGTATGCTGAAATATTGACAACTCTTTTCTCTACGCATGCAGCAGAGTTTTATTTTAGGATTATATATTTTTTCAGCCAAGTGCCTTGAGATTTTTACTTCTGAATATGCCCACAAGGCACAATCCCTTTACATTTCATATTTAGATATGTGCCCAAAGGGAATATAAGAAGTCAAAACTTCTGTTTTTCTTGTATAATGCCACAAAAACCTTACTGAGGTGTAGAGCTGCACATTAAGGTCCCAGGATGATGAAATATTAAACTCTTTCATGGAGTTGTCTCATTATTTTTAGCTGATTTGAGTGTTTGAGTCAGAGCTACTGCAGCTCAAAAAGGAGTAAACTCTGTCTATAACTCAGAGTAATGTCAAATTGTTCCTATTTTAACTGAGTCACTTTAATTTGAAAAGTTAAATGTAAGTAATAACAGAAGTTCTATTAGCAGAACTCTTTAATTAGTCTTTAACTACTCAATAAAAGATAATGCATTAAAAAGTTTCCCTGAGCTGCGTAACTTTCCCTCTCACTTCGCCGCAACTGCGCTGCAATAAAACTGATTTTAAATCTCTCTTTACAGTCTCATTTGTCTTCCAGTTAATGTGGTGCGAGGCTTCCGCTGAATCATCAGCAGCTGCGTGATTTAAGATCTGACAGTTATTGGCCGCGGCAGCGTTGGGGCCGGTCGTCGAGGCGAGGGAGGAGAGCCGGGATGGATCTGAACCTTTGACCTCTGGCTGTCAGATCGCAGGCCGAGTGATGGGACCTCTGCACTGCCCAGTGGGACCAAGAGCCACATATCCTGCAGAGATTTCCCTGGGTTTAACCTTGCTGTCCCTCTGAGAGACACTTAAGGTGCTGTTAACATTTCTTCACTAAGCTTTAAAGTCCCGCAGGGCGGCTGCGGTGCTCCCTGCTCGGACTTTTCCCAGAATGCTCTCAGGCTAAAATAGCAAAAAGGGATTTGGGGAGTCGGAAGAGGGTCAGTGAGAGAGAAAATGATCAAATACGCCTCAGAAATATTGTCTGTAACTTGCTATTTGCTTAATTTATTTGCCAAAAGTTCAGCTGATAAGTTTTCATTTTATTGGGCAGAAATATAAATGATGATTTTAAGTGGCAACTTATTGTTTTTAATAATATTTCACAAAACATCTAATCTTGATTGAGCTGTTGATTTGTTTCATTGTTGATCAGATGCATCTATGTAAACAAAAATGGTGGACTTCTCCTTCACATAAAGGTAATCCCTACAGGAAATCTGATTTATTAAAGGTTTTTAATTAACATTGGGCACTGAAAAAACACAAAATCTTAAGTACATTTGGTTTAGTTTTTAATGCAAATATCTTATCAAATAAGACAAAACTAACTCAGAATAGAAATCGCTTTTCACCAAGATATTTTCACAAACAATTCCTTAACACTGATTAAAATGTTAATAATCTGCCAGTGTAGCGACTATGTTTTTAATTGATCTTGGATATCTTGATGAATAGTTAGTTTTATCAAGACAAGATAAAACCAACATATTTGCACCAGAAACTAGCAGAAATGTTTGTGTTTTTTCAGTGTGGAATTACATTTGCAGTCATTTTCATCACATTTGTTGATTGTTTCTATGTAAAATAACCTCCATGAATTTTGAAACTCTTCGGCACAGATGTACTATAAAAACATAACGTTGTATAAAGACCCATTTCTGCTGCTTTCCCTGATTGTGTCAGAGGGTCGAGACAAACCCAGCGAGTCCCAGGATGGGTAAAGTTTTAAGCTGAAATAAGGCAATATGCTGGTGTTTAAGAACATTAAATATGATAGTCTGAGGATTAGAGAATTTTGTTATGTGGCTTTTCCGGAGCCAAGTTGGAGTTTAATCTGGACTATAGGGATTACGGCCGACAGTTTGGGAACGAATAGCAGCTCAGTCCAGACAATCTTTGACAGCGGTTTTAGCTGCATTTGGCTAATCCATGCAGGCCCAGCTGTCATTTCAGAGACACTTCATCCTGCTGGTTTGTCAGCTCATCATCTGAGGCATATGGACCCTCATTGTTGGTGGGAAGAGCCCAGGGTTAAAGGGTTAGAAGGACCTGATGGGCTCTAAGACTTTGCAAAGCTTCCTGGAGCCAAAGACGTAACAACAACAACTCCTTTTCTAAATATTTACCCTTTTTATTTAGCATTTAAGCCCATCCCTGCTGCTCTTATCTGAACCTTTTCCTCCCTGTGGGCTATTCCTCTCTTATCTCTCTGGATTTTATGGTTTGCCAATATTTTCTAAAAAGCTGCTTTCACTTTATTCCAGAATATTGCCAACACAACCCACACAATTTTATTTATTTGTTGAACTACCAATGAATATTAGATTGTTGTGAGAATAATGTAGAACACACAGCTAGTAAAATACTTTATTTTAGTCTTACCAAGCACACCAGAAGGCATTTCTTTAACCTTATATTAATAAATTGTCCCTTTTGTTTTCTAAAGTAAGAGTGAACTGAGTTGGGATTATGTTATATCTATTAATTTTAGCAATTAAATTCAAACTTAGACAGTTGCCAAGTGAAACATATAAGATAATTCTTCAAAACACGACTCATTTGTAGGAATAGTTCAGAAAAGTTGGGCTCAGTTAAGAGGTTACAACTCGAGCCAAGTAAAAATGTTCTCTTACAAATATTAGTGTTGTATAATACAGTGACCAATTTGGCTCAGATCAACGTATATTTATCTCTTTTTAAAGTTGGGGAGATTAAAATCTGTATCCAAAGGCAGCGTGTGGCCTTCTAAATGGCCAAGCACATTATTTGCAAGTACAGCATATATCCAAGGACTTAGGATAAAAATAGCCTGCCTAACATTGCATTCAAGCACTCCTTCATGAAAGTGGCATTGCACACGTTGATATTACAACATGACAGTTGCATCCAGTTAATAGTGCAGCTCTGGTTGTGACCAGCCTCTGCCAGGAGACACATTTTTTAGAAACCTCACTTTGATGAGACAGAGATCAATTTTTAAATAACAATTTTAACGCTGTGGCTAAAACTGCTGCCACCTCGAAACATGTTGAAACAGTTCATATAAAACATTTTTCAACATTCTTAGTGAGTATTTTACAGCTGAAAGATGCATAAAAACAATGTTTACACAATCCACAGACCTCTAAATTTGGAATTTATTTAGTTAAATGTCCTTTAGTAATCCAAATCATGTTTTTATATGTTTGTTAACAATTTATCACAATTTAGTTTTCCCAGCATCAAACAGTAACATGTCGTTTTAACCAGTTTCATTTTGCACATATTGCAGAATGAAGAAGCGCTCTGGTCATCATTTTGTTGTTTTGCTGGAGAACTGAACTGCTTTTCTTAAACAGAGTTTAAACTTCTTCCAGTTCAAATGGTGTCATCTCTGTATTATCAGGATAAATTGGCTGCTTACCATCAAGGTCACAAACCTGCTGCTGTATAAGAGAGAGGAAGTATTGGATCTTCTGACGAAAAGGCAACCAGAACCAGCTCAACTTCTTGTGTTGTCATCAGTTTACAATTACTGTGTAAAAACATTTGAAATAAAAACGCTTGTTGTTTTAATCTGCCAGAAAATTACAAATTTATTCATTTACCTCTAAAATAAATAGAATGCAGAAACTTAGTCCACTAGTTTATATGTTTTTACAAGATAAAATGAATAAAGTTTTGGTTTCTGCTTCGCAATTTGGATTTTAGGCTTAAGACTGAAATACGTCTGTATCAGGTCTTTGTTTGGGATTAAATCAGGTCTAGGAAGCGACATGTTTATAAAATCCCAGCTGTCAGAAAAACACACGGCGCAGCAACCGAGCATATGAACCGCCTGCTCGCTTCCCTTTGTTCAGGATCACGCTCTCATTTACAGCTAAACGTCTTCCTGTTTGGCAAACCCACATAAAAAGGTGCATTATTGCCACCAACTGGGTAATGGCTATATTGCTAAACAGAGAATAAAAAAACTGCACTGCTACTTTCCTTCACTAGTTAAAGTGCAGTGATAGGAAGTCAGAGTTGATCTTCTGATTACATCCATTCAAGACTATTGCAGACTGCTGACTATGACAAAGATGTTCCAATGTATCATTTGGGTGGATTAACAATCTGATAGCGCCGTGTAGAAAAAATAAAATGTTTTAGTTCAAGAAAATACAGAACTTCAGGAAACAGTTTACAAAATTAATGCTAGGAAAAAGGAATGAAATCAAATCTAGCTTCATGTTGGAGCGAGACGCACATTTCCTCTGCAGCGTTTAGAACGAACTTCATTTATTAGCAGTCGCAGGAAGACGCCTAAACATTCAGTATTGAGAGACGTAGCAGGACCGGGCTCAGGGTGTGTTGGCCTATTGATGATCTGAGGCTGGACTTTAACAGAACCAGACCAAACAGCCTCATATCGGAACGACTTTCAGGCAAAAGAATGTGGAACACGTCCTGAAACAAGTCAATAAAACTGCTAAATGGGGAAAAGAAGTTTTAAAATGCTTTAGTGGTAGTTGAGTAATTTTTTTACTCATTCACAGCACACCTATTTGACTTCTTATGTCATTTGAACTTGAACTCTTTCACGTTATGTGAGCCTTGTGTAATGTACTCTGACATATGAAAAAACCTTTTTTCTGCATTGTTTGTTTTTTTGCATGTTAAAATATTTCCACATTATTTGCGGTGCAGTCTCTAAATACCACACAAACATTGCTTCTGCAGAATCCATGCAACTGCAATTACTACTTATATGTGCAACAGTGACCCAATAATACAGTAAATTAATCCCATTTGTCTGGTCTATAATCTAAATACCCTAATGTAGGTTTTATATGATATTTTTTTTCATATTTTAACATTTATAAAAATGTAAACTCTAAAACTGAGACTCTCCTTTGTCTACACAAACTGAAGCTATGCTTTAAAGAGGCTTTCTCAAGTCTTATGATAAAGATTCAAATCTTTAAAAAATCAGCTGAACAAAAGGATAAGAGACCAAAAAGGAGGAAAAAAGAACAAAATCAGACAGATGAGACCATAAGGAGAGGCAGAATCAGAATTGTGAGCAATAATATAATAAGAATTAGAAAATGAAAGTCTTTTAGATGAACAAAGGAATGGGATGAGCATTAAAAATGCAAATGGGACAGATTTATAAATGTAGATGAATTGGTTCAGAGAAGCAGAAGGATGACCAAGATAGTGGAATGATTAAGCAGTGGATCAATAGATGGAGGAGTAGGTCTGACAAAGGATGGACGGATGGATGAATGGATGCTTGAAGCAACAAAGACACACAGACGGATGGATGAACCAGAAGATAGATTACTGTTCAAGAAAAATCTGTCAAAAAATAAGCTCCAAAAATGTCACTGAGCCAATTAATCTCCCTCTATCTCCGCTGACTCACTGTCTGTCTCTTCATCCCTCCATCTGCTCATCCATCCGTCTGTATATCTTCTCACTTTTCAGCTCAGCTGATAATTTTCTTCATGAAGAATATTCACAAGCATTTGGTGACTTCTTGGCAGACAGAAACAATTTTCGTCTTCATCCATTTACGGCTGATTCTGATTCAGTCTTAGCACAATTATGACACCTGAATTTTCCACATGGCGTTCTGTAATTTCAGCTCAGGTCGACCTGCACGGACTGATCCCTGGCTGGTCCTGCAGGACGATGATCCACTGAGGATAAAGTCAATAAAGCTCAGCGATCCTGCAAGTCAAATGAGCCATTTTCATGACATATCAGGTTCGTTCAGGACCTGTGATGTCAAGCGATTTGCATCATCTCACATCCTGCGATGATGTACAATATTAGGTCAAGCTGAACTGCACTGCATCTCAGTACGAAGCACCAGGTCGGGAACAGCCTCTAGATAGGTACCGTGAACATGTAGGTCACACAGAAAATCATTTGAAACAGTGATTCTCTAAGCAACGATTGAAAAGCAGATGGGAAAGGAAAAGCTTAGAATGCATGTAGAATATTGTAATTCTGTTGATGTGAAACTCTTAAAAGGGCAGTACTGTGTAGAATCTACTCTTCTGAGCTTCACATCATGTTATAATGTCATCAAAAACAAACCTGGACTGTTGCTTTGATTCTCTTATGTTAGTTTGAGAAATCCTTCAATCTCCATGGCAACCATTCAGCTGTGCAAAACAGCATCAGTTTGGCTACGGCGTCAGTTTCCAAGCATCCAGGCTTTGGAGCTTCCATCTCACAAGCCTCTCTCCCCCAACTCACCAAGGAGCTCCTTCAGACTAGTCAGCAGCAATTAGCAAACACCTGCTGGAACTGAGCTCCTGCAGAGCTCTTCATAGCTACTAGTTTTGAGTGCAACACGAGTGAAAATATTGATAAAGGGTGAATAGAGGAGTCATGTTGTGATAACTTCCTGTAGGCGGAGCCACAGTTTTTAAAGAGACAGAGGCTCAATTTCAAGGCCTTAAATTACAAAGTCAAATTTTTAAAGTCATATTTGATATATGTACCATTTTTATAATAACGCAAGTCAACATAGCTACTAGGAAAATACATGATACTGTCCCTTTAAGTAATTTAATATTGAAAATACGAAAAGTTTGTAGCGATGGGAATCCAAAGAGCCTCTTTCTCCTTTCCCCTCGAAGTCTGATTTGTTTACTTCTGGCGTTTTTCTTGGAAACATTTAAAAGTCTAGAAACAGAAATCTGAACAAGCTGCAGGCGAAACAACAGAGCCTGAGGTGATGCCAAGATAAAGAAAGTTACTAAGTCTAATCTGGAAGTGGTTGATGTCATGACAACAGTCTTAATATTACATTGAATTACAAAAAAAATATTTTTTGGAAGTTGTTTATGTTTTTTTCAAATGAACTAGGACTATGTTTCACCGCTGAATCCAAAATGACATCCATTCTGTTTTTATTCTAATTTGATTTAGAACATTCCAATGTTCTTACTAAATTGATTACATTTTTGTGACATTATCAGTTTATTTCCGTTAATAATTCTCATCCAAAGAAGGTTTTAGGAGAAAAAAAACTTTTCTAATAGAGTGTATTAATTAAATGTTACAATCTTGAATTTCTGTATGCCTAAAGCAAGTGAAACTTTAATATTCATTTCTTCTAAATGACTTACTGATTCTGCATAAGTGATCATTAAAGCTGCAGAAGTTCACACAGAAATCACTGCTTAGTTCCTTCTTCTGTTTTGATATGACTTGTTGATTTGACTTGTTTATGTTTTCTTTACAGATCTAGTTCTTTATGAGCGGACAAATTTCATCGTCAGTAAGTGTTATTTACTGAATATTCTGTGTCTTTAAGACTTTAAGGAGTGTTATGTGTGAACAGGGAAGAATAATATTCTGAAGAATTAAATAAGACATTTATGCAGTAGCTGATATTGAAACGAACGTTGCAATTTTGGTCCCAATCAAACCGAGACCATCACGTGTGAACATATAATATTCAGATATTCAGCAAACACATATTGGCCACCGTGTCGTCTCTGAAGTGCTGCAAAGGTGAGTTAACTATAGAAACTAAGCTGAACCAGATTCTTCATTGTCACTTATTTATCCCGTTCAATCAATTGGAAATGATGCATTTTAAGAGGAGACATAATGAGATGAGGGAAGGTCAGGGAAATGGTGACCCCGTTTACCACCTGCTTAATTACGCCCTGCCCTGTTAATGCATGAACAACACTTGTAAATACACCAAATTAACTCCAGTTGGTTCATCAGACACAAACTCATGTTTGGTAAGCTGCACAGCCACATCTTTCTAATTATCATGATTTTAAGAAGCACTCGCTCCCGAAGATGAGCGTGGCCGCAAGTTGCAGCTGCCCACTCTGCAAGTAATTTGTCCAGATTTTAAAGGCTTTCTGGTCAGTGTTTTTACAGTTTCAGTTCCACAAATCTGCGTTTAACAAGCAGAGTCACATTTACAAATTACAGAATGTTAACAAGGCGGATCTGTTCTTCTCAAGAGACTAATATTGTGAAAACCCCTGATTTATGTTCAGCATTCTCATAAATGTTAACAGTGAATTTATGCCTTCATCTGAAATTAGGAATTCATTAAATAAAAAGGTTTTTCACCAATATCATCACTTAATCATCTCTATACCATTTAATATAAAGGGATGAAAGTATTAATCTGTTGGTGTATATGCAGCCTTCTTTATATTTAGAAAGGAGACTTACATTTAGTTAGTCTCAGCACATTGGAGTGACCTTTTCCCCGACCTCAAGGAGTTTCCTTCCAAACTCTGCATTCATAAATACTTTCCTTTGGAGGAAACCAATTTACCAGCTTCTCATCAATTTTGTAGTAACCCTGGAAACAAGAATAAACTTAAACTTAAAGCAACTTTAAAGCAGAACAACATAACATAGAATAGAATAGAATAGACTTTGAGGGGAAATTGATTATTTGTTGACAAGCTCTTCCCTCGAAGGTGTTAAATATGAACACAAAGGTAACAATAAGAGATTAAGTTTATAAAACAGACATACGTTAATGTACATATACCTAATAGTGATGTAAGTAAATCAGTATGACTGAATATAATAAATAAATAAACATGCGCATCCAAATATGTTAATCTATAAAAAAAATCTAAAAATTTTAATTTAGCAAGAAAAATGTTTTACGAATGTTTTTCATACTGAAGTATCTAAATTAAAGAAGAAAATGCTTAAGTTGACCCAATAGCAGTCAACACACAGTTATACAACACAGTGGTACACCTTTGAAAAGCAGAAGTAGAGCCTCCTGCACAACCAACAAGGTTTTAGCAAGTAGTTTCTGAACAGTAAGTGAACAACAAGAAAAGATTTTCCAGGAGCCTGATTCCTTCCAAATGTCCTTCATTTTATCTCCTCACTGTCTGATTTTTTATTAATTTTATTTATTTGTTTTGCTGTCTTCATTCTTTGTCTTATTTAATGTATTTAAAATCTAGGAAGCTAAGATGTAAACTTGGCCATAGGAAGAAGAAACCTTTCCAAAAAAAACAGCCAAAGAAAAAATAAATAAATGAAGTTTCTTTGGAGCTATTAACTTCTGAATCGCTGCAATTTCTCGGTGCAGTGGCTCAGCTAACTGGCAGCTAACCCCGCTACATGTCAGCTGATGGCTGCGCTTCGTCTGACTTCCAGCAGGTTATTCAAATCTCACTCAGCTGGATTGATTTCATCATGCCGCATGTTTCAATGTGCCAATACCGCCGCTGCCTGAATCTAATATTGATGCCCAGCGGAGTGTGGCGACTCTCTGTAAGGCACAGCGTCACTTCTGGGAGGTCCTGGATTACTTCACAGCCCCTTTGCCCACAATGTCATCCTGTGTTCACTCGGTGATTCATCTGCTCTATATTATTTAATCCCAGCCGACTGAAGCGGTAGGAGTTGGTGTGTCTGAAGCTTGGTCAGACAGGAACTTATCCCAGACTGGTTTCAGCTGTCTAGGGACCCCAGTTAGCCAAAATCCCTGTCATCGTCTTGGTGTGATGAAACGGATGTTAAATAAACACTCAAAAGTAAAATACAAGATGATCAGCCAATAAATAAATGATTGATTTGAACCATTTCCAGTTCAAAAAAGGAGTGGGATTTAAACAGCTCTGGAAAAAATTCAGAGACCTGTTAAAATAATCAGTTTCTCTGATTTTACTCTTTAAAGGTTTATGTTTGAGTAAAATGAACATTGTTCTCTTATTATATGAACTACTGACAACATGTCTCTGAAGTTACAAGCAAAATTGAGCAATTATTTGCAGAAAATGAGAAATGGTCAAAATGCAGAGCTTTCAGACTTCAAATAATGCAAAGAAAACAAGTTCATTTTCCTTTAGAAACGTTCAGAAATCAACATTTGGTGGAAGAACCAGGAGGTTTTCAATACAGACCAGTGCAGTGGGCTCTGGAGGTTTTTTTTTTCTAGAACTGTATATACCATCGATCCATATGTAACCTATGAACTCAGCTCCATTACATTGTATACAATTGTATTTAATGTGCAGCACAGTTAGTTCCCTCGGCACTTCAATCTCAAAGAACATTGTGCTTTTTATGTAAAGTTACGTTTTACTGATTTATGCTTCTCCATATAAGCAATAATAAAACAACTTATTTACAGTTTAACACAGAGTAAAACCTTAATATGTTTGACAAAAATTAGCAACTCAAAGTTGGTGAGTTTCTGCACCATCATTTCACTCGTTATGTCCAGAACTTTCTCAAGTACAAAAATAAAGTTTTCTGTCACAGGATTTAAATCTGTAGGGGCCAAATTGACCCAGAGTCAAATTCAATAGCTATCAGAAATGTAAAAAGTTGCAAAGGTTAGAAGGTCAAATCCATATTTTGTCACTGTTTTAAAGCAGTGAAGCCCAACGTCGCAGCAACCACTTTCTCAAACACTTTTTGACATTTACCCCTCAGTGGCACATCAACGTTTTCTGCAGGACTGCTGAAAAGAATTTCCTGAATACTATTAAATATAGTTCATGAAAACTTGTAGTTTTTTCTGCAATTAGTAATCTGGTCAACATTCGTTGTAAGACTGGCTGACCCAACATTTCATCAGCCATTGAGGTCTAATTTACATATAAATAAACAGCAACATATTGTCATTCTTTATGCTGCGACACCCTGAAGTGCACAGATTGTGCAGATAACAAACCACATGCTGTTGCTTTTGTGAAAGGATTTTTTAAAAAAAAAAGGGAGGAAAACTGCAGAAGGTGTAGATTGTAATCTTCCAATCGATGCAGTGATGAGGGATGCGGATGGAGCAGAAAGAAAAATGGCTGAGTGTGTGAGCTGAAATCTAATGATGCCATTTGTTACTAAACTGGCAGGAGAAACAAGGAGCTTAATCATCAAACAGACACTTTTACAATTGGTTGTTTTTTTTCTGATAATTTCTGTTTGTTGGTAATGTCATAGTATAAAGACTTCCATAAACCTTTTACGTGTAAATTTATTTTCCATAAAAAGTCATCACTGTATCAGAAATGAAGATTTCAGTCTGGTTGTAATGGATCTTCTTTGCGTCTGATGGATGGAGCACAACGCGGTAAAATGTGAAACTAATGCAGACAGCTATATCTGGACGTATTTACACATGGAGACAGCCAGAATAAAATGAACTGCAGCGTCAAAAGTCCATAGTATAAATAAAGGTTTGAGCAAAACTTCAGCTTTCTGTAAACAATAAATATAATATATAAGAATTATTATTGTTGCTCTTTCACCTGTTCATTTCACCGACGCACAGGTGAAATGAGACGAGGGCATCACAGTTAACAGCAGAAGTTTAATCAGTCTAAAGTCAAAACATGCAGGATTAACAAAAATATTTCCATTTTCTAATTTCCACAATAATCAGAGAAAGAATTCGTTAGAGATGAATTTATTAAAGTATTTAAAATCTGAAGTTTACATGGAAATGTCTGATAAATTAACCGATATATTTGAGTTAAATGGAGGGAAACCTGTGGATGCATTTCAAGGTCATACCTAAAACTCACTGCGTTCTTGTTTGACTCAATGGGAAAGTCAAAAGAAATCACAATGCAGCTGAAAAGGCACAGATATAGTGACATTTATCTGTGCTGTTGGAGCATCATCATAGTACGTCCAAGTACATTTTATATGTTGCATGAATGTGACTGTTTAATGTTTACAGTTTCATTCATTCTACAAGAAAATGACATGGCTGGTAGCAGGCAACCAACAACCTGGCCTGGTGTGTGGCTTCCTGCTGAGTAAATCCATCTTCTTCATGCATTGACGTTGTTTATGATTATGCAGGGAGGAGCATCACACATGCTTTGCACATTTACATATATTTTCATTTATAAAAGAGGGGATGTCTAAGCAGACATCTGGAATTACCTCGTGTGGCTTCAGTTTCACATACAGAAGAAACAGGTTTAAATTTCTGTGTGCACATTTTCTACATTATGATCCATAAGTGTTTAGGTTTTCTTTTATTTTCATTCTTTGTGGTTATTAGTAATATTCAGGTTCTTTCCAGGCTGTTTACTGTTTTTTGTAGGATTTAGTCATAAATTCAAAGCTTTGAGTTAAAACTTTTACAGATTTTTTGTGTTGTGGTGTCTGTGAATGTTTGCTTATTCTCTCATTTTAGTTTCTGGTTAATCTCCTTCTGTGTTATCCAGTTATCCAGCACATTGAGTTGTTGATGTGCTGGATAATAAATTTTAAGTAAAATAAGCTCCACCATCACATTCAGTCACTATGTATGACGTTACTGCGTCCACTAGTGCACATGTGGGACATATATCTGCACAACCATGCAACAAAAACACAAGTGGATTTCACAAAAACTCTGAATCGAGCCGTAAAGCTTGCAGTGTGAAGATGCTCTATGTTTATTTGTCTCTTTTCCTTGGTCCCTTGCTCAGCTGTCTAGTATACTCCTTATTAGATTTACCTAATTTCCATGCCACAGACACACCTGCAGTAATTAAGTCTGTTTTGTTTTCTTTTTTGTCTGACTGCTGGTTTCTTCCGTTATGCTGAACCTACTGTGACATTTTAGATAATTACATCCTTCAGCTCTACTGCTCCCAAACTCTAGTGAGCTCTTAAGTCCTGCTACAACTTCACAAACCATGACAACATCTGCAGTTTTTCAATTCTTTTAAGATTGAGTTCAATCGTAATACAGATACCTATAAATAAATAGAAAATATGGAGAAATTATAGGGTACGTGCTGCTCTCTGTGTGCGTGCATGCATATGGTTTTGCACTTTCTAGTCATTAATTACTCAGGAACCCACACAACAAACCATGCAAACCTGCTACCACATGCACTTAAGCTGATGGAGGCACTCACAGGGGGAGCAGAATCTGACACATGGGAGGCAGATGTTTGATATGAAGCGTTACAGACGATTGCTGGCTCAGCAGAATCTGTGAGTGTGTGTGAGTGTGTGTGTGTGTGGGGGGGTGCGTGCGTGTGTGTGTGTGTTAGAAACTTTTGCTCAGTTTTTCCTGAAGACAACATCTAGTTTCACCGGTTCTTCACCCTTCAGCCACAGCCAGATTCGTCAGCATTTGCAGATCCTGAACAGTTCCTCCCCGTTTCATCAATGCACCTCAGCGCTGGTACAAAGCCCAGCTCAGTGTTGCACAAAGGTGATTTTTGATTGGCAGCCGAGTGCATTTGTTGATTTACAAACAACATCTCTACCGCCATTTTTAATCAGTAATTGAACTGTGGTAGTTAGCAAGACGGCTAACTGCAAATCGATACGTTCATGGTCAGAACTGGAGGTACAAACCTCTCAATTAACTGTGGAAGCGAGTAAAAAACATCAACTGCATGGAGCAATCTGTAATGAACAATTATAGTAATAGATTTTCACCCAAAAGTATTAAAAGCAAAGTTTGCTTTTAACACAAACCAAAGCAAAAATGATTCTTGCTGCCGATCTATTTAATTCACCTTTCCATGCAAGAACTCTAAAGTGCTGCAGCTCATTTCCTTTCATTTAACAGCAATAACCTTCCTAGAGTCTGACTAGACACAATTTTATCTCAGTGTTTTTTTTTACTATTTCTGCATTTTCCAAAGGCCAAAGAGCAGCTCTGATTTAGACAGAGAAGATTGAAAACGGAACGTCTCATTCACAGTGTCCTCTTCCTCTGCCCCCATCAGACATAAAAGATTGATAAAAGAATAATAATACTGAAGACATGAAAGACTGCAGAGAGGATGCCAGGACTCTGGAGCACATTAGAAAAAAACCCAACCAATGTCAGCTTCGTTACTGAAGGACGATTAAGATTATTCTATAAAAATGACACCATTAGCACATTTATCAGGAAGTGTCTCCTTTTGTCCACAGGGATCTCTGCTTACTTTCACCAAAACATGTTGCATAATAACTATCATCATTCATCCTTATTTTGGGGTCGATCTTACATCCTTGAAAGGATAATTTCTCTCGTTTTATCTGATGAGCTCCATTTCGGTTGCTGCAAAACTCGACGCGATTAATAAACCGAGTTGCTCATTCTGAACAGCAAGATTTTAATACAGTAAATAGAAAGAAAAACTGTAAAACTTTGATTAGAGGATTGTTTTCATGTCGTGTTTATTGTCTTTTGGGTCCAGTTAACATCCTACAGACTACGACATAATGTTGACCAATATTTCAAATGATGTAAAGCAACCAACAAAATAATTCACATTAAGGGTTATGATCGGAAAGTAATAAGTTAAATTGAAACAAAAAATATTACAAGAATTTAATATGCAAATCAATTGGTGCTGCATGAGAAGCACAATTTAATTACACGTATATTTACATGCATTTAAAAAACATAAAATGCACATTTAAAACATGGAGTTACTACAGTATAAATATTAATGGTTAACTTGTAGAGCACAGAAATGAGTTAAGAGAATGATAAATCAGAGTGTAGCTGATTTATTACTTAAAAAACCGAAGCCTTAATTCTACAACAAGAGCTCCTTAATATATGCAACTTTGAGACGCAGCACTTATTTTTTGGCATGGAGACAAATCCTTTATGGCTTCCCATGGTGGTGGATTTCTGGCTGAAATTGACTTTAGAGCAAAACTGCTTTGAAGTTTAGTCTCTGCACTTGAAGACGGTCCGATCAGCAAAGTGAGTCAGGCTAAAAATGAACCAAAGTGCATCAGAAAATTCATCAGTAAAGTGAATAGATTCAGCTGATTTTATTGTGTGGAAAGCTTTCAGGTAAGATGGATGGAGAAGAAGTAAAAGACAGTGATGTGTAAAGGTCGAAGCAGCCAAACTGGATGATTAAAGAACATGTGGCGTTTTCCAGGTCAACCATGTTAGCTGGGTAACAATAAATCTGGCATAATTGATCGGTTCTCCTGTAATCTGATTAGTAATGTCAGTCGTCTTTATTTCTCTCTGGCCCAAAATTTGTATTTTCATTTCAGCCACCCTTAAATTGTGTCATTTCTTTTCTTTCTTTAATTACACTCGTGTTTGTTTTCTTCACAATAACATTTCCTGTCCAATCTAATTTTCTTTTCGCCTGCTGGATTTTTCTCCCTGCATGTTCATGATTGCCTCTGTTGTCTGGGAATTATTTCCTCTTACTTCCCTGCCTTCCTCTCATTCACCTGCCGTCTTTCTTTCTTTGTCTGCCTGTCATTATTTCGTTCCCCTTTCTGTTGCTCTTTGGCTTCGTCTCTCCATCTCTGTCACCAATTCATTTTTCTAACATTTTTATTGTTTCTGCTGACAGATGTGTCAGCAGAATAGACCAAATGTTTTGTTGGAAAACTGTTTTCTTTCTTCGGTTTCCTTTTGTCAACAAATCTAATTGGCAAACCACGAAATATGAGTAAATCTTTTATCATCTTATCAAGAAGAAAGATAAAATTATCAGTTTTCATGACACCAAAAACATATTTTTCTTCCAGATGGCTGGAACATTAATATGTTGGTGAATAATATGTTGTTGAGACATGGAGAAAAATCTGCTGCTACGAAAAGTAATGCAGAGTCGCTTTTAAAGTATACAGCTCTGGATAAACTTATCACTTCCTCAGATTTTTCTTTTTATTGGTAAATGTTTGAGTAAAATGAAAATATTTTTATAGTATGAACTGCTGACGACATACCTCCAAATTTCAAGCAAGTTTCAAATTTGTATTTATTTGCAGAAAATGAGAAATGGACAAAAAAGAATAAAAAAGATGCAGTGCTTTTAGACCTTGTATAATGCAAAGAAAATAAGTTCATGTTGATTTAGAAACAACAACACTAATGTTTTAACTCAGGAAGAGTTCAGAAATCAATCAAGGTTTTCAGTGGGGATCAGTAAAATGATTATGTTTTTCCAGAGCTGTACTTTAATGCAAAATTACTATAAATGATATATTATTTGGATGAGTTAGATTCTGCTTTACACAGATGAACACAATGAAGAGAGTTTAAAGTACCAAATTCATTTCCATCTTGTTTTTGTTTGGAAATAATAAGAAAATAAAATGAAACCTGTAATAATCCTGTTTACTGCAGGGCTGCGTGACAAAAGATTTAATTCACAACATTAAATCTGACTTTGTAATTTACTAACTTTATGTCAACAATCTATTTTGTAAGAGAGAAAATACAGGCTGTAAGTATTTTAAAGTTTTTGCTGTTTTTGTGGATTGCTACCACTGACTGTATTGGAATCATTTTTTATTCTGAAATGATCTTTTGCTCTAGATTAGATTTTCAAAATATACAGAAAGTAGAAGTAAATAGCTCTTAGAAATAAACCAATAGAGGCTGAAATCTGCAGGGCAGAGTTTTACAGAAAAGGAAATCTGCACACTGTTCGATTGTTTCCTGATCTCAGGCTGTTCTGACATCTTCTTCAGTCAGAGGTAATCCTCAAACCTTTATAACTTTACTGTTCTGAACTTTTTTCCTTCACTGAACCTGCAGAAACTTCAGTGGAAGTTTTTTCTCCTCTTTTTTGTGCTTTTTAAAATTTCACTGAAAATTTTATCCATTCATCAGAAGTTGACTATTTCCTTTATAAGTTTTTGATTTTTCTTTAAAATGGTTAGAAAACCATTGCATTTTTCCAGAATTAGGCAGAGTACCTGCTGTGAAGGTTCATTATTGGAAACTTTTTCCAAAAATAGCTAAACTTTGGATTATTCAAGTTGTAACACCAATTTTATCTGCATGAAGAAAAGGCCTTTTTAGTATATTATCAAAGAAAAACAATGAGTTTACACCCTCTAACGCTCCTCACATTTATATATATACATATTTATTTACTGTTATACATCCCTTTCTATAAGCTTGTGCATGTCTGGGAGTTATATAACTATGTAGAAATGTTAAAGTGGAAATAAAAGGACAGACAACAGTGGGACGGACAGACGGACGTGTCATGGCTCATCTGTGAGCTGTAATTGGATTGTCGCCTCGTCAAGTTGCTGGTTGACACTCTGTGTAATGGACAGAGACGTTCAATTTAGGTGAAACACAAGCTGAATGCCAATTAACTGCAGGACACTTGGAGGCAGAGGAGAAGAGGCGAAGAAAACAATAAAGACGAAGGAGAACGAAGGATGACGAGGATGAAAAGACTCCACGGGTGATTGTGGAAACATTGAAGTATTGATTAAAAAAGGCACTTTGTCAGTTTGCTTTGCTGCCAGTGCACTTCCAATTCAATAAATAAATAAATAAATCGATTGTCTCTAAAAATAGATTAAAAACTTAGATACATGTTTGAGCCTCAACAATTTGAAGAACTTTTACAAGTTCAACATTTGTTCAAACAGGCACAAATTTGTACATTTAGATAAAAAGCGACTATTAGTGGTCAGATCTTCTTGTACCTGGACATCCCTCTGTGTTCTTTAAAAAAGATTTGTTAAAGAAGATCATTGTTTAAATCATCCTGGGAGCCAGATAATTAAAACGGCTTACTGAGATGCATCGCTCCTCCCCTGGCCCTTTTTTGTCGTTTCTCTTCTCCCTCACTTGTCTCCTGTAAATTTTAACAGCCACTAAAGGGCAAAGTGATGGAGAGATTTACAGCAGGCTGTAAAGCCAGTTCATCGCATTCACTCATCTTTTTTCTCTGCACTTTATCCCAGACGTCCTGAGAGTCTCCGACCATCAGCAACTTTCCTCTTTCCAGCCTCCATCAGTCATTTCCACTTTGAAATTATATAAAATTAAAAAGTGAAAAACTATGTCAGCCACTGGCTTTGCCCACTTCGAAGCAGATATTTGACATGAAGTGCAAGGAAACATTATAAACATTATGTGTGATGTCCAAGGTGGAAACCTCGGCTGTTTAATTAGGGTCAGCATGAAGCGAACAAGAATATAGACTTCCATCGCAAAAACATAACATTATTTGATATAATTCTCTCAGTTTTTTCCATTTCCAGTTTTCCAGCTAGTGCATGTCTCAAAACAATTAATTAAAAGTACAAAACAGGATGATAACCTGCAAAGCGTGTCATTTACTCAGAACGGATAGTTTATTCCTCCAAAATAAGTTTTTCTGTCAGTGAAAGTTTCATCAAAATGAAAAGTCATGACCCCATGTTTACGTACAAGATGCTCAAATAGCTTTATTGTGTTTTCACTGCGACGGTTCCCTCCGAGTGTTATCCAATGCTGAGGGTCGAAACACTGCCTGAAAATGTTCAGATGGCTGTTGGCACATTACTGCATCTAGTGAGATAAATGAGTACAAGACATCCAATACGTCTGCGTCACATTTTGCTCTCTGCAGTTTCACAGCATTGTGAGAAAGTAAAGAACAGTAAATATAACTATTCGCAACTGTAAGCAATGATCATTTTTGAAAGCTGAGGTTAATGGTTCAATTTGGGAGCCAATTTCTGGAAAGAATGAGCAGAAAATGTAAAATATTTTTGTATGTAGTGACTCAAAGAATGAAAGTCTGACTTTCAGCTTTATAAAGGACGGCGAGTCAGGAATCATAGAGTTAATTTTGAAACAAATGATAATGTTGCAGAATTGATGCATGTCCAATATGACTTACATTTTGTCAGACAGAATGAGAAACTGCTACAATAAGATGCTCAACTTGTTAAATGTTTTGGCTTTTGAACTAAAAGTTGTAAGAGTTTTAATCCTGATCAGAAAAATGCACCAAACAAATTGGACAAAAAAAAATGTGGTGATGCTTGAACATCTCCGTAAACATCCTGACCAGAAATAATTGGGAGAATTTTAATAACAAGAATGGCCAGAGAGTAGAAAGTTTCCTTGGTCCGGCCTGGAGGTTGAGCTCGACTGCTGGGTTCAATTACATGACCACAATCAGTGGACTTCACCCTGCTGGGATCGCCAGGCGTCCAATCAATAACTCAGGGCTTTCCTCAGCCGCCTCTGAAATTGACGCATTGCTCAAAAGACAAAGTGAAATTTATGATTCGGATTCTGTAGGTCGTTCTGAGGAGGACGGATCAATATCTGAGGGAGAACAATGAGTAAATCTGAAGAAGCTTCAGGTCAGAAAACAACAGGTGACTCATTACAGATCAGTTTGATCCAGACAGCAACCGCCGCCCCTCTGCTCACTGTATCATAAAGATGGTCTGTTTTGTCAGATGTTGCTTTGTTTATTGATTTTAAATATTTCCTGCGTTACGCCTCTGGTCTGGAGGAATCCTGAGAAATGACAGGCTGTGTGACTCTTGGACGTCTTCCAGGTCAGCAGACATGAAGCTGCACAGAGTGGATCTGCTTTACGGACAGTCAGTGTTGGAAAAATGAGCACAAGAACTTCCCCCAATTAGGTACAAAAATGTCTAAACTATATCATCTAATTGCTAAACAAGGAACCAAAAACCTTAATTTTCTCTCCACTTTACAGTTTCGTGCCACATTTCATTTGTTTTACTTTTTAAAATCCCATCAGAATCTGACTTAAAAACAGTGGAAAATTACTATATTTGCAGTCGGGTTTCATCCTGTGACCTTTTTTAAAAGTGAAATCAACTAAATAAAAGCGACCAGATGTCTCATTTTTGTCAGGCTTTAAAGGAAATAATTGGTTGTTTTGACGCCACGGCGAAGCGACGTCACATGAAAAGAGTCAACATATAAACAAACTTTAACTTCTGCAAGTCGTGTTCGTACTTATATAGTTAAAACATCAGCTGAAGATAAAATGAGCTATATCTTCTGGTTAGGTGAAGAAAAAATGTGAAACATTTAAAAAGTACTAATTGATTTGTCTCAATGTTCTAACATGTGGCTTAATTAAGAGGAAAATGCAAAAAAGAGAACATTTTAAAATTTCCTTTCTGATAATGTGGGTAGATTTCAGTGATAAAAAAAGTGAGTAGATAATTTTGTCTGTGGTATTTGAGCTTTCAGATTCTGTCAGGTTTTGAAACATTAAAGTTACGGATGAAGCTCCGTCCTTTGTATCTCCGCCGAACGTTACGATGATGTGGAGCCTTTTCCATTAACCTTTCACACATCAGCGCAACACCTGCTACTTAGAAAGCATTAAAATGCTACATGAATTTAAAATGCCGTTAAGAAAAACCTAATTAAAATGTCGTCACAGATAGGCGCTGCCCTGATAATAGTTTGAAAAATGCTTCAAAATAAATTAATGTTTTATTACAGGAAATTAAAATCACACTAGAATTTTAGAACATATAACGTTCAATTTAATGCATTCATTAGGTAATAAGTTAAAAAAAAACCGTTTGTGGTGACAGACAGGCTGTTTCATATTGATCAATAGGTCGTTGCACATTTCTATCTATCAATGTTAAAAATGTTATCATAATTTTGCAGGTGCAACACCATGAAAAGTTTAAATGATTTTTCATGACTGGGACATAAAATGATGAATAATTATCCGTCACTCATGAATAAAATGAGCTGATATGAAACAAATTAGATTTACAAGGATAAAATCTCAATGTTTAATTTTGCAAAATGATGATGACTAAAGGGTCTTTAAAGATTGCTCCTGGCAACAATAATGTCAATTCATTTACTGATTATAATAATCACATATATTTTGATAACATGAAGCAGTAGGAGAATTTAAATGTTTACTTTTTACCTCTCAGATTTCACATCTCGTCCACAGATACGGTTTCTATTTTACCAATTATAAATAAAACAAAGACTTTGACATCCTGCTCCAATCATTTTCTAATCCAATATCTATAAGAGGAAAAGAAAATCAGTTTTTAGCCAAAGCAAATGTCAGGTTTTTGAACTTTCCTCAGCTTCAGTGGGACAGCGCTGTTACACTATTGATTAAAGAGGCTGGATTCTTTTATATTGCTGATTAAAAGCACTGGATTCCTTTAGACTGAATCCAGACACTGGAGTTACTTACAGTATTGATGACAAACACAGCAGCATTCCTTTAGATTATTGATCACACACACTTGTTTGCTGCAGATTACTGACTGCAAGCCCTGAATCGCAGGCTGGATAAAAAACATAAAGCTTCCTATAACATTAACCTATTTTTTTAACAGGACAAATTGAAGGCTTTGAGTTTCTTTACTAAATTGATTAAGCCCTTCTTAATTTCTTTTATTACAGTAACTAATTTTTCTTACAGCGCAAATCACTTGCACTATTGATTTGATGTAGATAAATGTCGCTTTTAACACCATTTATTGCATTTTAGGGTTAAAGTGCCGCTCATACGTTTCTGCAAAGCTCCGCAGACATGGAGTTGCCAGAATCAGTTACGTATTTCTAAATGTGTGGCATATTTTTCCCAAATTGTTCCCTGAATATGAGAAATCCTGAGGTGTAATTATGGAGCTGACACTGGAGATGGACCTTGAGCACAAACGTCGGTGATTTAAAAAGATTATTCAGCATCTGAACACTCAGGCAAGGATGCACACAAGCAGCAGGATGTCGGCATACAACACACTGATAATACCCGTCTGTGTGGATATACACTCATGCTTTTTTATTATTCAGATTACCGGTGTGCTTGTTTCCCTCAGCTGCACTTTTATGCTGCAACAACTCCATGACCAACATGTAAGCAAGCAAATGATTCCCTGCATGTGAGACGAGCCGCCTGATCACCTGCTGCTGTTAGCGACGACTTCCTTCCAGCTCAGGAGAACAAACAAACATCGTTTTCTTCAACAAAGTAGAAATAACTGTGCGGTTTATGATACCAGATTCCAGTGTAAATTAAGAGTTTCCCCTTCAGTATTAAAACCCGCTGATGGATCATGCTTTGACGGATAAAACTTTCTCCCCTAATTTTATAAAATATAAATGAAAAACACATTTTGTAGCAGCGTAGCTATTCGGTATATCCAGCTCTGGCAAAAATTAAGAGTTCAAAACCTCCGGGTTATTCCACAATATTGATTTCTGAACTTTTTCTGAGTTAAAACATGAGAATTAAATTAATATGAACTTGTTTTCTTTGGATTATTTGAGCTCTGAACTGCATCTCTTTCCTTATTTGGACCATTTCTCGTTTCCTGCCATCCATCCATCCATCCATCCATCCATCCATCCATCCATCCATCCATCCATCCATCCATCCATCCATCCATCCATCCATCCATCCATCCATCCATCCATCCATCCATCCATCCATCCATCCATCCATCCATCCATTTTCTTTAAGGAAGCTACTGGTGGCTATCTGGGGCACACCAATCAACCTGACAGTCATGTCAGGTCAACTGGAAGCTGGAGTACCGGGAGAGAACCCACACATGCACAGGGATTATTTTGCTGCCTGAACATATCGAAGATCTAAATTCAGCTTTAAAGCAAATAATATTTTAAAGCAGTCCTAATAAAAATCCCCACAAGTTTGCAAATTCCTTTCTTCTTTTGTTAAAAATTGATCTTATTTGCAACAAAATGGTTCTATTAGACACAAACAGTTTTCCTCCCACAAATATCATCAGATCAGTTGGATTTCTACACATTTTCTCAAGAAATCAAGACATTCACTCAAGAGATTGTATGAAACAATCAGCCAAACTCTTAACCTGTTAGCTTAGCTCGGTTTCACTGGGGCGGATAGAAAACCTCCAGCCTCATCCAAAAGTTTCAGCCACATTTTGGATTATAAAACTCCTCACTTTTTGCAGGCAATACTGCATTTATTGTCATTATGTGACTCTGCACTGTATGCTGCTCTAAAACTCTCAGCAGCTCTTGGGACATGAAAGGAATCCAGCAAATGAAATCCCACAGTTTCATAAGATTGGAGCCTTTTCCGTTCCAGGTCTGTTTTCTGCTGAGAGCAGATCCGCTTCACTTTGTGGCTGCCACTCGCGCTCAGAAAGGGAGAAGCCGCCGCCACGGGTTGCCTTGCTTAGCTTTTATTGCACTTCAGTAGGTAAAAATAAATCACCCACCCTCTCATTTCAGCTCAGTGTGTCTGTATTTGCTTCTGTGTGTGTGTTGGCTCTGACCCTGTTGTTTGAAACATTAGAAAACACAGTGTGAGCGTTTCGAGGCCGCTGCTCTTCTGCAGTTATATTTCTCACATTAAGCTAATTATATGGTTATGTGTTCGTCAAATGACCTTTGGGGGTTTTACAAAGAAAAATACCAACAGAAGGATGAGCGTTTTTTCCAAAAGTATAATAAAAGTTCATTTAAAAAACATTTTTTGTTGTTTTTTTATATCAAGTTAATTTTTAAACCAGTATGTAGTTTGATTGGTTTAATAAATTCAAGTTCTAATCCTCATATTTCACAGATAATCTACTAACAATTTCTCCTTTTTTTACCTTTGTTTTTTTGTACTTTTGTTTATAAAGGTGTACCTCAAGGCTGAGTTCTTAGATCATTTCTTTTTTTTGGTTCTTTAGTGAATATTTGCCATGTTTGTGTCCTGGTCCAGATTTTCAGTCGTGGAGTAAAAAAATTGTGTCAGTTTTAGCACAACTATTTCTGTTTGAAGTCATGTTTCATCTACAGAAATTACAAGTTTATAGATCTAAACGCAATTGGGATACAATATGAAACCAGTCCCAGAAGTAAAATGTTTTAGTGGATTTTCAATTAAATTTTAACAAGTTTTTTTTAAAATAACAAAAGCAAACTTATTTAGCCTAATCAGAGACAGATTCGGCTAAATAATGATTATTTTCTAACTTTAAAAACTTTTCCTTGTTCAAAAGTAGCTTCGACAACCCCTCAGCCACTAAAATAATTTTACAATTAAAACGACATTCAAGCTAAAATCAAGCTAAAATAACGAACAATTATAGTTTTGGAGGACCAAGTCAAAGTTCACACTTAAATTTTAATAAATTATGCTAAAGATTATAAAAAGCAACAAAAAAAACCCCCATTGAATTCCCTAATCTGCTGCAATCTTGACTGAACGCTGTGTTAAGTCTTTTGTTCAAGGTCTTATGCTTTTAGTTTTTATTCCCCTCTCAGTGACTTTGCATTTATTTATCCTGCAAACTTTATTATTTCTTGTCCTTTTTTGTCTCATGAAGTTTTAGTCGTTTTTTAATTTCTGGCTTGTTTGCAATTTGAGAACTAAAAAAAAACGGACTCAATAAAAGCCTGAGAATATAGTTTTCTTTTATTCTGTAATTCAAAACAAAATAAAACTCCAGCTTGTTGTATCTGAGGGTCGGTGGTTGACTAACAGTGAAAAGAGCAGAAACACCATTAAATTCCTGCTGCAAACTTTCTCCTGTTTCACTTTCCTTATAGTGAGTTTTTCTTTTAGTCTTAAGAAAGCTGTCAAATCCAGACATTGTATTTTCTCTGATTTGTAATTCATTTGATACCTTTTTTCTGTGTTTCCCTCACATCTTATCTTTGATGCAAACGAGACGCACCCACACCATCTTGTGTTTTGCTTTGCTGCAATTTCCTTTCCTGTTCCGGGATGGGAAACGGTTCTGTTTATTGTCATGTCATTCTTTGCTGATGGCTTTTGCTTGGGATTGGTCCATGGAGGCTCATGTGTGAGGTAAACAAGTTAATAATTAATCCCTGTGATAAATTATACAAACACGCCGTCTTGATTTATCAGCTGCTGGAAAACAAAGTCATTCCTTTACTTGACTGATAATGTTGGAGAAGGAAGAAATATGTAGCTTCTCTGGATGAATACATTACTTTTTTGTCTTCTTTCTTGTTTGTATGTCTTGGTAGAGATGATCTCATTAAGGAATATTTTCAAACACAAATACTTCTGATTGAATAATCTAGAGCACATGTGTCAAGTATCGTAAATATTTCCAAATTAGTGCCACAAACACTTTGATTTTTATTGCAAATTAAAAAAAAATCACAAAAAGTCTCACGAAATCTTGGCAGACCTGAAAAGATGTTCAATAATATTTAATTTTAAGAATTCATTGATATTTTATCAGTTTGTGAATCAATACATTCTGGCACAACCGGCCCTTTAAGAGCTTTTATGACCTGGATGAAATGAGTTTCCAGAAACTCTTGGTCAAATTTCCTTTTTAAGGTGATTTTTTTTTTGTGACTTTAGAGTCAACAGAGGCATCCCGGCCTCTTTTCTTTCCCATCAGATCTTTGACCTGTTTTGATCTTGTGAGGATTCCTGTGGGACAACCTGATTATTCACACCAAAGAGCTGATTGTCAGAGCTCTGCTCAACATGACACATGCTGCTAATTGCCATTCAGGTTAACACGACTCCCTCGGGTCGCTCTATACGTGCTTTCAGATCAGTACTTCAAAACTGAAAGAACTGCTATTTTATCACCCTGAATGGCAACGGTGGTCATTTTCACTGAATTTCAGAAATCCAGTTAAACGTTAATTCGTCTTTGACGCAAATTGAAACATGAACCAGCAGCTTGTCAAAGTGTTTTACCTTAAATTATGTTTTAAAGCAGAAAAGAAAGAAAGTAGAACTGGGATAAGGCTGATGTTTGATAGGAGACTCTGCAACCATAAAAACTAGATTGGTTTATGATTTTATTCATACATCAAAGTGTAACCGAGCAGAGAGTAAGGAAATGTGCTAGTGTTCATTAGTAACAATAAAATGGTCTAAAAACTTTGATTTGAGAATTTACAGGTTTAGTTAAGCAGCTTTTCTTATGTCCTTTACTCCTTCCTTCTGCTCTTCTTTCCTCTTGTCCTTTCTTTGTCTCTTCATGTGTCGTATCTATTTGTCCTTCCCTCCTTTAATCCTGGCTTTCATTTATCTTATTTTCAGTTTCTTGCTTCTTCCTTCCTGACTTTCTTTTTCCTGGTGTCATTGCTTTCGTTCCCTCCTCTTTGCTTTCCTCCTGTCTTTATCAGTTCATTCTGTCCATCCTTGTGTCTTTCTCTCCTTCCCTCCTTTGTTGCTCGTTTCCTATCTCTATTCCTAAGTGTCTTTTTGCTCACTGTAAAAAAAATTCTGTTGTTTTTACAAAAAAAATCTGGCAGCTGTGGTTGCCAGAATAATTCTGTAGAAAACACAGTGAACATGTAAACTGTTTTACTGACCAAACAGTAATTACAACAGTATTAAATTGTGAAATAAACAGATTGTCCCATAGTTTTGCACAAATTTTAACTGTGATTTGAAACGGTTTATTTTTTGTAATAAGACAGTTTTATCAAGTAATTTTAACCAACTTTTTTCTGATGAATTATCATAATAATGCTGTTATTTTACACTTTTTTCCCAGTAAGATTTACCCAGTTTTTTGTTTGTTGTACAAAAAAACTTCATTTAGTCCTACTGATAAATTACCTTTGAATAACAGATTAAAACAGTTAAAATGTCAATTTAAAACATTTTATTAATACTTTCTGAAAAACTTAAATTTGCTTTAATTTTCTTTTTACTAACAATTATATTTTTAGATATCTATAAGCATGAAATTTCAACAAACATTTCTCACTTAAAGGAAACTTTAAAACAGCCCAATATAAATTGTATCTATGATAATCTTACAAAAAATAAACATACACTTAGATGCCTTTGAAATATTTATTTTCAATGAAGTTCTCATTTGTCTTTTCTGAACATCATGAAGCACATGCACCTGCTGAATACATATAAATTTCTTCAACATTTTTAACTTTATCATAAACAGTATGAGAGCCAACTTTCACCCCCTTTATTTTGGAGGGAGGGCTTGAACATTATAAATTTCTATTTCCAGTATACATTTTAATAATAATGTTTGTTTGCTTCAAAAGTTTTTCTTTTTTAGAAGCAATTCTATTTTCAAATACCTATAAATAATCAAATTTCAACAAACATTTACCAGTTAAATGCAAATTTAAAACACAAGGAAGCCCAATATACACTGTATCTATAATGATAATTCAAATTTTTTTTTAGAAACAAACATTTTAATTGAAAACATATTTTCAATGAAATTCTCATTTGTCCTTTCTGACATGGAGCAAAAATTCAGCCACTGAACAAATATAAATATGTCTTTTCAACTTTTTTAACTTCAGAAGACACGGTGTGAGATGCAACATACATTTAGAAATCTATTCAGCTCTGTTAAGATTAAACACTGTCTTGATAACTCACTGACTTTAGTCCTTTCTCAAACATCACGCGACTCATGAGCCGAAAGTTCCTGGATCAAGGTGAGTACACGGGGTTCACACGCAGTCTGGGTTTACGGGTTTCTTCAACCTTACTGCCCTTGTCTGGGTTGATTGAGAAGAAACACCTTAAGATAAAGAGGACAAACAGAAAACAACATCAAAATGTGCTTCACAAAGACAAACATTTTATTCAAGATATAAAAGTTGTCAAAAGTCAAATTTAACTCCCGACAATTAAAAAAACCAAAAAAAAAAAGAACTCATACCTCTGCAGAAACTCCAGTGTAGACGCCAGCCCCGATGGATAATGTATGTTAAAACAATAATAGCTCCCAAACATCATGTAGAGGGCAGAAATAAAACAGGAGATGTTTCCAATCTGTTGATCCACACTCAGCATGAATCGTTTGGCATGGAAGCAGGATTGACCTAAGGAGAAATAACAAATAAATTTAGACTCCTGATACAACAAAACAATGACATTTATATGAAAAATAACAAATTAAGTAAAGAGTACGAAGAATAATATTAGTATAGTAAAAGCATAAGAAAATAATTGGGAAAAAACCCCCAATATTAAACAAAATGCCAGATGGACAAAAGCGCAAAGAAAGGGGACAAGACAACAAAAAAGACAACAGGTCAAAGAAACTGGAAAAACAAAAATGAACTCACCACACAATGATAGTGGGAGTCAAGGAGACATTCTCCATCTGTACTTCTTCAGCTGGGCATGTGTCCTCCACACAGAAGAACATTGCTTCTTCATTTTCATTGCAGTAGCAGAGAAGTAGGAGCATCATCTCTTTAACATCTTCAGAGTAACCGTCCAGTTCTCCCCTTAACTTCTTCAGCTTTGTCTGAGCCTGGAAAAACCTTTTGTTTTTGTTCACACAAACAGTGTTCATGTAGTTCAGCAGTCTTTTCCCTTCATATCCATGTTCCTCATGAAGGTTTCCTTCAATCCAAGTCCAGTAAGTTCCTTGTAGTGCACAGCCATCCCAATGTCATGAAATAAAACAGGCCAGGCTTCCAAGACATCTTGAATGCTTTTCCCCTGGTATCTCAAAGGTGTCCACCCAGTCTGCTGCAGATGTCTGCAGATGTCTGGTTGCTGCTGGAGGAGTTTGATGACACACTTAGCGCGGACAAAGACTGCTGTGATGGAGGAGTATCTGGTGATGCATTACTTGAGGACCTGCTGGTTTCAGGGGTCCTGCCTTCAAAAAACACAAAACAACAAATAAGTTATCAGAACTGAATATGAATATCAGTGTTTAATGGTTGATTTTTGCTTTTCTAGAATTTTACTTACATCTGAATTTCCAAGCAGCAAATGCCTTTCTGGCTTGAATTGGTCTTAATGCTGACAGCAAGTCTTTCTCAACAATGTACTGGAAGTCATCATACGTTTCTACTCCAATTGACTGGAAAGTCTCCTCGAGAAAGCCTTTTGAAGCCTCTGCAAGATCTGGCAACACTTCATTGATAGCACTGCGTAAAAAATGTTTGCTCAGCCATTTCTGGAATAAAAATCAGACAAAATAATGGTAAAAACACAAGATCACCGTAATATAACATGTATTCAACTATGTACAAATTAAAGAGACTCATACTTAGTGTCAAACAAAATATCGTGCCTGATTCACAGTTTTTATTCATGTACATCCTTAAATTTTTTAGTCAAACTTCTCTCCCTGTTTTTTCTTTATTATTTTTGCTCACATCAACATATCTGTTTTAAGTGGACTTTCCATCATGGTATATAAAGACATTTTTATTTTGAAAACACACTGTGTTTCAGAGGAACAACTTGTTGTCCATTTACCTGATAACAGGTCAAAAGGTAAAAGTCAACCAAGTCATTTATGTTAATACACAAAGTGCTTGAAGTCTGTTTTGTCACTGAATACAGATGGTAATCAGGATGATAGACAGCTGTTTGTACATCCATAACACAATACACATCAGTGTCATTTTGAATCAGAATTAAAACCAGCTCTCCAAACTCCATATAGTCAGAGCATCGTTAAAGCTCTCAGAAGGCCCATCGTTTCCTGACAGACTAACGATCTTACTTGTAGTTTCCTTGTACAAAACATCAATGTTATCCACAAAAATATCTCTATGTTTACGGGACATATGAGCTGTGAATGATGATTTAACGCTGAAAACTTTTTTTGCAGGCTTTTACTGGACATGCTACCGGCCGCCCCTCCATTATATGGTGCATTTCAATTTAGCAACAATGGCTTCGGCTAATTCGGGTTGTGAAGCCACGTTGTGAACTCGGTAAAAATGAGTTTTAAACGCTGCATATGTACAAAATGTCCGCTTACATTCTGTGCCGAGGCATTGGAATACACAACTGGGCTCGTTTGTGTGCACTCTGCAATGCAACACGTAGCCCCTCAATGATTCTAGTGTTTTACAGCAAAACGTACATATAATCATGTTTAAACAATTTCAACCTACCCAACAAGTTACACGTGTTGCAGGTGTAGCAAAAAATGATTCTACTGCATATTGTTCCAAGAAGCAATATGACGCCTTAAAAACAAAATTTAATCTCCCCAGAAACACAAATTACCCTGCTTTTACGTTTGAAGAAAACAAAGCTTAACTTACATTTGCTGAAAGCTGACGAGGTCCAAACAGCGCTCTTTTCTTTGTCAAGGTTTGAGCACAATTCAGCTTCTTCTGAGATGAGAACCGTTGTACGAACTTATTCAAAACAGCTTTCAGGCGCCAGGTAAGCGAACCAATCAGAGAGCAGAACAAACCGGAAGTTGAGCACAAAGCCGTGATCTCTGTCTTTCTCGCAGTAGCGGAACTTTGAGCTTATAATGGCAACGGTGAAGTTTAAAAAAATCCAGTGTTAGCCAAAAATAAGAAATAAAAATAAAATACATGTACCAATAAGCAAGTACATGACTTCCTTGTTGATTCAGGTGTTTCCTCCACGTTAGTCGTGAAATATGAAGAAATGATCCAATCAAAATTGACAGAGAATAAGTAAATGAATTAAAGAGGAAATGACAATCTAAAGAAGTGGGAAAACACAAGTGAATATAAATAGATAACTAGTGAACAAAATTGGAAGTAAACAATGTGGAATCATAATTACTTAATTCCACATTAATTTCCAAATCTATTAATTTATTCATTTATTTCATTGTCCATCCATCCATCCGTCCATCTTCTACTTATCTGAAGTTGGGTTTCAGGGGCAACAGCTTAAACAGGGAAGCCCAAACTTACTTCTCCCTAGCAAAAAAAATGGTAAGCTAGCTTACAATTCATTTGGATTTAATCATCACAGAATGTAAATGTTAGTTTTACACTGCTGAAATGTAAAAATGTTGTGAAGGATCCAACTTTTTTAATTAACAATACAAAATGTGTGTTTTCCACAACTAAATACAATATTATTTACAATTTTCTATTTTAAAATTTACAATAATTTCCGGTTCTACGTTATACAACATAATACTGGTAAACGAACAAAATATCATTGTTTTTTTCTTTACAAATTTTTTCTGTCATGATTTCACAGATTTTTACTGTTGATTTCACAGACTTTTTTTACAGTGCTCTTTAAAGATCGGCCTTCTCGGATCCTTTCTTCTTGGGCCGTATCCTGCATCGGCCGCTTTACTGTCGCCAACTTTAGGAAGAGTTTTATTGTTGCACATTAAAAAAAAAAGACAAAAGAAAAAAAACCCAAACCCAGTTCTCTTCAGCAGTGAGTCAGAACCAAACTTTGTTTTTATTCTACCGCTCTATTTCTGACTCCATCTCTCTGCCGAGGTACAATGAAAGGTGACTCATAGACGAGTCGCAGAGGCAGCGATCGCGGTTTTTTTTGCTCGCATTTCGGCGCGCTGCTCATCTCAGAACGCAAATAGCATTGGGGGGCATCATGGGAAAAAAATAAAAACACGCTTTTGTTGCTGAGGGTGCTGCGCTGCCATTGATGTAGCTTGTTAAAGTTTCCTGTGGTGTGAAGATCAAAAAGCAATCAAGAATGCTCCTCAAAAATCAGCATTATGAGTCTGCTGCTCTTTTTTTATCATCTTTAGATTGGATAAATATTTTAGCTGTCCTACATTTCACAGCATAAAAGACAGTTGACAGAAATACACTGGAGGTTAAACTGCTGCAACAGAGAAATACTGCAACAAAAACATTTTCACCATGGGATACAATCTGCTCTTCATTTCTCACATGCTGAATCTGAATTGGTACCTGATTGTTTGAACTCTGTGTGTTTGAGTTTATGAAAACCGTTTTGGTTTCTTGTGTGTTCTGCGTTGCTGTTTTTCCTCGCTGATCATCTGCTACTTCAAAAGCTGGAGAAATTATGCAGCGTTGTGTTCCTTGCTCTTAGTCTGCGTGTCGGGCAGGTCCTGCTGAGCCCTGATGTTTTTCACCTTCAGAAACACTCAATTATTCAGCAGCGTATTGTTCGGCTCCAGTGAAGCAGCTGTCATTGACCACTGTAAGTGCATGAATGTGTTATGTGTGGGTTTCCTGCTGTCACCGGGTGAAAACAAAACAAAAAAAAAAACAAGCTTCGATTTGTGTAACTCATGTTAAATGTAACTTTTCAAAGACAAATAAAAGTTTAACAAGTTTTAAGCAAATAGTGCAAACACAGTAGGTCCCCAACAAGAACCATCTTTGGTAACTTTAGTGGGAAACGTCTCGTTTCAAAGCACCTTTTATTTTACACAAACTGCAAGCTACGGTAAAGTGAACTAAAGTCTAGTCAAAGCACCGCAGATGATCATCAAAATCCTGTTTTCCTCAAGACATCAAATCTGAAACACCCATGTTAACCTCTGCACCAAACTGCTGTGAGCGCTCAGCTCTGTAAGCATTCGTAATATTGTCAGAGGCACAACTGGACTCAACTCCATCAACAACTTAACGTCTGAGCCCATCCTTGTGCTTTGGATTCTTACGAAACTGGCCTGAATTTTAAAAAATGTGTTTTCATGTCCATAAGGATTTCTGCAAGTCACAAAATCACTGAAATCTGAAAATTACTGGGATGTTTCAGCAGGAAATCTGGTGTAAGACGCATAACAATCAAAAAGGACACATAATATGGATCAAAAAAGGAGGAAAAATTATTTTAGATATAAATCTGGACACCATCATGTTGTTTTAATGTCTTCTCCATAAAACTGGAAAAATCCAGGACTTATTAAAAGTTTAAAGCATTTAAAATGCTTCTACATATCTTCACTGGTACTAATGCATAGTTACATGCAGAAGACAGACTGTTTCCTTTTTCTATAAAAGGAGGATAAAATTCTTTGTTGTAACCAGTTTAATTAGTTGTTGGTATTTCAACCTTTCACTGTTTCTAATTTTTGTCATTTCTTGTCCTGATTTGCATAAAATCAAAGATCATTCGCATTAGATGTAAATCAATCTGCAAACCAGGCCATCTTTACTTTCCTTCAGCGTTAATAGGATTGTGTTATATTTAGCATTATTTTGCACCTTCCTTTCTGTTTGTTAAACCAAAGATGCCTGACGCTGAAAACACAGTGTTTTCAGCGTCTCCTTGATGCTGGTCATTTCGGCCCGTCATTATTTCACACCTTTTAGTTTTACTTGTGTTGTTCATCCCTTACTTGGGTCGATTGTAGGAATCTTCCACCTCTGGATGTTTTTGTCTATCATATCCAACCAGGAGGAATAGAAATCTACCAGAAGGCTTGAATTATTCTGGTTTTATGCAGAGATTATAGTTTTACATTTCTAATAAAATCGACTGGCTGAAATGGAGATTAAAGACACACAATAGAAAATGTAAAAAAAAAAAGACATTTGGCTGCAGGAAAGTTATTTTTAGTCATGTAATTAATCTGTATTTGTCGTATATTTCTTTTTTGATGAAAAATTTTAATTTGCCCATAAAGTCTCAAATTGGACTGAGATCGTGCTGGTTTGGCAAAACAAGATGCAACATGGCATAAGCTACATTTTTGACCTTCGACTCATCATTTTTAAAGATTTTTCACTTTGATCAATAAAATAATCTACTGCGGGTTGAATGCTATTTGTTTACATCCAGAATCTCATTTTTAAAAATCCTGAACTATCCCAACCTCAAAGTAAACGTTAATGTGTCTTTACACGTCTAAATCATTCGTATTCACTGGATCAATCACATTTTTTCTCATGCAATTTCAACATTTTTACCTTTGTTACATGTAAACAAGCCATGCATGTCAGTGTCTTAGCCTTTGCTTTCCAGTTTATTTTCTAAACTTTGTGTCAGTATAGATGATTCAGCACCAATAAAAGCTCAGATATAACTACTCAGAATGGCTCCAGGTCCTGTTACAGTTCAGATATCTGCTTGAACTCTTTTCTCCTTTTCAGTGTTTTCTCACAGCGTTACTTGATATTTTGCCTTTGAACACGTTTCTGGTCTTTCCCCCTGACATATGGAGCTAAACTGCTTTAATTGCTTCATGTATTATTTAGAAAACTTGTCTTGAACTTAATTGTTGTTGAACGACAATGTTGCAATTTGCCTTGACTTCACGTGTTCCAACATCAGGTTACAGGATGTGTGTGTGTGTGTGTGTGTGTGTGTGTGTGTGTGTGTGTGTGTGTGTGTGTGTGTGTGTGTGTGTGTGTGTGTGTGTGTGTGTGTGTGTGTGTGTGTGTGTGTGTGTAGGTGTGTGTGTGTGTGTGTGTGCTGATCCGGTCTTTTGTACTGCTTGCCACCCCACAGTATCAGATGAACACGTATGTACATGATACACGTGTGTTTTGTATCCTGTTGTCCATCGTTTCATTTTATATTTTAAAGGCCTGGAAGCGATAACATGCTCCGCGAAACAGGACATTGTTGTGACTCAGCGGCTTAAGTTTCAAATATTTATCTACCTGATGTCACCTGACCTGATTATCAGAACTTATGTTGTAAAATAAACATGAAAAAGGAATAGCTTAAAAATAATTTGAATTAGCGACCTTAAAATTTGAGGGTTTTTTTTTTGTTTTTGCTAAATTATACATCATCCCTGCCCGCCACACATCCTGCAACCTTTTGGTGCTTCACTGCTCCAGAAACGCCTGATTCAGAAGCACTGAGTCGCCTCCATGGCACATCAGCAGATTCTGTAGAGGCCTGGTCATTAACCATTCGTTTGACTCAGGTGTGATGAAGCAGGGATCCAGAAACTGCAGGATTGCGGCGCTGAAGTTACACACTGCAGCAGTTCGGACAACTGACCATCAATCTCCTGTTGAGTTAATGAAAACAAAAAACTGGCTCTAATTTTTAAAGGTATCTAATTGAAATCATTTTGAAACTTTTCTCACTGCTTTTTAATTTGTTTTCTATTGAGTCATTATTTCTCCTGCTGTGTTTGAAGTAAATCAAACTGAAGCATTGCTGGTAAACGACTGAGCCGTTTCCTTTCTTTAACTCTTTTCACAACATTTGTTTTTCTTCTTGTCCTTAAGACTGCATTGCTTCTCTACACACCTCACTGGCTCTGTGTCCATAAACCATGTAATTGGCATTTTGAATATAAATTCACTTACTTGAAACGCACCATTTTAAAGAAAAAAAAAACTTTCATTTTTTTGAATAAACATTTTGGTGCTATGATGAGGTTTTTTTGGATGTGTCTTAATTGATTGATTATTTTTAAGAATAAAATGATCAGGAACTGAATGCTGCCACTGGCATGATGGCGCTGCATGTTTTTAATGACACATGAATAAACTTTTTTCTTATTTAATGGAAACAGAAATTGTGAAGTTGTGTTTTTTTCCTATTGTGTTTGTTTTGCAAAGGTTTTGCACACATTCGTAATGAAAACGCAGCTACTGATGACGTCTGAATGATTAAAACTGTCCAATTTATATTTTTACAGCCACATCTTTCAGTTTATTTTCACATTTTGATTATTTCTGTTTTACTGGTTATAATCAATTTACAGCAGAAGCACAATATTATCCAGATGGTGCTTTTAGGATCCAGTCTGATGGGGAATTTGAAGATCCTCCATCCTAAAGTCAGCTTCCAGCTCTTTCTCGTGCGTTTGCTGATGAGCTCTGCATGCTCTTCATCAGCGAGTTCTTGCTGCACGGTGTCTCTGTGTGAAGCGCCGACTCAGCAGCCGCCCAGCAAGACAAACATTCAGCTTCCTTCAAACAGCCACTAACAAACTAATGAGGTCATTAAGAAGGACAGGGAGGATAAACGGCTTCAGGCTGACAGGAGGAAAGCCGGCAGTGTGAAGGTGCTGATCGCTCCAGTTGTTCTCTTCATCGATTCTGCTGTGAAACAGAATCATAACCACCTTGGTTTCACTGTAAATACGCAAACACAATATTTAAGATCCTGTATTTTATTCTAGTTCAAACGCCGCATTCGCAGAACTAACCTGGACTCGTCTCTTTTCTCTTTTGTGCCTTAATCTGACTGGTTCAAACTGAACCACACTCACTAAAAAACAAAATAGTTTACCAGACTTTGAATCTGTTCAACAGAGATCCATTTAAATCTAATACATTTAACTGTCCACATTGAGGAAATTCAGGTGCAAAAGCATCTGTAGGTTCACACAACAAGCAAAAAGTTATAAAAATATATGAAAATATGACTAAAATCAAGACTAAGAGTAATATACTGTATTGTACAGCCAAGATTACAACATAAAAATACTGTTAAGCCACCAGAAACAGCATCTGATCCAAGGAAGGTGCAGCTGTGTTATTTATTTACATAATGTGCTCGTGTATTCGTGCATTGGAAAGACTAGTTACAATATATGAGAGATAAGAAGTATGAAGAAAAACAGCGATGCAATAGCAGCAGAAATGTTATGTAAAATGTACCAGCAGGGATGCAAACAGATACTGACTAACAGAAACCATTGAATGTCTCAGCCTGCATCTCTGCTTGGGAGCCATTTTGAGCTCCATGCATTGATATAAAAGGTATGTAATAAATTGATGTAATGTTGCGTTTAAGGCAGACATTTTCTGTTTCCACAGATAAACTGACAGTTCACTGCTTTGCAGAATCAGATACAAAAGCAGAGACTTGCACAGAGCTGGTTATATACGGTATCGTTCCATATATAGCTGATCATGTTTTATCCTGGACAAACTATTTAAAATCAGTAAGTCGTTGCCAAATTAGTTCTTCATTTGCACCACAAAGTAAAATAAATCCAAATTTGAGGCTTTTACTGCCTTCCATAACTCAAAAATTAAAAACCAAAAAGTGGTAAGAATAGCAGGAAATTTAGCTTCCTGAACTAAATTTAAGATTTATATTAATTAAACTTATTTTCATCCAACTAGGATTTTATTTACTGATTGGAAACAAACCAAGCATCTCTGCTAAGATTTTGAAAATAATTCATCTTTTTACTTGTCAGTTTATTTACATGCTTCCTGATAATAACCTGAAAAATCTGCCATCGCTGTTGTAATTAGTGCTAATGCAAGTGTTGAGCAGCTTTCTGCAACTTTTCTTAAATCTGTTTTACCAGAAAAGTTACTTCTGGAAAAGCACCACAAGTGAATGAATGAAGTGCAGGTCCTGCAAAAAGCTCCACAGCTGTCAGCGCTTGGTTTCAGGGTTTGAGCATCCGGTAGTTTGATGAAGTTTGTGTGTGACAACAGCGCGACGGAGCCCAGCGTGTCAGAAATAGACTCCTGTCTGGATCAGTAGCACTGCACTCACTTGTGCTCCTGCAAACATTTTCATTAGAGCTGAGGTTTTACCTGCGACTGTCCCACTGGACCTCACTTTCACTGCTTACCTGTCGAGAGTTTGCACACACCTCGGCGGAGTTTCATCGGTTTTTATGCATTGTGGTTGTGCCAGATTTGAAGGAAAGTGTTGCTTTGCAGTAAACAGAGCTGCCAGACAAAGGAGACGGCGACAAATCAACGCTGAATCATCAATGATTTGGTTCTAAATGACTGTTTTTTATGCAACATTGTCAGTTTTGCTGAGTCATCGCTGCAGCCTTACAGAACATGCTACTTTGTGTAAATTATTTTGTATTTGGACAAATTTGATATTCTAGTATTGAGTTTTACAAAATTAAAGATTTTCACATGATAATTAGACTTTCCCTGTTAGGAAAACTCGCTGTGTCTTGAAATAAAATAAAACTAAAAGAGACCAGAGTCTGTTTAAACAGTTTCTAGATTATTGATAACTGATCAAATTGTTATAATAACATTTAATTTACTTTACATGTGGACATGCTAGTGCAGCATAAAGTTAAAATAGCGTTCTGGTTTCACGTTTATCTAAAACTGTTTATGTTCATGTTCTCTGCTGCCTGCAGGGAAATTTAATTGATTATTAAGTGACGTCGCTTTGCCATGTCTTTAACTTAGCATTAGCAGTTTAGCCCTTCATTATGAGGAGATTTTGAACAGTGTTGGAGCGGTTTTCACTGCTCCATCACTTCTTTATTCTTTCTTAATCCTCCAGTAATGAGAACAGATGGAGACCATCTGAGGGGGATGATTGGAGGTCAAAACATTGCTTCCGTGGTTACCGTCTCCCAGGTAACCGCCATGGTACCTCTTGTGTGTCCCTCTACCATCCGCTTTTCCTTCTCTCCAAATTTTATTCTCACCATATATTTTTATATGTTTTGTCTCATATCAGGATTACAGATAAAATAGGACGAACCTTTACAATTCTGCTTGTTTCTTCATTTATTCAATCTTTCCTTTTGTTACTCGCTGGTTTTTCTATAATATCTTCTAATCACTGTTGTCTCTTAATTCCTTGTAACTATTAAAAACTTTTCAGGATTTGGAAGATGAATTATTTCTAGTATAAAAAGGAAGTAGCAGGAGGATGACGGTTTGTTTTTGTTTCTTTTGGGAAATGTTCTGTTCATGAAAAGTTGTTATAATTTTGAATCCGTAGCTCTTCTGTAAAATCACAGACTGCAATTTCCCTGTTTCTTGTAACTGTTTACAACTGCATGAAACACTACTAAAAACCTGTGGTGATTTTTAACGATTTATTGCTTATTCACGTCAGATTTTTATTTCATGGAAACAGAAATTGCACGACGCTACAGTTTATAGTATTATTACAAAACTTTCCACTATTTACATGTCACCATGATGGTAATAAAGGGCTGTAAGGAAAGAGGAGGTTTCCCTTTGTTACGACCTACTGAGGAGATTTTAAACATATCTGCTCAGCAGTCCTAAATCCTACAAGCACATCCATTTAAAAACAAATAAAACCACATGGTTACACCTCCTGTTTCAGCCGCATTGAGCCCCTGCTCAACGGCAGACAGTTATATGATTCAGTCATGTCAAGCAGCTGGAATGATCCAAACGATACATAAAACCTGAGCGAGGAGGAGTGATAAAGTAGCGCCAGGCAATCACACGAGACATCTATCAAGCTCAGCATAAGCAGGGATGACAGTTGTAAGCTTCATTTAGCAGCCAGCTATGGAAACAGGTTCATAAATACAGGATGGGGTCCCGTCCAATAAGCCGCCTCACGCTCCAGGGTCTCACTTGTATCAGGGGAAAAAGGTATAGCGCTACATTCACTGCACTTTACGGAAAGGTTACAGCGTTCAAAAGCTTTTACTGTCACTGCTCATCCCAGTGGACAAGTTGCATTACGGAAATAATACATCACTCCTTATTGTTACCCTGTAAAGTCAGTGTAACTTTAATCTGTGCTATATGAAGGCAGTGCAGCCTGTGTGCATTTCTGATGACATTCAGCAGGTTGGGGTTTTATTAAAGGCATGTTTGCAGCCAGCAAGGGAACACCTGCCAATCTCCTGTCATTAGAATTCACTGGCAGCATATGATGGGGCCATATGGGCTATTAACAAACCCAACCTCTCCGTAGATGGAGGGAGGAAAGGGGGAAGGAGAGACGGCGACCCAGCCATATGGACCAGAAAGATGTAAAACTGGAGAGACGGAGGTAGGGAAGGGAAGAAGGAGTTGGCAAACTCCCAGGAATAGTTAGCACGTCCTGTTAGCATTAATTTTACATGCATGGATGCATAAATGAATGAGAGAGCTGGATGGATAAATAAAAGGATGCATAGGTATGAAAGGGAGACGTAAGATGGAGGGGAAGAAGGTCTTCAGGTGGTGCGATGCCCCCTGCTGGAGGCGGTTAATTAGCTCTCACCAGCTGATGGCGTTCCCGACTACGCTCCACAGGAAGCATTTCATGGTCACATAACATCCGGCTGAAGTGACTGAACTGGAAAAAAATATGTGATTTTGACTGAACTATGACATATAACCAGTAAAAATATAGACGACAACTCCTGAGGTTAGTTAGAAATTGCATTTTTATCAGAAATGAGCAGAACTGGATGTTTCCTGAACTTCATCCAGAAGCTCCTCTCAAAAAAAAAAACAGAAAAAGGTGATGACCAGACGGTGACTCACCAGCACTCAAGGACAAAATCTCTGCAAATAAATTATCTTCCTTTTCGCTAACCACTCACCGGGCCAATTACAGGTTTTTCTGACAACATGTGCTCCTTTACAGCAGGTTGTTAATTAAGTGTGACAGCAGTAAGCTCACTCAAAGACAAGTGGAGTACAGTCTGCAACGTGGACAAGATGGAAAATATTTATTGTGCCATTTTAACTCCTGAATGACAGAAACAGTACAGGAGCAGCAGAACCATAAACACACATGCAGCAGGAGAAACGTTTAACCAGGTCACTGCAGGAAGGTTCAAATATGCATACACAGCTCTAGAAAAAATCAGATTTTACTTTTTACAGGTATATGTTTGAGTAAAATGAACATTGTTCTTTTATTCCAAGCAAAGAAATTTTATTTATTTGCAGAAAAATACCAAAAAAGATGCAGTGCTTTCAGACCCCAAATAAACCAGGAGGTTCTTAAAGGAGTTCAGTGCCGTTTAGTTTGTTTACTGCAATGTTAACAAAATTAAATTAATTATTTTAGAGCCAATAAACGTGGAGGACGATGTTCTGTGTTTTAGGTGAGAGACAGACAAGCACATGTTGAACCTGCTGCTGCTTTACTTATTATTCTGATGGCTGTTGGGTTAAATGAATATTTAAATGAATATTTAAATGAATATTTAAATGAATATTTAAATCCATTAAGTAAACAGGTTTGGACTCCACGCCGTTTACCAGATGGCCAGAGTTCAGATTGTGAGTTAAAGACGTGAGCGGGATCAAACAGCGCCCTCAGCACACAAAGACTCTTCATACATGGAGATTTCAGTCATCGTCACCTTCACTGAAGGTTGTTCTGGACAACAGAGTTTACACTTTTAGTTAAGGTTTTAGTTAAGACACCAAACCTGGTGAAATTCAATAGAGTCTTTTGCTACATAGCTTTAAAAAGAGTAATTGAGCTTTCCTTATATTTTAAAAGGTTGCTTTGTTGCAACCTGGGAGGTTCTAACATTGAAGTCAAGCTGCAGCATGGATGAGAAAAACAGGTGGAGTCAGAAGAGTGATATTTACAGACATTCGTTAAGGCCAAGTGATGGCCAAACCCGGGACCACACTCCTGTGTTTCTCATGTGACTCCTCCTGTTTTCAACTCGGTCCATCACAGGCCACAAAAAAAATAAAAAAAGATTTTTGACTTTAATCTCAAAAGATTTAAGTAAGAATTATTAATTATCCTTTTCTGTATTCCTCAGATTTGATAAATCTCTATACAAACTGAGGCCATTTCACCAAACATGTAGCAAAGTGTATGACAGGAAGTGGTTTAGGTTTACTTTCTCCTCAAGTTAGAAACAAACAAAGTAAATAAAGCATCTAATTGCAATAAAAGTTCTGGTCTGAAGGGTCTTTTAGTCAATCTCTATCATGGACGTTTCTACAATGTTTTCCTCACTGTGACTTTGCAGTGAGGACAGAAGAGAAGAGTTTAAATGACTACAATGTTTTCCTACAAGAGCAACACTAAATGAGCAGTTTACATTAATTGTTTTGCGTTTTTTTTTCTGTTTATATACTTTTTAAATAAAAAGCAACAATAAATAAAACAGCAAATGCATTTTTAACAAAATATTAAAGGTCTAATCCGCCCTGTGTTGTCAGATTATCATTTTCATGAGATGCTAATTTCCCTGAAAATCTTTATTTTTCTTTGTGAGTTATGTTTGTTCACCGTCTAATCCACTATTTTCAATCACTCTTTGCAGCATAATCTATATTTTGGAGTTTCATATCACTTCTACTGTTGGATTATTTAAGGGTTTTTTTATTCTGTTGACGTCACCACTGCATTATAAGCTTGGACATTAATCCTGTGGTTAAGAATATAATTTTAAAACATATATTATATATCAAGATAAAGTAAAATATTTTGAGTTGTGAAGTTCAGGTCATGTTTTGACTTTTGGCTATTTTAAAACAAATCAGCTGAGGCTGAGTAATGACTTACAGATCTCTGAGGAGGAAGTCGAGTCCAGATGGCTCCAGATGGTTTCCGTAGAAGTTCTGCAGAGTTTTCGTCCCTGGGATTTCAAATCAGGTGAGCGAAGAAGAGCAGGCAGGTCGGCGTTCATCTGAGGAAACAGGAAATAAGAAAGATGAACCTGGAAGCAGGTGAGATTGAATCTCACTCAAGGGATTCAACGTCACGTGACGCGATACCTTCAAAAAGTAAGAAAAAGGAAGTTTGGTCAATCATTTTCTCTGAAAAGACCCAGAATCTCCAGCAGCAAAATAAAAAAACTTCAGCAGCCTAATCAGGAGATCGCTTCCAGGTGTGAATGTTCCCACCTGGCTACACACACACTGGTGAAGACCTGCATCCAGACACACACTCTGCACACACACTTTGACATATTCCCATCAAAATGTACTGAAACCAGTCAACATTCAAATCAAATTCAAGGATTTAATCATCGATGTAAACAATACTTTAGTATTTTAACCTGTGCATGTTTTTCACAATTTAAATCTAAATATTTTATTTTTAACATGAAGGAAAAGTTAGATAACATTAAAAGCATGAAGTCTACTGAATCACATTGAAATCCAGTTTTCATTGTTTTTGTTAGACGTGTTGATGGACCAACAGCGAAGCTATTTTGAGTTTATTATTTCTAACTATGAACTAATTACACGGGTCATTTCAGCTGCAGTTGTTTTTGGACGTCTGGGGAAATAATGGAAATGACAAGAGGTCAGTTGGGGACCAACAATTAATTAATGCACTGCATATTAACAAGGCCATGTTTGTACTTCCTCTTCCTTCACTATGTTTTTGTTCTTTATTTACTTTAGCTAATCTACATTAATTAACGAACAAATAAAGAGAATCTGCTCTTTTGTCAGCGTTTTGCTTTTCACATCAGTGAATTTGTCTGCAGAAAAAGATGAAGGAAGTGTCTGCGCAGCAGCTGAGGGTTGGAGCAACGTGTCACGAGCAGCAGCCAGGACCGTCCGTCAGACGAAGGCACTGATGGAGGGATGGTGTCAGAGATGAACTGTCAACCATCTGGACTGCTAACATGTCAGCATGCAGATAAAAGAGGCACCAAAGACGGGTTGCTGAGTTAGTTTCTTTTTTCTTTCTTTGTTGTATTTTCAGTCCAGATAGTTTTTGCTTGAAAATCCACCTAAATCATGTCAGTCCTGTTCCCTGGTCAGATTTGGTGTTCTTTAGAGAAACAGAAGCAGAGATTTTATAGACATGTGGAGGAAACGTGTTGTGTTCTCCAACATTTGGCTGAATAAAAAAAAAAATGACGGAAGCACAAAAATCCCAAAAAGAAAACTGTGTGGCTTCATGCAGACAGGATGGGAAGTCGATGGATTTCAGTGCAATCAATCTGCAGGGGGAGTATCAGAGTAATATTCATTTTCACTCTGTAAGAAGAGTGAGACAGAATGGAGTGATTTGTTACCTCACTGTCTGTCCAGTGAAGCATCTTTATTAAACAAGCTGCAGACGAATGCAGAAAAAATGGATCTGCAAACGTTTCTGTGATGGTCGTAAACGTTGCAAATGTAAATTGACTTTTAGTACATCGTTTGAATCAGAATTATCTGAAGATTCACTGTTGAATCTGATTTTAATTAAAGCCTAAATGCTTTAATTAAATATCTCTTAAATGAAGGAAGTCCAACTTTAGAAAGAAGAAGAAAGAGCTCCATGTTCGCTGTTTTTGTACAAGTAGTTCTGCAAAAACATTCTTTGTACTTTTTAATTTTGTTTTTGCTTTTTCCTTCATATTTTTATCAGTTGCTGGATGCATTGAGATTTTTTTTATGTAATTACAGATAATAATGCTGAATACTAGTTATGGGAGCCAGTTTATCTCTGTTTTTAGTGATTATCTGACCTTTTTACGGGTGGGTTGCAGAAGTCCAGACATCCTTTTTGTTGGGTTTCAATAGTTTTTCTGAGGAATTTTTAGTTAAAGATGCATTAATGGAGGTCGTAGAAGCAAGAATGTTTTCATTCATTTGTAGATATGTTGTTTTTTCAGCAGAGGAAATCTTATACAATTATAAGTAGTAAAACTAAAATATGACAGATGCATGTAGAAAATAAACATTACATTACAAAGTTAGCATGCTACACAAGAGAAGTCCCCATTAAACTGACGGCTCCAGTAAGAGAAAAAACAACAAAACAACGGTATGCCGTGACCTTTTACTAACAGGAATGCAGCCGTCATTAATAAAACTGAATTTCCTGCTGAGACGTGAAAACATCTGCTGTGAAAATGGTTTGTTGCTATCAGATATGAAATCAGGAAGTCATCTTGTGGAGGTCTAATTTAGTTTTCTCCTATAGGCTCCAATTATTCATAGTGTATTTTCTCTTTTTTTCTTCAAATAAGATGCAATAGAATAAGAACAACAACGAACAAAAGGTCTGTAATGGTGAAACATTTATAAAAATTCATTATTATGGGTTCAAATCTGATTTCTGAAAATATGGCTGAGGGTCAGAAACAACAAATGACAAACAATCTAAAACTTACTAAAAAGCAAAATAAGACCAATCTTCTACTCCAAAAATAAATGCCATTGTCTCAGGACACAAAACCATAATGTGTTTAATTTTGTGAAAAATTTTCAGCTTAAACTTTATTACTTTATATTTCTATAGATAACAAAAAAACTACTTTTCTGTTTGAAAAGGTGTAGGTAGATGTGAACACTTATTTTTACCTCTTATTTAATTTAATATTTAATGAAATATATGACTCAATAATTATCAACATTTTCTAATTAAAACCATTTATAATATACTTTGCTGAGGATCCAACTTCTGACGTTTCAACAAATAAAAAATACCAAAACTAATAAAAACTTAGTAGAAAACAACTCTGTACTACCAAACAGATTACAAATTACCAGAGAAGTTTGTTATAATTCATAGCTTTGCATTAATAAAGGGTCTGCTGACTTTTAATATGAGTTTCGGTTCTGAATTTCTACCTTTTTCAGTCATAAAACATTAAATGATAATTGTGTATTAAATGTTTGACACTGTTCACAATGTGACAGGTAACACAAACTATTTCAGCATTTTATTTGCGATCTGGAAGCACAAACTGAACCTCATGAAGACTCTTGTTGGACTATTTAAAGCTCATTCATTCGTACAGTGTTGTGTTAATCGGTTGTAGATTAAACTTAGTGGGTCAGAACTAAGACAGCAGATCTTCATCTTGATCCTCTTTCTAACTGACAAAAGCCAATTTCCTTTCCTTCTCCTCCACCTGCAGAGCCTGAGATGAACGAGAAGAGAGCCATCTGTGGAAGATCTGCATGCTGGGAGGAGCAGATTGGAGAAAACCAGGGATGGGGAGGAAGGAAGGAAGGAAAAAAGCACCGCAGGAGGGCAAAGATGGACTGAAAGAGGAAAGTTTTTTTCTTTTCTCATGTTAGCTCTAAAACATTTTAACCATGTAACCTCATATCACCAACATGTTTTTTTTGTTGCTGCAGGAAAATAAGAATATCTGCACAGAAAGGATATTTTTTTCCAATTCTTTATGAATCAGATTAGAAGAAACAAGCAGCATTGCAACACGAGTTCATGTAAACTGTGACGAGTCTGGCTACAGATTACAGCCTGCAACGTTTTATCTTTCTGTTCCCACCTGAACTGCTGAATCTGCTGTTTGTTCTTCTCAAACTAAAAGAGTAGTTTTGAAAAAAAAAACATTACTGAAGAAAACACCTTTGAGTGAAAACAGCAGCCAAGTTGTAAGTGAGGAAGAATCCAGTTTAGTTTTTGAATGTTTTATCTTCAACTTTAAGCAGAAAATCATAACAGAAAAAAGGTTTGTGTGATAAAACGTGTTTCACTTAGAAAATACATTTATTGACATGATTTAACTTTATAATAATAGTCAAATTTATAAAATAATATAGTTTAACCCCACCACCCACCTTCAGACAGAAAAGCTAAAGCTTTAATAAACCCTCTAACTGATGTTTAAAACATTAAATATTTCCTTTTCTAAGCTGCAACCTTTATCTACATAAAGAATATTAACTTTTTTAATTACTATCATCTATTAATTTTAGCAGCTGTTTTTCAAACACAAAATGTTACAGTTTGAAAAGTCTGTCCCTTTATATGTCAAGAAGAGAGATGCATTCTGGGAAAGTAACAAAGGCCTTTTAGGAGTGATTTAAAAAGGCAAGAGCATGTAAGAAAGGGAGAGATTAGGACGTTTGAGAAGAAAAATCTTGTAAAAAACTGAACACAAAAAGAACTGTATGATGGAGATCATGAAGACTGTACAATGTGCTTCACGTTAGGAAACTATTCTGTTTGGAAATGTTGTAAAATATTCCAGAAATGGAAGAAGATAGATGGAAAACAAGGTGAGCTCTTTCAGTAAAATGGTGCTGATGAAGTTTTCTCAGTGGCAGCTGATGGTGTCATAAAAACTCAAGTCAGCGATTGAGTCTGATGAGAAACATTATGTTTGACCTCACTGTCAAAAGATTTAAAGATCCGCGATGATCTGTCAACACAAACTCTTGTCCTGCAAACTGCTGGATGTTCAAGAATAAAATCATGTTGAAAAAAATTATAGGAGGCAAGTTACTCGTTTGTCATTAAATTAGCATCCACCATGATTAATAATCCGTGTCCTGTCTGTTTATAGATCAACCAAAAATACTGTGAAGTGTGAAAAAATGTCCCGTAGTGTCAGAAAATATTTGCTTTCGCTCACAGTTCACCACAGGAGTGCATGTCTGGGATGCAGCAAAGCCACATGTGTCTTGTTACGGTTTTTCACAAGTGACAGCACAGCTCCATGTGCTTGATATCACAGCTGTGCTGCCTCTCAGACAGTCTACAGCCTTTCAAATGGCTCCTAAATCACTGCCACGCAGCTCTCTTCCTATAGACTACAGCTGGCTGTTGATGCTTCGGATGAATTAAGGCAAAAAGCAGCAGTCAGAATTGCTTTTAGGTCAATCACCATGCGAAAACAAACGCATCTCTTTCTCAAGATGGTGGCGGGACGATTGAGAGGATTGCACAGCTGCAAAGCCAGTCTGCAGAGTAGATAGTGGGCAAAATAAATATTGGTCATTTTTCTTTCTTGGTAAATATTTTTCTAACGTTCAGGATCTGTTACTTCAAAGAACCGTTCAAATAATCCATTTTTGAGCATTTCTTTTTTCCTTTAAACAAACTTTATGTTAGTATTATACGCAACAAAAGACTATTTTCACTCAATATCTTGGATATTTTTCATTTTCGCATCTCAGAAAATTGTTCTCTTTTTCTCTCCTTTTATTTGAGTTTTGTGTGCTCCAGTAAACCCAGCTTCATAACATTTTAGCATTATTTGTTTATGCAAAACAAAGGAAGATGTAAAAAAAAACAGGAAAAAAAGTGGACCAGAGTTGGTCTGGAAGAAAGAAAACTTGTCTAATGCACCATTAAATATAACAAGTAAGGCGACACACTAGTAATAATTGAGACTCAGCTACAGGCATTAATGAAGAAACAGAGAAGATGGGAAAGCTGCGCCCGTCAGCCGCCATGACACAACAAAAACAAACCACCGTGAGCAATGAGGATCTGCTGTGTGTGTTCATACTTCCAGTCTTGTCTTGTATTTTATTGTTTTGGCAATTAAATAAATATAATTTGTAATAATCTGTGGTTGTTACACATATCATGTCAATGGAACCAATACAAATATGCTTACTGGAAAACAAATATTTAAAAATAAAAGTCATTTTAATGCTGCAATGACTGGAGCAGTGGAGAATCACTGCTGTAAGTAACCGGAGGATTGCGCAATGGGAGCCATCTTTACTTTTTTATGTCGTACGGCTTTATGCAACCATGGTTAGTCATTCGTGGGAAGGCCCTGCTAAAGTCTGTCGGCAGTAAACAGATTACAGGACCGACTGGAGCTTTGCTCTGTTGCTCTGCTGGATGTGCACACAGATGTAAATGCATCTGTTTTTACGCTGTATTAACTTTGCAGACACACACACACACACACACACACACACACCTTTCTCCTAAGTTTTAAACTCACTAGAACTGACTGAACTTTACCACCTTTAGGGATGGATTCACACAGCTGCTGCAATCTTATCCAGCTCCTGCCAGCCTCCCCTGCATGTACCACTGAATTTAACTCTCATACACAGGCATTAAAAACAATGAGACCAACACACTGCATACACACACACACAGCTGAACACCATCTGCAGGACCATATGTCAGATTCAGCTTTTGTGCAGGCTACACACAACACACACACAACACACACTCCTGAGACCAGGTGTAAACAAGCTTGTTTCCCAGCTGATGTGTTTTCTGTCACTCTGCATATTCTTCTTCTAGTCGACCAACTGCATGTGTGTGTGTGTGTGTGTGTGTGTGCATTTATTTCTGTGAGGACTAGTTTCAGTTTTAACCCTTGAAAATACACCTATAGTGCTCACTTTGTGTTAAAGCTCTGTGGAATTTAAATTAGATTTTATATTCATATTGTGATCATGAGAACAGGGAGGTCCTTACAACGTTGGAGGCCTGGCGGTGTGTTTAAGCTCTGACAGCTTGACGCCTCCAAATCCCTCGCTGCCTTCTCTAGAGTCATATACATATAAACACACTATAGGCTTGCACTTCTTCAGAAAAAAAAACAAAAAAAAAAACACGCACTGCAGACTCACACCCACACACTCATGCAAAAACACACATGGGCTTTGACACCAAGCAGATTTTGACAGCTGAAGAAAGGCATCTCTCCTTATGGACCTGGAATTGCTTCTTTAGTTTAATACAGATGACAACAAACACACACTTAAAATGCTCTGATTGTTGTTTATTTCAAACATTAGGCTCCATATCTGATGTCACAATAGCACATGGTCTGGTCGATTATTTTGTTATTTCAGTAATCGAGTATTCTTACAATTAATCGAGTACAAAAGCTGATATTGGTAAATTCTACCATAAGAGCAGTATCCCTAGCAAATGCTTTCTGCAGTATAGAACATTAATCTGTAACAATAGTTAATGTTGTTACAGATTGTTAATGTGTTTAATGTGACAATAAAGCAGCAGACTCACAAAGACACTTATAAAAATGTCTATAAACCAGTTTTAGTTTAGATTTTTTTTTTTTTTTTTATAAAAACAATCAGTAGGACAGAGAAAATAACCAAAAACAAAATAAATTGTTTACCATTGCTTTTCAGTTTGAAAAGGAGTGGCAAGAAGTGAACACTTATTTAATCCTCCCCCTTATCTCAGTTTGGTTTATGTATTCATCTTCAGTCAGTTTAATAGACGACCTCTCTCGTTGCCCAGCCACTGACAGCATAGCGATGAGATTTGGCTCATTCGCCGTACATTAAAAAAACAGATGAAAGCTCTACAAGCACCACAATCCGCTCCTTTACTCATTTGTTGCGACTGGAATGGTTGTAAATTTATTTTCTGGTTTGACCGTAAAGCTACACTTACGCTAAGAATCGACTGCAGCACAGCAGCCTGCAGTGTTCAGTCTATCCGCTCACCTGTATAAATGCACCTGCCGCGCTCTTCACCATTGTTCGCTCTGAACCGGCCGCCAGGCAGCAGCTCCGGGAGGAGAAAGGCTGCTGTACTCCAGGCATCGTGCCAGTCATTTTAATGACGCTTATTGGTCTCCTGGAAAATAGGAAAAACCCAGACATTATCATAAATCAATAAAATCCCCCGTAACGACCTTAAAATCCAAATGTTGTGCTGCTAGCAATTAGCCTTGCACAACATAATCAATCATCCGGCCAGAACACAGCGAGTTAAATGATAAAGCATAATTTAACGACGCTTTGAGGCAGATTCATTTCCTTAAGGAATTTTAATAATCAAGGTACTGGAATCATTCAAGAAATTGTTACAGCCCTAAATAGGACCCCAAAATATCTCAATGAATCCACATTGCCAGTCCATATCGTTCTTTTAGACACAACAAGAAGTTTCCACCATTTGGTTCAAATTTCTAAGTGAGTTTAGGAAACATTTAAACTGTTACAGTCGTTTCCCAGACAATAAGGCAACAATTATCCTATACTGTTTTCTGAAATAAAGAGATAAACACCTCTGCATTACTTGAACATGTTTTCTTGTTTTTCCTATGTTGAAGAATAACCAAGAAAAAGAGGCCTTTTTGGATTATCCTTTCCAAGGTGTTTCAACCAACTCAAAAATGCAAAGCAGAACTTTTAAAAAATGCTTCACACAGAGGTGCCAGTAAGCCGTGTTTGTCTTCGCTTGTGGACATTTGGGATTCCCATTGCTTCCTGTTTTCCAGGCAGCCATGTCTTTATCCTCTAATAGCTGTAGAATTGTAGAGCCTGACAGATTTGACTGATCAGGTGGGATTTAATACCAGCAGAAAAACACTGCACAGCATGAGACAGTGGAGCAGTGAGGAGCAAAGCATGCTGGGATAGGGGATTCAGCTGTACCCCACGCTGTCTGTCATGTCGAACGGCTGTTTTATTCTCAGAGGGAACAACCAAAGCCCTGAAAAGCGTTTGTAATGTTGACAAGGGAGCAATGTTATTGCTCACATGGATTTATATTCATGAGCACACATGAGCTTCCTGACTAAACATACATGTTCAAATTAAACAAACACATAAAAATTCAGACAGTCATAGCCTCTCCATCTCGAGGGGGACAGCACAAGCCTTGGGTACAGCTGGGAAAGTTTTTATTCCTCAGCTTTTCTGGGACTTTATTGTCATTTCGCCTGAGCATCACCAGGCTCTAGTGGATCTTCTAAGACTTATTTGGACTCTAGAGAAATTTTTCCAGCTGTAATTACAACAAAACTTAACCAAAGAGCTACACCTGTTTGGAAACTCACTTCATGAAATGTTTATGACGAGTTTTAGTCTTTGTCACTAACTTGCTGGATGAAGGATCCAGATTTTAAGATTTAAGTTGCGTTTAATCTAGATGTAGGTGCAGCACTGTTTAATCGGGAATTTAGTTTAATGAAACTAAGAAAATCCAATAAGGCAGCCATGTCTTGCCAAACTGATGCACATCTGCCTTGTTTTTCAGCAAGAGATGCTGGTTTATGTAAATTACAATCTGGCCTTTATTTTCTTTGCGTCTGAATCTATAGGCTATGTAGTTTGATCTCCAGCTGAGCCAGGCTGCAACATGTAATTGGACATGTAGAAAATTAAATTTCAAGTAAGTTTATGTCTGCAGCACATTTTATCATCTTTTCATCGCCTGTCGAGAGATTGCATTCGAATACGAAAAATAAATATAGTTGAATTCAAGTTTCTAAATCTAAACCTGGACAATGAAACCATGTTGAGCTCTTTCACTGGAGGAGTCAGTAATTGTTTCCCTAAGGTAACCCAAATTACAAACTTTGATGGATTAGGTCAGTGGAGAATCTTCTGGAACTGCCAGGATGCTGGGATGGAAGTGGAGAAGTGCAGGTTTGACGTAGGACACTGTGAGACAGTCGTCCCTGAAAGGGCATCACTGAATTCCTCGAGGGGCATCAACACAAGGCTTTCCTGGCCTAGACAAGTCAGAAGATTTTTGCCTGAGGCCAGAATATGAGAAATGTTTCATTCTTCCTCCAGTGTCCGATCAATCATTCTTGACCCCCATCTGGTTAGACTCACTAACCAGCTGATGTTCAGGGACTTGCAGTTCTTTTTAGAGGCATAAACTCCCCTCTTCTTTCAGCTGAATCAAAAGCTGCAAACAGTAGAAGCTTAATGTGTTTCTTTCTTAGACTAAAGGAAAGAAGAAGACAACAAAGAAAACTAAAATATGCTGAAAGTAAAAGAAGAAATCACTAACTATAATTTTGGAAAATAGTTTAAGAAAATTAGACATGATATGCCTTTATCTAATAGGAATCAAGCAAAAGTTCATGTAATTGTGTTCATCCATCCATTGTCTTCCATTCCTCGGGATAGAGCTGTGAAGGTATCAGCCTAAGCTGGAAGACCCAGACTTTCCCCGGCCACTTGGGCCAGCTCCTCTCAAGGTGTTTACAGGCCAGATGAGAAACTTCGTCTCTCCAGAGTCTTTGAATCTGGAGTTTTTCTCTGGGTTTCAGGAGGCGTCCCAACCAGAAGCAGTGGCTCTACTCCGACTCCTTCCTGGATGACTGAGCTACTGAGTCCATCTCTAAGAGAGCCCAGATGGAGAAAACTCATTTTGGCCACTTGTATCTTCAATCTCATTCTTTCATAGATTGACTGGTAAATTGAGAGTTTTGCCTTTTGACTGAGCTCTCTCTTCACCACAATAAAATGGAACAGCACCCGCTTCACTGCAGACACAGCACCAATCTGCCTGTCGATCTCCCACTCATTTGTTAACAACACTCCAAGATACTTAAATTCCCACGCATGGGGCGGGACTTCTTTCCTAAACCGAAGAATGGACTCTAACCTTATCCGGCTCAAGACCATTTGGAAAGATTTGGAAAGACTGATCCTCATCCTGGCAGTTCAACTGCTCAAGACCATGTTCACAATCCTAAAAGTTACAAAACAGAATCAGTGACAAAGGGTAACTTTGAAGGAGTCAAACGCTCACCAGGACCAAACTGGTGAGAGCAAAGCAATTTGGACCAAGCTCTGACACCAATGGACCTATTAAAGGGCTGATACCCAAAACTCCCGCACTAACCCCCACAGGATTCCCCAAGAAACGCCATGTAGTCTGGTTGGGGCTGAGTGTGTAGAGCTGGTCCAGTGTTCCACGATCAGGACAAAAACCACACTGTTGTTCTTGAATCCAAGACCCTCCAGAACCCCTGAATGGACCTGTCCAGTGAGGCAGAGTGTGATTGATCATCCATAGTTGGAACACAACCTGCGGTAACTTTGCTTATGCCAAGCATTGCTAATAACTTTTACACCGTAGTCACCAATGCAGAGGTGCATTCAATGTCCAAAAACACTGTAGTCGTATTGACCAGAATGAAATTCATCCAGTGCCGTTTCTCCTTGCAGCTAATGCGTCTGTCTTTGGTTCTGTTGATGGATTCTGATCACTAATTCTTTAGTTTGTTGCCAACTCTTACTTCCTCCATACTTTCACCATTTTTTTTATTTTTTGTAATTCAAACCCACAGATGTTCTGGATCAGATGGTGATTTTATGAAGTGATGCATATTTTCTGGACATATTATGATAACTGGTTATTGTCTATCTATAAAACCATTTTAGACTTCATTCATTCTAACAGTTTTTAAGTTTTATGCCACATCTACTCATAATGTCCTCTGAGGAAGTTTGGAGTGTTGTGGTCCTTTTATCAAAAGTATTGATATTGGATATCAATCATACCACTTTTCCACTTTACAATCAATAGAGTTACATGAAAGCAACACACACATGTTGTCACATCATTTTGTGAACACACACTAGATGATGGGTTTTGTCAGAAAGTGTCTCTCATTTTGTGTCCTGTCACTGATATATGAAGTGAAAACAGGCACCAGTTCACATCGACCTTTTTCCTGGTGACACCTCGTTCTGTTCCCATGGTGACAAGCTAAAGCTGGGGTCTGTCTGACCTAGGTGATATTTACCGTCACAGTCATGCTGAGACGAAGCAAACATTTTGACACGGCTGGAAACACGGCGCTTTTTCCCGTTAATTGAATGGTGAGGTAATGGAGTGTCATTAGCTTGTTCCAGTTAATTCCTTCATTTATCAAAAACTTGAAAATATTTTTCTTTCGTTTCATTTGAAGTGTATGAAGAAAAGAACAAACATCTGGAAATGGAAAGAGCATTTCATTGTAAATCTACCACAATCTTCTTCGCCTAATTAATCAGATGTTAATCAATTAAAATGCTAATTTTGGTGGAGTTGCAGAGATTCAAAGCTCAGGTGAATAAATTTTGTTCAAAGACGATCTGACCTTTAATAAGAAAGCAACACATAGAAAAAAAAGGAAAACAAACAAACAAACAAAAAATCCTCTTCATAGTTTGATACAAGCCAGGAAGAGGTCAGAGGAAACGTGTGGAAGAAGACTAAAGTGTAGCCTTTATGAAGCACATGTTCCTTTTGTATTGGACGTTGTTCACATAATCTATCAAAATTGACACTCAGTGTGTGAAAACATGTGAATGCTTTGGAAAAGTGGCTCCTCTTTTTCTAGTGCATAATTTAAATTAGGCTTTCGTATTGTTGAGATCATGTTGAGTTTGTTTGATCTCATCTATACATTAGAGGTGAGTCATTATAACAATATCATTGAATCAAATCACATGACAAAAGAGAGAAATTTAGTTAAAAATGTGAATTAATGAATAGGATGTTTTCAGTTACTTAGACTGAAAAAAATATATATTTTTAGCTATAAGAGCTTCTAAGGGAGATATTTAAAATCCTAAATAAATTATACTTTTGAGTCTTTCATGAGTTTTTTGGTGTCTTTTCCTCTGAAAGGCCGCCAGGAAGAGACTCATCTCATAATGAATCTTCTCTGGTTTTCCATTTTGCATTCAGGAAAAGTCTTGCAAAGCTCTTTTTTGTACCCAGCGTTGTTTCCAAAAAAAATTTTTAAAAACTCGTCAGCGCTCAGAAAGCCTTTCGGAGTTTAAGCCCTCCACAAAGTGGCAGAATGAGGCCTAGCAGACAGATGGCATAATTCGGCTCTAAAATTGGAAACCCATTAACAGCGAGCTGGCTGATTTGTCTGCGGTGTCCAACTCAGCCCGCCTTGGTGACCTACGACCCAGTCCTTGCCTCGCTAATCGAATCTCTTCATTTCTTCATCCCCTAGTCTCATCAGACACGCTTCTCCCCAAGACGCTCTTCTTCTTCTTCTTCTTCTTTCTGAATAACGCTGAGCAATGCTGAAAGAGAAGCCTCATCTGTTGCAGGCTTTGGGATTATAAACCAGTGTGCAAAGCTGCAGGAGATAATTGGTTTTGGGCGGTGGATGAGGGGTAAGGGCAAATATCTCTGAGGGAATAAAGTTTGTCAACTTGCTTTACTGATGGGAATAAACATTGTCAAAAGGCAGACTTCATCGGGATAAAAACGGGCTGCTGCAGGAGGGCTTCCTATTCAAATATGACTGCATTACACAAGTTGCATGTTGTTGTTTACATCTGGAAATTTCGCACATGCGCAGAAATAGTGGGGCAAAAACCCGATTATCTTTTACCCGCCATCCATAGCCACACTGCCGCGGTAGAACAAAATGAAACCTGCAGATGTAGGAATGATTTAGTGCAATGTCCCACAGCAAAGGGAAAACAATGCAGAAAAAAACTGAAGAAAAACAGTCGTACTCTTGTTTTTGTCCCACTGTCTGTGTTGGCTGTGCTGCACACAGACCTGTTACCATAGAAACGGACAACAACTCCTTGAGTGTATCAGGATTCAACACCAAACCCAAAAAACACTAAACATTTTCCACACAGACAGCAGAGCATTCAGTCCGTTTCAGCATTATGTTTGTTTTGCGATTGTTAATAAGTGATTGTCTGAACGCAGCGGTTAATTAACTAATTTAAACACCTGCTACTGATAATTAGTTGACTTTTTTGTTTTTAAATGAGCAGCATATCTACATGTTAAGGTTGTCAAAGTCAAGCTAGCATATCTGACCTGCTCCTACACCCTCGCACTTTTTTTTAAATTAAATCTTTGTTTTGTGAAATGTGACACCTTTGGACCCTGATATCCAGCTGTTGTATTACAATTAGTAGCAAAGCACCGCATCCCTTTTTCTTTTATATATCAAATATTTAATAGCGCTTATGTTGACATTTAAGATACATTGTTGTGTGCATTGAACATCCTTTGCACGCACAATTCAGTGAACATAAGAGCGATTCTTTACTTGGACCAAGTGTACATACATTAACATGGTCAATGAACCAAACAACCAAGCATGTCCTGGAGCATGTCAGTAATCCCCTCTAGTTTAACAAATCTAATTATTCTTCCTTTTGGATACTTAGTAGAAAAGGCAGGGTGAGAAAAGCTCGACTCCCTCCGACTGTTTCAAGTTCTGTTTTTGTCTGAAATGTTTTTTTCCAGACCCGACTCTCTGTTAGGACAGGACTTTGGATCAGCCTTTGAACTGAAAGTCTTACTTTGTACATCAGCTCATGGAAGATCAATATAAGGGCAGCCAAAGTCAGCGCTTTGATCCTCCACTCCTCCTTCCTGTGAACAAGACCTTGAAACTCTTAAGCTTCAGTGGCTCCTATTTACTGAAGGCAACCAAGCAGGCAGTGAACCACAGCCTGAGTATCGGGAGTGTTGAACTTTACCTCAGTGACAAACTGAATGATGTTGAAAAGGAGAAGATAACAAAACCATGATGATTGGAAAACATAACCTACTTTTACATCCTCGTTTCTGAATTTTAGAAAACTTCAACGCTTCCCTTCACTGAATTTGCACTTCCAAAGTTGTGCTACGTTAAAAACTTTGAGGACTTTATGGTAAAGTAAGAGGAATGATGCAAGGATGTAAAGTAGACAAGGTGCTGCGAATTGGTTTTCTCCTGACAGGCAATGGAGCAAGTCCAACACATCAGAACCGAGAAACACTCCAGTACCAGCGCCACAAGATTTTAATTACGCTCACCATTTTCCACAGCAGTTTGGAGAACAGAAATGGAGACTCCTGGTCGGGTTTTCTGCAGCTATCAGTGGCAAACATGAACAGATTCATTTTATAGAGGTGAAGCACTTTAATCTGGTTCAACTATGACCTGCTCACACATGAATGTGTGTTTAATTACATGCCCTGGACTGATCTAAGAGAGTCCTGGGCATTTATCTGCACAAGTGTTCAGCTGAATTACATTACATTCTTCTTGAATGTTGCAGAGTTTAACTCCTGTTCATATCATTGGCCAAGGACACACTTAGTGACAAGGAGTCTTCAGACTTCAGTCTTTCTACTTCACAGTATAAAATCCTTCAATGAAGCAGAGAAAACATCCAAAAAGCTGGTCAGCAGTTATTGGAAGGATAATAATGAATAATACAAAGGCTACAGATAAATATCTGGAGGTCTTAAAGTTTTATATATCTGAGTCCTAGACATAAGAAAACAATTTTAATGCAAAAAAGAAGCAGAACGGCCTTTCAAAAACAGCGATTTGCTGCTGTGTGATATTAAATAAACCATCAGGTTTTCAGTTATCAGATAAAGATGGAATTTCTCAAATTATAATCAAACATTTTTGGATGGCATTTTCCATTTGTAAAATCAACATGATAAACATATTTATGGTGCATTTATTCAAGCACAGTCCTATTTTTCACTCTTGCTGTTTTCCATAACTTTCAATGTAAACATATAATACCAATTCATCACTTTACACATTCAGGAAGCAACAGAAAAAATGCATCTAAATGTTAAATATGCTGCTTTAACATATGATACAGTAAGAACAAATGTCCCTAGAAGATCAGGTGTCGCAGAATGTAGAAAGTTTTTGGTATATTCCACCTCAATCAGACGTCTGTGGGTGTTTTCCTCCTCAGACAGTAACTTTTTTTTCCTGCCACGCTGAGGTGAACGCAGCTTCACTGAGTGAAAAATGAAAGACTTTGTAAACTCTGCTCCCTCTTTAAATTTCTGCTGCCTCTGACTCAGTTTAATGTGGCAGACACCTCTCAGCAGCCCTGCTGACGAGTGGAACATATCACACCCGTGTGCCACGGCGCCGCAGAAACCCTCCCGTCGCAGAAACCCTCCCTCATCAAACCTCTGGTTCTCCAGCCTTATTTAAGCAAAGACCCATCACGAGATTTTGCTCCTGACAGCTGGGAGACCGCCTGTCATCTTGCCTGCCAGCATCGCAGACGACGACGCGTGACAAACTGAGATGGACACACTCTCACTCCCTCTCCGCCTCTGTCTGCCTGAGCTTGTGGTTCCCCAACCTCGCACAATATTTAAGGCACTGATTCTTCATTCTGGTGTGAAACTTTGACTCAGATCTCAGAAAACAGATGCCAGATGCACACTCATGAAAAAAACATTGTGTACACATTATGAGAGATGTGTGTAAACACAATGCCAGTCAAGAGTGTTCATATCGGTCCGACTCTCCTCGGGTGGGAGGATCTGACTAATTGTGAAAATCCTGACCGATTGAAAACAAGAAACGTTTCTAATGATTTAATGTCAGACACTAAAACAAAAAGGTTCTCTATTTATATTCCTAAATGTTTGGAAATCATCTAATAACTTTTATTGACGCATTAACTTTCAGTTGACTCAAAAATCATGTTTTATAAGTCTTGTTCTCATTGATACACATTTAGATTAAAAAAATGCTTTCTCACACGGAAAATTGAATTGCAACAGATTGATTTTCTTGTGCATGATGTGGGCAAAAATCTCTGTATTTCTGTCTGATATTTAGAGTTTTGCAGTTTAAATGTGATCACAGGACACATTCCCCTAATCAACAGAGAGACGATTCGTTCATTTCTCTGATAATAATCTGTCTGAAATAATTCGTCCTGTTATCAGTATGTAGATTAGCTCTGATAATGAATGAGTCGCCATTCTGTGATCACCATCACTGCTAATTAACTGATTTTGCTAGATGGCATCTCCTCCCACCCATTTATTTGTGAGGGTGTTGGTGCAGGGCAGGAGAACAGGAAAAACGGAGAGTGTCGACGAAAAACGGAAACAGAAAGAAGTGATGAAGCAACAGGAGGAACAGAGAATAAAGAGATAATAGAGAGACAGAGGCAAGAGCCAACAAATGAAGAACATGTTGGTGCTAGAAAATGAAACAATAAGAAAAAAAAGACACTCGGCAAGACAGAGATTAGAACAGGAGGGAAATGGATAAACTCGAGATGAGAGGAGGAATCAAGAAAATGAATGGGCGGAGAAAACAGAAAGTAATCTAAATTGAAAATATGTTAGGAAACAGGTAACAGAGGCAGGTGAGTCTACTCCATATGTTTTATGCTCATCATGATAAAACAGCATCTGCACTTTTAGCAAACTGGAAACTTCTGGTATTATAAGACGCTAACTGGGGATAGCTCCACTTTTAGACAGCAATTCTAAGAAACATTGTATCCGCTGTAGTTGTCATGCCAGGCCACAAGATGGCGCTGTGATATTAGCATGCACCTGAAATGGATATGACCTTTTGACCCTTGGCTCTTCAGAGAAAGGTTACTGTTTTCTAACTAAGGTGGAAGCTAAGTATTCATGTAACAATTTTAATTAGTTCAGTTGAATAGGTTCAGTAGCACAGAGCACAATGCTAGCCACCGTTGTTCTGGTTGTTTTTTGTACGCGTACAAACAAATCCTGCACCTGTGCATTCAGCACATGTGCGGTTTCACATGGATGTGCTTCCCAAAACGTTCCACTCTGAGATCTGGTTCCAAAAAGCACCAAAATCAGGAGCTCTGATCGTTAGAGACGTGTAAACACACAGCTGGATTGCAACAATAACGTTACGGTTTCAGTGAAAACTAGATTGGTGAAAATCTGTGTAAACGGAGCATAAAAGAAAATCACCATCCAGGAAGAAATGAGGAAAATGTCACAGGATGAAACTGTGTTGTATGTTTTTGCTTTGAAACACAGGTCCTTCCCTTGTCACTCCACCTTGCTGATTATCTTTTAATGATGTCACCTGATGACTTTAATGCCCGATGGGGAGTCAACGGGCTGGTAAAAAAAAACATGAGTGGTGGCAATTAAGAGAAAAAAGGAGGAGCAATAAGAGATTTGAGCCCTGCTGGAAGAAAAGTGTTTGGAGATCAAACTAACACCAGCATCAATGCTGGAACAGCAGCAGAAGTCAAAAAAGTCAAACCAGAAAACCAGACAATCAAGAGAACAAGAGGTTTCTTCTACATGTTTGCTGCCTGCTCTGGACTTTTATCTTGTAAATTGAGGGTCATTTTGATTCTTATGTCATTGTAATAAATTATCTACCTCATTTTTTATTGACTACCTGCTTATTGAACTGCGTTCTCCACCTGACTGAGAACATGTGGCCCTCGAGGAGGGGATTTATTAGGCAGAGAGTAGTGAAGGGTAAGTAATTTGGTCACCTAAGAGACAGTAACCACGGCAGCAGGATTTGTCCTGCTATTATCCTCCCCATCCTGGATATTTTAGCTGTCAGTCACAGAGTATGTGCAGCCAGGGCCAAACGCATCAGCAACAACAGATTTTTCAGATTTTTTTTTTTTCCCTGCAGATTACTATGAATACTGATCAAACGGGTATAAATTTACAGGACAGAGTTAAATAAAATTAACTGAGTAATTATATAATTTCCAGATACACAGTACCATTTGATCAAGTGTGTATGCTAAATATTAAACAACTTAATAAAGTTAATGGCTTGAAATTGGCCTCTGTCTCTTTAAGAAACTTCTACTCTGCCACGCCCCCTTCAGCACATGAACACAACAAAGCTCCTGTGAGCAGAAATTATTCCTCCAGCAGGGTGCTTATAAACAAAAGAATAATTTTCTTAAAAGATCTAAACAAGGCAATCTAAAGAGACACCCTTTGCATTTCTTTTATAGATATTGCTGTTTATACAGCTGCAATCAGAAATAGTAAACCTGCTAAACGAATTACAACAAAAAAAGGAAAGAAATTGCAAAAAACTACAGATATTTATTTTATCTCAACAGAACGTGAACTAACTTTGACACAGGCACAAACCAGGCTACTGGCTTTTTATATCTTCAAATGAGAATCTTTGCTTAACTTGTTGTGACAAAACTTCACATCATTTCACTTCATACATCATCCTGTGTATGGTTTTTATGTTCGATGAAGAGAATGAAACATAATTACAATGTTCCCAAACATTATCCAAATAAAAGCAACCATGTGGTTGAACATTTGTGATATTTCTTCATAAATACCTTAAATAATTTTGTTTTACACAAATACATCACTCTGTGTTTCCTGTGTTGATTTGACAAACAGTAAAATCAAAATGCAGTCCAAATATTTCTGATTGTATTTCTACATGTTCCGTCAGTTTCTGATAGCTGAAAGCTCTCTATTTTATAACTCATTTATTAATACAATGCAGGAATAAATCCTGGTTTTTGAAAAGCTGTTCTGTTTCTTTTCCTACATTTTCTGAAAATCAAATGTCTTTTGGGGTTAAAATTCACAGCCAGAGGGCCGATGAATCTGGGTCAGAGGTCAGTGAGTTTTATGCTATGGTTGCCGATTCTCTTAATCTACCTGGAAACAATATTCAACAACTTTTTGATTTGATGAACACTCAGGCTTGAGGCAACAGAAACACATATGAACTGTGCTAGAGCACTAACATGTTTATAATTATTTCTGAAACTTTTTGGAAAGAATAATTTCATTTTAATATATTCTATAAAGAAAAATCTGCCTGACAACAGATATCTACACAAACAATATGTAGATATGAAGGAGTGAAACGTCCCCGCCTGAATCCAAAATCCTATTTAGCATACACATTTCTTGTCTTTGATCCCCGGTGCCCTGGCCTGCTTTAGATCCGGGTGAAAACCCCTTATTAGAATATCAAAGATAATCTATTTTACCCCCAAACTCATCTTCTGAGGGTTGAGCCGAGAAGTTTCCCCTCCACTGCGGAGCATTTTCCCCCTGAGGAGAACGCTGTGAGGCGCTCTGCAGGGAAAAAAGCAAACCGCACAAAAACAATGGAGAGAAAAGGAGGCGTGACAGAATCAGGCTCTCAAGTTTTGCACATTGCTAATCTAACTGTTTATAGTTCTTAGAGGACAACAAAAGGTGAAGGTAGATTTGGGAGAGAAAACAGGAAAAATAAACAAAATGTTGCTAAAACTCTGCATCACATTTATTAAACCCATATATGCCTCATATTTCGCATAGGCATGTAAAAACTTACAAACATAACTACAGAAAACTGCTTTTTATCTATTATAGATATGTGAAAACTGTTGATATTCCACTAATGTTGAAAAAACACAATTTCACAATCGTGGGGTTTCCAAAAAGGGTCTCCGTTGCAGTTTTGCTAAATAAACGTATTTAGATACAGCTGAAAAATCTCTTCATTCTATCAAAAAACTTAATTTTATTTTTCAAATTGGTGTTTTTCCATTAATTCTAATTTGTGCAATTATGTAGCTAATGCTAACACAGCTAATGTGTATTAACTTGTTGTGCAGTAATAATGAAATGTATAACTGGTGATCAAAAAACACAACAATACATAAAAAACACAATCAAGCAGGAGCCATTTTAGAAACTATGCATCTGGAAAAACTGCAAAAAACCTGAAACACTGACTTACTTTAAATCTAGACTAACCTTACTTTGTACCATAATAAATTAAACATAACAAAATGCAATGTTTCATTTATTGATTTGTTTTTATGATGTAAAGAACTTTGATCTGCCTTTTGCTACACAAAAATAATTTGTTTTGATTCAGTATACAATATATATTCACAAACCTGAGGTCTGAATGCAGACAAAGCAGACAGACCTCAGATCAGAAACTGCTTCACAGTAGCAGAAAGAAACCTCATCTTCTAAAGTTTTAATCTCTCAAATCTCCCAAAATGATTTGTTCTAAAAATAGAAATCTTTTTTTGTGTGTGTTTTTCTCAGACTTTCAGGTGTCAGAGGGCATGATTAAATGAACCCTCCGGTTCAAATGAGTTGAAGGTTTTAACACCCAATCATCAGATACGGGGGAATCGTGTCTGCCAGGACAGAGCTGCTAATTGACTTTCCACTGGCAGATCTCGGAAGGCAATTACAACACACACCCATGTAATGAGATGTTAACGAGTTTGTGCGTATTTCAAGACTAACTGGGAGATCTGGACAGAATATAAAACCCCCTTATTTATTCTGAGTTCAAAAGAAAATTAGCTGGTGGGTGTAAACGAGGATGGCAGCGGGTGGAGGAGGGGAACTTTAATCTGAAACGCCCCAAAGCATCGATGGACGTTAAAAGTTCAAACTCATCCAAAAAAACAAACATGACTCAGTGAGGGTGACTGTTGGTTTTGCTTGGATGACTTCATAGCAATTAAACAGGGAACATATGCACAGAGGTAATGAAAAATGAAGTATTTCTCACTGTTTCATTATCATTCATGCACTTTGATTAAGAATAGATAAAAGCTGGATTGCATAGCCTTTGTATTTAATGTAGGTCTTGTTTTCTGTTTCTAAATGCTTGTTCTATCCGGGGTGGTTGTTAAAGGAGCAAACATGTTTTGTTCTGGTTCTTTGTCTTGGCTCTGCTAATAATTCAGTCAACATGATATAAGATTTAAAATTCTGCATAAAAAAGAATGAAATTATCTGGGACACACAGCCGGTGGGAACTTGGGCACTGTTGATATTTCTGAGGTTTGTTTTGATGCGAACAATAACAGCTCTCAGTGTTGCTTAAATATGTAATGTCATATTGTCGATCCCAAGTCCTATTTTCTTCAAAAAACAAGTAAAACTAAACAAGATCTTTAAATAGCTTTAAAACACGACATGTTTGTGCTGAAAAAACAAAAACCCCTGATTATTTACTACTACAAGGAGTTAGTGCATAAATTAACTCAAGAAGAAAACCCTGTACAATAATCTTGGAAAATGAACATTTTTCGTTCTCATTTCAGTAGTTTATCAATCATTCAAAGTTTGTGTAGCACATTTCAGCTACAAGCCAGTTCAAAGTGCACAAAAATTATACGTAATAAAAACACCGTACAATCTGCAATTGAGAAAGAAGCAACAAACATTACATTTTGATGAATGCCACCATCAAAATGATCAATATGTTGGTCAGTGTTTCATTTATTATGATTCAAGAGCGACTTAACCGGGAGGTGTTTTAGGATGCGTTCACACTGCAGCCTGAAGTGACCCAGGTTTCTTTACCTTAATGTTTCTGTATGTGATCTTTCATGACAGTCTGAACCAAATGGATCAGATTGTTTCGAATGTGATCCATGCCACCTGGATATCCGATACGTCAACGGTCGGGTCACACCGGAGATTCCATACAAGTCGCATTTATTTGAAAGCATGAACAACCACATCCCAAAAAAAAATCACCAAAAGTCTGAATTGGGTCACTTCAGGCTGCAGTGTGAAAGTAGCTTTAGTCTAGATTTAAAGGAACTCAGTATTTCAGCTTTTGTTGTTTTTGTTTTTTGCAGTTTTCTGGAAGTTTGTTCCAGATTTGTAGACCATAGAAGCTGCATGCCGTTTCTCCCTGTTCGCATCCCCAGATCCAGAAGACCTGACAGGTCTGCAAGGTTGCTATGACAACAGCAGATCTTTAATGTATTGTGGTGCTAAGCCGTTCAGTGATGTATAAACTAACAGCAGTATTTTAAAGTTTATTCTCTGAGCTACAGGGAGCCAGTGGAAGGACTATAGATCAGGGTCATGTGCTCTAACCTCCTGGTTGTAGTCAGAACACCAGCAGCAGCGTCGTCCCGGATCAGACTGAGTTTCTCTAAATCTCACTGAGACATTAGTCCTTTAATCTCGGAGATGTTCTTCAGGTGATAAAAGGCCGACTTTGTAACTGTCTTTATGTGGCTTTGAAGGTTTAGGTCAGACTCCATCACTACTCCCAGATTTGGGTCCTGATCTAAATACCATATATGTACTGAACAACAGCTTGTGACTGAAAGACTGCAATCAACAAGGGACCAGACTTTTGTTTGTTTGATAAATAGTTTTCTGAAGTTTTACATCAAATTCTCCTTCACCTGGGAGTCAGGTCATCCAGTCTCTCTTTGATGTGGAGATGTTTTATTTTTGTTGCCGAGAACAAAATTAAAGCAAACAAGAGGGAATTAAATTACCTTCAACTCACACAGCTCAGGCTCAACTCAATTTATGATAATTTTAATTAAATCAGAAACTTTCCTTGTAGTTTTTCTGCCTCTTTTCTCCTCTGGCTCTTTTTTGATCTCTGAAATCATGCATAATATTCATTTGCATTCCAGAAAGTCTGGGCCGGGCCTTCCCTTTTTGTCTGCAAACTTTGATAACCGGTGGTTTATTCAGACATACATCAATGCTGCTGTGTTCATGTTTGTTGCATTTGGCCCAGAGAAGACTTTCATTTGTTTTTACTCCTTGAAATTGAAAGTCATTACTGCTTCTGGAAATAAGCACACATTAAATTAAAGAGATCCGAATGGGTCAGTTTGTTTGTTTTCACGTTTTATATTTTCTGTAGATGCACAGTCAACCCTCACTATATTGTATATATTTTTCTATTGGTTGTTATGAAATCAGTAGGTATCCTTCTTAGGCTTTTGTTACAGTTTTTGAGTTTACAACCCAACCATATATCTTTACCATGGAAAGAGATATTTGCAAAATTCATTACCGTTTAAGTTTTTCCAGAGTAGGTTGCCTATAGAATATATCATTCATTTAATATCTTGTCACACATTTTCTAATCTGTTGAATAAAAAGTGCAGGCCTAGAAAAAGATGACAGGTGTGTCACTGAAACTGACAGTTCAGATCCGAGATCCAACAGCGAAGATAATTTTGGGAAAGGATACAGGGATCCATATTTTAGGAGGAAGAATATATCGACAGACACGCCACAACCCGGCCGTAAGAAGCTAATTTTGCAGTTTGCCACCAACCTTACAAAATCAAAAAATGTGTAAGAAATTTAGAATGGAAAAGAAATATTGTGTTTAAAAATACAAAAATCAATGTGGATTGATAAATAACAGCAAATCAGAGTGAAAGTCCAGAATCCAACAGTAGCTGCATAATTCAAGTGATTGTCTATTGTTGCTTCATGCACATTCAGACGGAGTGAATGCTGCAGTGACGACAAAGTCCACCTGGTTTACTTAGGTAGAAAACTTTAAAATAATGAACGGAGCTTAAAGCACTGTTAAATAACTATAATCAATTGGAATACATGTGATTGAACTGAAATGACTCCAGATGTTGTGAATTAAAGCTGTATAACTGCTGATCTCACAGTGAGCAACGTTTCCTAGGCCAGCCGATTAAAACTTGCTTAGAGCCGCTGACGTCACAAGACATATGAAAATGGCAACTTATAATATTAGATAAACATCTTCGCAAGGATATTTGTCATTTTTAAAGGCTTTAAAATGAAGATAAATATAACAATTTGCATTTTTTTTTTTCCTTTGGGATGCAAATGATGCAAAACAAAAATCACATTGATTCTAACCTAATAATAAAAACAGATGTAAAAATATGACTTGTACTTTTTTATTGCAAATATTGCAGGACAAAAACTAAATAAAAAAAACTGTTAACCGTTTCTGCCAGCGCCTAACCTGAGGTTTCAGAAATCATGATCTTTTATATAAAAAATAACACCTCGAAGGACAAAAAGTGCTTCAGGCTCTGAGTGTTTTAAATGCGCATCTAATGTGTCTGTTGGCAGAGCAAATGTTCAGCTAACAAGACTCTGATCCCTGTCAGAGGTCAAACACTACAAGTTTAATAATGGCTGTACATCAAGATATCTTAAGAGTTTACTGACCCTTTGTAAGCCACGTCACGCTCTCCAGAACTCCGCCATGATGGACGTCAAAACAACCAACGCGCTCCATTAATGCCTGTCAAAAAACAGACTTCTGGTAGCCTAATGTTGCTTTTATTTAGTTGGTTTCACTTTAAAAATTGTCACAGGTTGCTGCGTAATCGGCTGCAGAAAAAGGCAAGGATGAAAACCAATCTTGTCATTTTATAACTTTTAATGAGGAAAATAAAGTAAGAAGTTCATGCACTTTATATGTATGATTAGAAAGATATCAAATACCTTATCATGGAGAAGGTATGTCTAACCATTGGTAACCATGGAGACAGTGCCACCGCACCGTCATGTAGCCTAGAAGGAAATAATTGGTTAGCATCTCGACCTTTGTCCGTTTTTAATGCTCCGGTTTAACACTGTTTATGTCATATTGATATAAATCACGTGGAGTAAATTCAGGCAAAGTCGGTAATTTGATCAACACATCAGGAAGGAGGAGGTACGGGTCGGTTTCTAAGCTAGCTGTTGTCTATGAGCCCCAACCAGGTGTGTTACGTTCAAAGGCAAATTGGCTCGACTCGAACAAGAAGAAGCCATGAATAAACTGGCAAAAACAACTTTTCAGTCGCTCTGTTCAAATGTCCCGTCTCTCACTTCCAACATCCGTCACGGCGCCTTGAATGATTAAGTGACATAGTTGCAAAGGGTCAAGAGAAAACTTTGTACTGCTTATGATCAAGCATCCTCAGTTTACAGGCTTGAATTCACACTATCTACATAGAGGGATAAAAATGAGGAGCTCGTTTCTATCTAGAGGCAATTCTTGGTGCATCCATCTGAAGAATGCTGGGACACAAAGATAGACCATGATTAATACAGACTGACGTTTTCTCTAGCTGCAGGAATTTAGTTTCGTGTCAGGGATTTTTCCATCTTTGTTTATGCAAAGTTATTCTCATAATTTAGCTGTGACAAAAGCATTTTAAGCATGTAGGAGCAATAAGACTATGCAGGAAAAAGGCACTCAAAATTCCAGCATTTAACAGATGCAAGATCCAAGAAGAAAAACAAACTTATTGCCATTCATTTCAAGTCCTTCTAGGTCCTTCCTTAGGTGGAGGCTTTAATTACTTCCTATTCCCACTCTCAACACGGCATTCTCTCTTTTTCGTTTTTATCTGTCGCCTTAATCTCCAGGTATAGAAATTCCCTATAGAGCCGCTCCTGACGGCTCACACCGAGCCAGGTTCTGCTGGAAGTTTCTTCCTGTTAACTGCGACTTGTTTCTTTCAACTGAGTCCACATGCTGACTCAGGGTGAGGGATTACTGCAATCAGTTCGACTTAGTGAAAGCTAAGAACTGACGTCAGACTGCAGGGAACGTTCCTGTGTTTCAGTGAGAACTTTTAAACTTTTTATTTAATTGGGTTATTAAAAAAAGGAGAGCTTCCACCCTGCTTGAATAGAACAGAAATATATTTGAAATATTATTTTATTGACCCACAATGAGAAAAGTTATGCAGAACCATCAAATCAAGTAGACAAACAAAAAAACTAATAAAAAACTGCACAATCTCAATATAAGTATATCATATAGTTGTAATAAAAGTATACTTTACTTAATTGCTGTCATTTTAGTAAAAGTGTATTGATTTATTACAATCTAAATATCAGTATTTTACTAAATGGGATTAAATTAGTTAAATAATTTAGTGTAATACATTTTTTTAAATATTTTAAAATAATCAATTTCTCTTCTAGCTTATAATTGCAGATGATTATAGTTCAGAAATATTAACTTTAAATAAAATGCTTACAGGTTGATAGACAAACGTTATTCCTTTAGTTCTTACAGTTTGTATTGAATTGCAAATGTTGGGACTGCAGGATAAAAAACGCCGCTTTGGTTTATAAAATAAGAAACATCTACTGTTCAAAAGCCTGTGTTGGTTTGATCTTTTCCAGGCTGTTGAGTGAATTTAAAGTGAATTTCATGAGTGAACCTCCCTGAAATCTAAGTTTTGTTAGAGCTAAATGATTAAAATTCGACATACGTTTAAATTCAAAAACCTTACATCTTAATTTCCACCGTAACTTATTTATTTTTGATGATTTATGTCACCAGGAAGCATTCTGTCTCGTCTGCGTTGATTTCACCCTCGTTATTTCTTCCTCTGCGCTCCTCGCGCAGCAGGTCTCTCCTCGTGCCAACAGCCTCACCCTCCACCTCATCATCAGCCAGAAATCCTCACCGCTCACCAAGTCGCCACCTGCCTGCTAATTTTGCACTGCTGTTACAAGCCGATAAACTCGGTCTGAGCGACGCCGTGCATCCGCCGCTCTCCACCTGCTCTGGCCGCGCACCTCCAGCCTGCAGAGCTTCACCTGCTCCACAGCCCTGCCGTTGTTTACCCCTCACACCATAAGACCTCAGTTTTACAATTAACCTTTCCAACTTTTGTGCGGTTGCTGAGTCCAACAAGTAGCAGCCTCACAGCCTACAACCAGCAATGCATCCTAAGTATCCAGGATGCAATAATAAATTAATACTGTTACTTTAAACAGAATAGTTAAATCTAGTTCAGATTTAAAATGTTACCACATACTGTATGGTATTTATTTTGCTATTAAGAAAAATCTTGTGAATTGTCTTCTCTGACGCTTTAATAATTTAGCAACATCCACAAGTTATGATCAATTTATTTAATCCTGCTCCTTCCTCAATACACCCTCACTACAATAAATATATAAACCTGTAATTAGTACTGAAAATAATATAGTATTGTTGGAATGCTAAATTGTATTTTTTATAAATTCAAGTTTTAACATTGAAGAAAGCCATTTAAAACAAAAATATTTGCTTTCAACCAAACATTAAAGGGTTGTTTTTCTGAAATTCTGTTTGTTTTAGTGTGCAAATGCAGTCCAATCTGGTTCCTCAAGCTCCATTTTTTCCATCATCCTCTAGTTTCCTGACTGCTTCCCATTTTTCCTCACACCACGGCCTCTGACTCTGATAAATCCTCCAGATCCCAGCTGGTGGAAGTGTTTATGTCTGCCGTTCTCAGGGAAGTCGATGTGAGGAGCTCTGGCAGCGAGCCATAACCAGTTTTTTTTTTGTTTTTTGTTTTGACTGTTCACTGCTTGCAAGTTTGTCAGGCAAAATAAAAGTGACGGTTCTGGACTGGATGGTTGACAAACGAACAGACTTTAACTATCCATCTACTCTTTTATTTGGATGAAAACATTTTCTCCTCCAATTTATGTTTTAAAAGTTAAGATATTTTACAATTTAAAAATATATATTTTTAAAATTATTAATCTCAGTCATTTTTTTCCTGCTGAACTGCAACAACAGCCTCAGGTGCACCCTACACAACATTTTTCCTTCTAGTCAGATTATTTAAGAGAAATCTAGAAAAGTTGAAAAATTTTCAATTTACAAGTACAGAAGATAGATGGAAAAATTCAAAATATAATTTCAACTTATTCATCATAAAGCCTTTAAAGCTACGGTATGTATTGATCTGTTATCAGAACAAATACTCTGCACCATCAGAAGCATCCAATCAGAACCAAGTTGAAGGTTTGAACGCTGCCAATCATCCCTGTGTACGCGCCAGTCACAGCCTCCTGCTCACTGTTTCACAACAGATGCTTTCACAAATTATCTGCCTCATATTGTACTGTCATGACATGGTGACATGTTTAGTAAATATATTTTCTGTAATCTTTGCAAATATAAGTGATCGCGTCAATTATTGTGCCTATTGTGATGTCATCAACTCAATCTATGTAAAGTAGAATGTTTTTGTTCATTTTCCTTTAAATAAGCTGAAATTTGTGAAATCTTTTTAGAAAATCTACATGATTCTATTTGTGTTTTTATTTTCATTGCAGAAATATTAAAGAAATAAAAAATAGTGCACACCTGGTACAAGCTTTAAAATTCCATTAACTATTACATACTTATTTTATTCTGAGATCTTCAAAAACATTTATTTTTCTGCATCAGTAATAAGTACACATCAGTATTAAAAAGCCAAAACATTAAAAAAAAAAAAAGTTGAAATATTTAACATCTCTAAAGTCACGCTGCTTTTCCTTTTTGCCCAAATATGGTTCTTTTTTTCAGCTGCATTCCTATTTGAAGATGACTCTTACAGAGAAACAGCAGAAAACAAGCAACAGCTGTAACTGTGTGGTTTTTGTTTACATCCATGTCGTGGGAACTATGAGATCTAGAGGTCAGAGGTCAGGAAAAGGCTGTGTGGCGGGTTCTGCCCACAGGAGACAGAGTCACCCAAAGGAGCAGCATCCCAAAACTCCTGCCCTTTCACTTCCTGTGTCGGTCTCTGCTCGTTATCCCCAACAAAAACTAACATTATTGACTCATTTTGTGGTTTGTTCTGTTAAAGTCGGTTCTGCTTTTCGGTGGTTTCACTACCACCAACCCCTCTCTGACCCTTTTCTGCTTCATAAAAGTCAGCTAAAAGGGAAAACAGGATTTCCTGAAAGGCATAAAACCACCCATTTAAACGTGTCCACAGTCAGCCCATGAAGAGTTCACTTCTTTTCTCCCGTCAACACTTTCTTCCCTTTCTTTTCCTGCAGATGAGCTCTTGGCGTACTCTGCGGGAAAACTCGGCTCGGAAAAGAGAATTAAACACCCTGCAGGGATCAGCAGAGGAGCGCTCTGTATTATTAGACTTTATTCAACACAATAAATTAATTCTCACTCACACACTTTGTACAGTAGCTATAATCTGCTTCCAGGCAGTGAGAGGAAAAGCCTGAAGAGACTGTCGACCGGAGGCTCCGAACTAACAAACTCCAGAACTTCTATCCAGGAAGACTTAGCGCCGTTCACAGTTTAACTGTGACCCAGTTACAGATTGTTATGTTTCCTTTAAACCACTTATCGTGTTTCTCTCCTTTAGCAGATCGGCTGATGCTGGATGAGGTTTCACAAGTTCTACTTTTCTATAATTACAACAGACCAGTTGCTTACAATTTTTATAACAATGACTTAAAACTTTAAGTGTTTATAAAGCAACACAATCTTAAGCCAAAGTAAGGTTTACCTCTTCCAGATGCTGTATGTTCAGCTATTTATTGTTTTTCTTTTGGTGTCAACTAAGCCTTATTTACCAGGACAATTTTGTTTACAGAGATTTTATAATTAATTTTTTTTTGTCATTTCTGTTTATTTTAGATATTTAAAATGTCTTCCAGTTCAAGTGTCATTAGAATTTAAAGTTTATTGATCTGTGAGATCAATAAACCCATTATCAAAATGGTCTCAAACTGGGATAATTAATTAGCTTGCAAAGTTTGTTATTGTGACAGGCCTATGTGGATATGTTCATAACTGCAAGCTGTGATTAATTATGCTTTGGTTTAAGATTTTTGATTTTCTCTCCTTAATTTGTTTGCTCTAGTCGCTTCACGCCTTCACCATTTCATAATGTTACAATTTCAGTCAAACTGTAACAGTATTTTCAGGAATCGAAACAGGAAAAAAAGAGTCTTTTTTAGGACACTTTACAGTTTTCCTGAAGCATAATTGCAAATTATTTGCAGAAATCTTCCTGTCCACTGTTTGTAGCGTTTGTAGTCCGTATCCTCTGAGGAAAGTGAGTTTTTTATGAGTATGAAACTGACAAAATAGTAACTTTGAAACAGTTTACCTGTTTAAGTTATGATTAAACAGCCTTTCCTTTCCATCACCCTAATCTGTAGCTCCTGTCATCGATTCTCTATCAGATGCAAGTCAAGTCTCTCCAGAATGTTACTATGACTTTCAGTCATAAGAAATAAATCCGTAAAATAAAATGAAAATTATTTAAACAATAAATCAGCTCTAGGAATAAATATTTTCAGATGCACATGTAGGGCTGAAGCTTTTAGAAATATATGAAAGATGACAGCTGATTATTTAAATAACCATAATCCAACTTTTTAGTACATGTTAAAGCCCAACTGTTTGATTGAATTTTCTGGAAATTGTTGATACTCCACAGTGAATTAAACGTGCAGCAAAGCAGCGACTCTCTCATCGAAGTCTAGCGTATCGTATCGAAGGCTTTGTGCTGGAGCAGCAGGGAAGTCTATGTGGATTTTGAATGTTTTCTTTTTGCCTCTGGGTGCTTTCGCTGCTGCCATTCTGCATTCAACATGCTGCTCAAGAGTACAAGAGAAATCAGTAAACAAGATGTCAAACACCAGGTTGAAGACATGCATGCATTTTAGAGTTTTGTTTGCATTTATCCAACTGAGAAAACATCTTTTAAAAAATCCCCATCTGGGCAGACTGGTTTGGTAAATGGCTTAGAGACCCAAGACAGACAGAACTGCTTTAATTGGATGTAGACGTTTCTTTAATCAGGATGAATCCTTGATTTAAGAGCAGAGTGCATCAGTCATACACACTCCGACAAATAAAAGAACTCAGATCCAACTTTGAGTATTGTTTCATAAGCCCTGCAGTGTTTCAGTTGCCAGCTCTGAACTAGGGCCAGCTGCAGGTCTCCTGGGTTTGACATCCTGTCACTCTTATTTGCAGAAGCTCTGCAGATCTTTAATTGGCGCTGGAGTCCTTCATGGAGCCGCACTGGGCCTTCAGCACTTCAAGGAGACGTTAATGAGCCTTTTATCTCACTCCGCACTCGTTTCATCTTCACTCTGTTGGTGGTCAAATGCTATAGATACAAGAGCAGCCTCTGTTTTCTCCAGCTTGTTTTTATTTCAACATCAATGCTCAATCTGTCTCTTTTCATTCTATGATTTAGTTCTGGTTGCTGATTGATCGTCTTGTTTTTTATTGAAACTCTGGAGAGGACAGATGGAGCAGCTTCAGATTTATAGACGACAACCAGCTGAAATAAAGTGTCACTTCAATGACGAGGCCTACGGGTAAAAACAGATGCCAATTTATTTAGAGCAAGAACCCCAATGAAGAGCAGAATAACTGAGGACTTGTCTTCCAGGGCGCTCTCAGTTTTGGGTATAATTTTTCTTATTTTCAAATGTATTCAGTAATTTAAATTGTGCAGGCTACGATTGTCATATCATTAATGATATCTCCTTTGTTGCATCTCCTTTCACAAATGACTTCTTAACCTTTTTTAAAACATCAGCTTGCAAAATGTAGTATTAACCTTTACTTTTATGATCACCATCTGTTTTTAAAGGTGGCCTTGAACAGGGTAGGATGGATTTACGGTCAATAAAAAAACGTGTCCACTACATTTGTTGACAAAATCATTCTTAGTGAGATTTTATTCTGCTCAGTTCTGCCTATTTTGAGCTCCTTTGAAAGTCAGTTATTCTTGGCCCTCTTTTCGCTTTAAATCCAAATAAGCTGCTGCAGACTGATGTGAAATTAAATGCCCATACATCTTTGAAAAGCAGAAGTAGAGCCTCCCGCACAATCAACAAGAATCTAACAAGTGATTTCTGGATGGTAAGTCAACAATAAAACACTTGTCTTTTCCTGCAGCCATTGTACAGCATATTTAAATAAATGATAGTAATGTAAATCCTGAATTAAACTTAATTTGACAACCTTTTTGCTAAGATGGCACATAATTATGGGTTAATAATCTAGTAAATGTGAAGGTGAAGTTTGCATTTTGGGCCAAATCATTGTTTTCTCTTCTTATTGTTATATAACAGATTAAGAAGAATTTATAGGTGTACATTGGCAAGGAGTTGATCATTATTCTGACGCTGTAAGTCCAGTTGTTGCTTACAATATTAATAAGATTTTCTTGTCTTGGTATGAGAGTTAGTTTGTAATCATTTTGTCTATGTAATGCAATTTATTTTTTGGATCTTTAGCACATTATATTGAACAGGCAGATGAATATTATAACATGGTTTTAATTACAAATTTTTCAATAAGTAGTGTGTCGGCAAGTAATAAATGTCATTAATTTGAGATAAGGGTTAGGATTAAACAGGTTTTTCTCACTCATTTTCAAACAGAAAAGCACTGGTTAGTTGTCAAACTAATTACTCTGTTCTTGGTTATGTATGCACGAGTGTTTTCTGTTCTACTGGTTGCCTGTTTTCTTGTTTTAAAAAACTTCTTCAAATAAATAAATCGGATCAAATAATGGTACCTTATTGATCACAATAAAAACGTCTCAATGATCTGCCTGAAAATGCATTAATAATTAAATTGTGTTTTAAATATACACATTAATTGCAACCATTTCTTCATCCTTTCCTCCTGTACCGATTTCCTTTTTGTGATATTCTCGTTCATTCTCTTGAAAACCGTTTCTCATGGCTTCCATCCTTATTCTGTTCTGCTGACTGGAAGCTATTTCAAGTTCAAAGTCAAGGACACGAAGCGGAGGGGATCACGCGATGAGCAGAGGGGCTTCTGGACAGTTTGAACCTCCCAGGGTGAAAGGGAAAGAGAAGAGGAAGGGAAAGCTGCCACACAGTGGGACGCCAACAGAGAGGAGAAGATGATGGTATTTGAAAATCACACATAATGTCAGGTTCCTATTGTTCAAAATGGAGGCATTTTAGACACCGATGCTCCTGTAGCTTGAAGCACAACAATAAAAACTATATTTACCTCTTGAACTTCGTTGGTGGTGAACTGAGATTGCAGAGAAACAAACTTTTCAGAGATTGAGGGCTGAGGGCCGGCTGCCGACATAAATCCTCATTTCCATGTTTATAAAATTACATATTTTTGTGGAATCCTTAAGTTTACTGACAGGTGTTACAGAAAAACACCTGCAGTCTCTGGCCTGTCCTGTTTATGGCTGCAGATCATCTGCAGTCAGCAGTTTTTAGTGCATCAAACCCCAGGCAGTAGAAATGATGTGGGAGGTGTGTGTGGTTGGTCCCGTTTCCAAACGTGGCAAAAGGGCGTAGCAGTAACTCAGACAAGTGAGCAAATACGTCCGAAACAGCAGTGAAAATCACACTTCCTCTGAACAAACAGGAAAAAATCTTCAGAATTTGAATTGAATTTGAACTGAATCCTAACTTGTTGTTCCTGTTTACGCAGCACAGATAGTCTTTGCAGGTAGTAGGAAAAGTACCATCTTACAAAAACTGAAATTCTTCAAAATTAATTTGATTGTATCTTTACCATATGTCAAAAATGTAAGTTTTTGTGAGTCTGTACAGACTGGGCGTGCGTTGAGATTTTCTTTAAAGTGAAAAAAATAAAAAAAGTTATTGGATTTTTTAAAATCTTACTATTATAAACACAATTCTGAAGAAAAAAAAAAAGGTGTTTTGGGTCAAAACATCTGAGTGAGTCTGTGGGAGTGGATGTGTATTCATCCTGAACCTAAATCTTATTGGTCTGTTTACTTTTGTTGGCGTCTTGACGCTCTTTCTATAAGCTGAATGTAGCTTTGTAGTGAAGCTAGCTAAAAGTTAATGAGCGGAGTTTGATCCCTCCCGTAGTTCTAACAATGGTAGGGTGAACTCCACCTGAGCTTTTTACCGTGTGTGCAGTTCTTGCGGAATTGCTGGTTTATTTATTTTTTTCACAAACTGAAGAGCAGACAGGTCACCTGGTTGGTCACCTGGTTGGTCGACCAGGTGACCTGTCTGCTGCTGAACTTTTAAGGATAATTATATTTTATCTGCTGCGCTCTTTCTGAGAGGGACGCTAAGACTGTAGGCGTCAAATTTGGTTGAAACTTTGCTAGAAAGAGTGGAAATTCAGCAAACATTGTTGCTTCACCTTCTCCTCTAGAAGTCTGACTCACCATCTGAACCTGGAAATCTAGACTTTGCTTGTCTGGCTTTAATAATTACCACAATTTGTAAAAAAAAAAACAAATAAATAAAAAGCAGATGTGGCTCTTGTGGGTCAGGTGCAGTTATAGTATTGTGCCTACCCTCCGATAACATCATGCAGGTACCTCTGGTTGTAAATATATTTAGATATTTTCAATATTAATTAATGCTTTTTGGTGGGTGTAGCCAGCAAAACAAAAAAAAAACAAAAAAAATCATCTAGCAATAAGTAATACAATGTAAATCAGTCAACTACATGGCTGCATCTCAATGCATTTTTCACCTCTAAACATTTGAGATAATGGCTTGATAAAGTTTAAACAAAAACGCCAGAATGTAGAAAAAAGACGATTTAAGTGACTTTGAACATAACATGGTTCTCTGTGCCAGATGGACCCGTCTAAGTATTTCAGAAACTGTTCATCTTCAGGGATTCAGGCAAAAATTAATTATGCAGTAAACAACTGTTGTGTTAACCTAAGTGATTCCTCCAAATTTTTAATTTAGTTTGCTGCTGGGCAAAAAAGGGAGAAAAACAAAACTTTGATAAATCAACATGCAAAAACCAGCACAGAAGTCATTTTACATCAAAACAGACCATCAAAGAGATGAAACTGCTCATTGATGCACAAATACAAACAAATTTGTATCAGTTGGAAGATTTTAAGTATCAGTGTTTTATAAAATCATTAAATAATGTGAATTTTTTATAGATTTGTCATTTGAGTTCACATAAGGGAATTCTGAAGCACAAGCAGAATGTTTTTATCCAACATCCGCCTCCAATAACATCGAACCTCTTCAAACGGTCTAATGCTGCGTCTCTCCTTTTCTTTTCTTTCAGTTTTCTCAGAGGCTCAGGATTTCACACTGAGTTAAGCTGAAAGGGATTGCCTCTATTTACTCAAAGAGCATTTTGCTGAAAGTTTGACAGCTACAGAAAAAAACATTTTATCAGACCATGAACTTTCTAAGATGTTCTTGTAGCAGCCCTCAGTTATTGCTCGTTTTGCTGCTGCTGAACAGTTTCGACGTCTTAACAGAAACTCCAGGCGGGGACACAAACGGCTTCAAACGCTGAAGAACCGAGTACATTTTGGTAGCAGAATCAGACGAGTTTCTACCACTTTCAGCCCAACTTTCTTTATGTCTCAGTATCTTTTCCATCAGCAGGAAAAACAGTTTATTGCAACAGAAATCGGGGCAGTTTACTGTTGTTATCAGTACCTTTTAAGGGCCCTTAGACCAGAGATGTAGTGTTGATTTTCTCTGCAGGAGCTTGGAAATGCATTCGGAGGTTCATCAAGGACACAGTGTGCTTCCCATTGCAAGTCATACATTGTTTTAAGGATGCATGAAACTCCCATAGTGACAACCTGGTGGTTCATTATCATGCAAGCAGCATCAAGGTTGTGCATGCTGTGTGGAGGAACCAACTAGCAGCAACCACCGCGGATCCAGCGGTGGCCCAATGTGGATTAGTTATCAGAGAATATAAAGCAGGACTAGCTTAACGTCAATGCTCCAACCCAACTGGGCTCAGATTGTTGGCCTTGCTTTCCGCTTTGGGGCGCCTCACCGCTGCAACAACAGTGATCTCAACAAGCAGCTGAAATAAACAAATGATTATCTGTACACAAACAGTGCAAAGAAGTGATGCTTGTTTGTTTGTGCTGAAGCATCTTCAACTCCAAAATGTCCATCAATTAAAAGCAGAAGCACCGTCTTTCTATGAAACAACGAAGCAATTTAGAGGAAACGCCCAAAAACTTCAGAGCCTCAAAATATTGAGGAAACGATGCACACGATTGAAAGTATTTGAGAAAAAGACTTAAAATGTGGCATTATCTAAGAGTAATTACTGCATGAGTTTTTATGTATCATAGATTGATAAAAGAAAAGGTTCAGAAACATGTCCATTAACACAAACTTCCAATTTAAAGACAAAATAGGAATATTGTTGCCTAAGCTAAATGTATTATCTTCAATGAAACACTATATCTAATTTTTGGGTCTGTTTGTGTTTTTCTGGTCTCCTTCCATATTTTTATTTGATTTCATTTTAGTCATTCTCCTAATTGTTCTTTGTTGACTTCCAGTCTCCTGTTTTTCCCATTTGTTCTTTTTTTTTATCTAATTTCCTGCTCATTTAGGATTGTTTTTGCCATCTTAATTCCCCTTTAAGAGGATCTCCTCGTGTAATTGGAAAACCAATGTATACTGATGTGAAATTAAGGCCACTGTGGAGATAGAAAAACAGGGAGTAAATTTCCACCAAAAAATAGAATAGTTTTAAAAGTTGCTCATTTTCAACTTTTCAAATCTATAATGGCCCCAATGTGTAGAAAAACCAGCTGCAAACATCTGCTGTTACTTTGTGCAGACTGTTTTTGTATTAAATGTTTCAGTTTGTGAGTGATTGGCAAAGTATGAAAATGTTAAAGTTGGTGAAACATTTTGATAAAAATACCATCTGCTGCTCTCATCGAGTAAAACTTGCATTAGCTTTAGTGAAAGTTTCTGTTCCCTCTTAATTTAAAGCTGCGTTCTTCTGCCTTTGTTCTGCTTGTAACTTTAAGCTCCAGCATCAATTTCACTCTGTATTTCCATGAATTTAATGAGTTCGGGGAGTCTTTGTGTCTCAGTTTCAGCCTCCCAGCTCAGCGATCACCTGCATAGGATCAATAAAAAGGCCTATTTGCTTTTACTGAGGACTTCCTGCTCTCCATCTTTTACAGATCCTCTCCTGCTCTCCGCTATGATTTTTTTGTGCAGCTGTCTGCAGGATTTTATTGGATTATTCAGTAGCAGAAGGCTCCTTCCCTCTCTCCCTCCTTTCTTCTCTCCAGTAAAGTCTAAAAACCCAGACTGCTGTCACCTCATTCACAGCTTTTGGGTTAACGCTGCAAAAAGAAGTCTGAAAAATGTGTTGCACGAACCAAAACAGGACAAAATAGTTGCACTTAGAAAGAAGTGTTATTCTAGTTGGTTAATCTGATGCCGTCTTGTGTGATTTTTCTTTCACACCCACAAAGCCAAATCTCAGCTATTTGCAGTGCCATTTCTTTCGAGAGTTTCTCCACTCCTCACTCAGGTGAGGACAAGCAGCAGCAAGACTCTTAAAAATCATTTTCTCCAGGAACTAATCAGCAACATTCAGATTCCCGAGCACACCTCCACATTTCCATCCTGGGTCTCATAAAGGATTTGTGATTAGCCGCTGCTGTTGCTGAAGAATGAGGCTCAGGTGTGCAGAGACGAACCCAAAGCCTTTAATCTTCACCTCTGATGAAGCTGCAGGAATCTGGATTGAGGACGCTGTTGGATCACAGCTCCATACATATTCATGACCAAATTATTGATGTTTCAACATGTTACTGCCATGGCTGTGTTTGAACAAACCACTGGAAAGCCAAGATCAATTGCAACAAAGAATCTTAATTTAAAAGTAAGCGGCAGACAATGATCCACAGTCAGCAGAAAAAATGTGTTGAGGTATGAAGATGAATTTAAAACATCTGGTAGCTGATTGGATTTTGATGGAAGAGTTACGAGAAAAATGGACGGGGCAGCAAAGATGGAGTCTGCAGACTGGGACCTTTGATGAAGGAAAGAGAGTAAAAGAGAACAGAGACCCGAGTGGTGGAGAGGGAAACACCTGGTGGAAAAAGCAGAAGATTTTTCAACTAAATTTAAACCCAAAGCTTCAGCAAATGGACTGTTTGACTGAATTTATCCTTTGATAAAACCACCCAGTATGTTAATTAACGTTTCAGATGTGTAAACATAATTCTGCTCAGCTGGATCACAGTGAAACATGTCATGTTGCTGTTGATGTATCACCTTTCCACACCGCTCAGGTTCTGCTCTGCATCCCCACAACCAGAACCAAACATGGAGAAGCAGCATTCAGCTTCCATGCACCACAAATCTGGAACAAACTTCCAGGAAACTGCAAAACAGTCAAAACTCTGACTTCCTTTAAATGTATACTGTTTAGTCGCTTTTTGAGCCACAATAAATGGAACATTAAACAACACATTTGATGTGTATCATGATTGTGATGACGGCATTTGTTGTGTTTCACTTTTGTGTTTTTAAGATGCAAAGCCTTTTGAATGCCATGTTGCAGAAACACAAACTCGATTGAATGATAAACTTCAGTAATGAGAACAAAAGAAGAGAATGTTCTTTAAGTCTAGACTAAAATCCGACTGTTTAGCGTCGTTTTGTTAAACCATAATAAATGGAATATTGACCAACAAATTTTCACATGTATTGGTGATTTTATTGATGGCATGTGACAAAATGTAATGTCTGTTACCAGTTTCACAATTGTTGACTGTATAATGTGTTTATGGTCTTTTCTTGTTTTCATGGTGTAAAGCACTTTGTTTCTGAAATGTGATACACAAATATAGTCGATAGATTGATGTGCGACATGTTTGAAGATGAAGAAGCGCGATGCTTCCTTACTATGTGAGACCTATGCTTCTGTGGAAAAGTATTTTATGTTTCTGCATTTTTCAGTCCCTGATTTTATTTAATCCAGGAACAGCAGCTGAAACAGAGAAGTCCATACTTTTTTCTCCTCAGAAAGTAAGACCAGATCTTCCAGGGAAATGAGATCAATCCGTCTGAAAAGGGTTAAAAAGTCATTTACGAGGCTGTGGGACACCAGCGACCAACTGGGAACCATTAATGGGAAACATGGAGAAAATTCCCAGGAGAAGATGAAACATGGGAAACCAGAGGGTTTAAGTCCAGTTACATCTGGATTAAACTGTCACAGCATTTTAGTAAAAATAAAAACAGAATACAGACAAACATATTATTGCTAATGAGAAGATTTCACTTCCTTGTTGAGGAGCTAAACAACCTTCCACCACCAGGTGGAGCTCTAAAGCTCAATTGTACTATGGGTAAAGGAATAAGACGGCTATATGAAGAACAACGTATTTTCTTCAAAATGAATAAAACAAATAAATAAACGTAGATTTTGTGCTTAAATCTGGACTATAATCTGGCTGTTCCTGTTTGAAAAGCACGAGTTAATAAATCCTGTCAGTAAGACTGAAATTTTTCCACCAAAATGGAAAAAACTCATTAACGGTTATTACAAAGTGTGGCACAACCTGTTATTAGAATTCCAGGGAAATTACTTTTTTACATTGGCCCAAGTTGGTTTGGACATTTTTTTGTACTTAATTAAATTATTTGAATCTCAGATTATCTTGGACTCACACTGAAAATTATTTTATAATCTGCAACATTTGTTACTCAAATAAAAAGGGAGAGAGGCAGAACATTTTAGTGGGCAACACTTATTTAAAAACAATTTAATTACACAATAAGTATTATACTCCAACAAATCTTACTACAGTAGATGCTGATGTAATTAATGTTTTATATTTTTTACCTACAAAAATAAAACTATCAAATTTACGACTACGTTTTTTACTACTACAAAATCAGGGATACTCATAAAACCCAAACAACATAATAATAAAGGTGGCACTGACTTCAAATATAACTATGAAATATTTACACTTTACATGCTATAAATTCAGCCGACACGAGTATTAAAAAAAAAAACAATAACTGGTTAAAATCAAACATTTACTCTTGCTGAAAAACTGAAGCCGTCAAGTTTTCAAATCACGTTGGACGACGAGTGTGACTGAAGAGAAAAGTCACATGAGCCAAAATCCCTGTAAGGTCATCGTTGTTTTTCTGCTCACCTCAGAGAAATTAACCTGCTGGCCGACCTCCCAAAAGCTGCAGATTTCTGCTTCTTGAATAGGTCATGAAGATTTTATTGCAGATGGCCTCATAAATCTGAAGGAAAGAGCAGAAGATCCAATGACCCCATACATCACAGAAAGGTCGGCGGCTTGACGCAAAGGAAGCAATCCGTCTTTCTGGGAGGAGGAGCCGAAAATCTACAGTGGTGTTTGGAGAATCCCCACAGAAACGCCCAGAAAATAAAAGAGGTGCATCAGTATGGAAGAGGAAGGAGAAACAACCTTTATGGACAAAGGTTAGTGTAGGCACAAAGCAGCCGCAGCAGGAAAGTCAAAGGTCTTGAAAAGTTTTAAAAAGAGCCACATAAGTTTTAATAAAAACGACTGATGGGGGGGAAAGTAATGCTACAGTTAGAGGGATCATCAGTCGACATCACGGTGCGCTAGCAGCCAGAAAGCAGGCAAGAATACATTATTCTAACTACTTAAACTATTTAATGAAATAATCTACAACTTGCCACCAGTGCAGACCACTTCTCCTCGCCCAGCGCAGCTTTGGGGCGTCTGCAGTGAGGTTTCATTGTTTAGTGCAACTCTGAACTTCACACTGATCCCGTTCAAACCCGCTGCAGTTTTGATTCCTGATGGGTTAGTTTATCACCTGCCTTGATGGATGCAGGTGCATCCGAAGCTACCGGTTAGTTTTCCTGCTAACTGTGACCAAAATAGGAAGAAATGATTCTATTTCATCTGTCCGTTGCACCAAAATAAATTTATTGTTTTCAATCAGATGCTGTGGTTGGTTTTTTTGGACACAGTCTGGGTTTCCAGGTATTTTGACTTGCTAAAAGCTGTTTTTTTTGTTTTTTGTTTTTTTTCTAGCTGTAACAGAAGTGACCACAAAACATCCAGCATGTTTTTGTTTTTGGAGGAAATAATACTCCCAGCAGTTTGACCACTGCAGACAGAAAATCTCCCATTTCATTTTCAAGCTTCCTTCCTGCTGCTTCTAAAATACCAATCTAATTCGTTTCCATTTTCAAAGCCTTTTAGACTGTAAATGTACTATTTTGTAACTTTGTGGTTTCTTTTGGACATCTTCACAATCATTTCTGGCTTCTTTCAGTGATCCAACATATTTCCAACTGAGCAGCTCAGGGCTTCATGGGGCCTGAGCCTCAGAAAATCCCAACCAACTCTTTCTGCCCGGCCTTTGTGAGAGCCTAATGCTTTCTGAAGACCAGTAAGAAAAGGAGAACCTTAAAATCTAGTGGGAATGGATCAAGCAGTTTGCAGACAGCTCTGGAAGGAGACTGCATTGGCTACACCCGCCGAATTTTTGGGGCAAGGATAAAGGAAACGTTTCTCCTCTGAGAGCCACAAAGCTGCTTGTTGTGATCTGAGTCGCACCAGTTGGTCTTTTCTGTATGATGCAACGAGATGTTAGGTTTACGTTTACCACTAAATCCTTCATAAACACAAACCGGTGTAGGTATTTCATGGTTTTACTTCTGTGTTTGGAGAGAAATAATATCAAAGTCAGGATTACAAGCACTTTTAACTTTGTTTTCAAAAGAGTGAAAGTAGAGGAAGTCCAGAGGAGACTACAAGATTCACGTAAGAGCAGCACACATTTTCACTCATATAAAAGTAAGAAATAGCCATCCAAGAAATTACTCGGGTAAGAGTAACAAACTATTTGGTAACATTCAACTACTCAGTAACTGATAAAATGATCAATTATCTGAGATTTAGTTTTGGTATTTTTAAGACCAAAATGACAATAATTTGCATGACAAAAAATAAAATCAGGCAAAAATTGTTATGTTTTTTTTGTTTGTTTTTTCCAAATCAGTTTCGTTCAATAAAAAATTGCAGCAGTGTCTGTGTCTGGTCAATTTTTGATTAAAACATGTTTGCTTTTGTTTTTCATTCAATGGGTATAAAATCCAGAACTTTTACTCAAGAAACAGCAGACATACTTCACAATAAAATTACTAAAGTAAAAATTAAAAGTCAGCGTCGTAAAATATTCCTAAAAGTCGGATTTTCCAAAAAGTGATTTAAGTAAATGTAACAACACTGGAACAGAGTAGACTAGTGGAAAAACATGGAACAGAAAAACAGGCCTGAGAATAATTTAAAAATATAAATACACAACAAATATTCCACTAAGAAACAAAACATGAAGAAAGAAAATATTGTTGGTTTTCTTCCATGCATCTTCCAGCATGTAGTTTCAAAATCGAATTTGAACTTTTTCAGAGAAAGTTCAGATTTGCAAAGCTACTCGTCCTGCCGTCAACAAAATCTCCCACCAGATGTCCTCCATGTTTTGTTAGCTTTGCTGCTGTGCCTTTGTCTTTCTTCTTCCTTGTGATATTGTTTTAACTCTAAACCATGAATCCTTTTCCTCCCGTTTCACAGTTACCGCATGAGCTACATTGTGTTGGTTTATCACATGAGGTCCCAGAAGAATAAATTGAAGTTTATGCGATCGCTGTGCAACAAACTGAAAACCTCAGGGAATGTGAATACCTTCAGTGCAGGACGAATATGTGGGCTGAACTCAGCCTGCCTGAACTGAGCGGTCGTCTCAAACACTTGAGGAGAGGAGAACGAGTCCTGCGTCGTCTCTGGGGTCCTCCGTCTGCTCCGGCCTCTGCTGTCCATCATGATTAATGCTGAAATCAAAGGGGACCAAAATCAAAGGCAGAAACAGGATGAATAAGAAATGAAAGCACAGGCCAGGAGGATGAAAACAGAAAATGAGCCATGATACATGCAGAAAGTGAACTGGAAGCAGAGACTTTTTCTGCTAGAGAGACTTGGACCAGTTCTGCTACTCAGCCTGGAACCAGTGAAGACAATATTACTGATGATCAAGTTGCATTTTGGAAACCTTATGGTTTCAGTGGTTACCAGCAGAAAACAGCGGCGGGGAATATTCACCTGTTCATTCTCAACAGGTTTATTTGCTGAATAAACCTGTTGCTGGTTTATTCAGCAACAGGCCAAAAAAAGATCAGGGAGCAGAAACTACAAAAAAAAAAAAAAACCAGAATTTTACAGAAAGGAAAACATTTTTTTTTGAGATTTTAAAGAAGAATTTCTGAGCTTGCAAAGTTAAATTGCCCAAAAAAAATTAAATAAAAAATTTTTACTCTTAGTTTGAAATGCTAAACATTTCCTGGAAAAAACAGCTTAAAAATATTTAGTTTAAAAAAGTGTTAAAAAAAAAAATAAAAAAATACAATTGATTAATCTCACATTGTTTAGAACTTGAGATTTTTTCATTTTGTTCCAATTTCTAGTGCAAATATCTTTGTACGCTTGACTCAAGACAAAACTGATAACATTTCAGTAAGATATAAAAGCTTCTTTTAAGTAAATAATTCCTGAATGTTGATAGAAAATTACTACTTCCATTTGCATGTTATTTCATTTATAACAATACTTTTTTCCAATGTTATAGGAGAAATAACTTGCTAGAGGAGCTAGTAATTTAAAAAAAAAAATTTATTGTTTTGCTCAAACATTACTTGTAAGATAATTCTATCTTATTCCAAGTGCTCTGAGATATTTGCACTACAAACTAGACAAAAATATTTGGAAAGATTTTGTGTTTTTTTGTCATCGTATAAAATATAAAAAGGCAGAAGAAACATTTCAGGAAAGATCTGATTTATCCTTTTCCTAAATACAAATTGAAAATAATTTGTATTCTAAGAATATAAAAAGGAAACGGTATCAATCAGGCTATAAGTGGAGTCAGTGATGTATTGAGCTGGTAGATTATGTGTGAAATGTTTGTGAGGAAAAAAGCCTGTAACTCAATCAGCTTCTCTCTGGTTTCTGTGCAGCGGTCCTGAATTTGCGCTGCAAGAATCAAAGAGGATTTGAGTAAAATGATTTTATTAGTGTCAGCAGGCCGGCAGCAGACTGCTGACAAGGTGAGGATGCTGAAATGTGCTCCTCATTGATAACTGATAACCAGGGACACACAGGAAATGTGGGCCAAGACGGAAGATGACTCCATGACAGAGTGAAGGGGGAGAGCAGAGATCCTGCTCTATTTCTGACGGAGATTATGAGAAAGAGGTCTGAGAAAAGGAGATTAAGGCCAAAGAAGACTTAATGTTGAGAGAATATCTGTCTGGGTAGACTGATACGCACCCAAAGTTCAATTAAATTCAGTTCGGATCAGAGGAGGATGACTCCATCCTTGGCCTAACCTTGAGCAGAAGGCGGCCTGTGTAAATGGAAAACGGACAAATCATGGATTTCCAGCATGAAGTGAATGTTTCACCAGGGTGGTTAATCTTTTAATCCTTCAAGTCTTTAATAAATCTGGGACAATTTGCAATCAAACTGAATGCTTTGGTGTTTAATAAATTTAAAGTATTTGAGAAATTATCAAATCTGTGATTCAGTTATTGGGTAACTAAATGTACTATTTCTGATGAACAAACACTGCAAATTAACAATGTCTATAATAATGGATTTTGTTAGACATATGCCAGATGTTATAAAACTGTTTTCTTATTGTTTGGGATGTCTTTAAACTTTGTAGGCATATCTCAGTAGTTCAGAAAATTAGTATAATGTTATGGAAAAGCTTTTTCTAATTCAAAATCAGGAAGTAGTTTTGTTGTTAAACTATTACGTATGCTAACTACCAAATGCTTAAGGATCAAGGAAATAATTATAAGTATTTGCATTTTGTGTTGGTGGATCATCATCAAGTTGTAAACAAAGACTAAAAATTAAAATAAAATAAATATGAACTCCAAAACATATGAAACCCTTCAAAACTTTTAAACGTACATTGTTCAATTAGTACGGAAGAACATTAGGGCCATCAAAAAAAGAATGAAATAATTCTGATTTTAAATTTTTTTTTTTTTTGATCTCAGAAAAAATCTAATTCTGAGAACAAAATACCTAAATTTTTTACTTTTTTTAAAGACTAAAACATATTTTAAATGTATGGGTAAAGAAAGCCCGCTGGTGGATTGTGCTCTGGTTGCCACACTTTGCTGTGAGTAAAACTAAAGTTGCTGAAACTAATTTTGCTTTTCTCTGCAGCTTTAGACATCAGAGGGAATAGATTATTGATTTAATTTAACAAGATCATTAAAGAAATGCAACACAATATATCAATATTAACCCTCACAGTTTCCACTCAGACATCTACTACTGCTTTGTATGAAATTGATTTCATTCCTTTAAATCAAAACTCTCTTCAGTGTTTGCCAACTTCTCATAAAAGTGTGCAGAACCGCGGTTAAACACTTCAGTTCGATTAAAGTGAAACTGAAACAATAAATGCTAAAGGTTGTATATCAAACTGCACACAGCATTATGGAGCAAATATCCAGCAGTTGCTGCTGATAATGCTGTTTATTACGTCTCTAAGGCGTCTTCTCCATCTTATGATCTTCACCACCTGTTCTGACTGAGGGGTGGTGCACTGATCAACACATGATGCTGCAACGTTCTGCCTTCTGGTGTTTCTTATACACACAGCAGTTCATAAAAAGACTTTGGTAAACTTCACTGGTCTCCCTGTGAACCAAACTGCAAACAAATCGGACGATTCCTTCAGAATCCAGACTTTGTAACTCTGCCAGTGTCTGTATTTAAGTGGAGGTATTAGGTAAAAATTTACTTTTTTGAAGGTTATGTTATGTCTGGTGTGTTGATTCAAGTCCTTTGAGAAGTTATGAAGGAACTAAAACACAAAATGTTCGTAACAAAATTTCAACTTGAAGTCTTGTTTTTATAGAAAGCAAATTCCTGCCTATTGTCAGCATATAAAAACAGTCTTTTATTGCCCAGAAGTGTTGAGTGTCCATGGAAACTTTCACAAAGACCTGAAAACCCTTTTTCAACCTGAAGCAGCTCTTAAATATCTTAAGCGATGTGATTCTGATGCGGTGAAGGACCCTCCATTCTTTGTTTTGCATTTCAAGCATTTTGTGGCAGGTCAAGGACGCTACAGCTCAACTATCTGTGGCTCCATCATCACAGAATCAACCATTTGTTTACAGTCATTCAGGGTCTTCACTTCAAAACATTCTTCCCGTTTTGCTGCTTAGAAAATTGGCAATTTTGTGAAGAGTTTTTTGTTTGAGTGAAAAACAAGATAATCAGACAAAGCACTAAAAAAAGCAATTGTAGCATCCCTCATCAGAAATCAGCAAACTTTGAAGTGGATGTTTCATAGTAAATTACCTCTATAGGAGTCTTTCTCAAGCTGTGGCCCGCGGGCGCCCACTAGTGGCCCGCTAGGAACTGCATGTAAACAATCATATATCTGCCGTGACGTTAGCTCAAAGTGTGACGCTGCTGTTAGCTTAGCAAAACATTGTGTTGAAGAATAATAATGGGAAAATGGCTTAAGACTAAAAGGAAAGCCTCAAGATACCAGTGGAAAGTTGCATAACTCTTGTTTTTGAACATCTTTGTGATACGTAGCATGCCACATGCATGCAGAGCTAGGCCTGCTGTGAGCAGGACTGCGCCCCACGCTGGCTAGTTGCATCTTAACACCTGAATTAAAACTATATCAGGCCAAAAGAACATGTTTGTTTTTGTCAACGCAACTCAAGTTTTTCTTTTATTATGCTTCTGAACCATTATTAGTTCACAAAACACTTGTAGTGAATAACTTTGTTTGATCTCCATGTGTTTTCTGTCATTTGAAGCTTAGAATCCATACCTTCAGAATCTGTAAGTAACTCAAAATGCCCTGAGTTATTCATAATTTTATTGTTTCCAGTCACATTTACAAAACAGCGCCACCCTCCACAGTAGGAGGAACAATGAGTTAAGACACTAATGTTTTCATTTCAGGTTGTTCAGATTTAGAGGGCAATTTATGTTTTTAAATGGGGTAAGCATTCCTCAGCCTGCCAAAGGTTAGAAAAGTTTGCTCTGTTATTGGTGGATGTCAGTTAATCTATTGATCTCTTCAGATGTTTAGTTTAATAGAGTTAATATTATTTACTGCTGCTGAAACTGTTTTGAACATAAGAACAAATTGCATTTAACATTTTAAAACACAACTTTCTCCATTTCTACTTTCACACCGTGTTTGCAGAAACCTAAATCACAACTCTATATAATTTCTTGTTATAAATATAAATGCTTTTTAAGTCTCCAAGTCAACTTTGACGCCTTTACTTCCCATCTCCTCGGATAAGAAACTTAACAACATTAGAGTACAACTGCAGAAAGTTTCATGCACAGAAATTACGATTCAACAAGCAGAGGAATGTAAGAGGTTCCTCAAGGCTCCATTCTTGGGGTAATTTTCTTTAATATGTAAAAATCCACCAGTCATAAATTACTGAGTGTGAAGCTTTTGTTGTTTCTTCCCCCTTTTGATTTTTTGCACCATCTTTGTAAAGTCTATCAAAACTTCACATCATTTCTTGTCAGTAGGCCAAAAAAGATTTTGAGTTTTTTTAGTGAACAGTAGGTTTTGATGCTCAATTCCGATTTATTAAAGATTTTTTTTTCCTGTGTGATCATTCATACTACTAATTAAACCCGACCGCAGTGAGACTTCTGTACAACCTGCACGTGCGGAACAGGAATATAGACTTCACTGTTTATGGATGGAGCCGTTTATGGATCAATTTTCAAGTTTATCCTCACACGATCATAACAAGATGAAAGAAGATAGTAAATAGAAATCATAAATAATAGAAACAGCGTTTTGTGGACCATCGACTGCAACGTCTGTAGAGGAGTCTGTTTATATGTGTAGTCAAAGCAAAGAGATTGAGAGATGATGCCCTTCACCAATAAGACTTCTCTCAGGAGTTCATAATTTTTGGCCACTGTTTCTGTCCAGTTTTACCCCATCTAGCTTTTTCTGTTGCAGAACTATGACGATGTCTCACGTTAATGACATAAAAGTTGACTAAAATGAACATTCAAACTGCAGATGCATTGAAAACAATCGTATCCAAATTAGTCAACATGTAGAAGAGGCACAGATCTTGTGAAAAGATTTGAATCAGGCTATTCAGACTGCTGTGAAAAAGTTGGATGTAAGTTGGGAATGTAGCCTTTCTGGCTCATTGGCTCCCATTGATGAATAAAAGGCACCATCAATTATAGCTTTCATAAACACTGCTATGTGATGTCAAAGTTCTTCTTCTGCACATGCAGGTCACTTTATTTATAACTGTAATTGGGAAAAATTAAAATTAAATCAATTACCATCTAATTGTTGTGAAATATTTTATCTAGTTTCTTTTCAGCTATTTAAAAACTTAAATCAACTGTAAAAATGTAAAAATTGCAAGTGAATCTCCATGTTTTGATGTTAAATAGAGAGTGCTACAAAGAGCATCTGCAGCCTTTTTCTGCATTTGAAATCAGCCTTTCTCTACTCACTCGAGTGTTGAGTGTCTGTGGAGTGACTGTGGAAACTTTCACACAGAACTGAAGATCTTTTTTTTATTTTCAAGCAGCACTTATATATCTCAAGTGGCAAAGTCCTGATGAATTCAAGGATCCTCTATTCTTCCAGTTTTGCATTTTTAGCATTTTTCCTAGTAACTTTTCAAGTTGTTTACAAGCGATTGACATAAGGACTCTTCTCAAAGATCTCAACAAATTCAGGCTCCCTCATCTAAAAATGTCATTATTTCTTTTGGATGCTTTTGGTTGTACATGATGTACAACCAAAAGCATCCAGCTTTAATGTTGGCATTTGAAGGACTATTGGTTCTCTGAAGGATTCCTGGAAGTTGGTTAAGCTGGCGAGACATTTTTTAACATAACGGCCTACTTCTCATTTCATGTTAACTTCAGAACAAAAGTTTAAGGAATGTTGAGGAATATTCAGGAAGTCTGTGTGCATCCGCTCTAACAAAGGGCTTGAAGTACCTTTAATTGTGAAAATAACTGAGCGGTTTAAGTGTATTTAATTACAAGGGGTTGTCACCATATTAAAAATAAATAAATCAAATGTCAGAACACTGGATTCCACGATATCTGATTTGTTTAACAGATTACATTTTCCTTTTCTTATTACAATTGCATATTTTCTTTTTCGCAGCCTTTGGTCTTCATGAAAACTGAGCAACAATGCAGAGAATTAAAAAAACACATATATTTTGTGTACAGGTAAAACCGTAATGGAGAACATCACTGATGCTATTTATGGGAGCAGGAAGACCATCTGTGTGATCAGCCGACAATACCTGCAGAGCGAGTGGAGCTCCAGAGAGATCCAGATGGCCAGGTGGCAGCGGAGTGTTGCTTTTAGGTCTTTTTAAGCAGAAAGGGGGGAAAAATGAAATTGGCAGCAGAAAGTGGAAGGTTGACTAGACATGTCAGAGAGCAGCAACACAATCCTGTGAGATTTGATGCTTGGACAAATTTAGTCTTTAGCACCAATGCAGCTTGTCAGATAACACACGGACCTAGAGCTTAGTGGAAAAATATTAAATATGTTGTTTACCTGACAAAAGAAGAACTGAATAAAAATAAAAATGAATGAAAATAAATATTAGATTATGTAACAGCATAAGTTGTAAAATTTCCATCTGAGATCACCCCTTAGCACCACTGATCTTGTAATTTCCGATTTTTAATGCTGTAAACTTTTATATTAAGCCTTTCAAACGTATATGTGTTTTTCCAGGTGATTAATTAAGTTGACTGAACAGCAAAATGCATTTACCTTGACAATAAGGTCAGGTGGTTCACTTTACCCAACTGAAAAACAGCAGTGGGGATAAGTGGCTAAGCACAATCATTTTTTTTGATGCTACTTATAAACTTTTTTATAAGGTGACCTGAGACAATATTTGGTGTAACTGATGCTTTTATGGTCAAACTACCCCTAAATGCATTGTGATAAAGGTTAGCGAGCCAGAAAACTAATGTCATTATCTAATAGTTATATTGTCCTCCAGACATAGATGTGAAAACTGCAGTAGGACGATGCATCAGCAGAAAATGTATTTCTCTTTTTCTGGCATTTGGCGGCGTTCTTTTCTCATGGGTGCCTTTTGTCTTTTCTCAAATTTTGCACTCCCTTTGTTTCCTTCTCCATTTTCTGATTCCGTTTCTCCCTCTTCTTTGGTGATTCACAATAATCACAATTAATAATCTTTAGAAAAATAAATAAATGCTCTCACAAAACATGCATGCTTATGTTTATGTTTTGGAAATGCAAAACATAAATCATTTATGTTTTGCATAAATGGTGCCTCATTTATACAAAACGGTTGCTGAATGGGAAGGTCTAGAACTGAATGTCTTCAAGATTTCTCACTATGTTATGAATATAATGAAAACAGTGATATCTGTTGTTATTATTATTACTCTCATTAAATATTCTGTCCTCCAAATATGCATGAATTGGGAAACACATTCTCAAGGGAGAATATGTTTTCATTCCCTTGAGAATGATGCACTGGCTGTCACTGTTTTAGGAACTGGGGTCTCATTGTCCCTCTTCTTTGCTTCCTGTCACAGCTCAGCGGAGCAGAGAAAGCAGAACCAAACATGAAGTTTATATCTGTCAAAACTCACGTTTTACTAATTTTACTGGTTTGTTTCAATTTACACATTTTGCACTTGACAGATTTAAAAGTGCTCTATCAGTTGCCATTTTATTAGCTTAATTTTAAGGCAAACAATTAAGCTCAAGTAATTATTAATTACACATTATAAAAAAATAAGTACCACCACTTTTAAATCATGGTTGGTGATACAAGTGAGTTTTAGCATCACAGTTTTATACATGTTTAGAAACAATAAAAAGAGCAACAGCAAAATGCACTGGTTTCTTTTTACTAATTTGGAAGAGAAGAAACAAATAATATGAATTGAGTTGATATAATCGAGTTGATCGACACCCATTTTGTCTGATTTGAAGAAGGTGGGGGAGCTATTTGACCTTTGATGACCTCTAGAAATATGTTTAGAAGATATTACCTCTAATATCTTTAGAATGATAGCGGCACAAACAAAAAATCTTTGCTGCACAAACCAGCACAAACGTAGCACAAATGTTTGACACAATTTTGTCTGATTTGAAGAAGTTGGGGGAGCCAACTTCACTCAGGTTGCCAGCCTTATTTAGATACAATTTTTGAGTCCTCTGCCAATTTCTGTTCTTTCTCTAGACTCCTAGCACACCTCCCCACCATGAGATGGAGCCAATGTTAAAAAAAAAAAAAAGTTAATGTAATTGAATTAAGTGGGTCAAACTCACTTTATTTACATTTCTTTAACATACCAACTTAATGAATTGATGTATTATTTAATTTAATATGTGAATAATTAAATCCATGCAATTAAAAACACAGAAATTGTGTTTTAATAATTAAATACATCTTTTTTTTTGTGCTTGATCCTATTACTTCCTCACAGAAGTGCCACAAGTTAACCTCCTCTGGCCACATTTTTTTACTTTATTTTCATTATGTTGTGTTGCCACACACCCCTTTCACTTCAGTAAACTTTTTTTGAAAAAAGACAAGAGTGCATCTGAAAGAAGGAACTAAACCGATACATAATAAGGAAAAGGTCAAAATCCAGATGGGGATCGTTTTGTCGGTGCATGTAATTTAAGGAAGTCTCAAGTGAGATAGAACAATCATCCTTTCAGTCCTCATTTCTCTATTTTAGTTCTGGAGACTGAACATGAACATCTGAGGACAATAAGTGAGTATCGAATACATTTATTAATCTCGTACCAACTGATAAATTTAAAAAAAAGTTTCATTAACTTCCCATGTTTTCATGAAAATAAAACATTTATCTTTTAATTAAATTTAAGTTTGTCATTTAGATATGTGCAGGATCATTGGTCATTACTTATGTAATGATATTTACTGTTAGTAGGAAAACTCTGACAATGAAATCATGAGATATTTATTTTGGACATATGTGTCATAAAATGTTTAAACATGCCTATTAATGTCATAAAGTTACACATAAAATGTGTTTAACATTTTTTTAACCTTCAGGCTTTGCTAACTTCTACACAAGCTTCACAATGAGATTTTAAAGACAGGAAAACATATTCATATTTCTAAATTTAGAGTTAAATAAAATTTCTCTAGGTTAATTCCAGTCTTTCACATCAGCCCTGTTTAATCGGCTTCTATCAAACTTTAGTTCTTTGCCTATAAAGTCTGGTTCTTAGGCAAATTTGTTATGATAAATTTCATTCTGACAAATGGTTCTCATGATAAAATCCAGTTAATGATCTTTTGGAGAAAAAAAAATGACACTGTTTGTATTGTCAGGATAATTATTTGTTTTGTTTTGGTGGTGGGGGGGTTTACTATTTTGTTGGCATTAATTTTGTTGTCATTTTATAATTTTATCACATTATAAAAATGTGATAAAATGGTTTAAAAAAGAGAAAGTCTAGTTTGTTAGACTGCACAATCAAACTTGATGCGGACAAATAAATAAATAAATAAACTCTGGTCTGCCTAAAAATCACAAGCGGGCCTGAGACCGCTCCAAAAACAGGACGCAGACTGCAGCGCAGGGCATTATGGGTAAATGCATCCAAAACAAACATATTAGAGGAAGAAATGACTGTTGGTCTTTTATCAAAGATAAAAAAATAAATTGTACAACCACTAAAATCTGACACTATTCCATTTTTGTTTACATTTTGCAAAAGAAAAAGTTGCGTTCAGTGTTTTCTTCAGAGGTTTGCGTGTTGTTTCCTTCAGTGTCTTGTGGTGCAGCGCCACCACAGGTGAGGAGGGGAACAGCTTTTTCAATTAGTTCGGTTCGTTTTACTTTGTGCACTGTGAAAGAGAACCACAACCGCTGAAAATGTTGCAATTACTGCAATTATTAATGAAAAATGTATTGCTTATTGTGCTCCACAGATGATCTCCGTAACAAACTCATAAACTGAACAAGCATGGCTTCGCTTTCAAATTTCATTCTGAGACTTTTCTTTCTCCTTCTTCACATTGATCTCTCTCTGACGTATTCACTGAAAAACTGTTCAATACTTTATGAGGACAACCCGTCCGCTGGTGTTTCTGTGGACTGTGTGAACAGGAACCTTGTTTCCATCCCTGACGACATTCCCAAAGAGGCCGTTTCTATCGAGCTCAGGCGAAACAACATTCCGTCAATTAAAGATGATTTTCATGGCATGTCGAGGCTGAGATATCTGGGACTGAGGAAAAATAGCATCACTTCTGTGGATGATGGATGTTTCAATGATTTGGTTTCATTGGAAACACTTACGATGAGAAACAACAACCTCTACACCCTGACTGCAAACATGTTCCAGGGTCTGTCTAATCTCACCACGCTTGATTTAAGCTATAATGGTATTTGTTTCATTCATGGCTCTGCCTTTCGGTTCCTGACTAGCTTAAAAGTTTTGAACTTGGATTATAATGTGCTAAAAAACACTGCTGACATTCAGCCCATCCTTCAGCTCCCACAGATACAGACGCTCAGCCTTAGATGTAACGATCTGTTGTCCTTTGAGAGCAAAAACTTCCTGCTGAACAAATCCTCAAGTTTACAGCAGCTGTTTATTTCTGGTGACTCCCTGAGAAAGTTCAGCATCACATCACCTATCTTCCCTTACCTTCAGGTGGTAGAACTTTCAACATGTTCACAAGGAACCAAACTAAAATGGGACATATCTGACAAAATGTTACTAGAGAACATAACTCAGTTTTATGTTGATGAGGACGTACTTTCCTTTCAAGGGGTCCAAAACGTCATGCAGAATCTCATCTCACTGAGACATTTTAAAGTAAATATGGTGCTCAGTTGGATAAAGAGAGGACTGTTAACTATTGTCTGCAAAATTCAATCACTGAGGAGGCTGGATTTGTTCTACAACAATATGAACAACGTGACTTCGAAACTTGCACCTTGCTCTCAGCTCACAGAGCTTTACCTCCAGGACACTCATTTAAATGAACTGACAAATGGTTCAATACAATCGATGAAGATGCTGCAGGTCCTAAATATGAGCGACAACAAGCTCACTAGAGTTTCATACGACATTAGGAGCCTCTCCTTCCTTAAGATCTTGCACTTGAGTAACAATTTTATCTCAAAGTTGGACTGTGAGGATTTTGAGAACACAACCCGTCTCGTGGAGCTTAATCTGAACACAAACAAGATTCCAAGTTTGGAGAGATGCGTTTTAGAGCATCTTACTGAGCTAAAGCATTTAGATCTGGGTTCCAATAAACTGAGTGCTTTTGGAGACACATTTAAAGTCGCCCTGCATAAGCTCGAGTTCTTGGACATGAGTGAAAATGATATACATGAAGAATTATCTTCAAATACTTTTGAGGGTTTACAGTCCCTAAGACATTTAAAAATGGTAAGTGATGATATAATATTGATTGAAACATTTCCAGAATTGAGAAACTTGGTGGACCTAAATGTCTCATTCCCATCTGGGTATAAACCTGAACTTCAAGGATTGCAGCGCTTGGAAAGTCTTACCGTTTACTTTGGAAAAGGTTTTACTTTTAAAAATACATATCAAAACAAACATGGTGGCTTAAATGATTTAAAGTTGTTAAAATCTCTCACAGTGATCTGCTGCAAAGACTTGCCCTGTTATAAGAACCTAAAGGAAATGCTTCAAGCTATGGGACATCTTGAAGCATTCGAAGCTGTGGATGTGTTTGAGGTAGCTCCAGATGTAGATACATTTCAGTTCAACCCCCATCTCAGCAGCCTGACATTAACAAACACTGACATGTCCGATCTAAAACCTGAACTGTTTCGACCAATCCCAAACCTGCAGAGACTGGATCTTACCAACTCAATGCTGAGATCTATGGACTTTTTGCTGCAGGCCAACCTTTCTGCTCTCAAATATCTGAAACTGACAGACAATAAAATTATTATGATCAATGAGGCTGTATGGGAAAGCTCTCCCATCTCTAACATACTTAGACCTGAGCTTCAACCTGTTCACCTGTGAATGCTCAAATGCAGGTTTCATCCAGTGGGTGAAGACCAACAAGCAGACACAGGTGGTAGACGCTTTTCAATATCAATGTTCCTTTCCTGTCAGCAAAGAAGGAACCTTGCTACTAGATTTCCATGCACAGTCCTGCTTTTACAACGTCAACTTTCTCTGCTTTATTTCCACCACTTGTTCAGTCGTTCTAACTCTCCTCACATCCTTGGTTTACCACTTCCTAAGGCAGCATCTAGTCTATGCATTCCACCTCTTCCTGGCCTTTCTCTACGACACCAAACGGAAGAAGAAGAATGATGGTCATCAGTTTGATGCCTTTGTGTCCTATAACGTGCATGATGAGGACTGGGTTTACAGAGAGATGATTCCAGTGTTGGAGGGACAGCAGGGCTGGAGACTCTGCCTGCACCACAGAGACTTCCAACCAGGTAAAATCAATTCTTCTTCAGTTTGTGTTACAAACTTATTAGACGTAACGCAGAAGATTTAAACCTGGAGTACGTATGACACTACAACATGAGATAGGTAATCTGAAATAAATCTGTGCTAACTACAAATACAAAGTTTGGTTAGAACAACCAATCAGAGACAGGAGGAGGATCTTAGCGATGTCAATCTCCCTTGTGTATGCGCATAAAATAAGTTCAGACAAGCTAATAATTTATTGATCTTCAAAAGGGGGAAATGTGTTTTCCCCAGCATAATAATAAAAAATATATAGATAGTATTGTATGATGCAAGCTAATATGCTGTCAAAAAAAATTGTATGTGTTCATTATAGGTAAAGAAAGCTCTTTTTAAAGCCCTTTGTACTCCACTATATGAAAACAAAAAATATAATTTTGTTTTCTGTTTCATATTATACTGTCACAACACTGACAGTTTTAGCAAATAAGTAAATATTCATTTAAAAAATGCTTTAAATAAAAATACAATCACATTTTACAATTTACAGTTGGGTAGCTTGGAAAATATCCTGAAAACATTTTAAATTGATATTTAAACAAACAGGCCTTTTTGGGTGAGTGTCTCTTCAAAACACAGCTGATTTACTGCAGTTTGGTGCCCACAGGTAAACCCATCATAGAGAACATCACTGATGCCATTTACTGCAGCAGGAAAACCATCTGTGTGATCAGCCGCAGCTACCTGCAGAGCGAATGGTGCTCAAACGAGTTTCAAATGGCCAGGTGAGGATAAGTGATTAGATATTATTCAGACAGGTAGAGAAAAAAAATAAGCATTGCATTGTGGGCCATGTTTCTGAAATGGTTGCCATGTTATGACTACTGAGCAAAGTTTTTGGTTACTAAAAGAAGAAGGCAGATATAATGAGATTAACAGGCAAGCAGATGTAATCTGATAACACTTATCAGAGAATAATTTAATCTCTGCTGTAAATACCTTCAAACGTTTCTCAAACTAAACTGTACAATACGGAACATAAGATAAAAATTAACCTCCAATGATGGCAAATCTTAAGATAATCTTTACTGCAAAGTGGAGGGCAGCATTTTCTCAGGTGATCTTTGTCTAATAATTCAATTTATCCGATGATCTGAAACATATGTGACCAAAGGCAAAAGGATAAATTATGTTTTCACAGCTGCTGAAAAGCTTTCTATTTAACAGTAATAATTTGGAAAAATATCTGTAGCATGTATTTTGTATGCAGGTCTTACATTATAAGAAAGCATAAAAGCTGAGTCATGTACTCCGTTGAGTGAATAATTTAATTGTCTTCAGTTTTTCTTCTGTCTGGTTGCAGCTTTCGCCTGTTTGATGAGAAGAAAGATGTTCTGATTCTGCTGTTTCTGGAGGAGATTCCTGCTAATCATCTGTCTCCATATTACCTGATGAGGAAGGTGGTGAAGAAACACACCTACCTGAGCTGGTCTCAGGCTGCACAGCATCCCGGGAATTTTCTGGAAGAACGTCCAGAGAGCTCTACAGGCAGGGGGCGCTATCGCTGAACCGGAACTGGCAGGACGCTGAAAGAAGCAGCCAAATGGAAGTTTATTGAGAAAGTTTGCAGCATAAAATCAAGAAAAGGGAGGAGAGGAAAGTCACTTTGCTTTTGGAGGCTTTGTATGAAAAAGCCACAAGTTAAAATTAATATTCAGGAAAAAAAAAAACTTTCTGATTTATCTAAACTCCAACCGGGAAATGGCAAAAGTTTTACTTAAACCTACTTTATCTTTCTGAAAAAGACTCTTCAGAATATCATTAATTTAATGCAGAATACTTACTTTAATGTCACTGCACACTCATAAAATATGAAATTTGTAGTTATTCGAAGCCATTTTCACCTGGATCTATTAGTTAATTATGAGAACCATTTTCTTTAATGATGCCTTTTAGTTAAGATCTTTGTGTTAATGTTTTACTTACATTAGGTTTCAGAAATTATATGTTTGTCAATAAAGGTAATTTTGATTGTCTAAGGTAGAAAATAAAGGTAGACAGAGAATTGTCTGACTCTAGAATAAACGGCCTTTAGTGCATTTTCATAAATTATTTGGGTCATGGATATTAATTAAGTAATTCACATAAACCACAGTTAATAATGTTTGCTTCTGTAAAAAGTGATTTTTACTAAGTAAAATTCATTTTGATACGAATGCTGTTAAATTTAAAAACAATTATAATGCATAGAAAATATGAATTTGTCTTTTCTTAGTTGTTCCTGAAGGTTCAACAGCGCCCTCTAGTGTCTGGTTTATTTACTGCAATGTAAATATGTAAACTGTTCACTCCACATTTTCAGGTAAATTAAATAAGACAATGTGAATAATTACTACTGGCTGTCTGTTACTTTCAATCAAATATTTTTAATTGTTTTGTAGCTTTTTTATATATCATCTAATGTGGGATATAAGAGGGAGGTTTGTCCCCAAAAGTTATAAGACAACAAATCACACATTTTCAATGATCCAGATGTCTACTTTAGAGTGAAGTTTATTTTGAAGCAAGATGGGTAAATATGTGTATTTCATCTTTATTTCTCTTTATACAAACTGATAGGTTTAGTTTGAATTTTTACCTCATTCATGTGAAGAGGAACAAATACAATAAACAGAAAAGCGCAGACAGAACAATGAAGTTTACAGAATTTGCATCTTAATGTTTTAAATTCAAAACACTTTTTTGACAGTCCTGACAGATTTCTAAGAGAAATCCGGATCGCTGAGAAAAGAAAATTATCTGCTATACAACAATATGAAACAAAATGTGACTCTTCTGTTTTATTTACAGTGTAAGGAGATAAACATTAAACATTTTCCAAACTTTAGAAATTTAAAGTCCTGGAAGAGTCTGAGACCGCCACACCTGTCACAAATAATAAAAGGTTTATTTATTTAGCTAATTTGTGGTTAAACTTCAAAATATTTACACTTATGGCAAAGGGGTATGAAGTACTGCCACCTGCAGTACTTATTTCCCAGAATGCTTAGCGACATTTTTGTAACCTGACATGAAAATACTTTACATTGATCTGACTCTTGTGTTTGACTAAGGCAAATGTTTATTTTAATGTCCTGTTCACACTAAATGTTTCTGCACTGAATTCCTTGGATCTTTCATAAAACTCATTTTCAGATCAGAAATTTTGTTCATGCCACTTAAAACAAGAATTTTAATTATTTTAAAAATAAAATGGGTATTTCTCTTAACTTCAGATTGTTAAGAGAAATAAATAATACAGAAATGTGGCTCTTCAATTAGGTGTGGGCAGGTTTTTTCTTGCATATTGTGTAATAATTGCTTGGCTTAAATTGCAGCATTAAGTTTAAACTCACAATTCAAGATGAATGAGTTATCAAAAATAAAAAAATATGTTTAGACACTCATTTCTTGTTAGATTAACTTCATGAACTTTAATTTCTAAGTTAAAACTTTCATTTTCAAGTTAAAGCACCGTCAGTATGTTTTACAGTTTATATTTACAATGACTGTTTCGTCATGCAGGGGGTTTACTTGCCTGCTTTCCTCTGTCCACTAGGTGTCACTGTCTGCTAATGGACGCCACATTTCTGGAGTTCAGATGGTTAACATGCATTTATCAAACACTTAAACGTCATTACTCCTATTTAGTATTATAAGTGCGCAGCATTAACCTGCTTTAATGGCAGAATACATTATCTCTACTTCTTATTAACTGAATTTACCAAACATTTGATGCATTTAAACTAAAGTACTAAAAAGCTGTTAGAGGACATTGAACAGGACATGTAGGAAGAGCGTAGCTTCCTTTCTGGTGGTGTTAAGAAGTGAAGTGAAGCAGCTCCTCGGTTCAGACATTTACAGCTTTGGGCATCAAACTGTGAGTACAAATATCAGTTCTTAGCCTAATTTTATCCAACATTAAAGCATCTAATTTTGGTTTTCATTTGGTGTATCCAAAGCTGTTTGGATATGGCAGGCTAGGTTTCCAGGAAGTGATGGCTTTATTCCAGCAGTTTCCACAATAATAAACCAATCAGTTAGTTATAAACAGTCAATAACTGCAAAGTTATTAGTCAATGAGAGGTTCATTTCACCTGAACCTCTCAGGTGAAATGTGAAAGGTCGTTAACTGAACCTGTTTAGTCCCAGTTTATCTCCTGCAAAATAAGTGCATGCATGTCAATCCTTGGACCTCCATCATGTGTAATATTTATACACTGTTACATTAATAATGCATAAATTACATTACATTTTATGTTGGTTATGCTATAATTGTTGCCATGCTTACATTTACTCTTATTTGATACATGTAGGGATAAAATTCTCACTATGCATCAGTAGAAGATTCTTTAAAAAAGGGTTAGATATTTTAGCTTTATTTGTTTATTAAAGTATTTTACTGACTTCCTCTTATACAGACATTCAGTGTCAGTGTAAAGGCAGGAAGTAAAGAGGTCTAATTATATGACCATTCACACTACTACCTACATTAAATATATATTGCTTATAGAGTACACAACCTATCATTTTGTTTTAAAACTGCAACCATAAGCCAAAGAAAAAAAAAATACTGTTAGACCTTCAAGAAGTTACAAAAAATGTCTGACACCAATTGTTGCCAAGGGCTAACCAAAGTGTTATTCTTCCACTGCATTTTTCTTTTGCAGGTGATTATCTTCAAATAATAATCATGGCCTCTGTAAATACTTTATCTTTATACTTTTTTCTTAATCTTTTCTTTCTGCTGCTTCCTGTTAACCCTTTGCTGGCGTTTTCATTGAAAAACTGTACAATACCTTACAAGGAGAACGTCTCTGCTGATGTTTCTGTGGACTGTAGAAACATGAACTTTGTGACTGTCCCTGATTACATCCCTAAAAATACTGTGTCAATACAACTTGGACACAATCAGCTCTTAAATATTAATAAAAAAGACTTTTACGGCATGTCAAAGCTGAAAAGTCTGAATTTAACAGTGAATCAAATTGCTTACGTTGAACAAGGGTCATTTATCGACTTGGTTTTATTGGAGAGACTTGATATGGGAAATAACAAACTTACCAATCTGACAGCCAACATATTTGAAGGCCTGTCCAACCTCACAGTTCTGGTCCTCAGTGAAAACAAGATCCAGCATATTCATGAATCTGCCTTTCAGTGTTTGACCAGCTTGCAAACTCTTGAGATCTTCTATATTCCACTTAACAAAGTTTCAGAAATTCTACCAGTCTTCCATCTCCCACAATTACTTAGACTCAACATAAAATACATCAGATTTACTACTTTTGACACCAAAGATTTCCCTTTGAATCTCTCCTTGAGTCTTGAAGTGTTGGAAATTTCTAGTTTTAACTTGAAAATCTTGAGCATCATAGGGCCAATTTCCCCTTACCTCCAGACAATAGGCTTGTTACTCAGAGACAGGATAGAATCGGTGTCATTTGACAAAAGTTTACTAAAGAACATAACAAGCATGGATGTTTTCACAGGATTTGATTCTTTTGAAGGAATGCGTGAAATTCTGGGAAGTGTTGAAAGACTGAGAGAACTAACGTTTGAATGTGTGGACGATTGGATTGCAAATGGTCTGCTATCTACAGTCTGCAAAATACAAACACTCAGGAAGCTTACTATTTCCCTAACCCATTTTGACAATTTTACTACTGACCTTGCATCGTGCGCCCAGCTCAGTGAACTTAACCTGGAAGATACTATCATGCATAAACTGTCAAAAGGTTCAATGCAATCAATGAAGCAACTGCGATTCTTAAATCTGGGTTACAACTTTCTCCCCAAAGTTCCATATGACATAAGGAGCCTCTCTACTCTTGAGATCCTGATTATGTGTAAAAATGACATCTCCGAGTTGAAATGCAATGATTTTTCCAACACCATACGTCTCAAAGAACTTTACTTGAATGGGAACCGCATAATCAAACTGGAAAGGTGTGTTACTGAAAACCTCGTCAATCTAAAGGTTTTGGATATGAGTAACAATCACCTGAAGAGATTCGGAGAATCTTGCCAAATTTCCTTGCAGAAACTGGAGGCCTTAGATATCAGCAGCAACCCCATAAAGTATCTGGAAACAAATGTTTTTCAACACATGAAGTTCTCTCAAAGAACTGAAGGTGGAAACCTATCATTTTGTAGACGTGCCTTATTTCAGTGGTTTAGAGAACATTGAAAATGTAACAATCTACTTACATACAGACAGGACTTTCCAAAGTCTTCAATCAAACAATGACAATCCCTTCAGTGATACTAAGACAATGAAGCAGCTAACTTTAATTGGAAGCAGCAATACCCAATGGATGCCCTTACATACAATTAGGGAAATGCTCAAAGCTTATGGAAATTTGGGAACCGTTACGGTTTTGAATATCTTTATAAATTACTACGAAGTGGAAACATTTGAGCTGAACCTCCACCTGAAAAATCTGACCTTATCATTGACGGATTTGTCCTACATCAGTTCTAAATTTTTCCTACCACTGCCAAACCTGCAGAGCCTGGATCTCTCCAAGTCTAAACTCAGGTCTTTGAATTTTCTGGTCCAGGCCAACCTTTCTGCGCTCAGATATTTGAACCTATCTCACAATGAGATCAATGTTATTAGCGAGACAGTCTTCCAGTCTCTACCCTCGCTGAGATTCTTGGATCTAGACAACAACCCGTTCTCATGTGAATGCTCAAACGCAGGCTTCATCCACTGGGTAGTGACCAACCCCCAAACCCAGGTGGTAAACGCTCATCAGTATAAATGTTTCTTTCCTGCGGACAAACAAGAAGGCTTGTTACTAGAATTTGATGTTCAGTCATGTCGAGACGATGGCAGCTTTCTTTACTTCATTTCCAGCTCTTGTCTGGTTGTTCTGACTCTCCTCACATCCTTCGTCTATAACTTCCTGAGGTGGCATCTCACCTACACCTTCCACCTCTTCCGGGCCTTTATCTACGACAGCAGGAAGGGGAGAAAAAAAGACCCTCATCAGTTTGACGCCTTTGTGTCCTATAACATCCATGATGAGGACTGGGTTTACAGGGAGATGCTCCCAGTGTTGGAGGGACAGCAGGGCTGGAGACTCTGCCTGCATCACAGAGACTTCCAACCAGGTAAACTCTGTATTTACCCATTGGGACGTTACATCACGCTTTCCATGACTACGCCCCTCCGCCATGACGGACGTCAAAACAACCAATGCTAGTCTAAAAACAGACATCTGTAACCTAATATTGCCTCTGTTCAGACTGTCATGAAAAGATCAGATACAGGTCGCCTTAAGACAAAAAAGTTGGAATTGGGTCACTTCAGGCTGCAATGTGAACGCATACGTGACAAATATCTTTTATAAAAGTTACATACTGCAGCTTTAAACACAACCAATTTCTCATTTACATTTTGGTATTCCTTTCATTTCCTGCCATGAAAAACTTCAATCAAATAACAACTAATGCATCTGTAAACAGGTAAACCCATCATAGAGAACATCACTGATGCCATCTACGGCAGCAGGAAAACCATCTGTGTGATCAGCCGCAGCTACCTGCAGAGCGAGTGGTGCTCCAGAGAGATCCAGATGGCCAGGTGGGGGCGCTGTCATAGAATCATGAAAGGGTAAAAATTCTGTCTTCAAGAAAAGACAGAATTTCTTGAAGACAGAAATTCTACCATCTGTCTTGGGAAAAATGTTTTTTTTTCCCCCAAAAAACATGGGAAAAAAATTTATTTTATGCAGTTAGTTATGGATAATCTGAAATTGTAAATGTCTGCAAAGGATAGGTAAGAGCAAAAATATGCTCTTACCTGCATTTTACATGGAGGTCGTTTTTGCGTAATCAAATTTCTAGCGCTGCGATTCACAGGCGACACCTACAGGCTGTTCTAGAAAACCTGAGATGTGTTATTTGAGAGAACTTTCAGCCAAATTATTATAATTTTAGGTTGAATTTAAATGTATCTTTGTTTCCACTACTGCCACCTGCTGACAAGGTGTAGGTATTACAGTACATTTCATTGTTAGTTCGCCAGATGAAATAATAGTCTGCCGAAGGAGGGAGCAATTTAACAAAGTTCCCCATCACAGACGCAAACTATAAAGTGTGATACTATTCAAATCAAATCAAATTTTATTTTTATAGCACATTTCAGCAACAAGGCAGTTCAAAGTTCTTTCCATCATAAAAACACACTAAAAAAAAATCAACAATTTTCTTGATTACATTTTTACATTTACATTTTTAATTAACTTTTTTACAGTACATTTTCCCAAATGCTATCCAACATCAAAATGTTGGTTAGAGTTTCATTCTTAATGTTTCAAATGAAACTCTAAACAGTTGGATTTAAAGACACTCAGTGTTTCAGCTGTTTTACAATTTTATGGAAGTTTGTTCAAGAAGAGCTGAGTGGTCTGGAAGGTCGATTTTTACGTTTTTAATATTTTGTTTTGCAGCTTTCGCCTGTTTGATGAGAAGAAGGATGTTCTGATTCTGCTGTTTTTAGAAAACATTCCTGCTCATCATCTGTCTCCGTATTACCGCATGAGGAAGCTGGTGAAGAAACGCACCTACCTGAGCTGGCCTCAGGCTGCACAGCATCCAGGAGTTTTCTGGCAGAACGTCCAGAGAGCTCTGCAGACAGGGGGCGCTGTCGCTGAAAACACGGACCTGCTGACCGGACCGGCAGGAATTTGAGAAATATACAGAGGCTGTTAATGTAACTTAAACATTAAGAATGAAAAAAAGAAGTCAAGTTACACATCATGTCATTATAACATTTAAAAGCCAGATTGGCTGTAAACATTGTTTTATGTTTATCGTTGTTTTTCCTTTTTCCAGGGTGAAAAAGAAAAAATGTCTCTTTAAGAACATTCATGATCTTGGTTTACATAGTTATTACTTAAAGCTTCTGATGACAATTTTAATGTTTTTGCATTAACTATTTTTATATTTTTGCTTTGTATTTAGTACAATTTTTCATTAATTTTCTAATTGCAAACAGAACAATAAATAAAAAAACCCAATGAAAAGTTCAGTGGTCTTTGCAATGTAAAGTTTTTAAAGAAGTTGTTGCTAAAATGAATGCCGTGGGCAGAATTTAAATTTGTACTTTTTTTCTCAGTTCCTTAAATGAAAAGAGGAAGAACGAATCTGTAAATAAAACTTAAGTTACCACATACATTTATGGTGTGTGGTTGTTGTCCAGAATTCATCCTTCTGTTGATTGAACTTTTAAGTCTGAATAATATGTAAATAAATGAGAAAAATTAAAAACAAATATCTTTGAAAATGACAAGATTGAAAAATTTGTACTGCAATATCAAATTTTCTAGTCAACTATTCAGTGGTTTAGTTGCGTTTCTGCTAAAAATTTATAATATCAAAAAATCCCCAGTTAGAAGCAGAAAATCACATTTATTTCAGGCTGCACTAAGGCGTCTGTCAGGGATGGCATAGGGTTGCAAGGAGAAGCAAACGCTAACAGGAGAGAAGGGAAAACAAACCATAAAAAAGGACGATTAAACACTAGAAATAAATAATGAAGACGATCTAACACTAAGAGCAGACTGAAATAATCAAAGAAAAATCATAAAAACAACCCAAGAACCTGACAGTGCAACTTAACAACACCTCTACATTTGTTTTTACGCTAAATTTGTTCATATTCCATCCAAATATTCACACTGATAAGCAAACAACTTGAAATACTGTCCAGAGTGATTTGGTCTTCATTTGAGGGTTTCAGCGAAATAAAAGAAGTTACACAGAGCGAGCATACGATAAGACATGTGGCTTCCTGTTTGTGCATTTAAAGACTGAGACATGACACAAATCTAGAAGGAAGAACCTCCACTGCCAGGTCAGAATAATGCAACGCAGACATCAAATGTGAGTAGTAGAAACAGTTACTCTTCTTCTCATTATCAGCAAAAACAATGGCCTTTTAGGTGCTAAACTGAAGTTCTTTTAGATGAAGTTGTTGTTCTTGTTAAGAAGAATATACCGAAGCTGCAAACAACCATAAGTAAAAACAAACAACAACAAAAAGAAAGTTCAATTTTGAACAATTTTCAGCATCATATATAGTGAAAAAGATCCTTTTAAGAGTTGAAAGAGGTTATTGTGGATGCCAGCCAACCAACCATTTATCTTTTGATAATTTTTATTCACCACGTTGTTTATAGTTAAGATGACGAGTCTGAATGGAGCAGCTTTTCCTCTAATCCTCAGCATTGCTCTGCACTACTTTGCATATTCTGTATGTTTATATGGCTAACACTATTTTCATAAATACAGACATTCTGGTGCTCTGGAGGTCTTCTGATTTGTTCAGTCATTTTTCACCAGTTCTGTAACTCGTTCTATGTTTTGTCTTTGACATAAATGTGTAAAGATTATAAAATTAGGAGTAGATTTTTAACAATTTTATTTTTTTTTTGATGGAGTTCCATCAAGATGTGACAGTTTCCTATCTATTTAGTTTCTCTTTTATGAGTTTTATTCACTTTTCAAAAATAAATTTTATGTTTTGTGCTAATAATGAGTCATGTAAATCTGGACTAATTAGTTTTAAACTGCCATCTCCTGTTTTGTATTTATTCTAAAGTATTGCTACAGTAACTAGAGTAAAATTTCTGGATTCTCTACCCACTTGTTTAAGCTAAACAAGTAAATTTAACCAGAAATTCACCAGTCACAGAAACACGGCTGCAGATTTTGTTAAAGTTCAGACGTTTTTATTAAAAAACTGAAATAGATTTTTTTGCCTGATATTATTTTTTGTTACTTATTGTCTTTTTATCCTTGAAATACCAAAGTTTCCATAGAACTTTATATTGTTGTGCAGATGATGGGGTAATGATTGATAATTTGATCAGTTACTCGGTACTTGTGTTGACTTTTTACCAAATATTCTTTTCTTACTTTTACTTGAGGAAATATATGTTGATGTAGTGCTACCATCTCTATCTTACATTTGTGTATGTTTTGCATGCAGGTAATTATTCTTGAACGACATTGTCAACCACCTCAATCTAAAGAAATGGCCACTGCCAGACATCTGTCTTCATGCTTCGTTCTGCAGATTCTCATTCTTGTTGTTTATTTCAATTTTTCACTTCCTTACGTACTGAAAAAATGCGTTGTCCGTTACCAGGAGAATCCCTCTGCTGATATAGCTTTGGACTGTGCAAACAGGAAAATCGAAAACATCCCCAAAGACATCCCCAAAGATGCAGTTTCACTGAACCTGAACAACAACTGGATGAAGAAAATTAATGAAGGAGATTTTTCTGGCATGTCAAAGTTGAGAACTCTGGATTTAACATCAAATCAAATTGCTCATGTGGGTCAAGGGTCTTTTATTGGTCTGATGTTTCTACAAACTCTCTGCATGGGAAATAACAAACTTGATGTTCTGACAAGCAACATGTTTCAGGGTCTGGACAAACTTACTGTTCTTTTTCTCAACAACAACGGTATTGAGGTCATTCATACAACAGCATTCCGGTTCCTCACTAGCTTACAAACTCTAGATTTAGGAAACAATAGGCTTCGACAGATCACCGACATTCAGCCTGTCCTTCAGTTACCTCAAATCACTGTGCTTGGACTTAAATGCAATGGGTTTTCTTCCTTTGAGACCAAAGACCTGCAGCTGAATCAGTCGTCAAATCTGAAAGAGTTGGATATTTCCGGTGATTCCCTGATCGTTTTCAGTATCTCTACACCCGTCTTTCCTTTCCTCCAGAAAATAGAGATCTCTATGTGTTTTTGTTATAAAGACCTGGAATGGGAAATCCCTGACAAACAGCTACTGAGGAACATATCGTATTTATATCTTGGGAGGTCTATTCTTTCTTTCGAAGGGATCACAAAAGTCCTGGAGAGTCTTGACTCTTTAAGCCATCTAAGGCTGGAAGCCCTGAAGATGCATCTTTATGAAGGACTGTTATCCACAATTTGCAAAGTACCAACACTGAGGAAGCTGGATTTGTTTAACAGTCATATCAACAATTTGCCTATTAAACTTGAACTTTGTTCTCAACTCACAGAGCTTAATATCAGAAAAAGCGATGTAGACGAACTGCCTCAAGGGTCACTGGGGTCGTTGAAGCATCTCCAATCGCTAAACGTTTGTGACAATCAGCTCACCCAAGTTCCACATGATGCGAGAAATCTCAGCTCCCTTGAGATCTTAAATCTGAATTACAATTACATATTAGCGATGACCTGTGAGGACTTCGAGAACGCAACACAACTGAGAGAACTTCACCTGAAGAGAAATCGCATTAGCCAAGTGAATGACTGCGTTTTTCTAAATCTTGAAAACCTAAAGCTTTTGGATCTGAGTTTTAATCAACTGATGACTTTTGAAAACATTTTCTTGCCAAAGGTTGAAATTTTAAACATAAACCACAATGAAATAGCTTTCCTAAAGGTGCTTGATTTTCTTGGTTTCCAATCCCTGAAACAGTTGGATGTAGGAACAATTTTCTTTGATGAAATGACACAAAGTTCATTTCATAAAGTCAATAAACTGGAGAATATTATTTCATCTCCTGACGAAATATTGGAATTAAAGCTCTTGGAAAATCTAACAATAGAATTGAACCCTCAAAACCGTTTCAGCAGTTTTCAAACAAACTATTCTAGAGATATTGTCATCTTTAGATCAATGAAAAGATACACAGCAATATGCAAAATTTATTGCTTTCCGCATCAATTAGCAGATATACTCTGGTCTATGAGATATTTGGAGAATTTTACAGCTGTCAATATCTTTCATGAAGCTCCTCCTGTAGGCATGTTTTTGTCCAATCCCTTTCTCAAGAGTGTGACATTCGCAGAGACTGATTTTTCAGACGTGGGTCCAGAACTCTTCCTTTCAATCCCAGACCTGCAAAGTCTTGAGCTTTCCAAATGCAACATCAGCTCTTTGGGTTTTCTGGTGAAGGCCAACCTTTCAGCACTCAGATACCTGAAACTGACTGACAATGAACTTGATATGATTAATGACGCTGTGTTCAAGTCTTTCCCCTCCCTCACGTACTTGGACCTGGACAACAACCCGTTCACCTGTAACTGCTCAAATGCAGGCTTTATCCAATGGGTGAAGGACAACAAGCAGACACAGGTGGTAAACGCTCATCAATATAAATGTTCCTCACCTGTGGATAAGCGAGAAAGTTTGTTACTGGAATTTAACGTTCATTTGTGCTGGGATGATGGCAGATTTTTCTACTTCATTTCCAGCACTTGTTTGGTTGTTCTGACTCTCCTCACATCGTTCATCTATAACTTTCTGAGGTGGCATCTCGCCTACACCTTCCACCTCTTCCTGGCCTATTTCTATGACAGTCAGAGAAGGAAAAAGGAAGTCCTTCATCGGTTTGACGCCTTTGTGTCCTATAACGTCCATGATGAGGACTGGGTTTACAGGGAGATGCTCCCAGTGTTGGAGGGTCAGCAGGGCTGGAGACTCTGCCTGCACCACAGAGATTTCCAACCAGGTAAATAAAGTCTTTTCACTTTTTTATTTTCGTAACAAAACTGTTGAATGACTGATGTGGTGCTGCGACAGACTGGCGACCTGTCCAAGGTGGAAAATTACCCGTTTCAAAACTCTTCCCCTGGCCTTCACCTAGTGACCCCAGAGAAGTCCACCCCTTTACCTAGCAACCTCAGGCAAAGCCCAGCCCGTCACCTAGCAACGCAATCCAAGTCCTGATCATGTGCTGCACTATGTCTGCTGGAAAAGACAAGTGAAATGTTTTGTTTTATGCTCCTGGCTCACCATTCAGAAAGCATTTGATGGATTCTTGTTTTTTGTGCAGGTGACTTTTCAAAGATGTACGGCCGTATAGCTGCAAATCTGTTGGCAGCCATTTTTAAATTATGACTGTCAGATAGAAAACTGCTGCTAGGTGGTCACAAATTTACTAGTAAACTTCAGTTAATAAGTGAAGGGAAAGTTTTGCACCAGGAAAAAATGTTTGTTTCATTTTAATTGCGTCTTTTAGAAAATAAAATTACTTTTTTTTCTTTTTTTATCTAAGTTAACATTCTTGGTGGATGTTGTGATATTTCCTTAAAACAAATATAATTTAAAAAAAAAAAAACAATGACTATATATTAAACATAAATCTTTCATCAGGAAATTAACTTATATGTTAGTGATGTCATAAATTTATGACATCATCAATGGAAGGTGTTAATGACAATAACATAAAAAAAAACAATCAATTAATTGTTTTTACCTGTCAATTTGTGTGTTTAGCAATGCTCTTTGTGTTTGTTAATATCCTGTATTTGGAAATGACACAAAATCCACATGTGGCTCCACAGGTAAACCCATCATAGAGAACATCACTGATGCCATTTATGGCAGCAGGAAAACCATCTGTGTGATCAGCCGCAGCTACCTGCAGAGCGAGTGGTGCTCCAGAGAGATCCAGATGGCCAGGTGGGGGCGCTGTCTCTTTTTATAAACAACAAGAATATAGAGTTTTATATGCATCACCAACTAAATGAATCCAGATTTTCAAATTGTAATGTGGGAACTTAATAGAAGAGGATACAAGATGCTTTTAACTTATACGAAAGAATCTGTGGGCATCTTGCTGAAAAACCTTTCAAAGTTAAAAATAATGCATGTTTTACTTAAAGAATTATATGCTCTAAAAAGTCCAAAGTTTTTGTTCCTGGAACCAAAACTGTCAAATTTAAATAACTCGTTCAACACAAATATCATTAAATTCCTTCTTTAGTTTCTCCTCCTCAATAAGCAAAATTTTAATGAAATCTATAAATCCTTAAAGATCCGAAAAATTAAAACGGCTTTGCGCTGCTGCTTTTATTAAAAGAAAAACACAATTTAAAAATATTTGGAGTCGTCAGTTGATTTCTGGTGGCCAAATGTTTACAGATCTTGACTTCTAGTCAAATGGCCTCTGCTCTAAGTGATTCCATCTCTATTGTTTACAGCTCATGAAAATTAAATATATATTAGATATACACAGATACTGAGATTTATTGAAGTGGAGCATCTGATCAATGATTGATGTGGAATACATGCTTTGTAATGTAGTTTTTTCTAATGGCCTTTATCAAAATGCCAAATTTGTAATAATTTTGGCATTAGTTTTTCATCAAATTAGCAATAATTCATAAACAGTCATTGCCAGCTTTAGAACTAATCAATATTCACAAATATTGACAAATGACGTCTCTCTTGCAGCTTCCGCCTGTTTGATGAGAAGAAGGATGTGTTGGTCCTGCTGTTTTTAGAAAACATTCCTTCTCGTCATCTGTCCCCGTATTACCGCATGAGGAAGCTGGTGAAGAAACGCACCTACCTGAGCTGGCCTCAGGCTGCAGAACATCCAGCAGTTTTCTGGCAGAACGTCCAGAGAGCTCTGCAGGCAGGGGGCGCTCTCGCTGAAAACACGGACATGCTGCCCTGAGAAAATGTAAAGATTTGTGAGATCACAGTTGAAATTAGCCATTAATTAACTCTATTTCAAGGTGTTAAAGGGGCAATGCAACGCAAAATGAGTTTTTGTGCTTCACATCGTTTTATGTAATCAAAAATTATACCTGGAGTTTTGTCTTGATTCTTTTATGCGTAAAAAATCCTTTAATCTCCATGGCAACCATTCCGCTGTGCAAAATTCCTGGGTGGACCTAGCTCCGCCCTCAAGGCGCAGCTCCTCCTTGGAGCTTCTCATGACTCTCCCCCCCCCAGCTCCTTCATACTTATTTTTTTTTAATTCACTAGTTAGTGCACACAGAACAAACATTGGTGTGTGCAAATTAACCGGATAAGAAAACAAATAACAGCAACAAAAATAAACAAAACAAAAAGGACGATACAGTTCCTTCAGACTAGCCAGCAGCTTTCTGACTGGTCTAATGGAGAAACAGTATCACTGATGGTTTGGCATAGATGTAAATAAATGTCCAACCCACAAGACAATCCTTCAAACACATTCATAAAACTCCCCTAGCCTTATATAGTTAAGAAAGAGCTTGTGAGACAAACTTGTTATATTTGCAAATCAATGTTTGTGATTATGAAGCATAACTTTGCACTGCCGTCATGAAAAACCTCCAGGCGCTGTCTTCCAATGTGCAACAAGTTAGCCTTTGCTCTTTAAGCAGCATACTGCAGTTCACAGTTCTTTTCAGATGCAAAGTGTTGTTGAGTTTTGCTGTCAGAGGAACTGAAAGCTGGTACTTGCTCCTTTTTTCTGACTCACAGTTTCTTGCAGACAGAATTAGACTGCGATGCGTCTGTGCAAACTGGAAGTCACACATCTCATCGGCTTTCTGCGATGTTCCACTTTCTGACTGCGAGGAGGATTTCTGCTGAAGTTAAACCCATTAAATTTACGAGACAAAAGGAGCTCAAACTCAACCTGCCGCTACACCTCGAAAATATTGCATATTTTTTTCTCGTGCAAACACTGTAGATCTTTGAAACTTTAGATACTATTGTGTTGACATGTGGAAGCACAACATATCATGTATACAAAGCAAAATTTACAACTGTGTTTTGTTTTCTGTGCCATCTGTTCAGTTATATCTAGTGTATTTTTTTATAAGTCTTATTCTCATCATGTAATTTTAGCCTTTGTCTTATTTTACTATTTTATTCTTTAGTTTAAAATAAAATCTTACATTTTCTGATTTCAACTTGTAGGAATTTGTTCCCAAAGTTTGTTCTATTTCGAAGAAAAATGTGAAAATAACCAACAAATGGTTTATTATACAAATAATATGTTGTACTAAGTTATATCCTACATGATTGTGAAGACCGATCAGTTCTTATTGGCAAACTACAGAAACTAGAGAAGTTGGTTGGTGATAAAGGGATGTAGTCAAGAATATTATTGGAAAGTTTGGTGCAGGACCAGAATCTGGTCAAAAAAGGCACAAATTAACCTTTTATTATGACTTTTATTGTGACTGAACACTAGTACTTTTTTTTTTTTTTAAGAAAAAAAATGGTTCCTCTTTTTTATAGAAGTGGCACATTCAATATCTGAGATATTGTGTTACTGAGACAATCACAGTAACACAGCTCACACATCGTCTCTCTTAAAGTGACTGACAGTATTAAAGAAGAGCTTCAGTTCAGTCAGATACAACACAAACTGCTGAGGATCAAACGTGAGTATTGGAAACATTGATATCGCTGAATATCACTATAACATTATTATTTACAAAACTAATTCCAACTATGACACATTCAATTTACGTAAAAGTTGGATTGTTTTGTTTTTTTAAATCTAAAATAAAAACATTTTGATTTGTTTAGATGCCTTTTTGGAAAATTTGGAGGAATTTAGGATTTCTGTGGATCAGATACCAGATAAAAAAAACTCAACAGGAAGTAGGGAGAAATTTCAAAACGCCGTTCACTTTCTAGGAAACAGTGTTGACTTCTGCTTTAGGGTTTGTTTGTTTTTTTGTTTATTTCTCTCGGCTGGAGGCATCATCAGCTTTTGACATAGTTACAGTCCTAAAGCAACTATAACTAGATAATAAGCAGTTCTTCTTCTTAATGCTCATAATCATAAGTAATTCCACAGAACAATTTTGAATATTTTAGTCAACTCTGTGTTAAACTGAATAGGTTAAGTAGTACAGCACAAGACAATGCGATCTACCACTGTTTTTCTTGTTAACTGCCCATGCAAGTGTAGAAAAAAAATGCTGCAACTTTGAGTTCTTCACAAATGCAGAATATGTCACACATCTGCAGGACGTATTGCTGAAATGTGCAGCTCTGACGCCTGGTTTCAAGACGTCCTGCAGCCAGAGAATCACCAGAAACATGTAAACGGGCAGCAGGACCATAACAAAAATGTTATGTTCCTATAGGTCTTAAAGTGTAAAAGCTAAACTTGGAAATTTTTGAAAAGTTACACCAAAGTGGGTGGAGACAAAAAAGATGGCGGAGTGCGAGGATGGAGATGGTTGGAGTGTCAGGATGAAAGAAGCACTGCCCTCAACTTATAGAGGTAGACAGACAAAAATTATACTCAAGTAAGAACAGCAATACTTCAATGTATTTTTACTCAAGGTAAAGTAAAAAGTGGCCTTCCAAGAAATGACTAAAGTAAGAGTAAAGAAGTGCTGAGTAACTGATCAAATTACCAATCACTTAATATCTAAAAATCACAAAACCAGAAGGAAGAAAATATAAAGTGAAGTGGAAATTTTGCTTTAATGTTCAAAGTACAACTTTACAACTACAAATAAATTCTGAATTTGTGTAAATGTCTTTGCAGGCGATCACCGTTGAATGATAAACTTGCAGTTATGGCCACCAAAGGAAGTTTGTCTTCACTCTTGATTCTGAGACTTTTCCTTCTTCTGCTTCATTTTAACCATTCTCTGCTTTATTCTCTAAAGAACTGCACTATACTTTATCAGGAGAATCCGTCTGCTGATGTCTACGTGGATTGCAAAGACAGGAAACTTTTAGCTATCCCTGATGACATCCCTAACGATGCAGTTTCATTAGAGTTTGGTGGGAATGAGCTTCTAAGACTTAAACAACATCATTTCCATGGTTTATTCAAACTGAGGATTCTTGAAATAAGATCAAATAAAATTGCTTCTGCGGAAAATGGATCATTTCTTGATTTGGCTTTTTTAAATACTCTCAACATGGGATGGAACAATCTTATCAGTATAACAGCCAATATGTTTCAAGGACTATCTAATCTTACCCAGCTTGAACTCAGTTTTAATAGAATCCAGTTTATTCATAAAACCGCATTCAATTTCCTTGTCAGCTTGCAAACAGTAGAGTTGAGTGGAAATAAATTCCAACAAATCACTGAAATCCTACCCATCCTCCAGCTACCACGGATACAGAAACTTAAACTGTTACAAAACTCATTATCCTCCTTTGTGACGAAAGACCTGCAGCTTAATTTCTCTTCAAGTCTTAAAGAGTTGCATGTTTCTGGGGATAACATGAAAATGTTTAGCATCACAACTCCAATTCTTCCTCACCTCCAACTTGTAGAACTTTTACCCCCATTGCAGCCGCTTACAATGACATGGTACATATCGGACAAGCATTTTCTGAGAAACATAACACATTTATATCTTGGTTGGAAAGTACTTCTCTTAAAAAATATGAAGACAGTAATGAAGAGTCTCGACTCTCTATCGCATCTGAGCTTAGACGCAACAAGCAGGTGGATAGAGAGACGACTTTTGTCAACAGTTTGTAACATACCGACACTGAGGAGTCTGAGTTTGATGTGCAGTGACCTTCAGAATTTAACTTTTGAACTTGCATCATGCTCTCAGCTCTTAGAGCTCGATTTGTCTTTCGGTCAAATGGATGAACTGCGAAAAGGTTCGATACGATCAATCAACCGACTGCAGTCGCTGAATGTGACTAACAACAAACTCACCATAGTTCCACATGATATAAGAAACCTCGCCTTCCTCGAGGTCTTAAATATGCAAAACAACACAATCCTCACGTTGAGCTGTGAGGATTTTGTGAACACAACCAGTCTTAGAGAGCTGTACCTCAATGGCAATCGTATAACTGACATCAAACGTTGTGTGATTGAAAAACTTCCTAATCTCAGGGTTTTGGATTTGAGTTATAATCTATTAATGACATTTGGAGACTCTTTTGTTATTCCCCTACATAAGCTTGAGATCTTGGATGTAATCCAGAACCCCATAAAAACGCTAGACGTAAACAAATTTTGGCAACTGCAGTCTCTAAAAATGTTAAATGTGGAAACACAGCTTTTAAATAATTTACCTTTTTGCAGGGACTTACAGCTCTTGGACCATCTTACAATATATTTACACCCTCGAGAAAGCTTTAAAACCTCCGTTTCAAACTATTCTGAAATACACCTTGACTCACACTCACCAAAAAGTCTCACACTGATTGCCAAAGACCAACCCACCGACTTTGATACAGTAAAAAAGTTTCTTATGACTGTGACCCTTGCCGAAACGTTTACAGCTACAAACATCTACGGAGACCCTCCTGATGGAAGAACATTTAAGTTTACTCCTCGGCTGAAGAGTCTAACTTTAACAAAAACTGATCTTTTGATTGTAAAACATAAAATGTTCCTACCAATCCCACACTTGCAGACTCTGGATCTTTCCGTGTCTGAGATCAAGTCATTGGATTTTCTGATGCTGGCCAATCTTACGGCACTCCGATATCTGAAATTGACAGACAGTGACATCTCTGTAGTCAACGAGACAGTCTTCCAGTACCTTCCATCTCTAACACATTTGGATCTGAGAAATAACCCGTTTACCTGTGAGTGCTTAAACGCAGGTTTTATCCAGTGGGTAAAGAGCAACAAGCAAACGCAGGTATTCAACGGTCATCAGTATGAATGTTCCTTTCCTGTGTCTAAACGCGGGACCTTCTTACTAGACTTTGACGTCAAGACCTGCTGGGAAGATGGCAGCTTTCTTTACTTCATTTCCAGCACTTGTCTGGTTGTTCTGACTCTCCTCACATCCTTCGTCTATAACTTCCTGAGGTGGCATCTCAAATACACCTTCCACCTCTTCCGGGCCTTTCTCTACGACAACAGGAAGAGAAAGACCATGAAGCCTCATCAGTTTGATGCCTTTGTGTCCTATAACGTCCATGATGAGGGCTGGGTTTACAGGGAGATGCTCCCAGTGTTGGAGGGTCAGCAGCACTGGAGACTCTGCCTGCACCACAGAGATTTCCAACCAGGTGAATAAAGTCTTTTCACTTTTTATTTTTATGGCAATACCTCCACTGATGTGTAGAGGACTGAGAAATGTTGGTGACTTTGTAAACTTTCAGAAACATCAATGTTTAATAATGGGGACATATTATAAAAAATTAACATTTATCTACTTCCATTTGTATTTCTATTGCTTTTAAAAACCTCCCCGATTGGTTTTGGCAGTAAGTTAATGATTTTTAGCGTGTGGAAAATTACCTGTTTCAAAACTCTTCGAAATGTAACGACAGAAATCAGCTGACACTGGCCTTCACCTAGTGACCCCAGAGAAGTCCACCCCGTTACCTAGCAACCTTGGCAAAGCCCAGCCCGTCTCCTAGCAACGCAATCCGAGTTCCGATCATGTGCTGCACTATGTCTGCTGGAAAAGACAAGTGAAATGTTGTTTGGTTTTGTTTTACTAACTATTCAGAAAGCATTTAATGGATTCCTGTTGGATGTGCAGGTGATTCTTCTTCTGCTTATTTGGACTTAAAGTGACAAGACGAAACAGCTGAAAGGAGCTCAAAATAAGCTGAACTGAAAAGACTAATTTCTTTTTAATTAGGAACGATTTTGTGCAAAAAATGTAATGAACATGTTTTGTATAACCAATAGTCTTATCCTAGCCTGTTGAAGGAAGAATAATATATCACGTTTAATAAAACTTTCTAAAATAACTGTAATGTCAGAATGTATCTGAGAATGAAGAATAACCCATTATTAAATGCTAATTTGTTTGCGTTGTTTCAAATATCAACCATTGGTGGTTTTAGATTTGGCCGGTATTACAAGTTGGACGCACAACAACCACTTTAAAAATAAAAATGATTTACTGATCTGACAAATTATACGATGATTTCATAAATGTGTAATTTAAGGGAAGTTGGAAGAGAAGGTGGCCATGACAGTAAGTTTAACTAAGCTACATTGAACTGGAGGCTTTACTGTCATGGAGTCTTTTTAAGATAGAGCTGAAACTACATATGTTGTATCCACAGGTAAACCAATCATAGAGAACATCACTGACGCCATTTATGGCAGCAGGAAAACCATCTGTGTGATCAGCCGCAGCTACCTGCAGAGCGAATGGTGCTCCAGAGAGATCCAGATGGCCAGGTGGGGGCGCTATTCTTGAACTTTATGTTTTCCAAATGGAGAAATCATGAAGATATATTTTTACAACATCTATGCATTGTTTGAGGTTAGAGGGTGGAACGTGTGAGTCTTGTTTGACTAGAGCTAAACTAACATCTGTACTTTTTGGTGTTTGCTTTGTAGTTTTAGTTGATTCTCAGCTTTTTGGATGCTTATATTCAGGGTTATCATGCAAGTTCATCAGACAGTACAACAAGCACCACTAATGATTGTTTCAAATGTTATTATTTGCAACAGATATGACAAAGTTAGGTCTGTTCAGCTTGCACTTACCGTTACACATTTATAGCAGCTTCAGGAAAATATCTGATAAGTGTTCTTTGACATCTTGCAGCTTTCGTCTATTCGACGAACAGAAGGATGTTCTGATTCTGCTGTTTCTGGAGGAGATTCCTGCTCATCATCTGTCTCCGTATTACCGCATGAGGAAGCTGGTGAAGAAACGCACCTACCTGAGCTGGCCTCAGGCTGCACAGCATCCAGCAGTTTTCTGGCAGAACGTCCAGAGAGCTCTGCAGACAGGGGACTCAGAAAATACGGACCAGCTGACCGGACCGGCCGGGCGCTGAGAGAGAGCTGCACGGTGAGTCAAGCAGAACAATTATCAAATCTTTTCTGTTTAACCTGCACTGTGTAACTTTTGAAACTGTTAGAATGTCTTGACAGAAAATCTGTGAAAAAATTCAAGGTCACCTGCTTTCTCCCAGTGCTAACTAAAACAACCAATCAGAGCCAGTGGGAGGGACTTGGCGCTGTCAATCAAGCTCACCAAAAACCCCTCTTGCTCTCTGCTCCAATACAACTCCTCCTTGTCAGTAGAGCCTGTTGTGAATCCTCAGGCAGTTAGCATGTCGGTGGATGAATGTGTTGTTTGTAACGGTGAGTTGTTTCTTTGCCATTAACATATTTAGCAGCGAGTTCACAAGAGTGATTGGCAGCACTAAGACACTCCTCCTGGTCCTGATAGGTTGTTGTTGACCAGGAGCGGTTAATTTTTTTAGACAACTCAGTGAAAAGGTGGAGGAGTTCAATATTTTTACTAATTATCTGTCTCATAACAAACTGTCATGGTGACAGTTTCAATTTATCTGGTCCAAATCTTTGCTTTAAAATGCTCCTGTAATTAAAAGGTTTAAAAAGTACAAAAAAAATATCAACACCTATTAATTCATCCTCTTTATTTTGCTCCTCTGACTTCAGGATTCAAGTTGCTCCTCCAAACCACTCATGAGAACTACAAGGTGACAGACACTAGAAGAAATAAAGTCCTTCCAGCAAGTTTTAGATCCTATTCCTTGAACGTCACTCAATGGAGACCCAACGAATCCCACTTTTTACCTCTGAAGATTCACCAATTACAGTTTTTTTGCTAATCAATCTTGTAACCTTTGACATTTTATTTCCTCCTTACCAGTTTTTTTCTTAAAGGAGAGGAGGTATTATGTAAAATTGACTTTATTTATCCTTACATCATGCTATAATGTTATTTTGTTTTTAAATACAGGTCAGGAGAGTTGTTTTGATCCTTTCATGTTTGAGAAATCCTTTAAACTCCAGTAGCCACCATGTGAGGCGCTTGGTCTCATAAAACTCCGCCCATTTCCACAATGTTCCTTCTTTCCCTTTCTCAGTTCCTCCAGACTAGTGGCAGCAGCAACTGGCAAACAATTGTAAACAGCATAATGGAGTAGCATTGTTGTAAAGATGTGCTGAAGGTGGCCTCCTGGACACCTTCAGCCTCCTGGACAAAGTAGGAGCTTCTTAAAGAGACATAGGCCAATTTCAAGGCATCAATTTGCAAAGTCAAATTTCTGTTAAGTCATGTTTGATATATATATAGCATATTTATAACACCTGAAGTTAACACAGTTACTTTATTGTGCTATAAAATGGCCCCATTTGCCATTATGAGATTTTTGTTTTTCTGCTCTGGGCGTTAATGCTTTGCTATTTGTGTTTTTCAGTGATATTGATCTTGTGACTCTCAGTTGCTCAGAGACAATTAGGAACGCTAAAGTAAACAAGAAGCAGCAAACAAACAGGAAGTGGCTGCATATCCGGAGGCAAAAGTCAGATTTTAGACATCAAAGAATGAAGGCCTCTCCAGTTTGTCACATGAATATTGTCACACCTACCTCATCAACCTCATGTTGCCTTTTTCTAATGCAAGATGGATTCCTAGTTCAGATGTAGGGGTTGCAAGTCCTGCTTCTGTTTTACATCTTTGCACTCTGTGAAACTTGAGACATAACGGTTGCAATAGTCACTTTTCCTTATTATTATTCTACCATATTCTGAGGTTTTTAAAAATTATTCTGTAAATATTGGGTTCTTTTTAGTTTTATTGTTCTCATCCTTTCAAGGACCTCAGAAGACCTTAATGCTACTTATATTTTAATTGCCTTATTTGCATCATATCTTCAGTGAAAATAGTTTATTCTGTGTTTTACTAATTAAACTTCCTTTCATTTTTAGTATTAATTTGGTAATACATTAAATATGAAATCTTGGTTTCTGACTCTTTTCTTTCATATGTTTTGTACTTAAGTATAAAACAAAAGATAAATTATTTGATTTGATGAAAAACAGAGAAGCATATTCTACCATAAAACTCGCATAATATGCAGAAATTAAGTGCAAAATGAAAAAAGAAAACTGGCTTTTAAAAATGAAAAAGTTATTTTTGTAGACTTGTTATCAAAAAAAAAGTCTTAGTTCAGTTAGCTAAGTAAACTTTTCTTCTTCTTTAAAGCTGTTTTAGATTTAACTATTTTTCCCGTCTATAAATCTACTGTATAAAGATAAATAAAATGTGATTATCCAAGCAGGTCAAAACAGGATTTGTTTTTCTCTGCTTACACCAGGATGCTCTCATTATGTAAATTTAATCAAGATGAAAATGAGACAGAATTACATGAAATTGATGTCATGATCCATGGATTGAGAGGAGAGTTTGGGTAAAAGTGACCAGCAGAGGGCGCTGGAGTTCACAGAAAGACAGAATAATATTCACAATGTTTGAAATATTCAGCAAAACGTTTTGTTGAATGGAAACAATTTGAAAAACATATATTTGAAAGAGAGGAATGAGTCTGCATTGGTTACATACTTATCAAGGAAATAAAAAAAATACAATAAAAAATACAATCTAAATAAAAATATTGAATTAAATAATCATTTTAGGCTTATTTGGCATTTCTTAAAACTATTAATGCTCATATTTCAACACTTAAACATTTAATTCACACTCAAGTACTGAGTAACTCATCATATATTCTGATTTAATATTTTAAATTAGAATATTTAATATTTTAAAATGACATAATTAATTCAAATTTAATTATAATTTATTTTTGTTTTTATGGTTTCTTTTATTCTCTGTTTTGTTGGGGGCAAAGTTGTATATTTTTTAATATTTTAAAGTTATAAGATAACTTTATGGCATATAAAGTTAATCATATAAAAATAAAAAAAATTCCCTTCTCCCCCACAGCGGTGGTTCTTATCCTCTGAGCTCGGGTCCTCTACCAGAGGCCTGGGAGCTTGAGGGTCCTGCAGTATCTTGGCTGTGCCAAGGACTGCACATTTCTGGACTGAGATGTCTGATGTTGTTCCTGGGATCTGTTGTAGCCACTGATCCAGTTTGGGGGTGACTGCCCCGAGGGCCCCGATGACCACAGGCACCACTGTGGTCTTCACCTTCCAGGCCCTCTCCAGTTCCTCCCTAAGGCCCTGGTATTTCTCCAGTTTCTCGTGCTCCTTTTTCCTGATGTTGCAATCGCTTGGTATTGCTACATCTACCACAACGGCTTTCCTCTGTTGTTTGTCCACTACGACAATGTCTGGTTGGTTCGCCATTACCATTCTGTCTGTCTGGATCTGGAAGTCCCACAGGATCTTAGCTCTGGTATTCTCCACCACCTTTGGGGGTGTTTCCCACTGATCTCGGGGTTTCCAGTCCATATTCTGCACAGATGTTTCTGTACACTATGCCTGCCACTTGGTTATGTCGTTCCATGTACGCTTTTTCCTGCCAGTATCTTGCACCCTGCTGTTATGTGCTGGACTGTCTCAGGGGCCTCCTTGCACAACCTACACCTTGGGTCTTGTCTGGTGTGGTAGATCTGGGCCTCTATTGCTCTGGTGTTTAGGGCCTGTTCCTGGGCGGCCATGATGAGGGCCTCTGTGCTGTCCTTGAGTCCAGCCTTTTTCCAGCCATTGGTAGGATTTACTGATATCAGCCACTTGGGTTGTTGCTGGTGGTACATCCCATGTAGGGGCTTGTCCTCCCATGATGGTATCTCTGGCACCTCAACCTCCGTTCCCTGTTGTCTTAGACATTCACTGAGCACATTGTCTGTTGAGGCTTTGTCCCTGATGTATTTATGGATCTTAGATGTTTCGTCCTGGACAGTGGTGCTCACACTCACTAGTCCTCTGCCTCCTTCCTTGCGGCTCGTGTTCAGTCTCAGGGTGCTGGATTTGGGATGGAACCCTCCATGCATTGTTAGTAGCTTTCTAGTCTTAATATCTGTGGCTTTTTTCTCCTCCTTTGGCCAGCTAATTATTCCAGCAGGGTATCTGATTACTGGCAGGGCGTAGCTGTTTATCGCACGGATTTTGTTCTTGCCATTGAGCTGGCTTCTCAGGACTTGCCTTATTCGCTGGAGGTATTTAGCTGTGGCTCCTTTCCTTGTGGCCTCATCGAGGCATTGAGAACGATCCCTACCAATACCATATATATAAATAACATTTAGCAGCAAACATGAGGTTGATTGACAGCACTAAGACCCTCCTCCTGGCTCTGACTGGTTTTTGTTTTTGACCAGGCATCTCTTCAGACAGCAATAGCAGCACAGATTATCTGTCTCATATATTACATACAAGACGTATTTTTCTAAAATAAAAGTTACATCTTCAGAAACCACCTCGAGTGAACAAACTATAAATACACAATCCTTATTCCTTAATTTCTGTTCCTCCTAAGCTGAGGAGTTTCTGCATCTGAGACGTTTATCTGAAGCCTTTGTTGTTGGTCACCAGTTGGTGAAAAGGGTTTATTTTACTCTCCGTGTCGCGTTGGGGCAAAAGAGGCATATGATTTGCCGTATGGCGAACAGGAGGGGTATCAGGTCTGGTGCTGGCAGGACGCACGCCTTTGGGAAGAAGCATGCAGGGATGGAAACACGGCAGGTGGAAAACAGTGAGATACTTTCATCGAGGCTTTGATTCCCTGTAATGCCTGCAAAATGCAGGACATTATTCATTTTAACAGCTTGGTGGACCTGGAGGACGCCCAGATAGACGATAAAGACTTTGTGAAGAGACTGTGCCTCTCAGGCCTTTAAACAAATGTATTGTTTATAAGATCCACACAACGTTCAGGAAGTGTTAGGTTTGGTTTAAAGCTCTGTACAGCACAGAACCGGCATGCTTAAAAGACTGAAAGACTTTTTATTGGCTGAATACTGAACCACTCCTCTACATTTAGACCCCAGCATGTCTCATTTGGAGAAAAAAAAACCTGGTTTCACTGATTTTAAGTTTTATTTTTGACCTTTAAAGGGAAGGGTTTTAGGTAAAATCGTCTTTTTATGCTTTATTTCATGTTATAATACTATTTCATCATCAAAAGAGTCACTACTCCTTAGGAGTGGCGATATGAACTTAAAGTTTTATCACAACATTTTCTGGTAAAGGTGACAATAAGAACTATTTAATACTTCTTTGTTAGGTAGTTGTATGTCTGTGACTGTAAAGTACAGCAATTATATCAACAAATACTGTTTTAAAAAATACTTATATTTGTAAAACTTTTCTTTTTGGATACCAGTCACATAAAGGTTTGTGTCACTTTACTGCAAACACACTGTTTTCACATTCACTGGTATTTATTGATGCTTTTACTGAGTGGAGGAAATAGTACAAATAACAATAAGGACAGTTTTGGAAGGTTTTAAATGCTATCAATAAGAATTTATCATGACAAAAATAAATCAAATGTATCATGATAAATGATAAATGACATGATAAATACCCAACTCTACATCTTTAGTGCAAAAACACAACATAATGCCAAGTATTTCGGTCTCATTTCTACTGTAAATATCTGAGCACATTTGAAGTCAAGCAAAAGTAACTTGGAATTAACACAATTATAAACCAAAATAAAATGTTAAATGTTGCACCACATTCAACAAAAGCCCTTTGTTAAAGAGATTAAGGCCACTGAACTGATCAGTTTTTCTCCTCCATTGTTCAAACACAAAGGATGTTTAATGTCAGTCATTTTCTGCTTCTTCTAATTCAGAGTATTTTATAAAAAAATAATAATTTACCCTCTAACCTGAGATATGAATGTCTGAAAGTCAAGATTCCTAAGATTTCAGCTTTAAAGCTGCAGCAAATTGGTTTTTGCAACTTTTGATCTAACATAATATAAGACAAACTACTTTTTTTCTATCTCAATTGTTTCCTTCATTCTGCAGAATTTTTTGTTCCTAGCAGCAAAACAACTCAGCGAGCTCGAAAGCAGCCGTGTTTTTCTGCCCCTCTGCGCGTCGAACCTCTGGCAGTGAAAAATCACATGATTTGGTGCTTCTCGTTCTCATTTTAGAGCTACACCGAAGGTAACATTAGTCTTGTCAGGTGTGCACTTTTCCTTCTGGATGAGTTGAATTTGCAGTGAAATGTCACCATTTTAACAGCTTCTGTCAGCCGCAGGGACGATGATGTCAAGCTGTGATTAGTGCATTAGAGAAAGGCCACAAGTGGGAGCATCTATCCTAATTCATGCTTTGAATGTTTTACTTTATAAGTGACAACAGGGTTTTATTTTAACAATATTATAGATGTAAAGTTTGACAAAATTTGTTTATTTATTTATTGAATTTATTTTGTTGTCAAGAACTTGTTTCTTCTGACATTTAATGGTGTTTTAAGTTTTGTTCCTCTGCTGTTGGTAGTTACCATACTTTGTTTTTAACTATTATTATTAATGTTGTACATTTCAGCTATTTTTTTATTTTAACTTCTATTAACTGCCGTCAACTGTTGAATATTACAAATGTTTCTGTTATCGCCCTAAACCTTTAGCGACATTTTCACCAGCGTTGCATTGAGAAGTAGCTTAAATAATGAGTTCATCAGACGCTCAGTTCTAAGAGATGTTTGCTAATTGCTGCTGGCTAGTCTGAAGGAGCTGAGTGCGAAAGTGATAAAGGAGGAGAGTTCTGTAATGCAGAAGCCCTGAGGAGGAGCTACGTCTCGAAGGTGCAGCTAAGTCCCGGGGCTTCGTTACAGCTGAATGGTTGCCATGGAGATTAAAGGATTTCTCGTTGATGTGTGAAAGAATCAAAGCAACACTCCAAGTATGTTTTTGATGTCATGAAAAGATGATATTACATAATACTGCCCCGTTAAGCACACAACTGTTACCTTAACGGATATTTTTATGTGGCCCTAATAAAACCATATGGCGGGCTGGATTTGGCCCCGGAGCCTTGAGTTTAACACATGTGGTGTAGACTAAGAGCTCATCATGACCAGGCTGAATAGTTGGTTAATTTAAGATATTCTGACCTCAGTCAAGTCCTTCTACACAAACACACGTTAAAATAACGAACCTAGACTAGCCTTCCACTACTAATGATAAACTCAAGCATCTTCCAGCCATAATTTGTATCATCAAAGTCAAGATTGCTACTTTTTCTGTTTCTTTATACCTGAAATACACAGACAGAGGTGATAATTAGCGCTCATGCAGCATCTGAGCTGTGATTTTATTTTTTCCTGCGTGGTGTTGTTGCAGATGCTGTTGTAACGCCTTCATCAAACGTTTAAAATTACCGGCCTGTAATGACACAGCTGTCTGTCAGTGCAGCTGCAGTTTCTAGAGAGCATGTTTGGGATAATTTTAGGTTTGCACTGATTGCAGTCACATGCCGCCTCTTTGCTTTTAGACAAACACGATCTGAACACAAACAGTGTGTTCATACTCTCGCCCAGAGATGATACGCCGATAATGAAAAGTCATATATAATCAGATTTAACGTTATGAGTGTTTTTATTTGGAAATGCGTTGAATACAGAGTTCTTCCACTAGAGGGCGTTCACAAGTCCATGTTTAAGCTGTTTAGCAGTTAATAACTTTATGAATTAGACTTAAACCGAAAATCTACACAATGTTAGCAAGTATGTTTGCCCTAGTTTCTGGTCACAAGACAAAACTAACTTAGCCATCCTGACTTGTTTTATGTAAATAATTTCTTAATGTTGATTTTAAATAGTTCTGGTTTCACAAACAGATTATTTCACTCATGGCATTTTTCCTGTGTTATAAGTGAAATAATCTGCCAGTGGAACCAACAATACATTTCATCAATATTAAGAATTTAACACAAGCTTGTTTTTAAAAAAAATTTTCATATCTTATTTTTATTTATTTTTTTACATAACTTACTTTTTTAAATATTTATTTATTTATTTACATAACTTACTTTACTTTATTTTATTTTATTTTATTTTATTTCATAACTTAGTTTCTCTGGTTTTAGCTCCCACTGGCGCGGTTCGTCGTGGGTCCCCACGCCGCGTCCAGGCCTCAGTCGTCATGTTTTGTCCTTTTCTGATTTGCATTATTATTTTCCTTTTTTCAGACATTTCTTGATTAAAATAGGGTCATATATGTGTTGGGTAGAAGTGGAAAAGAAAGGGAGATAAACAGACAGATAAATAATCTTTTTAAGGCTATTTCCTGCGGAGTGCATTGGATTTGTTCACAGCCCGTCTAACTCAGAAACCAGAGATCTGAACCAGAAAAGCGGAGGAGTTCAAGTATCTCTGTGTCTTGTTAAGTGATGGCAGGAGTCAGACAGAGCAGAAGATAAATACAAAATCAGAGACTCATCAGTCATGATGATGCTGTTGCTGGGGTCTGTGATGGTGGAAAAGCGAAACCAGTTAAGCCTGATGTCATCCGCTCCAGCAGAACCGTTCAAGCTGACAATGTGGAGGAATTAAAAATTCAAAAGAAAACTCGTGATTTTTTTATTTATTTATTTTTTTGCTATTTTCCCGAAATAAACTAAACCTGCATTATTTTGTTGACATTAAGAACCTGATTGTTGACAAAATGGGATTTCTAAATCATATCAATTTGAAAATGAACAAGTTTGCACTAATTTTGTGCAACCTGACATTCATCTCTGTCATTGTGTCTGCAGGCACTTCACTGCACTGCAAAAACACAAAATCAAGATGGCCGATAAGTTGGCGCACCCCTAATATTTTAATTTGTAATGACTGTGCAGTACTTTCTGCTTTATTTTTGTACAGTATAATATTATTACTATTATTGTTAATCTTGGCTTTTATATATATTGTTTTCGCCATATAAGAATGGTTTTGCGTGTGAACCTTTATACCTGATGCTGTTGTCGCACCTTAATTGACAACAAAGGCTGTTTTTATTCTATTGTTTTATATATAAAAAAAGATGTTGTTTGATGTTGTGCAGAAAGAAACTAATGATTTTCTTCTTTCTGCAGAAAATTACCATGGCAGCAGCCCATCAGAGGGTCGACTGAACAGAGTTCAACAAAGAGAAAAGTGACTAAATGTGCATATAATTTTCTTATTTTACCATTTTTAAAATAAATGTTCAAAAATATTTTTCTCTCTTCTCACTCTTTCGCAAAGTCTTATGACCTGCAAACTTTCCAATAATCATTCCCAGTCTGCCTCCACCCCTCTATAGGCCTCCCAGCATCTCCATCATCACCTCCGTCTCCCAATGAGCTCAGGTCCATCGCTATAGCAACTGGTTGCCACGGGCGACGAGACACAGCCAGCGCCAGCGAGCATCTTCCCCTCAGTTGTTGTCGAAAGGCAGGCGGAGAAGAGAGAAAGGCGAGGCGCCAGCAGAGCGGCGGAGAGAGACACTGAAGAGCTTTCTGTCTTGGCAAAGTAAACCCCGCCAAATGTTCAGGAAGATGTAAGAACAGCAAGCGGATCAAGTCGCCCGGATTGCTCTGCCTCTGCTTCCGTCTCCGGAGAAGCTGCGAGAAGATGGTAACAACTTGTTCACACAGGAAAGTGTCGCTTCAGCTCTCGGCATCGTCGGAGTTCAGGTGGTGACCCCGACGCCCAAAAAAACAACAACAAAAAACAACCAGCGGCACCCAACGCCGCCGCCGCCGCCGCCTCTGCAGGGTGAGTCCCAACTTACCTTGGTGTCACTTTGGGGGGGTTTATTTCATTTTGTTTCATTTTGGTTTGTGGCTGTTGGCTGGCATGAGGGCTCAGAATGTGGGGGTTCAGTGTGGTGCAGGGAGGTGAGCCGTGTCATGGACCCTTTCTGTGCCAGTCTGGTGTGATGGCGTCTCCCAGCCGGTAAACACCCAGAAAACTGTGGCCAAAAGCTGCCTCTGTCACTGCAACACGTTTGGTCTCATCACGCCCAACATTTGCATGGATATGTTGTTTTGTTTTTTTTTTGTTCAGATTTTTTTATTTTTTCTCAGCAAAAATAAATAAATGGAAAAACAGAGTTTGATTAAATAAACATTGATTATGCATTTGCAGGGCTGTGAAGTAGCTTAAATGATTAATGTTGATTAGATATTATCTTAACTATTCACATCAAGTTATTATTAATTACTAACATTGTCACAATAATCAACAATGATTCCAACATCCATGTCACTTTTCCCTCAAATATCGCAGTTATTCATTAGTGTATAAAATTGAAGCGTTATTGAAAAACACAGACAGAGATGCTTGTCGAGAAGCAATTTGTTGGGAGAAATAAGAGATGAAATGTTGGTGAGCTCAGTAATGAGCTGCCGTCTCATCCACAGGTTGTTGCTGATCCTCCCGAAACGTTTTCGGTTTCAATTGTCTGAATTTGTTCCTGTTTCAGTTCTTTTTTCCATGTGCATTTCCAGCATGTGTTTATTCCTTAATTACCTCGGTAAACTGAAAGTTAAGATCTGCTAGAGATCTGTTTACAGGTCTGGTAGAAAAAATTATATTTTTTCTGGGTGGAATGATTAGACAAAAAAAAAAAAAAAAGACAAAATTCAGTGGAGAAAAATTCATTTTATTTTTCAAAAGTATTTATGTTTGTTAACTTAATGAAAGAAACGTTCAGGTTTGCTGCATTTATTCTAACAAAACAGGAAATCAAGTTGGTGGTCAGCATCAGTCCAGCAGCTTCTGCCACACAGTTACCGACGGCAACGGGGGGGGAGAATGGGGGGGAGTATCCGTCAGTTACTGGTTACTACGGTAACCACCAACTGTCAACAGCAGAACTAAATACACCAATAAACGTCCAAAGAAACAAAACAAATTGAAAGAATAACTAAACACATTTTGACAATAAAACGGCTGTTATGAAATAATTATATCAGAATTACTGAACCCAACCTATAAACTGCAACATGTAAAATGTATTTGCCTCCTAATATTACTTCTGTTCTTACTTTTTGAAGGCTTCAGATTGCTATCAAACAATGCTAGCTAAAAATTCACTTTTTAGATGATTATTTGATTTAGGAACAGAAAAAAAATATAATCCACACCAGATTTGGCACAAAAATGTTCTGTTGTCAGGACTGTAGAATCAAGCAAATTGAGCCTGTTTCACAACAGGAAGTACTCAAAACATAAAGGCACATTTCTCAAGAAAACATCGTCATAATGCCCAAAACTCCAAAAATCTTTTTGGATGTTGCTTTTGAATTAAAACAGAAAAAGGTGGAAGTGTGACAATATAAACTCAAACACACTTAGATTATTTAACAGGACAACAACTTGAAGCCCATCTCAAGTCCATTTCTGAAACACTAAAAGAAACACCAAAAATAAAGGTTTTGGTGTGATGTAGTCAAAATCCCGACTTCAGTTTGTTTAATCCACTGAAGAATAAACTTTAACCAATTGCGTGAAAACCATTGGGTTAGTCTAAATGTTCAAGTTGCTAGTTATTGCAAATGTTTGATGGCGCTCATTGTCTCTAAAATAACTACATTTTATTATTTATTAAATTTAGTTTGAGCTGAAAACATTTAGGGTGAAATAGTTTTTGTTCACATCACAACTTCACACAAAAATGCAATGAGCATAAAATGTCCAGCAGGTGTTGGTAAGAACCAAAGTAATCCATACAAAGATAGAAACCAATGTGAATGCGACGCAGGGAAAAAGTATGGAACAGATTATTATTTGTAGAAAAGCCTTTGTTGGTATTGGCAGGTTCATGATGCCTTTTGTATGAATAAACTTGTAATTTTAGGTAATTTTCCAACTCAAAGAGTGTTTAAATGTTTTTATGCATGGATTACTGGGGCTGTTACCAACATCTGGTGAAAATTTGATCTCAATACCATCTATAGAAATATGATTACTGTGAAAAATTATAACGTTTTCAATACTTATTTTATCCTGTGTATATAAAATAAAGGAAATCGGTGAAAGGTAAATACACTTCAATAATACCGCTGCATATCGAATGTTTAAATAAGGATGGATGGATGGATGGATGGATGGATGGATGGATGGATGGATGGATGGATGGATGGATGGATGGATGGATGGATGGATGGATGGATGGATGGATGGATGGATGGAAAGAAATGAAAAATCAACTGAATTTTACCAGAACCAATAACTTGTTCTGTAATTCCCATTCTGGCCTACTGGTGGCAGCATTGAGCAATTATTTTAAACCCCACAAATTGATACCGATTTATTTTAGCGTTTTGCGCACTAGCACAACCAAGATGTGGCTTATTTATTTAACATATGGGAACTTAAGAATTAAGAAACTTGTATATTTTTACCTGCTACATTAGACTGGTAGTTATTCACATTCAAGAAGTTTTATTAGGAATGAAAAATGTTTTTTAGTTCCCATTCAGATGCAAAATAACTTGGAGGGCAAATTTAATCAAGAGTAGCTGGGGGAAATTATGGTGAGGTTGATTGTAATTTTGCCTCCTTTGTATTTTTTGAAGTTTGCTAATTTTGTAAATGGAGCGACTGAAAAATATAGTGTTTTACCAAGTTGCGAATTTAAATGTAGACCCTTCAGAGCATTGAAATTTCTTCTAGCATGTTCTTTTTAGAATGTAAAAAAGAGCTGCAATTGATTTCTGGAGTTATTGGCTTTCAGCCGCAGTGACCCTCAGCTTTAACTGAGCCTCCTCTGCCCAGAATAAAAAGTGCTTCTTCTAAAGAACTCCAACAAAAGAGATGGAGATGCCTCGTCTGTTCATCCACACTTCAGTGCACAACAGAGGACCAGTTTTGTTCAATAACTGGGCTGCAGAAACCTTAAACTTGTTTCTGTGATAACTGTGCAGACTGATTCGGCTTTGGGCCGCGTTTCTCTGCAGCTTTCTCTGAGAATCTGCTTTAATTTGATCTCGGTCCAAATTAAAATGGAATTTATTAGAAATTAGAGCAGATGTTCTAACAAGGTGCAGAAGCTTTGTATTTTTAATAAGAGTTATCAGAAAATGTAATGTTTTGTGCATTATTGCTTTTTCTGCACCCCTTGAATGCTTCAGCTGCATACTGTATTATATATTTGGTCTTTTAAGATAAAAAGAATATCTGAGGGATTTAATTTGGAAACAAGTTGATGGAGGGGAATAAGAGTACATGAGACATTTTGTGTTGCCTAGAGAAGAAAATCCCTGAAAAGTGAGTTGAATACATTTATTTGTAGTAAAAAAAAAAACACTTAAAAGTGGAAGTATTATGTATTTTCCAGGCACATGGTGCCACTTCATAGCACAATCAAGTAACTACGTTAACTTCAGTTGTTATAAAAATGACGTATCTTTCAAATATTGACTTCGTAGTTTAACTCCTTGAAAATGGGGCTCTGTCTCTTTAAAAACTCCTGCTCTTTCTGAAACTCCACTTTCGTTCCTCTACTAATGATTTGAAAAAGTTTTTACAGAGACATATTTCCTACAATGATCTCGGCAGATGTGCAGTTCCACCTGGTGTTTGCTAATTGCTGCTGGCTAGTCTGAAGGAGTTCGGAAAGTTGGAAGCAGCGGCTCTGAGGCGGAGCTGCGCCTCAAAGGCGGAGCTAAGTCCACCCAGGCATTTTTTACAGCTGAATGGTTGCCATGGAGATTAAAGTATTTCTTAGACATGCACGAAAGAATTAAGGCAACAGCGAAGGCATGTTTTTAATGAGAGAATAACGTTATAACGTGATGTAAAGATTTTACATAACTCTGCGCCTTTAAGCAAAAAGTTTTCGTTCTGTTTTCGTATTTAAAGTCAGTAGGAATCGGCATGTTCTGATTTTTCTTTCCTCCTTCTGAATATTTCTAACTCCCAGAGCTGAGTTAGTAACAGGAGCGTTCCTGGTGACCAGGAAGCTTCTTCTGCAACATTTTAAGGTATTTTTTTCACACCGTTCGAGGTGAAAGTGTTAAAAACACACCGAGTGAAAATGCAGTGACGCCAAAGCTGTTGACATCCGGAGACGGCCCCAGAGTGGACGGCGAGCCGTCAATACGAACCCGAATCCCAGACAGAACAAATGATTGAATATGGAGAAGAAAACAGATTAGCTGTCAGATCATTTATATACAGATTCAACCTCTCGCTTTATATTTAGATTTCTGTTATGTTCATCTTTGTGTTTGTCTTGTCCATATTTGCTGACTCACAGAGGGAGAACTAGACAGCTGGGAATCAAGAGGAAGACAGAAATAGCACCTCAAAGCGAGAAACACAAAGGTTTAAATTTAATTACCGAACGACAGACCACAAATATAGAGACATTAATGATCTCAAAGATACAGAAATAGACCTTAGAGAAGGAAAAGATAAAACGCACAAAGAAAGGAGCCGGAAAGAGACTAGCAAAGATCAGGGTTTTTTTTAATGTTATCTTGAAGAGTGATCTCATATTAAATTAAATTCCTGCAGTTATTATTGGGCTACCTTCAATGATGTCGCCTTTTATTACTCAATCACTTTCACAAAATTAATCTGAAGGATGCATCCACCCTTTAAAATCTGTGTTGCATAAAATGAATCATTCTTTATTTCTCTTTGGATTTTAATTCATTTCGATTCATGAAAAAAATGACACAACAATTAGACAAGAATCAAAGAATTGAAGAACTACTCCTTCTTAATTATATCTTTAATGTTCTCTACTGACTAGAATAAACAAATATTTGTATAAAAACAGACAAATATACTTTTTTCTTCAAAAACTGCTCCAATGCTGATGCTTTGTCACCGTAAAAGTCTCCAACAATACAGAAAAAAAGATTTGGCACTGGCTGTTTAATGGAGGGAAAGGTTAACTGAGCAGGTCTGAAAACTTTCACTGCTTTTTAAAGCACTTTAAATGTATTTTTAAGAGGTTGACCAGTCCTTTATGGGCGGTTTGATCATATTGTGTGCGTAGCTGTTCCCGGGGCAGGAGTTACCAGGAGGTTCTGATTAGCCAATCAGAGAAGGACTTGGGTTACATAAGAAAGCCAATAAAAATGGATTCAACATTTGTCAGATTGCAAGAGATCTACTGTACTTATTTAAGGCAAATTCACATTCAAGATTTGATATCATGAACAATCAATATTAAAAACTTCACTTAATTAAAAATAATTCTGTTAAAAGTTTCTAGATGAACGATCAAATCGAGGTCACATCCTTGTTGCATTTTGGAGATTTGGGGCCGCCGTCTGCAGGAATAACGAGTAGTTTTGACTTTTTCCCATAAGGATTTCTTTTTTGGTAAAAGTCCAAACCTGACCCAGACAGATCTCGCTTTGGTCATGATCTTTGGACTTTGAGTTTAGTTTGAGTTACATTTATTTCTGTTTTCTTCATTTCTAGTGTTACTTTTTCCCTTCCCATTATTTTCCATCTGCTCATTTACTCACCTGTGCTGCGTCAGGTAATCAAGTCCCTCCTTTTTAAAACTCATCATGTCATAATGTCACATCCTGCTGCTGTTCTCACCTGGTTTCCTGTCATTTCCTGTTCCTTAAATTATTATTTTCATCATTTTCCTGCATTTTTCAACAACTCACATCATGACAGCTTTGATGCAAAGTTATTGAGAATCATCACAAATATCTTCGCTGTGTTTACCGCAGAAATACCACTGACATAATTTCAAAGATCTCTGATTTTGTTTCCTCTACAAATGTACATAAAACTTGGATGATGTAGAAAAAAACTAATTTTTCAATTGCAGTCATGAATGCAATTAAAATCACATGAATAAGTTTGTTCAGACAAGTCAATAAAAAACATCGTCCTTCAACCACTTCCTGTCAGGTTCTTTGTCGTTTCCGCCAGTAGAAACTTCCCATGATTGGTCACATGACTCCAGATTCAACTAAAATGTTGCAAAATACAACAAAATCTCACCTCATTCAGGTGCAAAATTTCAAAGTTAACAAATTTATTTGTATAATTCCAATGTTTATCATTTTAAAGTTGGTGGAAAAGCAGCTGTAAAGCCAAAGTATCACTTTATGCGATATCTTTGATCTGATTGAATCAGCAGTGAAAGGTTGGTTAAAGACAGAGACGGTAGAAAATGTTCTTACTTTGTCCATGATGGTTTCCTCCTCTGTCATCACTGCAAGGACATTGCTGCCAGTACAACTTCACACAAATCAACCATTCATTAAAACATCAAGACGTGAAAAAACTATCTCATAAAAATGATGCAGCTGAACCATCAGGTTGCCATCTTTACAGATCTTCCTTTTGCCAATGATACAGTTCCAGTTTTGTGATAAATAATGCATTTTCTAGCATTAGGAAGCACAAAATGCGTTTTTAAAGTTGCTTGCATAAAAAAACCCACAGAAATCTGTATTCTATTCATAATCTAAAAGTTTAACATGTTTATTACTCTTCAACTCCAAGCAATAAAAAGACTTTATAATGTAGCATTTCTATCAGTCTCTGGTGATTTAATTCCCCACATAACACCAGAAATATTTCTGTTGTGTGTGAAACAATTTAAGTTAAAAATCCCTGATTTAAAAAAATAAGTGTTTCTTCCCCCTGGCTCCTATAATGTGTTCAAGTGAGACTTTATGAACGTATAAGGCGAAATGTTCAGAAGGAATCAGAAAGACTGGCATGCTCAAAAAATCATTTCAAAAGAGGGAAGAAGCTAAAAAAACCAAAATATCTGCAAAATGACCAGAAAAGAAACATAAACCTCAAAAATCTAAATTAAATGAAAGCGCATAGGAAAGAAAAGGATGATTTAAATGAAAAGCTGTAAAAAACCCCTTCATGAAAGTGTCCATAAATGTAGATATAAAGCAAATACAGAAATAAAACCATCAGGATCATGACAGAGACGTATGGAGGAGACGACAGGATGTTTGCATCTCAGGCCGTTGAAACGAGGCGACGATCGTCCAACCGGAACATCAGGGAGTCTGAGAGCTTCGTCTCTTTTCTCTCGACGTCTCGCTTTGTTGGTTTTGTCACATTCAACACTTTTTCTGCAGATTTACTGTTGACTAGACTGAAAGTTGTTTAATGAAAACGATTGCTTGTGTTGTCCCACATGAATTTAGACCAAAAAATTACTTAAGATGAATTAATTTCTATCATTTTAAGGGTTTCAATTGCGATTTTACCTAGATGTTAAACATTCACTTTCATATATGGGCAGAAATCTGATTGGTAAAAATCAGTTCTTTGCTACACCATGGTGTACGGAACACCATTAGGGACAATAACAAAAAAAAAAAAATTTTGTCTGGGGCTTATGACGCTCCAAATCTTTTCTCTCTTTGCTTTTTGAAAAGTCGATCTGCTTTGTAGCATCCAGGATTTTAATCAGAAACACTGTAATACCCACTCCCTTCCAGCAGGTGGCAATAATATGTACATTAATGATCAAATTTCAAAGGAACAAGATACTCAACACGGCTAAAGCTGTGCTAAGCAAGTTAGTATTCTTTTCCAATATTATGTAGAAATCTTTTTCGATATTCTACAGATATCTTGTCCATAAAAACTTAAATTTGTATCATATTACGCTTCAGAAAACCTTTTTTTTTGCTGAACAACATAAAATGTGTTGAAGGTGAGACTTAAAATCTGTTCTGATACAGCCGGATTAATCTGGACGGGGCCTTCGTTACGCACAGACTCTTGCTCGTTCAAGGTGTCGATTGTGCGTCGGGTTTGGCAGTCGGGGGTCATTTTTCTTTCTCTTTCTTTTAGTCGAGACGTCGGTGATGTGTGCAGGCGCAGCGGGGGAGCCTGCTGTCACCACTGATTGTTTATGCCGGAAAATCACAACCAAACCTGAAACAGAGCAAGAGACAAACAGCGTAAAGGAAAAACATGGATGGACAGATGGAGGGATGAGGAGAGGCATTGACACCAAAACACTTCCTGCCATCAGATAAATAGATTTTATCAACAGTGAGATGAGACACAGAGAAAGTAATTACAGCAGTGAAGTAAAGCGAGATGAAGTGTGGAGAGACAGAAAACGAGTCCAAAAGCCGGAGACATGAGAAACTGGGAGCAGAAAACATTCAACACCCTGGTGTCACTTTCACACTCTGAATATCTTCATGAGCAGCGGGAGACAAAGAAGTAACAAAACAAAAAAATGAATCAATAAGATCAGAAGTGCTGTCATCAAACCTTAATGTTGAACACGTTTCTGTCACGTTTCTCATTGTGAGAATCGTTCTCATGATTCTCACAATAAGATCATCTGGACGGCGGCCATGTTTGCTCTGACTCCAGCTTTTTTCTGCCCACTATTAGCTCAGCAATCATCCTCCTGCGTCTGGACGCAGCTGGGCGCCGCTCCCTCTGCGCCGCCTGCTAAATTGAAAAGCGGAGAGCAGAAAAACGTCCTAATGTTCGGCCCGCTGTCTGTCCTCCTCTCCCCGCTTCCTGCTTCCTGTGGGCAGCGTTGGTCTCTTGCTTGTCCCTGTCCGGCTTACCTGCTGGGACGACTTATTGACGAGCTGTCAGGCGTCACTGTGGCAACAATCACTTCCTCTAGTTAGAAACACCTTCAGTGGTTGAGCTGAAGCTCTTCAGACACTAAGGAGCAGCGGAAATCGATGCTCCCGCTGATTAATGCGCTGTTTAATTACATTTTATTAAAACACTGGATCCTACGTTACCTTGGAGAAGTTTTCAGTTACCAACAAGGTTTTTACATTTTGTTCCCTTACAGGCAAAAATATCCAGCTTATTAGAAATATCTCCACAAAAAACATTTTACTTTCTGTTTCTGAGACAGAGTATTATAAAATAAATTTATATGAGTTGTAATTCAATTAAACAACACTTTATTGATCCTAAGGGGAAATTAAATGTTAAAAGTGTTCGTATTTTCCATCTCTAATTGACTGAAATCAGAAACACTGAAACACTAACCCCTAACCCTAACCCTAACCCCTGACCTTAACCCTAACCCTAACCTAACCCACTCCCTTCCAGCAGGTGGCAGTAATATGTTCCTTAATGTTCCTGTCTGTATGTCACCAATAAAATGGCTAAAAAATAAACTGATTTTCCATAATTTAGCCACCAACTGTGTGTGTATTGTGCTTGGAGGTGAGGCAGGCAGTTCTCCTGCCTCATGGCAGGGGGCGCTCATGATCCCAGACATTGTGACTCCACAACTGCAGAGTAAGAGGCAGTAACAGCAAGTCAGTCAGAAAAAGGTGGATAACACATGACCAAATGTCATTTTAAATGGTTCCCGTGGGAATATTTCCTCTTACGGCTGTCACCACACTTTTAAATTTACTTTCGATCAATCAGTTAAGTTTATTTAGTCATTTAATCCCGGAGAGGTTCTTCAGGCGACAGAAGACCGGCTTTGTAACTGTCTTTATGCGGCTCTGAAGGTTCAGGTCTGAGTCCTGATCGCTGGTTTCTGCTGTAACGACTGAAACTGTGTGTTGACTCCATCCTGTGTGTGACATCAATCAGCTACCCAGTGTTAACAGCAACATTCCAGCACCAGCTGCTGGGATTAATGGACCAAATGCTGCAGAAATAGAGCCAGACTTTTTTGGACAGAAAAAAAAAATCTATTTGAAAGCAGACGGGAACAAACTTGTATTTATACCAGTTTAAAACACATATATGTAAAGTAAAAAGCATCAATTTTCCCCCTTAATGAGGAGAATCTGTTCAGAATTTATAATTGTGGGTAACACTTTATTTGAAGGCGTGTGCATAACATAACGCTGTCATAAAACATAACTTGTTATGTAAACAAAGGAGTCTTCATAAATGTTTACGACTGCCGTCATGAAGCATCGTTCAGTAAATAATGACACTCTTAAGTAGGGTTGTAATGATTCCTTGAATAATTCAAATACCTTAAGGAAAATTGACCTGGTTAAATTATATTTTATTGTTTAACGCGCCGTGTTATTTGCGTTGGGCGGCGCGTTGAGTTGTTGCTAAGTGCTAGCAGCATAACGTCCAGTTTTCAAGTTCGGTCTGGGGGGATTCATTTATTGAGGTAACACTTCGTTTGACGGGTTGTGAGTAAGATTGTCATGACATCATCACGAACATGAGTAAGTCTTCATGAATATTTATGACTGTTGTCATAAAGTGTCATTCGGCAAATCATGACACTTTTAGTACAACGTTCACATTATTCAGAAGGTCTTTGTTCTGACAACTTGTCATTAACCAAGAAATCATGATCTGACATAAATTTGTTATAAAAGTGTTACTGATTACACTTTAAAAATTATGTAGCTTTATGTTATTAAAACTAAAGACAGCAGTCAGAAATACTCATGAAGACTTACTCATGCTCATGACTTGTGTTATGTCATGTTTATGACGGTGTCTTAACAGTCTCATTCACAACCCATCAAATTAAGTGTTACCATGATCGTGTTCGGGGTTTTGTTGTTTTTTGGGGAACCAGTAAGCATCCTTAAAATGACTGGCGCGATGCCTGGCGTACGGCAGCCTTTCCTGGTGGTGGTGAAGTGCGCAGCGGGTGCATTTATACAGGTGAGCGGACTGACTACACGCTGTGCTTTAGATAATTATCGTTAGTTTAGCTTTACGGACAAACCGGAAAATGTCTTTCATATCATCCCCGTCTCAACAACTGGTGGCGGAGTTCATCATGGCGGCATGTAGCTGGTAGATGTTTCTGTATGTGATGAACAAAGATGTCAAATCCCGTCGCTGACATAAACACAAAAGCTATCAATGTCTGGGCAAAGTGAGAGTTCATCTATTAAACTGACTGAAGATAAATACATAAACCAAAAGCTGGAGAATAGACATTTCTTATAAGTGTATTTGTTCAGGTTAAGTTAATGAGCTGTTATTGTTACAGGTACATTTTCTAAACTACAGAAAAGTAAAATATGAAAATTTTGATCGATGTTGATACCCCAGTAATTCTGCTGTTATGGTAGAATTTACCAATATTTTATTTTATCACATTTTATTTAATTACTCAATTAATCATCAGAATAATTTATATTTGATCACTAAAATATTTGGTTTACAACAGCTCTATTTTTAATGCAAATTTGCATAAACATTAATAAACACTCCTTTGTGTCAAGTCATATTTATGACCAGTTCAAATACAGTGTCACCCATTTGTGTTTGTGGAAATGTTTGTTTTTTTAATCCTTGAAAAAAACCTGTTGCTCTTTCTCACCAAGAGGGCCTTTATTGCTTCTGCTGGGGTTTTTTCTGTCGCCATGGTTATAATCTCTGAGAGCCCATTGTGGCAATCATAAAAAAACACTGAGAGGAGGTAAAATGGCCTGAGAGGCACATTTTTATTTTTCATTTTTTTGTCTGTCAATCTAAAACTGCAGCTTTCAGGGTCGCCTGGTTCTCCGGCTCTAAACCGTAAAGACAGAAACATGAAGATTGTGAGTCATGTAGCTAAAGTGGCGTTGTTGTGTTTGACATTTAACTGACATGCAGGTAGTTCCTGCGCCTTTCCTGGAAACGCTGCTCGTCTTTAAATAATCCCCTTCCTGCAGGCTGATAGCCGGGTGGATCTTATTTTCACCCCAAATCTCTGAATATAAATAGTTGAATGTCCCACAAGATGAGTCATTCACACACACACACACACACACACACACACACACACGCACACACACACACACACACACACACAACAATAAAGAAACGCTTGTCAGTAATAAGAAAGTAATGGCAGTCAATAGCAATTGTTATGTAATGGTGATGATGATGGAGCGTCGTTTCATCGCAAACACAGTTTGGTTCGCTCTGCATCGATGAGGCGCCGCTGAGCTACAATCTGGTTAACAGATGACTGTCCGCTTCTGCGTGTGTGTGTGGGGGTGTGTGTGCATGCGTGTGTGTGTGTTTGTGTGTGTGTGTGTGGGGGTGTGTGTGTGTGTGTGTGTGTGTGTGTGTGTGTGTGTGTGTGCACCCCTGAGTGACCCTTCTACGATTTGGAGCTTGATGTTATATTATGCAGAGTTGGGTAGTTGCATCTCCTTGAGTAATTTTTCTGGGGAAAAAAGTACTTTTAGGAGTACTTTTTAACTACTCTGTACTTTTTACTTTTAATTGAATAATTTTACTGTGAAGTATTTCTACTCTTCAGTAAAATTTCTAACCACTAAATGAGAACCAAACACCAGACACACATCGCAGTTTTTGTTTAATAAGTTCATATTGAAAGAAATGTTTTATTTTGCTGTTTTTTGTTTCTTATCTGAATTATTGTCATTTTGGTCTTTAAATACTAAAATTCCCACTTAACTGTATATATTCTATATGTGTATATGTGATTTTTAAATATTAAATCAGCACTTCAGTAGATTTTTTTCCCCAAATATTTTTTACTTTTTAGTTTTACTAATTCTAACTTCACTATTATTGTGTCATCATTCGTTACCACAAAACAAAACGTCTCTTTATAAGGAGAGGCAAATGTGTTTTTTCTGACATTTCTAAATATGTGCAGTGAAAAAGTATTTCCATTCTTACAGATTTCTTCTTCTTCTGTTACGCATGATCAAAATTAGACACCCTGATTAAAACAAAATGCAGATTTCAAATGATGATTTTATTCACGAAGAACAAAAAGCAACCTGAAATATCTGGGATTTATGCTTGAAAACTTATTAGATTAAAACAGATTGAACTTTCTTAATCCTTCAGGAAGCTTCCTCTGGGAAATTTGGCTTCCAGCAGCAGAATAGCAGAAACAACTAAACAATAAATATTTAAAAAAAGACAAAAATATAATAAAGAAATATAAAAGGAAATGAATTAGTAGAAGATAGGAGGTATGGAACAGTAAATAGCAACATCTTCACTCATAATGAATTATTGAACAACAATAATATGGATGATGTTCTGTGGCAATTAGCATATTATTAGAAATTATTCCATATTATCTGCAATCTGCTCCCTGCGGTCTAAATTACATCTGCTTGCTGATCCTCTTCTTTCTGCTGCATTTTAATAAGGTTAATTTTGCAACATGAATTCTCCTATTAACTTTTTTTTATTTTTGTTGTCAAAAAATGCAAAATTATTTCAAAATGTTAATTCAACAATCACCTCATTTACAAGATTTTTAATTGCAAAACATTTTCTGAGCAGAGCTGACGATACGAGCATCGGGTAACGAAAATTTAAATAATGTTTGTTCTGGATGGATGGATGGATGGATGGATGGATGGATGGATGGATGGATGGATGGATGGATGGATGGATGGATGGATGGATGGATGGATGGATGGATGGATGGATGGATGGATGGATGGATGGATGGAGGATGGATGGAATGGATGGATGGATGGATGGATGGAGTAAAAAAAGAAAGCTTGATGTGCAAAATTTCTACCAAAAAGCTCAGAAATTTTTAAAATAATCTCTGAAAATGCAGATTATTAGATATTCTCGTTTTCCTGGAATTTCTGTTTAATCTGAGCAGCTTTAGTCTTAATAGTTATACAGACCTTTGTCCTTTTCTATGTCTTCCCTCTGCAATTGCAATTTTCACGGAAGTGAACCAAAATATTCCAAATAATTCATTTCTAATATCAACAACTTGATAATTCCACATTAGTTGCCATATGTACAATATTCTTTTTAATAACTGAGTGGGTGTCCCTGCTAATTCTTGCAGTAATCACCGATGGTCGTGCAGGCGAAGCAGCATATAGTTACTATGACTCCTTTGGCTTCATTTCTTCGCCTGGTGAAGAATCGCTCTGGTTACAGTAACACTTAGCCGCACAAAAAAACACCTTTCTGGGATTTAGCAGCCATTTGTCAGAAGCAGCTGGCAACAAATCCGACTTTTCCCGACGGAGGGGAACAAAGTTCAAGTGTTGACTCGCAGAGAGTCTGCTGACAAATCGCAGCCTGAGCTAATCCACAGCACACACACACACACACACACACACACACACACACACACACACACACACACACACACACACACACACACACACACACACACCCTTCATACGCCTATTAACCCATGGCATTGCTTGGTGACATGTTCGGTGCTAAGCAGTCTGATGCTAATGGAAAAAATGAAGTCATTGTTAATCTGTGTGTTTGAAATTTTGCATGCATGAAAATAAATTAGGGAGGTTAATGCAAAGGGGTTGTTGTGGAGTGATTTACTCACCTTTTTAGTAATTCAAATTGCTTCACATTGACTTTCTTAGGAGTGATGTTCAAACCAATTAAGGTTGAAGTGTTATCTGTGTATATTTCAGTTGTTTTTTTTAATGAATTAAAGGTTAATATGGGCTTAAGGCTTAGGCTGCAGCAGTGCATGTAAATAAAAGCTTATTTTCTGGCTTCGGCTTCATCGCTAATGTTCAAGTGTTCCTAGAAGAGTGAATGATGTTTGTTTTATGTCACTAGAGTAGCAAATATTCAGAAGTCAGCAGTGTGGACCGTAGCTCACAGAATATCGGGGATAAAGTTGTGGAGACGTTTAAAGAGGATCTATTATGCTAAATTTATCATTTGTTTTTGTTTCTACTGCTTCTAAAAACAGCCCAAGTGCTGAATGTTTCTGGTGTTCAAAACCTTCGTAATGTAACGTCACAAATCACCTGGCAACCCCAGCTGAGCTCCAGCATGTTTGGTCAGCTGGTTTTACTGCTGTATCTCTGTACAATGGCTGCTGGAAGAGCCAAGAGTTTTGTTGTTGACTTACCAACCACAAACCACATGCTGCATATTTGTTGGTTGCACAGGAGCCTCAACTTCTGCTTTTCTAAGACATACAATTGCATAATTGTGCATCTGTTTGCAGCAATTTTTACATGTAAGTGTAAACTTTGAGTTTGGGGTGGGGGGGGTTCAGCAGCAGCTTATTTGAATTTAAAGTGACATCTCATTCTGAAGCGAAACCAACTTAGAAATACGATAATTACAGCGAATTGTTTGCATTAGCACACAACTGTCATACAACCAGCTGTTGTACGTCATCACATACACCAGAAAGTTCCTCTGTTTTCTTTCAGGAAGCTTTCAGGCAGCCACCGCCATGAACAACAATGTTAACATTGACAAACGTCTTACAGCAGTTATTTAGTGAACAACAGTACAAACTGACATAATTCCCATAAAGTATTCATGTCGGATCGTGGAAGCAGACGAGTTGAAGTGAAATATCCACATTTCTGCATAAAACATGGCAACAAACGTCTGACAATCAGACTTCGCTCTGTTAAAATTGTTTGACCTCAACTCGACATTTTGGATGCAACGTTTCCTGATATCTGTCCAGACTGCTGCTTTGTTGACAGTAATTTGTTGAAAACAATAAACATATATTTAAAAAAGCAGCATTAATCCTAAAGCAATAAACAATAAACATTACTTACACTAAAGCTAAAACGCTAAACCAACATAGAAAATGAATGCTAACATACTAAAGTGCTAAATTAAATCGTTTAGCAGGTATTTGTTTAAAATACCTTTAAAATATGGTGTCTTTGTTTTGTCATGTAAGTGTTATTTACCTCCTTCAGTTATTTGTTTTAGATTTCTCATCTGATCAATAAAGATTCTTTAAATAATAAAATAGTTTAAACTGGTGTCGAGTAAGTAATTCTCCTCACACATTTTATCCTTATCTGCATTTTTATTGGCTGTTTTCCAAACCTAATTATAAGTGTATTAAAAGAAAAACAATTTTCACATCCACACCCGGATGTTACTACTGGTGGAAAAGATGAAGAAGACGAAAACAGGAAGTAGTTGGAGGTTCATGTTTCTTCAATGACTTGTTGCATGAAGAAACTTTTTCACGTGGGATTTTAACGGCCTTTCTTATTACAGCAATTGTGAAAATGTGTGGGAATATAGACAAAGTTTTGCATACATTTGTAAGCAGTGAATGAGAACCGATTTTGGCACTCAGTATAGAGTTGCTGTATCGAATTATTAGCCATGTTACCTGATAATTGTTCCCTGGTTGTCGTCTGACTCTGTTTCTTTCTGTATTTCTGGCTCTACAGACTGGAGACCTCAACTGTGTCCTGATTTACATGATTGCATCTTTGACTTTCAGAAAGTGTCTCTTGTCCAGGCGCTGCTGACAGGCAGACAGCTGCTTCTTATCCGGGAAGACAGAGACGTCTGTGTGCGTTTCATAGCTGCTCGCTCCTCATGTCAGGCTTTAGCGGTGCAGTCAGAGGGAATAGGTGGAGGCTCTGATGCAGCAGGAGGGCCACGCAGCACTTTCTCTCTGTGTGTGAGCTGTGATGTTGCAGTGGTTGTTCAGTTTCTGCCTGCAGGAAAAGTCAGGGGGTTGTTGTCATTCAAGGCTGCAGCATCACATGCTGAGAAGGCTGTACTGTGCCTTTAAATAGGCCAGAGTGTACAGTGAGCTAAAGAGACAAACATAAAAATATACCCAAAGGAAAAGAAGCAAAACTCAGCTGGTAAACAGGTTGTGGAATCAATGTTTATTTTGATATTTCAGTATTTGATTAATGGTGCCTGAATTAAGTAGGTGTTAAAGTGATGAATGTATTTCCTACAAATATTAATATTGTATTTCATCAAATATAACAGAGAGATTGTCACAGTTACAGTGGCGCCAATGCTAATTCTACGGAAGACAATTAGTGACTTCCTTCTCACAATTATTTTTTCTCAGAATTATTTTTCTTCAAGAATTTTTTCCTGTAAGAATTTTGAGTTTTCTCTGAGAATTTTTACCCTTTTTTTCTCAGAATTTTGATTAAAAACCTGTCGGAATATTATTATTTTTTGGCCATGATCCTCTTCTGTATTAAGTTTTTCTGTATTAAGTTTTTTCTGTCAGATCAACTTGTAAAAAAAGCCTTGGGTCACAACAATGTGTTATTCAGAAAACACTGACTTCTCGGAGATGTTATGCAGTTCAGGGTATTTGCACAACAAACACTGACCTTTTGTCATGTTTTCACTATTTTTTTTGCTGCTTTTATTTGCAATTAACTTTAGTAAAACAGTTAATTTCATGTCAATTAGAATAATCTTTTTGTCCACTGTTTGCTTTGTCAACCTGAATCAACTGCAGGGTTTTTCTGCCTAATGAAAAATCGGATCAGTCGGAACAAAAAATCTCTTTATTCTGTTATATTTAATTTATTTCTGGCCCTGACTTTCTTTGCTTCTGATTCAATCACTTTATTTGCGATGATGGTGCAGAAGACTGATTGTGAAGTTAACACACAGGGTGTTTTTAAGAAAAATGGGAAAAAAGTTTGAATTGTGTGTAAAGAAAAAAGTTTTGAACAAACTTGAAAGCTCAGAAAAAACACTATCAGTGTGATACACACTCTGTGAAGAAATACACACCATTTAATGCAGCAAGGAGGGAAAAGAGAAAATATCTTAAATAATCTCAGAGGAAAACAATCAGAAATTTACCATATTTAATATTTATCCTAAATTCACAAAAAATGAGAAAAACTCCTGCTTCTGACTTTATTTATCTATTTATTTTCCACAAACCTGCAAGGCAAGATAAAAAAAAAGTGGAATGAAAATAACCACTTTGTGTATTTATTTCCAAAATATTACACATTTTCAGTGCTTTATATTTTAAATGTAGTTTTGTTCTCTACAAAATTCTACTAATTAAATTTTGTATATAGATAATTAGTTCAAAAACCACCAAAAACGCTGTTTTAGCTTCACAAATAAATAGTTTCTACACTGGAGCACGTCACACTTTGGTGTGTGTGTGTGTGCAGAACTGACATCTGAATGCGTGTGTGTGTGTGTGTGTGTGTGTGTGTGTGTGTGTGTGTGTGTGTGTGTGTGTGTGTGTGTGTGTGTGTGTGTGTGTGTGAGGGTAAGAAATGAATTGTTAATTGCATGAATAAAACTCCATCATCTCTTTGCCGTCAAATCCAAACTGGAGGCTCAGTGAAACTACATCATCTTCTAATTGAATTCTGTCTTGCATGAAAGCCGGACAAACACACACAGAGACGCACACACCTACACACACACACACACACACACACACACACACACACAGTAGAAACAGCGGAGCAGTAAATTGATCGAATGAATAATCCAAAGTTTTATTCATTGTTCTTCCTCTTGTCTCGTCTTCCTGAAATGAAAAATTAAACTTCTGCAAATTGATTCATTAAATTTACAGCATCTGAAACTAGTGACAGCTGGTTTGTAAAAAAAATTCAATATTAACTATTCAGGTACAACTACTGCAGGTTACAGATTTATCAATAACACAGAGATTGTAAAGATTAGCACATCACATTCCAGCGCAGTTTGGTGTTTTCTTTTTTACTAAAGTTTAAGAGATTAAAGGAAACGTGTTGGTGTTCGTCGGTTCTGCAGACAAATGAACCGGTCGGTCGGTCCAGTTGATGGTGAACAGAACAAACAGCTTCATCACAAGCTGATTTCATAGAAAGCTTTGTTATACCTAAGCTTTGTGCCTCAGATTTAGTTTAAATCTTTCAGCAGATTAAGAGTTAGCAGGCAGGTGTGCTCCTATCCTGTTTGGTGCCTTGGGCCAACAACGCCCCCCATTGCAACCACACTCTATTTATTTTAATATTTCATTTAAAAACATGGAAGAAAATAGAACACTGCTAAAACACACACATAACAAGACACAAACACTCTTTAAAGTTAAAGATATATATATTAAAAAAATAATAAATACGCAGCAAAAACACAAAAATTTAAAGAGTATTTTTGCTCTAGTTTTTAGTGCAAATATCTGTAACTTACAAGTAACCTTTTAGCAAGATATAGAGGCTTGTTTTATAAAAATAATTCTTTAATATTGATGAAGAAATTCTTGTTCCACTGGCAAGGGGCACTGCACCGTTACCTAGCAACCCCAGCCAAGCCCTGCCCGTTACCTAGCAACCCAGTTCTGGTTCCACTGGCAGATTATGGTTACATTCTTGGGGTTTTTGAAACGGCTCATTTTACAGACACCAAGAAAACATTAACTTTCCTTTTTTAAGTGCTTTGGTTGTATTTAGAAGCAGTTTTGACCAAAATGGAAGGACAAAGACCATGTGACTCGTTATACAAATAATCTTCAAACGCTGCGTTAGACTTAATATCATGTTTATTCTTATATAGGTAGTTGCTTCATACGACTGTGAGAAAATAATTTGCTTTCTGGGACTTATAACACGTCTGTTTGTCTGATGCAAACTGTGACAGTGAGAAAACAAACAAGAGTCAAGCACAGAGCAGCGTCTCGTACAGCCGACAGTGTTTTATTTTCAACTCTGAATTTAGTGCCTTCCACTATATATTCTGCTGTCGTCTTGTGTTTTAAGTTTTGTCTCTCTCTTTCTGACGGTAAACTCAAGTTTATTGCTTTTCTATAGCGGTTTATGAGACAGCATTGCTTGAAGCTTGGGCATCTTTTTTTCTCCAGATCCAGTGAACAGAAGTTTGTTTCCTGCTTTATTTACTGCATTTGTGTGGAAGTGGTGAGCGTGAGCCGAGGCCCAATGGCGTAATCTGAGTTTTATGTGAATATACATTGCTCTGCAACCCCGCTTTAAAAAGAAAAGTTTATATACAGTTTAAGAATGTGGAAAAGTATGTTTTTTTTGTTGCAGTTAGGTCACTAATCCTATTAAACATAATTTGTCAGTATATTGATGAATCAATCCTGAACACTTTGCAATACCTTCAAATTAAAATCATACCTGCAGAGGTGAATTGAATTAAAGTAAGAAACAAGAAGCTTGCTCAGGTTGAGTATCTGCTCAGAGCTCCTGCAGGAGCCGGTTTCCCACACAGACTGACGTCCTCTCCGTCTCCCACTCCTCCACTCCCACTGCACTCCCACTGCACTCCCACACAGCTTTTACAGTGAAAAGCTGCAGGAGGCTTGAGCTGCCTTGACATGCACTGAATATCTTCAACCAATGATATTATAAACTGTAGAAACGAATATGAAGCTCTTCTTATCTCTGTTGAGTAACATCAGTCAGAAATGGTTCAGTGGTTTCTCTTTAAAATGTATTATTATTATTATTATTATTATTATTATTATTATTATTATTATTATTTTTACTCCAATCAGTTTCTGCGGTTTAAAGAATCAAACAGTTATTGACTCCTAATTGATGTTATTTATTTAGTAAATTATATTAAAATAATGTTTTTATGTGAACACACTGAAAACATGCCAACTGTTGCTCTAGTCTTATTCAGTTAAATGTGTTTTTTAAATAAACATGTTCAAACCGAACAATAATAAATCTGCATTATTTTGTTATTTACAGGCCATTTCACAGTTTTAGTTTCTGTTATGCTTCTTATGTCACTAAACAACTTATTTACTAGCTTAATTAGTTTAAAGTATTTAAACTGGACGTTGACGTATTTTTGGATAAAAGATGGTTGTTTTTATTCTGTATTTATGTGTAAATAATTAAAACAAGCAGATTTTACCACCAATCAGAGCCAAGAGGCGGGTCTTAGCGATGTCAATCATGCTCGCCTCTACACCCCCTTTTCTCTCTGCTACACTGCAGCCAGCAGAGGCTGCCGTGAATGCTAAGGCTAGTTAGCATAGCCACCGCTCATGATAAACGGTAGATTGTTTTCAGTGAGTACGCAAGGATTATTGACAGCGCTGAGACCCTCCTCCTGGCTCTGATTGGCTGTTTTTGGTCGGGAGCGGTTCATTTCTTCAGATGGCAAAAGTAGGAGACCGAGAAGATTTATCTTTTCACAGATTATCTGACTCATAACAAGCTGTCACATTTTTCAGAAATATGCCAAAAAAACAAACATATTTTTATAAAAGTAAATGTTTTGTTAAGTATCCAGAAACCAAGTTAAACCAGGCAAGCTGAGCAAACTGACCTTGACATATAAAATCAGCGGATTGGCCCTTTAACTTCCCCATTAGCACAACTTGGCCGTCATGTCACGCGGAACCGCAGCAGAACCGCAGCAGAACCGCAGCAGAACCGCAGCCTCAGGATCCGTTTGACACAGATTGAAGAAGAACAGTGAGCTCAGCCCGGTTCTGAACTTCTCCCAGAACTTTTCTACATTTCTTTGATTTTACGCAGATGGTTCTTCAAAGGCTCCGGGCTTCGCTCTGCCGCGATGAGTCTTTACGGTTAGAGTGACACTTCTGAGGTCAGCATGATTTGTTCCATCAAATCTAATTACTTTTTTTTTTTTTTCAGCTTTCACGCATTTTCTGAGGCAGCAGCTGCAGCCTGGAGGGACTCTGGTACTTTATATCCTCCTGTGTGTGTGTGTGTGTGTGTGTGTGTGTGTGTGTGTGTGTGTGTGTGTGTGTGTGTGTGTGTGTGTGTGTGTGTGTGTGGGGGTGTGTGCGTGTGTGTGTGTGTGTGTTTGACCTCCGCTATGATGAATCAGCAGAAAACAGCACAGAGTGTAAATAACCACATGATGTGATAAACATCAGTTTTAAGGGATTAACTCCACTCTGATGTGTCGGAGCTGTCTTCCAGGGGTTTCTCCTTTGTTTTGTTCTTGAACAAGTTGGGAAACTTGAAGGTGAACGGAATGAAAATGAGGAACGAGAGAAAGACGGGCAGTGAAATATTAACGAGGACGGCAGGAGGGAGTTTGAATACACAGACTCAGCAAATCCTTCACAGACGTTCTGCGCTCGTCTTGTTCAAACTAATCAAGTTTAGCGTTACGTGACGCATGTAAAGTGATATTTCATGACATTTTAGATTAAAAACCTATGGTAATTTTTGCAGAGGTTTAAGTTCACCTTGCAGGACATGTTGCACGATGAGTCCAAACAGAAAAATCTAGAAAATGCATTTATTCCCTTTACTTACTGGACACAAACTTGAGTTAAGAGGAGGAAATCCCCCATAATCCAACTGTTTGTGCATGTAAACAGCTTAAAGTTTATTTAATTTATCACCTTCTGATTTTGGAGCTGCAAACCGAGCCTGAAAAAGAGATGACAAAATTTAAAGCCAATTGAGTTTGGCTTTAATCTCCATGTGGGAAGGAAATAAAAAGCTTCTTGCCAAAACGATGTGTTTAAAACTAACAACACCCACAATCCCACCCACAGACTGCTGGGAAGAGAACAACAGCGTGAGGGGAAAATGAAGTTTGAAAGACACGGACTTAAAGAAACAGCTTGGCTTTCTGAGGACACTGAAACGACTCCATGCTGCTGCAGAAAATAACCGTTATGCTCAAAGCAGAGAAGGAGGACAAAGGTTGGCTGCATTTAACAGAACCTACTGGAGCAGGTGGGTGCAAATCTGCACACAAAACCAATTTATTTTGAAAAAATAACAATAAACACAACATGAAACCAACAATCCGGCCTAAGCACCAAAAACCTGTTCCTGGGTCGTAATGTTTCAGTCTGAGGAAGCGAAGAAACAACTGAAACCTTCAGTTTATCAAAACATAAATTCATCTTTAAAGCTGCAGTAACTATTTGATAAAACTGTCACTCTGTCATGCCAGAGCAATACAAGACGGATAATCTGTGAAAAAATAAATTGGAGCCTGTAGGAGAATCTAACACTGTTAATCATGTTTGTGTAGGGGCTGCTTACACCCTCCCTCTTGCACTCTGCTATGCTACCATGAATGCCATGTTGCCAATCAAAACGAAGACTCTTTTGATTCACTTTTGAGCATGACCATATTAAACTGCACGTACAGAAGCATAATTTACAGCGCTAAGACACTCCTACCAGCTCTGATTGGCTGTTTTTGACTGCGATTTTCCAAAAACAGCTATTGCAGCATGAAAGGCAGTGGAGGAGATTTATTTTCTCTCCAGTTATCTGTTTCATAACACACTGACAAGAGATGGCAACTTTTCTCTTTTATAAAAGTTGCAGCTTTAATATTTTCAGTGGGGATGATTTCATGAAGTCAAACTGTGAAAATGAAAGCAGAAAGAAAAAAGCTGTTGTTTTTTGAGACAGAAATATTAGCATAAATTATTCAGAGGCCTTCTAAAGTCAGTGGTCTGGGAAATTCTGCTGTTTTTCTTCATGTCTGCCAGAAAGAAGATTTTCTTTTTGCTCTGATCAGTTTCTAGCTCTTGATTTCAGTTTCTCTATCTGAATTTCTTTTCTTTCCCCCACGTGAGGCGTCTTCCCTCTGCCTGCACCGCTCCTCGTAAACTCACCTCCTCCCGGTTCCTCGTTCAGCGGTTTTTAAAATCCTCTCTTTCTGGCTGCACTGCCTTGTTTTTCTGCAGGCGTCTAACTTCATGTTGCATGTTTTCTGTCGGTCGGTTCGCTCCTTTGGCAGCGCCTCAGCTTTTGTTTTTGTGACATGATGTTCATTAGTATTCTGCACTGACCTCCTGCTTGTTCAGTCCTGCATTTAGTTCCTGCGCTGACTTCTCACTGCAACAAGAATAAAAATCAATTTACATGTAAATGGGGTGTATTTTTCTTTCTTACTTTTATCATTTCTCTCTGTGTACTGAGGAAAACCATTTTCTTTGTTGCTTTGAGACATTTTGAATAATTATGATTGCAGACATTTGCATTATTATCGCTGTATCAACATCATGTATGACAACACACTTACACGTTGGGAAACTGGAAGAAGTTAAATGAAATGTGTTTTATATCAAAATACTCAAGTATTTCCACATGGAAAGCAGAATCTGTGATTTATTCTTATTTAATTTATACTCTTTTTTTCATTGTCATTTCTTAAGGAAATAAAGTAATTTTTTATTGGTTCCTTTTATTGATTTCTTTCAGGCTTGTAAATTATTTTCATGTCATAAGTCAATAAACATGTTTTTTTTTTTAAAAAAAGGAACCATAAATAAATTTAGCAAAACACCAAAATAAATTAAAGCCACACAGAAACTGTATTCAAGAAAACAAAAAATCTGGAAGTTTTCATGTGAATTTGATTTTCTGATGCGCATGGATCTGAATAAAAAACATTGCACTTGCTAAATTGAGTTTTATTGACCCTCTCAGGCTCAAATTACTTGCAAAGACTAGCTAAGTAGCATTTAGCTGTTGCAAATGTGCAACATCTGCCTGGAGAGGGTTAACATTAGTGAATGAGTGACGTTTTTTCCACATTTGTAATGGAGAATGTCAATAGAATAACTGGTTGATAATCTGTGTAGACATAGCAATAGTGAATGGAAGCAGCATAAAGTCTCACTTCCTAAACATTATCAGTTGCAGTAGGTTTCCTCAGTATGTTTTGGCCTGTAAAAATCCACTTCAAGTAAATACGACACATGTTGTGGCCGAATCGATTCAAAATACTCACAACTGATCATTCAAGAAAAAAAGGCTTTTATTTTTTTAAATTAAGTAATACACAAAATGTCTGCACTTCTCTTACTCAAGGAACATTATGCTCACAAATTAACAATCTATATTGTGATCTGCTGTGATTCACAGTAAAATTAATGTATTGTTTTGCTTTGCAGAAATCTCCGATTTGACTCCTCTGCTGTAAAGATGGTTTTCAGTGGACAGGCGCGGATGATCCCGAACTGAACCAGTCAGAACCATCGTCTGAACATGGCGGACGACCTCTACAGCAGCACCTTCTCCGCCTCTGAATCAGACTTCCCCTCGTCCTCTTCCTCCGCCTCCTTCCTCACGCTCGAGCAGAGGGCGGCTTTCGTCTTCGTCCTCATCCTCTTCATTTTCCTCGGCCTACTGATCGTCCGCTGCTTCCGGATCCTTTTGGACCCGTACCGCAGCATGCCGTCGTCTACCTGGACGGACTACATGGAGAAGGACACGTTTGATTACCGGATTTCCTGACAGGCAGCCTGAGAGGCAGCAACCCTGACAACTCAACGCGTAAACTGAGGCAACGATCACATTGACCAAGTGGCACCAACACTAACGCACGTTTTCTCGATTCTGTTTGTTCTACAAATCAACCGGAGCAAAATTTAATTAACTGTTAGAAAATTGAATCACAATCAGCTGCAAAAACACAAAATCCTACCAAGTAATTTTGGTCAAATCTAACTTTTTAGCAAGATATAGAAGTTTCTTTTCAGTAAAAAATTTAAGTTAAATAATCTGTCAATGGAACAACATTGATTAAAAAAGTTCCACTGGCAGATTTCACTTGTAACGGGGAAAAATATCTTGTTATAAAGTGAAAAATCTGCCAGTGGAACTAGAACCGGTTGCTAGGAGACGGGCTGAGCTTGGCTGGGGTTGCTAGGTAACGGCTTTAGTTCTCCTTGCCACAATATCAAGGACCTATTCATTTAAAACAAGCCTCTACATCTTGCCAAAAAGTTACTTGTCAGTTAGTTTTGTCTTATTTAAGCTTGCGAAGATATTCGTATTAGCAACTAGACAAAAAAAAAATACTTGGTAAGAGTTTCTGTTTTTGCATTTCAATCAATCGATCCAGTTTATTTTACCTCCAGTGGTTTTTAATGTGGATCTGAAACCTGTTTTCCACCTGGACTTTTAACGTAACAAAGAGAAAAGTGCATTTTGTGTGGTTGCTGCTTTACTTGTGATCGTTGTCTCACCCAACAGGCAGAAACATCTGAGCAGAAACGACCAGTAAAGGCAGCGAGGATCCAAACGTTACCCTCAAATAAAACTATTTGGGAGAAAGTTCACTCAAGTACTGAGTAACTGATCAAATTATCAGTCATTTAATATTTAAAAATTACATTATCCAGAAGTTTCACTCAAATAAGAGTAGAAATACTTCATTATAAAATTAATCAAGTAAAAGTAACTGAGTAAAAGTAACTAGTTACCACTGAACTGCCCAAATGCAGCCAGTTTAGTTGAACAAATAAATTATCTGTTCTTGCTGTGAAAGAAAGAATATTTCTGAAAATGTTGCTTTCAGAAAGATTTGGCCAAACCTGCAGAAGCTGTGAATCTGTCTGGTTTCTGCTCAGATGGTGAAGGTTGCAGAAATCCCGAGCTCTGCGGCTCTCCTGCATCACTGCAGGGGTCGGCAGCGGATTTCACCAACCGCCTGCTGGGCAACATGCTAGGGTTGCTGTCTCTCATGGGAGAAGAACTTGTTTTTGTTGCTTTGTATTTATTTTCAGAACTTATTAAGAGACTTTAAAGACTTGTTCAAACATTGAGTGAAGTTATTCTGGACGGTGAGGCGTTTGTTTAGTTTTTTCAGCAGTGTGTGTGGAGGAGGATGCAGAGGAGGCTCAGGAGAATTGGACGACAGAGTGAACAAAGCTGCGTTGAATCGGTTTGACTGCAGAGATGAGACGAGCCGGCGTCCAGCCGCTCTCTGCTAGTTGCTTAGTAACTGGTGTTTTCAGCTAAAGTCTACAGTCAAAATGGACCTGAAGGGACAAGTGACCAACACAAACCCATTCCTGGCTCGGCGTCTCGCTGCTTTCCTGACATCAACAGGTGAGTCTGAGAAACGGCGTCCCAACGTCAAGCGCTAAAGGAATTACTTTGATTTAGGCTTTTTGTTGTCCCTCAAGATGTCACTGAAATTAGCAGAGAAGATAAACACAACACCACCCAAAACAACGGGGCTGGAACTGAGGGCCCGCGGGCCAAACACGGCCCGCCGTAAAGGTTTATGGGGCCCAGAGAGACAAAAATAAAACCATGAAAATAACCGCTGGATGGTTAAATAATATCTTATCAATCAAATTAAAGCAGTTCTCACTGAATTTTTTTTTTTTTGTCAGAATTTTGACTTTAATTAAGTCTTTTAAGATCAATAGAATTCTGGAATAAATTCTAAAAAATTCAAAATTCTGGGGAAAAAAAGTCAAAAATTTTGAAATTTGATCTGAGAAGATTAAAGCCATTTCTTTTTTTTTCTTCTCCAATGGTCGTAATCTTCTTCTGTCGTTTTCATATGTTTATGTTTGGTGAAAAGTCCACTTAAGTACTGATTACATTATTAATCCTTTAATATTTAAAAATTATCAGACAGATCAAAATATAAAGTTAAGATGAAATTTGGGGATTTGTGGACAAAAATACATACAAGCAGCAAAAACATCAAAATCCAAAATCAGTATCTTTTAATTAAAAAAATGATTAAACTTTAATAAAAACTGCAGGTGTGTATCTGTGTCAGGTGAATTTTTGGTTAAACCATGTTTGTTCTTATTCAGTGAAAATCTAGAATTTTTACTCAAGTAAGAGTAAAAAGTACAGTGCAGTAAAAATACTCCAAAAAAAGCCTCTCAACTAAAAGTTTTCAGTAAATAATTCCTTCATGTTGATGAAAAAGACCTTGTTCTTTTGGCAGATAAATTAATTTACAACATGGGAAAAATGTCTTGTTATAAGTTCAATAACCTGCCAGTGGAAAAAATACTTTTTCATCAACATTAAGAAGTTATTTACTAAAAACAAGCTTCCATATGTTGCTCAAAACTTACTTTTAAGTTTGTCTTATTTCAAGTTTGCTACGATGTTTGCACCAGAAACTAAACACAAAATACTTGATTTTGTGTTTTTGCAGTGAGAAACTTTCTAAAACAAAAACCCAACTATTATCTAAAACCGAATAAACGGCAGGAAAAGGAAACCGATCGTTAGATGCGATTTTGCATTCCCCAGAGCAGCTTTTCCTTCGGTTTCATGCGTCTTTCATGTACATTAGGATTCTGAGTTGCATTTGCAGGCGCAGCAGAGCGGCGGCAGTGATGTGTATCTGTTTCTGTCTTGCAGCGGGGCCCCCCTCAGGCGACCTGCACACACTCTGCTGTAAAGGGCCTCCTCATGGTTGGAGGTCTCCTGTCAAATCTCAGCGCTGAAAACCCCCCGGAGAAGAGCGAGGGTTTGGAGTCGGAATGAAGAATCGGATGGAAGCGGGAGCGCAGCTCTCCTCTGGGCCAGGTGTGAACGCTGGAAGGTGGCACGGTTCGCTTCCTGAGTGGATGAAGACATCAAACCTAAACACAATGGACAGGTTTCTGTTTTATTCTCGGTTTAGACAGTTACTTCAGGCCTCTGGAGGAGAGGTGCTAAACCTCAAGCCCACTGTAAAAACACAAAATCTGAGTGTATTTTTTATTTAGTTTCTGGTTCAGACATCTTGAATAAGACAAACAAATTTATAAGTAACTTTATAGCAAGATATTTCTAGCAGGAGAATTAAAGCTGTTACCTAGCAACCCCAGCCAAGCCCAGCTCGTCTCCTAGCAACCAGTTCCAGTTCAACTGGCAGAAGTGACATAATCTACCACTGGAGCTTTTTCATCAACATTAAGGAATTATTTACTTAAAATAAAATGTTTGTGATATTTCACGTGTAATAAGATATTTGCACCAGAAACTGGACCAGAAATTCTTGGTAAGATTTTGAGTTTTTGCAGTGCTGAAACCGACTTTTAGCTTCTTTTTTTTTTCTCCATGCAGAAAGCCTGGAGCGATCTTCCTCCCCCCTCCTATTCCTCCTCAGCAGGACCCAATCCGCTCTTCGCTTGGTAAATCTTTAGGTTTCTGAAGATCTCCGGAGGGGAGCTTCGCTGCAAGGAAGGTGACCGAACCTTTACCTGAAAGGAACAAAAAACTGACATAAAGTTTTACAGGATGGTTTTATTTTTTTGTAATTTCCTCTCTGAGGGAGAAGGAGACTTTTCTTCCTGTGTTCATCAGAGCCTCTGCTGATTGAAATCAGCAGGATCAGGAGGAATCGAGGATATGAAATCTTATCCATTTGAATTATGACCGGATTTTATTGTGTTGAAAGTTGCAGGAAGGTTGTTTTTTTTTTTGTATTATTATTATTATTATTATTATTAAGTTCTGGAGCGCCTCCCGTCAATCCCAGACGGAGATCTCCAACAGAGATGGAGTATGAAACTATTCATTCATTTATTCATTCATTCATCCACCCGCCCTCCCATCAGGGTGTCTTCAGATTGAAGCTGTAACCATTCAACGGTTTCTTAAACACATTTTTCCATTTAATTACAGAAGAAATCACCGTCTCTTCACTCTCATTAACGTCTCTAATTGCTGTTTAATGGCAGTTTGTGATTCATAATATTAGCTTCTCAGCCACGAATCAACTGCTGTGTTTAGCAAAGTCTACATTTTATATCTTTATTTATAATTAAGATTTCATCTGCAAAAGTGTCAGATAAATTCTGTCTTATTTGCCTCACAGAAAACATGATAGTGGGTATTAAAAATCTATACAGCCATGTTAAAATTTCAGCTTTATTGATGCAAACATAACTTTATTTTATCATCTGGGGTGAAAAATGACCTTTTAAATGGTGATTCTGATTTTCTACTAGCAAGAGTTTTAAAGTGATGCAAATTCTGGAATCATGATTTCATCATTTTTATTTATTTATTATTCCCCCTTCAAGATTTCAGTGTGTAGCTAAAGTGAGATATTTTGGTCACAAGTCCACAGAGGAGGATTAGAGCCACAAATAAAGAGACTTTAATAACAAAATTCACATTTTAATCTAAAAAATCTCACAGTTTTTCTCTGTAATCTGACTTTTAATCTCAAAATTCAGATTTTAAATTCAGAATTCTCAGATTTGAAAACTCAATCTGGGATTAAACTCACAGTTATTACTTTAAAATAATTTTAAAATTCCCTTTTTTTCTCAGAATTATCAGTCTAATCTCAGAAACCTGACTCATTTTTTAAAAATATGGTGTTAACACTGAAATCTACCAAATAAATTCGGCACAGGCTTTCAGTGCAGGTTTCCAAATCATTTGTTACATAATTTATTTCTAATTTGCTAACTGCACACACATAAGAATGTTTGGTTATTAATTTGAATTTACACAAAATTAGAAATATGAGTTGAGTCCTTAGATAAAAGTCAAAATTTGGGATTTAAAGTAAAAATGCATAGATTTTTTTTTTGTTGGTGGCACTAATCTTCTCCCATAGGAAATACAAAACAAAACCTACCATTTCAACAGGAATGTACAGGTTTTTATACCCACTCTTGTACAGCAGAAACATTTATTTTCTGAGTGTGATGACGCTCATAACCACATAGTTCACTTCATATGCCTGTCTGGTAAACACACTCACTCATAGGGAGGAAATGCTGCCCTGCACAAACTACTGCTGACTGTCCCAGCGTCTCACTGCCAAACTAAACCCGTTCCTCTCCTCCATCCCTCCGTCCTCACCGCCGATTTATACCTTTACTCATTTTATCTCTCCTCCTCTCCCTCCACTTTCATTGGATTTTTTTAATCTCCGCTGGCTTTGCTACCTTGACAGGTAAATACATTTGAGTTGCTAAAGCTCATAAAGGAGTAAAATGGTGATAAAGGAAGAAAATAATTCTCCAAGACGTCTCACTGTCTTATCTTTCCACTTGCTCTCGCGCCTGTCTCCCCTTGAAAGAGCTAAAACTCTCATTACTCCGCTGTCAGCTGCTGCAGAAAGAAAAGAGAAAAAAACCTCTGTAGGCTTTTCACTGCAAAAACACAAAACCTTACTGAGTATTTTTGGTCTTAGAAAACCTGAAATAAGGCAAACTAAATTAAAATGAACTTTTCAGCAAGTTGTATAGAAGCTTGTTTTAAGTAAACCATTCCTTATTATTGATTAAAAACAAGTTTTTTCTATTAACAGAAAAATTATCTTATTTTGTGGGGAAAATGTCTTTTTATAAGTGAAAGAATCTGCCAGTGGAACTGGAACTGGTTGCTAGGAGACGGGCTGGGCTTGGCTGGGGTTGCTAGGTAACGGCTTCAGTTCCTCTCAGCAATGGAACTAGCACTTTTTCACCCATATTTAAATGCATCTTCAGCAAAGCTTATTTTTAGTAAATAATTTCGTAATATTGATTTTAAGAAAGTAGTTCCATTTGCAGATTATTTAACTTATAACAAGACATTCTTCCCATGTCATAATTTAAGGTGGAGGGAGTCAATATAATTTATTTTATTCATTTAACATTTGCGACATGAGCTCATTAATTTGTTTTATGAGCTGAGAATAAATTATAACTTCTTTAGTTATTTAAAAAGAACCAATTTTTCATGGTATTGTCAACATTTCTTTCAAAATTAAGGTGTCCAGAAAAGATGCATTTTTTACAAAATTGACTGTTTTCAGTGGACATTGTCTGATGAACCAAGGCTTGTGCATCTATTTATGGATTATGTACTTTTCTAAACTGCATTCTGCATATTAACAAAAAGAAATGTTTACAGCTCATAGCAAAAACATCACGTTCAGTCTAATGTATTTACATGTTTCATAATGGAAGGACATGGAAATGGAAACATTTACCAAAGGAGACGTTGCTTTTAGGCTTCAAATGCATAAAATTAAAAAATATAAATGGGTAAAAACTACAGAAAAGGATTAGAGTCATTGGAAGAATTTTGGCCGTAAAGTCGCAATTCTTAATCTCTGATTTTGTTTTTCCTCAGAATTCTGTTTTAATTTCAGAAATCTGAACTTTTTTTCCTTTTATTACATAATTTTGACTTTTATCTCAAAATTCTAACTCTCTGAATTCTGACTTTTGATTTTTGGAAATTAAAGCTAGAATTCTGAGAAAAAGTAAAAAAAAAAAATTCTTTGGAGAATAAGAATGTCACCATCATAAACATGTAATAACACCTGTTATAAACATGAGTAAGTCTTGTCAAGACTTAACGAATGTCACTTTATATGACAAGAGTCATAAATGTTCATGAAGACTTGCTCCTGTTTATGACAATGTCATGACATGTTTATGACATGTTCATGACAGTCTTATTCACAACCCATCAAATAAATTGTTGCCATTTCTTTTTTCAGTGGCTCTAATCCAAACAGTTGATGTGAGAAGAAAATACATTTTCTTTGTGTTTTTTCTGTTCAAGCTGCAGCTGTTCAACTTTTCTTGCAGAAGTCGAGTCTTTGGTAAAACTTTGTGTCTTTAAACCCTTTAATTCTGCCGTCTGCCTTTCAAACCATCCTCACCTTTCTCTCCCTTCTTCACTATTGTTTTCTCCTCCGCAGCTTCATCCCCTCTCTCCCTTTGCATCCTTCCTCTCCTTATCCTCCTCTTCCTCTTTGCCTTACACTAAGTCTGTTTACATAGGATTAGAAACTCAAGCAGTGCTCTTGCTGATGTTTTTTACCCTTTAAGGGAGTCGGGACAGGAAATCTGTCTCTGCTGAGTGTTTGTTTATAACGTGTGCGTGTTTGTGCTAAAATTTGGGCATGGCCACGGCTTCATAGGTGAATATCACCCTCAGGCTGTTGGTTTACTCTTTACTTTCACACCGTACTTGAAGGAAAAATCCACCTGGAAACATAGCAGAATAATTGGGTCCTGTTGAAAAAAGGCATAGAGGTTGGAAGTGTCAGAGGGTCTGGGGACTGGAGATGGAAACAAGTTCTACAAAGAAAAATAACTGCAAAGTTCATAGAAAAAAAATACATGAGGCAGACACATCCAGATTTATGAGAGAAAATGTACTGCACAAAGTCTGAAAGAAATGTGCTTAAAATATTGCATGTTTCAGTATTAAGTATCTTTTTTACAGGTTGTTGGTTTTGTCCCCTAATTAAATATTCGTAAAAACGTTTAAAAAGAGGTGTTTGTGGTTATCTCCACTAAACTGCCATCTTGAAAAACAAATTAATTATAAGAGAGTAATTATCTGAAATTTCACAATCTGGTTACATTAAGCCAAAACTTTCACCATGTCATTCGTCTACATTAGAAAACAAAACTTTAAAATTTAACTTTCAATCATCTATATGGTTGCATAGGACTGATTGATGAACAACCCTGGGAAATTATTACTTTTAACTGCCAATAATAAATCAATATATTTGTGGCATGAGCATTGCTCCTTAGACACTACTCTGATAACTGAGGAGCTTACACTCATGCTACACTATGCAAACGCTCAGTCTGCACAGATGAAAAAACACTTACCTCGGTATGTTGAATGGGACAAACAATGGGAGCTGACCCTAGTTTCTATGAATAATAAAAATATTACAGCCATCAGAGGAAAGGTCACTAAGACGACAATGCCTCTTTTTATTTTCAGATTATTTGAAATGGAACTAATCATCTTTATTGAACCTGTTATATTCGGAAGCATCAACACTTTTCTAAAGACACCAACACCCTGAAAAGCACATACTTCACTTATGTTATTTATTATTTATTCTTGTTTGGACTTTTGCAAAACACATTTTAGACATTTTTTCAGCATTGGTGACAAGACAGGTGCCTAAACAATGGCACCTAGTGGAGCAGCTAACCCTGCATTGTACACCAGCATCTATGGCACCAATAGGAAACTATATGACAACAGGTTAATAATTATTTTTCCAAAATGGTTGCCTCAGCAGATTAAACAAGTCCTTACTGTATTGTTAAAGTTCTGAATTGATACAAGATTTTTCTAATTTACTTTAGCACCTAGCAGTGCAGATAGTTTACTGCTCGCTTGTAAACCACTGCAAGTTCAGTTGTCAAATATCTAGTTTAGTAAACAAGCTAGTTCAGAACTAGCTTGTACTAGCTAGCTAGTGGTTTAACAATTATAATTATAATTTAATTGTTCACTGGTTTACACCAAGTTGGTGGAAACGACAACAAAGTAGTTGTGGTATAAGCTAGCAAGTGGTTTACTTCTAGCTTGAGCATTGGTAGCTACCGATGCTAATCCGAACTCACCAGGAATAATATATAAAAATAATTAATTTCAGTTTTATTTCTGTGCTGCTACAGCTAGTAGACTTTATGTTGTTAAAGAAGGACATGTGATGCTTTAGTAAAGTAACTGTTTATATCCTTCAGCCTTCGCTTCCTGCTGTAATGGCCGCGGCCATCAAACATAAATGTTTTTAAGCCAGAAGAAAACAGCATTTTGTTTTTCAGAGCTCAGTAAAGTGCATTTTTCCTTCAAGTACCGCGTGTTGGGAATTAAACTGTGAAGTCTCCTGTTTTAAACGCGCTTTTTGATGACTAAATAATGAACTGTTCACTCTGGTCTTTTCATGTGTTGTGGCTTTGAAAAGGTGTCACCTACGGTACAACAACAAACTGGTATAAACTTTAGCTCAGTGTTTTCAGGGTTTTTGTACCAGTTATGCGTCCTGCTCTCTGCAGTGTTTCTCTATCTGGTGACAACTGTGAATTTCTCTTTGGAGTCGCAACAAAAAAAATCAGAAAACATATAATTGGTTAATTTTTTGTTTTGTTTTGTTACATTTTTGGTAATAAAGTTAGCTGCTTCACGGAAACACAAGTTACTTTCTGCAAAACAGGAAATGTAATTGGTCTAAACACTGTTATGTTAAAAACAAGCAAATAAATGTCAGACGCTAAGGATGAAAAAATGCACAACTGTTTTATTTTTTTACAGAATTATTTAAAGCTCTGAGTAGCTTTAAAAATTGTGTTTTAAAGATAGCTTTAAAGATGACTTTTAAGCTTTTTTAAGAAAAACAAAGTTTAAAGGTAATCTTATACTGTTTAGCAAACATTTTCTATGAGGTTATAAAGGCATTTTGCATAGTAGCTGTTAAACATTATGTTAGATTATAACTAAATATGTTGTTTTAATGGGTTCTCAGAGTAAAACACTCAGTTTTTATGTTACGGTTCTGAGTCTGCAAACGACAAAAAATTTATTTTTTTTTATGTTTTGTTTTTCCAGCGGTTTTGATTTCTTTGCTTACATAACGGTGTGATGCGGTAATCTCTCAGCTGTTGCTTTAATCTGCTGTTTTTTACAGTGAAGGTGACGTGCAGACTGTGTGTCAGTGTGTGAACAGAGCTTCAGTGCATTCTCCCAGTGGTTGCAAGTCGTCACGTTAAAACCCGAGGAGTAGATTTACCTCCCTGCCTTCTGTTTCTGTCTGACGCTGCACTTCTGTTTTGTAAAGAAATAAAAACTCCTGTTGGGTCTTAATTTGCTCCCAGTGATTTTTGTTCTTCTTAAACCTGAAGGGTCCAAACGTTTTTCCAAGTGGGCCAAAATTGTGGACTCTAAAGTAGAAGCAGGCCGGAAAGGCAACCTAAGATCGAGCAAATAAAGTAGCCAGATATTTATTGTCATCAAAAGCAATTTTTACAATGGTAATAAAGAAAAACAAGGATTAAAATCTGGCAAAAACTCTGAAATTTTCAGATTAATCTCTGAAAAACTCTGAAATCTTTTAGAAATTTTTTGACATTTGAAAATAAAAAAAATTCCAAGTTTATTATGGAAAAATTCTGATATTAATCTAATTGTTTTTTTCCAGAAAATTTCTGAGATTTTTTGCAAAACTTTACTACTTATTATTACTTTAAGTTTCCATGTTCGCTGTATTGACAGAAAGACGCCATGTTTTCAGTTCTTTTTCAATTTCTAAATTTATTTTCACTCATAATAAAAAGCCTTCTTATAAAACGTCCGCTATAGTTAGCCAAATTTAAGAAAGAATTGTGCAGCTTTTCAGTAAAAGTCTGCGGACACACTTGGTTTAATCTTTCTAGTTTGTGTTGTACTTTGTATTTTCTTGTGCAGGAAAATTATGTTGGTAACAAAATGTCTCCATCTGCATCTATGTGCCAAATTTGTATCATTTTTTAATTACACTTGTGGGCCACATAAAATCAGCCCAAAGGCCACAAATGGCCCCCGGGCCGCACTTTGGACACCCCTGTTTCTTTTCCAAAATCTCCCTGCAAGTTGCACTTTATTAATACTTTTTTAGCTCTTCTGCACAGAAATCCAGAGACTTTCTGTTGAAATGAGAAAACTTGCTTTCAGAGATTTGAGTCGTATTTTTAAATTAAGCTGCTTCTCTGTGGACGTTATTAGCCTGTATTTCCATAATCTGCATGTGTGAATCACACATGAAAGCTGACAGATGGTTGATGGGTGGAGACAAATTACAACATGCTGCTGCTAACAAAAAAAAAGGGGGATTTCAGCGTTTTGCAAAGCTGGCATATTGATCTGATTTGGGTTTTTGAACAAGCGATGAATTTAAAAAAAATAAAAAAAGAAGAAGAAGGAAACCTTCATGAAGTCGCATCAAAACGTTTCACCTGCTGGACCAGGCGGGGTTAAAAAGTCATATTGAAAAAATAAACAGGTTTAGTACAAACACGTTTTCTCTCTCTGTGTTGATAAAAAAAAAACGGATGCAAAAAGTGTGGTTCCCATGGCAACCAGTACTGGAAATAGCGACATGACAACGCCCTACATCAGTGAAGTCACGCTTCGTGAAAAGTGATAAAATTTAAATATGCACACCAAATTTGCAGGTTATTTCCTGTTTTATCTGGAAGCTTTGTTGTTTGTATTTGATTTTTCTTTGTTGTTTTGGGTTTCTGCCTTTCTTACAAGCGAATGGTTTCCTAGTTTACACCAAGTTGTTTATTTTCTCCTTTTCTTACTGTGTAGTCCTCAGAATTTACATTTTCTGGGTTTTGTTTGTTACTCATCAGATCCTGGTCGAATCTGGTCAAATTTCTGACTTCAATCAATCAATCAATCAATCAATCAATCAGCCAGGTTTTTGTGTCGCACATTTCAGAAACAAGGCACTTCAAAGTGTTTTACATTATGAAACACAAAAATGTCATAACAGACATCACACAGTGAACAGTTGAGAAAACCAGTAAACATTTTAGATTTACACAAATTAATGGAACGAAACCCAAAACATGAGGCTGAAACCTGCAAATATGGCTCACCAGAAACCCACATACTGGATTGATCCGATTCGTCTTGCCTTCCCTTGATTACGGTGAGCGCGTGTTACTCTTACCTTATCTAACACCTTTACAAACGCCTGTGAAGCGACAAAGCTGCCCGAGGGCAGAGCATTTTAATGAAGGAGATGAAACTCAGGGAAACCTGAGCAGGTTGCTGATCAGAACAGCGGGTTTAATTTGTAAAGGTGGGATCTCTGCTCGACACGCCGAGAGTTCACGATCCAAAATACCTCACGCTCACAAAAAGAAACCTAAATATGACATCCGTTTGTTTACATTTGTTTAACGTGCTTGACTGGGTGTAAATGTTCAGAAAAACACAAAATCTTACCAATGTGTGTTTCGTCTCATCTGGTGAAAATATCTGAGTGAACTTGAAATAAAGCAAAACTAACTTTCAGCAAGAAACAGGAGTTTGTTTTAAGTCAATAACTCCTTAATATTAATGAAAAAGTTCTAGTTACTCTGATGTATTATTAAACTTATAGCAAGACATTTTCCCTGCGTTATAAGTAAAATAATTTTTCATCAATTATAAGGATTCATTGACTCGAAAAAGCTCTAATGTAATGCTGAAAAGCTACTTGTAAGTTTTTTATCTTATTTTATGTGTCCTGGGATATTTGCATTATAAAGTATAACAAAAATACTTGGTAAGATTTTGTCTTTGCAGTAAAAATACACTTTGATGAGCAAGAAAAGTTGTAAAATTCAACAATGTGACATTTTCACAAAATCTTACCAACAATTTCTAATTTCTGGTGCAAATATCTTAATACATGTGAAATAAGATGAAACTAACTTACAAATAACTTTTCAGCATTATTATAAGGTTGTGTTTTAATGAAAAAATACTTGATTATTTCATTTAAAATGGAAAACATGCCTGGTTATAAGTGAAAACAATGAAACTAGTAATTTCCTACCAATGTTACAGAATCATTTATGTAAAATAAGCTCCTATTTTTTCAAGTGTAAAAGATATTTGCAGTAGAAACCAGACCATAAATACTTGATAAGATTTTGAGTTTTTGCAGTGAACAAACTGCTGATACTATATTAAAGTATATTCCATCTAAAAAACTCAAAAACCTTGGATATTATTCTAGCACAGAGCTAAATCTGATCTCGGATTGATCTAGAGTTCATCTTTCTGCTTCAATCATTTCATATTTAATGCAGTCTTTCTCTTCTTTTGCTCCACCGACTTCGGTGACTTTGACCTTTCGTTGAGCCGAACCACCTCCACGCTTAATTATGTAGAAAATAGCGCCTTTAAATGTCTAAAAGTAAAAAGCCATCACTTACTGCGCGCAGCCTGTCGTCCTGACTCTCAGCTGCGTTAGGATCACACAGCGTGGGAGGATCAGAGAAGAAGTTTGTCTTTTGCACTGCGGACGAGGAGCCTGATCAATGCAACGCGTGGCTTCAAATCATCGTATTGCAATGCAGGTTTTGGTGTGGAGGCGCTTTAACCTCACAGCTGCTAATTAATTGATTTAATTTATCCAATAAAAACCTTGGAAAAAAACAACCTTCAGTTGTTGAAAACAGGGAGGATAAAACTAGTAATTTCAAATGGTCTGCAGTAGCTGTTTAAGTGATGTAATTCAAATGTTGCCATGTAACTTCTGATTGGTTGGTCTTCAGTTGTCATGACGACAATAATAAAACCTTCTGTCAGCACAATATTGCTTTATTTTGTTTTGTTTTTTTCATAAATAGTTTGTGTTACATTGGATGAATCTGGCCAATCAGCCTCTAAAATCCCTTTTCCAGGAAAACTTTCCCTGAAATCTTAAAGACCATCAAGTTGTTTCTGTGGGAAAAATTAGATGTTCAGTTTGTTCAACATCCAGCTAAAACATCTCTGTCTTATTGTTAAACACTGACCTTAACTTATCTGCAGTGGGTTATATGTAGTTCTTGGTGCTTTTGTGGTCATTCCTGAGAATCTTCACTATTTTTACATGTTTTCTCCATTTGTCAACGTTGGATCTTGCTGTAGATCACTACTATGCTTCCTTGAACAGGATAGAATGAGTAATTTGTTAATTAAATTATAACATTAATTGTTAGATTTTAGTCTTTTTTGATGTCCTTTCAGAATGACCTGTTTTAGGGCCTCCTGTCACTTTAAATCCAAATAAGATTCTGCTGGCCACGCCCCCCGGCAGGCCACGCCCCCCGGCTCAACGTTTGCACTCTTACGTGAAAATGGCTGCAAACAGATGCGCAGTTCTCCATCTTTGAAGAGCGACAGTGTCTGGTGAGTCGATAACAAAACACTTTGTGCTTTCCAGAGCACGCAGAACCAGGCGACCAAACCGCTGGAACTCAGCTTGCGTTGCCAGGAGACGGGCTCAGCTTTGCCGGGGTTGCTAGGTAACGTCCTGCTGGGGTTAGTAGGTAATATTTACACAGTGCCTGCTGGTTTGTGACGCCACAATCTGGGAGTTTTTGACACGGCTCATCTTCCAAACACCAAAAAAAAAAACATTAAACTAACTGCAAAAAACAGCAGGGAGGTTTTGAAGCTGTTTTTAGAAGCAGTAGAAACCAAAATGGAAGTAAAAAACATTATTTTTATGGCCTTTTAGCCAACTTTGTGTTGTCAGAGAGGTTATATTTAGCTTTAGAGTAGTAAATAACTATTTCTTTTATAAGTGAAATGATCATTTGAAAGCAGCTTTTCATATTTACCCAGGTTATATTGTCTGATATAGATATATAGATATTTTTTACTGGATTAAGCCTCTAAAACACAGTCTCGATTTATTTAAACATCTATATGCCACATCTAAATGCACACTGTGTTTCTCCTGATCATGACAAATGACTGCAGTGTGATTTATCAGGAAAGAGTTGGGACCACATGCAGGATTCACTCAGGTCTGTTTATGTCTTGAACCAGCAAAACTAATAAACACAATAAATGATTCAGACTGAAAAATGCACATAAACAATGAAACATTCATAGGAAAACACTGTATTATTCAAAATCTGTCTTGTGTTTCTGTCTTATTACTTTCTGAATGTCTTTACATTTACAAACAGCTTTGGTTTGCGATTCCTCGACTTCAGGAAAGTAAAGTTATGAATGCACGATCTTAAAAAAAATAATCAACCAATCACCTCCGATCTGTTCTCCGGATGCACCGCTTCCAGCTGTGAGGCAAAATATCTAATAGAATATGATGAGGTAATTTAACTCTAATAAAGTCAGTCGTATTCATCATCAACACAGCAGGAAATAAACCCTGGGATTCCTGACTTTTTTCTGTCTCTCATTATTCTCACTGATTATTCTAATAAAAATATAAAATGTGATTTACACTAATCTTCCTGCAACAATGTTCACACTATTTATATTTTTATTTAACTCCTACTGGGAGAAAATTGCTAATTTTCTTTCTGCATGAACCTTTTTTTTTCATGATTGCTTCATTATTGTACGTGAGGATTTGAGCCTTTAAAGCTTTCATAGCAGATTAGTTTAACATTGGGTTTATCTTTTTTTTAGTTTTACATTGCTGTTTCTCCTGGATATAAATACATACTTATATTCTTAATGCTGCCATCGAGCAACATACAATAATAAAACTGTTTTCTGCAAACTAAGACATTTTTAAAAGTTTTCCAGCGTTAAAAATGCTCTTCAAAATGTTTCTGTCAAAATGAAAACATTGAAAACTGTTGTTTCTAAATGCAGACCTTCAACAGCCAGTGCCCAGCATATTTCAGATTATCTAAACTAAAAGTCATGTCATTTTATGCCTTAGCTAAACATGTTATTGGTGCTGTTGCAGAAATTTACTACAAAATATTTACAAAATAAAGTTAAGCCCAAAAGCGTGGATTAGGGACACCAAAAAAAAGGATTCTGAAAGTTAAAGTTGAAAATCTGAAGAAAAAAAGTAAGAAGTCTGATAAATAAATCCTAATTCTGAGAAAAAAATAAAAATTCTGATATTATGTTTAAAAAATTCTGAAAAATTTAGAGTAAAAAAGAATTTTGTGAGGAAAAATATCTAAATTTTTAGATTGAATTAACTATGAGCAAAAACTAATTTTAATATTATTAATATTATTATTTTCTATTTTTTGCCTTAATCTTCTTCCGTACTTTCAGAGTTTATGTACATGAGTTTATTTCTGATAGGAAATGTAACAGAAGGTTGAAGAGAAGATCTTTAATCTGCAGTCTGGTTCTGGTTCTGGTTCTGATTAATGGAGTCAAACTGTCATTTACACTTCAGGAGGGTTTTGTTGTTTTGTCTCTTGTTTAAGTTTCAGGTCAAGTTAGTTGAACTCTGACTCCTCCTAGTGTTCATGTACTGGTACTGCAACCAGTGTAAGGTTTGTTTTCATACTTTAGTCTCTGACATTAAAGCATTTCTTAGCATTTTTATGTTGACATGGAAGAAAAACATTTAAATTATCTTTAAAATAGAACTTGGAAGTATTTTAAATCTTTGTAACTTCTAGGTTATGTTTATTATTGACCTGCTGAACTGAAGTCTCTTTATAATCTCAGTAAAACACTTGACTTTTCTGATTTTATTTTATACCTTAATTATTTTTCCTTCTTTATGATTTTTCCTTTTTTAATTTTTAAAAAATTCCTTCTTATTAAAATAATTATATTTCTCAACTTTCTGTTTAACTTATCTTGCATGTTTTGAGCTTCAGATGGAAAACTATAAGCTCTGTAATTGTGAGTCTTCATGGCACTCAGCGAATGTTGAGCCGTTTCAAGTATTTGATTTCTTGAAAAACAAACCAACGGGACCCAGCTAACATATACAGGAAAATTAATAATTTTGGTCTGAAGAATTTTTATTTTAAATTAGATCATTGAAAAGGACATTTTTACAATTAATTTCAAACATGGCAACCACGTGTTTCATCTTGGGCTCTTTGGAGATTTAAAGGGGAAGCAGAACAGGATTAAGAATGTAATAGAATATGATTCCTTCCTGTTTAATCATATTTTCAACCATAAATGGTCTTGGGCCACACTTTGGACTCTCCTGGATGTTTATCTCCATTTCACTCCTAGAATCCCTCAGATAAAAGTCGGATTTCTGCGTTAGACCTTTGGCCATTTTTTCCATTTCCGATAACCTTGTTTCCTGAAACTTTGTTTTGACCTTTTGTTCCCTGTTGGCTAATAATGTACACAGAGTGGAGGGATTTTTATCTGTCAGGACAAATAATAAACACTTGCTTCTTAAATTTGACTCAAAAAGTCACATCCATTGGGGTAAATAATGGATTCATTAAAAATGTTGCCAAATCTTGCTGAATCATAGCCATTTTCTTGTGTCAGTACATTTGCGTTGCGTCCTTGTGGAAATTCTCCAGGAACTTTTGGGCTAAACAAATTTGTGGAGCTGAACTTCACAGAAGTCAATAATTGGTTGGGTTGACCTTAATCTAGAGTAACCCACACAAAGTCCTTGATGTTAAAAGTCAGTCAAACAAAAAAAAGCAAACGATTGCTGCACAAACGAGATACTATCATTGCAAACTTTCCCATACCTTAAACAAACCAAACACAGGAAAATCCCTATTTAAAAAAAACCTGTTCTTACACAACTGTTGTAAAGTCCACAGATTTGTTACCTAATCAGATTGTATAAAATTCAAGCAGCTCACAGGACTTACTGCTGTAGCTCCGTCTTCTTGCATCCTTTCTTGACCTGATTATATTGTCATCATGAACCTGTGGCTCAGCACGCTGCTGTTTGCTTCGCTGCTTCTGATTGGCTCAGCTCTTTCACCTGAAGAATGCCAGCTTCTGGTCACACCTGTCTCTCTGGCTGACCCGTCTGTGGTAAACACTTCCTCGCATTCATACCCCGTTACTACTTCACAGCAAACAATTGTAGTTTTATGTTGCGATTCTATTTGTGTTTCCATTGTGTAAATATTTTTGATAACTTTTGTCGCTAGGATGAGGTCATTTTTCAGCTGAATCAAAGTTGGTTTATTTCACAAAACTGCTAACCAGCTATGTAGCTAAACACGTAGCTAACCTGGATAACCAGCATTTTGCCATCTGCAAACAGTAGAAACACAACAAGCATTTAACATAAAATCAGTTATTCCTTCATATCTCATGTTCTGACCATTAACCAGCTCCTGGTTTGTTTGCAGGTCTATGGAAAAACACATTTCCTTGCAGGCTACACGGATCACGACTTTCATAATGCGATGCTGAAGTTAACCGAAAGCTCCTGGGTGAACATTACAGCGTCGCCGGCAGGCAACAATGAGATTGTCATGGTTCAAGCGAACAATGTGTGAGTTAATAGGAAATATACACATCTGCTACATGTATAGAAATAAAAGGAAAACGCATCACAGAATTACTGAGTTGTAAATAGAAAAGGGAAGAAAAAGCAAAAAAACTGAAAGCTATTTGTTCATAATAACTGAAAATGTTGGATAACAGAGTTGTTTTATATAGATAGGCAGTACCTCTTCATAAATACAATTACAAGACATCGTTCTATTGGTGGTCATATGGAAGTATTTTTCAGTTTGTGTGTCAAACCGTTTACAAAACCGACTACATTCCTCTGTAAAGGTGACACTGAATATTTTATCTGATCAGTCAAGCTAATTGTGACTAACTATTTTTCTGACATTAGAACACACAAATAAATAAATACATTCTGAAACTTCTGGATATGTGAACTTGAAAAAGACAAAATTCCAAAAAGTGTTAAAAGAAAGTCTTCTGCCAAACTGCACAGGAAAGGAAAGCATGCCCACACATAAATAAACATAAATACACGTAATTACACATATGTAACGTAAATAAACGTAAATACAAGTAGTCTGTTTGATTCTAAAAACAACCCAAAGCTCAATATATATATAGAAAAAAATATCCATCCAGTTTTTGGCAATAAGTTCATGTTTTTTTGCACGTTTTGTATGTTTTTGTACTTCCATTTGAGACTTTACGATTCTAAAAACGACATGAGTGTTTAGAAAAACCACATAACTGTTCTTGAAATGTATTTATGATTTTTGGTGTCTGGACTTTGAGCCGTTTCAAAAATCTGCAGTATGTAACGTCACAAAACAGTAGGCACTGCCTCCGACCTAGTAACCCCAATGAAGCTCCGTCCGTTTCCTAGCAACCCAAGCTGAGTTCCAGCCCGTTACCTAGCAACCCAAGCTGAGTTCCAGCACGTCACCTAGAAACCCAAGCTGCGTTCCAGCACGTTTACTCAACTTTGGGTTTTTTTATTTTGTCACTGCACAAAGTCATCCGGAAACACGATCCAAATTATTCTTAAAAATCAGCAAAGTTAATTGTATTAATTTAAATACTACTTGTTATAGGGGGACCTATTTTTCTAGACTATGTTACAGTTCTCTTTAGAAAAATAATTGTCGTAATTCTGATCAAAGATTATAATCCAATAGAAAATTGTTCATTGAACTCAAGGGATTGTTAGCTATTTACTCCATCAATGTGCCCTCCAGCCTCATTAATCTTTATTTTTATTATAATCACGTCTTTTATAAGATGAAAGATGTTATGAACTCTACAAAACTATATTCCACGCGTTCTTTATTTTATTTTTATTTTTGAGAAGCAGTCTTTAAATCATGTACTATCTTTTTGACTACAGTGACACGCAAAAAGAAAGTGTTTTGGTTTTTTAGCGCAAAAGCGAATTAGTTGACGGTACAAATCCAGAACAGATTGTTACCATTTAATGGGCTGTACAATGGCTGCTAGAATAGACACTTGTTTTATTGTTGACTCCCCATGTAGAAACCCTTTGCTACATCTCACTTGTTTGTAAACACTGAGTTGGAGGCGTGGTCAGCAGCATCTTATTTGGTTTTAAAGTGACAGAGACACTAAAACAGAAAGGAGATCTAGATACTCCGGAAGAACTGACCAGACTAAAACCTCATCACGGAATGATTTTGTGTAAAAGTGTTAATGAACATGTTTTCTAGAGACAATAGACTTATCTTAATCTGTTCAAGGAAGCACAATAGTTCAGCTTTAAGGTTGTGAAACTCGCCTTTTTCCTAGAAATGGAACCTGCATGAAAAACTCCCAGCGCATGAAGATCGAGGGCAACACCATAACGTCCTCATGTAAGTTTCCCAATGTGATCTGACAAAAAGAGTCAAAATCCTGCAGGAGACATCAGCCTAGAGCTTACAATTATTTATTTTACTTCTTCTTTTTTTAATCTAATTGTGCTTATGAACACTGCACATTTTCTCAGTTTGAATTGTCTTTTTCCACATTTTCACCTAAATTTCTATTAATTTCCTTTTTTAAATCATATTGATAATGTACAAGAGTATTAGGGCCTTGTAAGAAAATTAAAATATTGAAATTATTTTTATTATAAGTCATAATTACATAATTATTTTATTTTTGTAATATTTTATTCTTATTTTAATCTCATATTATTTAGATTTAACTCTAAATAATAAGACTATATGCTTGAAATTTTATTACTTTATTTTTGTAAAACTGCAACCCTAATCTTGCAATACTTTGACTTTATTCTCATAATTTCATTACTTGATTTTCATATTTATTTTTGCCAGATAAATATAAAAACATTATAAAAATATATATCTTAAAATATTTATGAATAAATATGAAAATTAAGATGCATTCCAATGGATTTTAATTTGACTAAATTATTATTAATTCTATTTAATTTCAGTTGTTTTAAACATTTTCAGTATGATTATCTCGTGTTTTTTCACGTTTTTCTGTGTTTATTCCCAGATCTTAACATGACCTCTGAGTCTCAGGTGCTGCCTTGCCCCGACGGCTGTTTGGTCCTGGTGATAAACAGCACCGCCAAAAACATCAAAATTCTCCTTCAGCTATTTAAACTCAGCCACGTAAACGCCCAGAACGAAATCGCCGCTCGTTCCATTTACTTTCTAGGTGAGAAGAAATCAATCACATGGATTCATTTTCTTGTTTTTCTTCCAAACTGTAAATTAATTACTTTCTATTATTTGTTTTCCAGGCAGAGGATCGGCCATGACGGAGGCTGACATGGAGCATTTCAAGAAGCAGGCGAGCTGCTTGGGCTTCTCTGGAGAACCAGGCTTCCTGCACAAGCCTGAGAAAGGTGCGAACAGCTTTGAGGTTTTTCTTCTCCAACAGTTTAATGTGCTGAAGTTTTCATTTTCTTTTGTCTGTTTCTGCAGGTTTTTGCAAAGAAGAGGAGAGCATCAAATTGCCAAATGCTTTATAGTCATTCTGCATCTAATTTGCACAGTGACTAAAATGTTTTTTCTTGTGCAACATGTAGTCTTGCAGCTGCAAAGAAAATAAAACTGTTCAATAAATATTGACTCTTTTTGTTAACCCACAAAAAACCGGTGAAGGCCGGTGAAGGTCACTTTGTGGCAGGTGAAGGTCACTTTGGCTAAAGAAGAGCATCTTCTTCAAAATGCCAACAGCAACAACATCAATAACTGAGAACCACAACAATATGAGGAGTTGAACAGAAACAAGACTGGACGAAAAACAGAGAAATCAGAAAAGGTCAGACATGGAAAACAGACAAAGCAGGAGCAAAGAAAGAAAAAATGTAATAAATTAAGCGTGAATGGAATAATTCATAGACAATACATAAAGGAATAAGAAACCTGCACTGTAAAACATTTGGAGGAGGTTTAACTTGAATCTTACTGCCTTGAAAATCCTACAGTTGATTTAACGAGACAAGTTGTCTAAACTTTGTTTATTAAGTTCATTAATCTTGAATTATGAGTTTAAACTTAATGCTGCAAATAATTATTTCACAATATGCCAGAAAAGAAACTGCCCTCACCTGGTTTATTTTTGCCAAATAAATATGAAAACATTATAAAAATATATATCTTAAAAATATTTATGAATAAATATAATTTCTCATTTCTCTATTATTTTCACTCACAATATCAAGTTAAAATAGCTACTTATTTTACTTCAGAATAATTTAAATTCTTGTTTCAAATTGCATGAACAAAATTTCTGACCCAATAATTAATCTTATTAAACATCATTATGAAAGCTCAGAAACATTTAGGGTGAACAGGACATTAAAATAAACATTTACCTTCATATGAAGAGTCAGATCAATGTAACTCATGTCCATCTCAGGACACAAAAACATGCTGCTAAGCATTCTGGGAAATAGGTCCCACTCCTGTCTTTCTCTTCTTTCAGTTTTTAAGTGCTAACCTAAAAACTAGTTTATCCAACACTTGGAGGTTTGACAAAATGAAACTTGATAAACTGTTGATTTTAGATCAGTTCTTCAGTTTAAACACGTTTCTGCTGGTGAATAAAAAGACGAGTCGGCGATAAGTCGCCCCCTGAACACACATTATCTTTGGACTCCGGGCCCCTGCAGCCGCAGCAGCTGAGGCCCAGCTCATTATAAAATCGACCGGCCTCGGTGACTGTGCGTTACTGTTGGGTTTGAAAGCAGGATGGTTGCAGCAAAGATTGCGTTGCTGCTGTTAGCAGCGATCAGCTGCAGTGCAGCACCGACTCCAGAGGAGTGCCAGGGTCTGGCCAAACGGCTGCCCAGTAAAAACCTGCATGAGGTCAGTCTGGTTCTGGTCACTTAGATCACTAGGATGAGGCATTTTCAAATGTTTCACTGCAGGAAATTTTAATCTGATCAAGAACTTTTTGTCTAGTTCCTAATGCAAATGTCTTAGTACACTTGAAAGCAGACAAAAGAAACTTAGAAGTAACTTTTAGTAAGAGACGGGGGTTTGTTGTAAGCTAGTAATTCCTTAATTTTGGTTTAAGAACTTTAAGCCAATAGTTCTTTAATATTGTTGAAAAAGTGGCAGATTATTTTACATATAACACAAGAGAAATGTCTTGTTTTAAATAAAATAATCTGTACTATTATTTTTATCAAAATTCTAGAATAAACCTGTATTTTTCTGAAACGTTACCTGTAATTTCAAGTGCACTGAGATATATGTTCTAGAAACAAAACATAAAATACTTCAGAGTTTGTGTTTTTTGTAGCCCTGATTAAATGTCCTGCAGCTTTTGCAGTGATTTACTCTAAACGTCATATTACCAGTTCAATCTCCTTAAAAACATTTTAATAATTGTTTGATCTCTAACTGTTCATCAAGCATTCCCTCTTTTCTGTGTTTCTGCAGATTTACGGCGAATGGGTTCTGATCTGGTCCGTCACTGACTTTCACGTTAGCCAATATTTACTGGGAAACTTGACCAGTTCCCACGTTGAGTTCAAACTCCTTGCTGACAACAAAACAATCGAGTACATCGAGAGGAACAGATTCTCGTAAGTTTCAACATGAATAAAACCGTAAGACCCCTCAGAAACTGGAGATAAATAAAATCTACACTGTAAAAACACAAAATCTTACCAAGTATTTTTGGTCTAGTCTCTTGTGCAAATATCTTAGGACACTTAAATAAGACAAAACTGACTTAAAAGTAACTTTTCAGCAAAATACAGGAGGTGGTTTTAAGTGGAGAATTCTTTTATGAAAAAGTATTAATTTCACTGACAGATTATTTCATTTATAACTTAAGGGAAAATGTATTTTTTATAAGTGAAATAATCTGCCAGCGGAAGTAGAACTGGTTGCTAGGTGACGAGCTGGGCTCGGCTAGGGTTGCTAGGTAACGGCTTAGCGCTGGTTTATTGTGAAATAAACAAAAAAATCTTCTAGTGAAACTTTTAAAAATCATAATTAATGAATTATTGACTCAAAACAAGCTCCTAAATCTTGCTAGAAAGTGAATTGTAGTTTAATTTAAGTTTACTAAGATATTTGCACTAGAAACAAGATGAAAAATTCTTGGTAAGATTCTGCGTTTTTGCAGTGGAAACAAGAGATCAGAATGTGACGTTACAATAAAAAGGACATGTCTTGAGTTGATTCAGTAAATCTTTTGAGAGTTTAAAGTTCAGCAGACTGCTGGTGTCGTTTCTAACCATCGTCGTCGACTTCTAGCGGTTCCTGCACCACCTACTTTATAAACTTGACGGTTCCCTCTGACGACGCTGAACATCACACACTGGCCACTCAGTCAGTCAGTAAGTTGCACACAAACATAAACCCAAAACAGGACAGATAAGTGAATTCTGAATATTTTAGGTGAGGCAGCTTTTTAATATTTTAGTCTAAAGTCAACACAAAGCAACAGGAGATAAAGAAAACTGGGACTGTAACTAATGATTATTTTTAGTAATCAATTAATCTATTGATTATTTTCAATAGATTATTCTCATCAGATTAGCTGGTTAGCCAGCTAATCAAAAATTTAAAAATTCTAAAAATTCAAGAATTCTAACAATTTTTTTATTTGACCGCTTTAACCACTAGATATTAGAAGATGCAGATAAAGAAATAATTATATTCCTTTTCTAAATGAGAAAAGTTTTTATTGCTTAAAATTCAATAAAGTTAGCAAGTAAAACTAAAACTATACCAGTTGAGGAATTTGGCTAAAATATATTTACAGACAGTTATTTTCATCTTAAATGCAAAAATGTATGTATTTTTTGTACAGTTTGGTTTAATTACGACTCTGAGTATTTAGTTTTTTTCAGTATAGTCTTTTTTGAGCCTGTATAGTCCAGTTACTAATTAATCAATTACTACTTAGTTGACGATTAATTCAAAAATCAATTAATCACGATTCATCTGATTAATTGTTTCAAGTCTAATGGAAATAAGTGAAACTAGGTGAAAAGTGAAACATGACATAACTTCTTTAGAATAAATTAACAATCATTTGACTGTCAGAGAATAATACCTCATTTATAACATGGGAAAATTCCTTAACGTGAAATAATGTTCCAGTGGAAAGATTTACTTAAAACAAACTCTTAGCTCTTGCTGAAAAGTGACTTGTAAGTCATTTTGTCATATTTCAAGTGTACAAAGATATTTGCACTGTGAATATTCACCATATATGTTTGGTATTATTGGTGTGTGTTTGGTGTTTTGCTTGCATCAGTGTAACCAGCCTGATTTGTGTATTTATTAGGAGTGGAGAAGGACGGAGTGGAAATCAACTACAACGACACCGGAAATGTTGAATTCTACGAGAGCTGCGACGACTGTCTGCTGATGACCTACAAATCTTCAACGACGAAATTCCTGCTTAGCTACAGTAAAACAGACACTCACTCCCATTAATAAACTCAGTAAGGGTAATTTACGCCATGGTTTATTATTTGGGACGTCTTGTTGACTTGTTTTGTTTGTGAATCAGGGAGGGAGGGTTCGCACCAGGATGTGCAAACCCACCAAGCCTCCTACGATGACCACAAGAAACTGGCCGAGTGTCTGGGAGTCCCACACGACAAACCGTACGCCTACGACGGAGTGGCAGGTCTGTCGCCGTAAACAAAACCACCAGGACGCCACCAACAACGCCAGATAGCTCATCTTTTATTTCCCTTTACAGATTTCTGTCACAAGAAGTCCGGTCCAGAAGCAATCCAGTCCTGAGTGGAGCGACGAGGAAGAGTCAACTTCCATGAAGAAAGAACCATTAAATCACATTAAAAACTATTAAAAAGGCTCCACATGTCAATTTAACAGTTTTTGTTGATTGTTAGATTGTACAAAAGATGGACAGCTGCAAATTTAAGGATCTTATTTTTTTTATTTTTTTGTTTACATTCAGTTTTTTTCCTCAGCTCTTACAGTGAAACTAACCTGAAACTCATCAGTAAAGTCTCATCCTTCATTTGGCAGCAGCAGAGGCTCAAAATGTAAACCGGAAAAAAATAAATAAGTGTTGAAAGCAGCTGTTAATCCTTAAATAAAAATTTTATTTGGTTTATTCTCCTTTTATTGCATCATTTCACTTTTAAAGTCTCTCTATTTTAGGGAAATAAATAAATTGTTTCTTACTTATAAAGTTTATAACTCATTTAAAACATTAAAACACTCATGAACCTAGAAAAACTGCTGCGACAGCGCCACCTTGTGGCTATTTAGCGCCAAGCCATTTCTATACTGATGTGTTTTTTAAATAACTTTGTACAGCTGCAGTCAGCGATGCTAATATGTTACTTAAAGAAGCAACATCTAAAGTTACTTCTTTAATAATTAGTATAATGAAATAAATGTGGATGCAGTGTAAAACAAGAAGCACATAATTTGGACGTATGTAATATTATTTAAATCTGTGGAGATTTAGATTTTACTGTAATGATTTGTTTAGATTTCTGGACATGATTTGTGTTTGTCTTCTAGATGAATATGTTTTTTTCTGGAAATGTGCTGCTTAAATTAACTGAATTGGACTGGATTAACTAAAAACTGGACTGGTAAAAGCTAATCTCCTGATGTCTGTTTGAGTGCAGACAGAAGATCTGCTTCTGTTTTATCTCCGTTTCCCGACACAAAACAGACAAGAGGTTTCTGTTTGTTTTGTCTCAGTCATTTCTGAGAATCTTCAACATGTGTGAGACAAAGTTTATCAGTTCTTTAACTTTATATTCAAATAAATTTAAGAGCTCAGATCCTTAACATTTCTTAGGAAGACATTCTTGAGCTATTTCTGTCCAGGATTCATAGGAATCCTGATTGTTTCTAATGAAAATTACAGCCTCGTGGTTAGTTTAGTTTTTTATTTTTTTTTATATAAACCTTAAAATAAAAAATTATCTTTACATAATTAAAGGTCACTAAAAGGTTACTCAACAAATTCCTATTTCAAACAAGAGGAAGCTGGTTTAAAATTATTACAGTTTGTTGGTATCATGGTTTTCTGCATCTGTTCTTTTGATTGTTTGGATGCAAAATTTAATTTTTGCTAATAATTTAAATATTTTGGTCCTTGGCAGCTCTAAAGTAAAGAAAGTCAAGCCCAAGATAAATTAAATTTCTAGATATATGTTCAAATTCAAGCATTGTTTTGGGTCTCTGAGGCTGCTTAGTTCGTTTGTACTTTGGGCCGGCTCTGTCTCTAACAAATTACTTCTTAATAAGGCATAAAGGGGTTTTTTCCATCTTCTCATTGCTTCTTTTGGACACTAAATATCCCGCAAATTGTTGCCATATTACTGTTACAACCTTTATTTGTGCAAATGAGAATACTTCTCATTAATTAGATATATATCTCGGTTCCCTGAATTGGAAAGCCACTCATATAAAACTGTGAAAACTATTTATCACCTCAAATATTTATGACCAGAAAGTATTTATTTCTAGCACAAATCTTACTAAAAAAAACCAAAAAAAAAACATTATGTGTAACTGCAAATTAGATAAACACCTGATTTAAAGTTTTTCCACCCAGAATTCCTGAAAATGCAACACGAGTGACGTCATTCCCCCCACGAAAGCTCCGATTTCCGAGGCTAACAAAACGCAGCATGAGTTGACAAATGGCCGCTGGTTCTCTCTATAAAAGTTAGTGCTGCCCTGCGCACGAATACGGTTGTAGAATAATCCACCTTAAGCCCATATTTTATAAACACAAGTTTTGTGTAGGGATGTTAAACTGACGCTTCAAACTGTGACGTGTCAGTTACCAATTGGTGGGCGGAGCTTAGCGGAGAGGAATGTAAACAGCTAGCATGCCTGCTCAGCAGCTACCATCAGCGCACATCACCGAGGCGTAGTCGATGCTGAAAAGGTGAGGCGTTTAAAACATATCTGCTTCTCAAAAGTGACAGCAGCAATCAGCGTCGTGTTTCTTTTACACTTTCCACCACATCAGTGTATGTTGTTGCTGTTTTAGTAGGTAAGTTAGCTCGGTTAGCCCAGGGAAGCTAGCTGCAGGTTTGCTAACGGGGGGAGTTGTGTCAGAAAGCTGCTTAAGATGATGATGCATCATCAGCAGGACGGGCGTTTCTGGGCTGAGGCAGGTTTCATTTGAGGTGAGACGAGTTTTAAAAACTCTCTGCTAAGCTCATTCTGTCAGGAGTTTGAAACAACAGTTTCAGGTGAAAGTTTTTGGCTAATAAAATGTGTTTAATAGAGCGACGCTGTGTTTTCTTACCTGACTTGGAAGCATTCTGGTCAACTTAAGCAGTCGCTTTGCTGGGTAAGGATCGTTGTCAAGGTAGCCATTTGGTTAATTTAAAGGGAAAACCCTCACTTCGGTTACCTTTCACTTCCAAACGATAACATACATCAGACAGTTCCATATGTTTACTTCCTGTTTAGGAGCTACAAAGCAAGGTGTGGCGAGGTCACCTGACCACATATAGGGCAGCAACATTTTCAAGAGTCAAAACAAACAAATACTGAAAGAACTTTTAAATAACACCATCATTTTGTGATAATTAAGACATCTGCAGAGTCTCAAAAGCTGAAATTTTAAGTAATTTTGTTTTATATTAAAACCTATGAAACACTGTAACAAATTTTACTATATATATTTCAATAAATTCAACTCAGAAATACCTTTATAATCAAAGAGAATAGCTCATATTGTCCAAGATTCTTCAAAGGGTTGTTGTTGATGCTGCGGGGTGGAAGGATCTCCTGTAGCAGTCTGTTTTACAGCAGCTCTGGAGAAGCTTCTGACTGAAGACACTGCTGTGAGGTAATAAAGCAGTCTCATGAAGAGGATGCTCAGGGTTGTGCATAGTTTTCTTGATTTTTATGAAGAATCCTTTGCAGCATCTTCTCCAAAGGTATAGAACCAGAACCAGCCTTCTTTATTGGGTTGTTGAGTTTTTTTTTTTAAGTTCTGATTCTGATGCTGCTGCCTCAGCAGATGAGATTACACTTTATGCAACATTTTTAAGATTATACAGTCTCTTATCCCCAACTCCAACATCTCTCTTCATGCAGAAAGAGAATATAAGAGGGTGGCAAAGCAAATGAGGTGGATTAGCAATGCTCGCTAACAACTTATGTACAACCAGTACATGCTGCTTTGGAATATCATCTCTACTCCCCAGAAATTGAGCCAATCATCAGACTGTCATACGTTCTTCAGTCAGAGGCTTCTTCAGATTCGTTGGGAGATGGACTGCTATTGGACATCCTCAATGCCCACAGAGTCACTATCCAGATAATTAGAGATTAATCTGATTAACTGTTTCAGCCCTTAGCAGAATTATATCTGTGATAACAAAGTGACCACAAACAGATCTTTGTTTTCTCTCTTCAGGTCTGTCTGCTGACTGAAGACTCAGAAAATCCTCCCTTCCTTTTCCGACCCCGGAACGAAAACTAAGAGGTTCTTCAAGTCAAGATGAGAGCCTGACCGGCACCTGGAACTCTGTGGATGTTTATTTACAGATAAAAAGGCAGAAAAATGCAGTTTTTATCTGGGAGTTTGAGCAGAATTTGGTCACATTGAGATGTTCTTCACAACCCACAGAGCCGCGTCTTCCACTTAAACCACCCTGAAGATAGATGTGCTGATCTCATGAGCCATAAATTCATTTCTCCTTTAAAACCTGGAAAGTGAAAGCCCGAGTCTGTCTGCATCCAGTTTCATCGGTTTGGCTGATTATGGCAGAATCCAGCGCTCCGCCAGTCGCTCCAGCTAGCCTGCTGATTGGACGCAGCAAAGAGGAGCCGAGTCTGAACACGGAGAGCCGCTCCAAAGAAACGAACGATTCTGTTTTTGCCGACGGGTCCGACCGGGAGGCGAAAGTCCAAAACGTCAGCAGTAAAGAACCGGAGGAGGATGACGAGACCACGCCCACTCCACCCGAGTCATCGCCTAGTCTGTCGGAAAACGAGACGATGACCATCGCTACGACGGAGGACGAAACTCTGTCGGTCCAGCTCAAACACATAAAGACTGAAGGGGGAGCAGGAAGAGGAGCAGAGCCAGGTAAGACAACATCACGGATAAATAAGTGTTTATTTCAGCCATATTTCGGTAATAAGTTAATGTTTTATGGCACATGTGTCAAATTTCAATTTAATGCAGTCAATATGACACCCGAGCCAAAGTCACATTTTCGTAGATAAGTGCAAATATTGCAGAATTTCTTTGAAATATTTCTAAATAAGCAACAGAAAATCAGTGATTCTGAAAAATAATCATAAAAACCTGAATGTTCTATACCGTTTAAGGAAGAACGTATTGAATACACAGCTATTTATTGTTACTTTAACAGCTTTTTAATGATTTTATCAATACATTTTTAAACAACTGGTCCTTTAAGAGCGTTGATGTGGCCCAAAATGAAAGTTAGTCTTTCTGAGGGGTCCTTTCAAAACTTGTAGAATTTAACATCACAAATCAGAGGCCTAACCATCACCTAGCAACCCCAGCAGCATTCCGCCCGTCACCTAGTAACCCTAGGGGCATTCCGCCCGTCACCTAGCAACCCCAGCTTCATTCCGCCCGTCACCTAGCAACCCAAGTTGAGTTCCAGCACTTTTGGTTCCGGAAAAGCCAAGTGTTTTGTTGTTGAATTACCGTCCAGGAAAACACTTTAGATTTCTTGTTGGTTGTGTTCAGAGATATACAGTTGTGTAAGTTTGTCTGTTTCAGTCATTTTAATCTGTGAGTGTAAACTTTGAGTTGGTGGGTGTGACCGGGAGTTAATTTGGATTTAAAGAGACAGACGACTTAAAACGTTCTGAAAGTAACTCAAAACAGACAGAACTGAACGAAAACTAAAATCTCTTTATCTAACTTTACTAAATAAGTTTAGTGAGTAAAAACAGAGGAAGTCCCCAAAGTGCCAACTAAACTAACTAAAACCTGTGTAAATTTGCTTTAGTTGACCTCAGCTGTATCAATCTTTTCACAGCTAATGTGGATCTATGATTCTATGTAGTATATTTCTAAAAGGTTTATTTATATATACCCAGAGAAAACATCTTTATTTTCCCTGAAGCTGCAGCAGCTGCTGATAATATCTGTCGTTTTCTACTCATTAACAGACATATCTGGACTTTTAGCCTGTACAAGATACTCTGAATGTCGGACCAGGCTGTTATCAATACAAACTTTATGATTTATTACAAATTAAATATTAAAGATTAAGGAGTTTCTAACAATAAACTCCCTACATGTATTTTAAAATCCACTTGTAGTTTGATATTTGTGGAAAGGAGCTGAAATAAAGAGGCTTCAGATGTTTGTGGCATGAATCCGGTGACAGTCTGTCCCCTCAGTGTAAGCGGGACATTAAATGCCAAACTGGCTTGCTGTATTTCGTACGGCTGCGTTCCAGCTGGTTAATATTCAGGAAACTGAGACGGAGCAGAAAAGCGTTTCAATGATCCTTTGTTTTTACTGGATATGAGTGGCAGCAGGCCAGCAGAGCAAAACGACGGGAACAAAACCCAGCAGCTGCTTAATAAATGGGATTAAATCATACTTTCTTGGAAGAAGTAAATGCTGTGTAAACAAGTTTATTTTAAAACAAAATTTTAGTATAACTAATATTTTAGAAATATCAAATAAAGTGTAATTTGGTTGGGAAAAATAGGTGTTTTGTTTTGATATTGTTTAGAGAAACAAAAATCCCCCATTATTCCTCCTATAAATGAAACTTTATGCTGTTTTGTAGCTCTTATAATCCATCTTAACTTTATCAGATTTAGTACATTTTTATTTAAAAGTAGCTGCTGAATTGTGTTTTTTCTATAGATTTTCAACTTTAGTGAATCTCGATGATCAGAATTAATCAGTTGAATTTAATTTTGGGGTTTTGAAGATTTCATTTTTGGAAAATTTGTTTTTTGTTTTTTTTTGTTGTTGTTTTTTACTTCCTAATTTTCAGAGTGATGTCATCATGTCCCGGGCGGCCATCTTGTCTGACAAGTTCAGCTTCTGCTTTCTGGGACATTAAATTGCACAATAAAATATTGAAGCCTTTATATTAATGGTGAGAATAAAATGATAAATTACCAGAATATAGTTGTAAGTTTATGGGAACGCCAACATGAAAAATAGCTACACATCGTCACCAAATTATTATCAGTATCTTTGAAACAATTTTACAAGCAGCTGTGTCTTTTTCAAAGAAATAACACTAACTCTCAGCTTTTTCACATTAGAGCAACTTTTTCTCTTAATTTTAAGTCTTTTCTTGTAAAATTGCATCTTTTTTTGCTACTGTTATATCTGTGTTCTCATAATTAAACAGATTTTCGTTGACTGGCCCTAATACTTTGTCACACAACTCACAGAACGGATCAAAATAGAAACTGTGTTAAAAAAAAACCCAGAAACAGTCAGAAGCAAGATAAAAATAAATACCGTTTTCTCATATCAGCTTGGTTTTATTTACCGGACAGAAACGATATGTTAAAAAGTGCCGACATTAACGCCGCTGTGTCGTGCATCCACAGCCATGTGAAATGTTTTAGATTGATCATTATGTCAGAGCAAATAATAATAATAATAAAACTCCTTCCTGTTTTGTTCTGTTGCCTTCCTGTTACTTAAATCAGCCTGAATCATCCTCTCTCTCTCGCTCTGTTTTCCAGCTCCAGACCCGGACCTGGAGGAAAGTTCGTCTGGGATGACGGCGGCGGACTCCGACGAGCAGCGGGAATCCTCCGACTCGGCGTCGTTCTCCATTCCCAGCCTGGACCTCTCCGACGGCGTCACGACCACGGGAAACTCTCTGGACATCGAGGACGGCTTGTCATCCACCTGCTCCGCTCCGGGCGCCGAAGGCGGCTCTCCGTCCGCCGAGGCTCCCAGTCTGAAAGCGGACGAGGCGCTGGAAGCGGCAGGTGAGGTCATCTCTCTGGATTTAACCACCATTAGCTGCATTTCCATTATAATAAGCGCAAATCTTTGTCTAAGCTCAAAAAAATCACAATTTCACAATTGCGTTGTTTCCATTAAATAAGAAACGCAACAAAATTCACTTCTGAATTAACTTAAGTTGTTAAAAACATGCAGTGGCGTCATCCTCCTTCCACTTCCTGTCTTCTTCTTCTTCTTTGTTTTTTCTGCCAGCAGTAACATCCGGTTTTTCAAAATACCACCTCATCCTCGTGCAAAACCTTTTTATCAAAAAATTTCCAATTAGCAGATTTTTACGGCCAATGGAAACGCAGCTCATTAGCATAAAAATACACAAGATTTGCTGGATGGAAACACAGCAGCTGTTTTATGATGTTTGAGCATTAGCTGTAGTTTTTCATCCTGACCACAGGGGGAGATGTTGCCGCCGCTGTTGCTGCCGCTGCTGCAGCTCCTGCTGCCGCTGCTGCAGCTCCTGCTGCGGCTGCAGCAGCTACTACAGAGCCAGGACCTGCCATGCCGGCTTATTACCTGGTGAAGTGGATCACCTGGAAGGAGAAGAAGACTCCCATCGTTACTCAGAGCGAGAACGGACCCTGCCCCCTGCTGGCCATCATGAACACACTCTTCCTGCGCTGGAAGGTAAATCAAACCGTCCTTTAAAGCTCTTGATTATAAATTCAGTTTTAGAAACAGAGAATAAAGTAATAAAATTACTAGAATAAATCATGCAGGAATAAAGACAAACTAATGAGAATAAAGTCGTAGTAATGCGAGAATAAATTCATAATAGTACGAGAAGAAAGTCAGAATATTATCGGGAGTAAAGTTGTATGTTTAATATAATTTAGTCTTACTATTTAGTCTAACTATAATTAATTTAATTATATGTACTCAGTATAATTTATATTTAATATATTTCATATTTAATTTCCCTTTTGGATTAAAAAATACTTTTGAATTAAATTTTTTATAATAATTCATAATATTACCAGCATAAAGTCGTAGCAAACATCAGATTATTGTCACTACCAGGACAGTCTGCTGTTGATTTATTCGTGAAACCAAAGTAACTTCACAAGCTTCATAATTTTGCTGGATTGTGTTTTTAGTCTGGCCCAAATATAACAATAATAAATAGAAAATAGACTTAATTTTAACAAAAACAAAATAAATGTTGATTCAAAGTGAATTTTACAACAAATTATGTTCAAGATAATCAAGTCTGGTGTAAATATAATATAATATAATGCCTTAAATTTCATTTTTTTCAAAGAAATTAAAGTATTTCAGAGGATAAATTCTCAGCTTTTATTAAAAACTTCTATCGTTACCTGAATGGTCATGAATTTGATCGTTTCTGCAGATTTAAAGGCTGCCGGCATAATAAATCGTAGTTAACCAGTGGTTTTGAGCAGATTTTAACTTCGTTATGCTGTTTATTTAGGCCAAACTTCCTGCTCAGACGGAAGTGGTCACCACTGAGGAGCTGATGGCTCACCTGGGTGAGTTCCTGATTACATCTCTGCGTTTTTCTGAAGCTAAAAAACAAATGATATGCCGGCTTTTTTCTGGATTAGGATTATTTATCAAACAGATTAAAAAACTGCGTCTAATATCCAGAATGTTCTGTTTTCACATCCTGCTGGATGTGAAAACATGTTGAGTCTGTGAACAACAAGCACAAAACCTTGCAGCCGTTTGAGTTAGTAATCTTACCGACGTGTGTGTGGGTGTGTGTGTGTGTGTGCATGTGCGTGTCTGTGTGTGTGTGTGTGTGTGTGTGCGTGTGTCATATAGGAGAGTGTGTTTTATCAGTCACACCCAGAGAGAAGACGAATGCCATGGAGCTCAACTTCCAGCAGGTACCAACACACTGAAAACAAAAACGCTTCTTTTTCTAAGAAACTTTCCTTTTTGTTTTATTTATTGAGCGATTATGGCTCAAATATTATGGAACTACAGGTTTTTTTGACACCATCTTTCATTTCCAATCTTAATTGATACTTTTTCTTCCTTTCCTTTCTTAAAAAGAAATTACAAATGGCAGAAAATATTTTTCTAAAACCTGAGTTTCATTTCAACCATCTGTGAGTCGATGTTGTTTGAAAAGTACAAGTTTCCATGTTATATTTCACTTACATTATGGGAAAAATGTCTTGTTATACATGGAAAAAAACTGCAGTGGAACTAGAACTGGGTTGCTAGGTAATGGGCTGGGCCTGGCTGGGGTTGCTAGGTAACGGCGAGAGAAATTGTTTACGCAATGCAAGTTGCTTGTAAGTTAGTTTTGTCTTATTTTAAGTAGATATTTGCAATAGAAACTAGATGAAAACGTTAAATGAATTTTATTTTCACACAGCAGAAGCCAGGATGTTAATGTACCTGGCTTAAGACCTTAAAAATTAAGACCTTAAAATGTTTCAGATTCATTTAGGAAATATAAGTTGGCATTTATCAGGAGTATTTAATCTTGTAGGTTTTTGGGGTTTCTTTCAGGAACTTTACTGCCAGGCAAACGTTTGAGTCACCTACAAATAATTATTGTGTTCTGTGACTCAGAGCTGTTGTGGCTACCGCTAACTAGCTCCTAAAATACCAGCTGGCTAGTTATATAGCTTTTATCTGTCTTGGGAAAGTGTGATGTTCGCCTTCACCACTGGCTTACTATTGTTGCCAACACACGATGCTACAGTACCACTAAATTAGAACATAAAATTTGCTTTAGCACATTTCTGCTGTGATGCAGGTCTTAAGTTTCATTGCTTATAAAAGTCTTAAATTGCGACTCCTTATGTTGTTTTTGGATTGATGGTTTCTTCCTTCCTGAGTCGCCTTTCAGTCCATCTCCAGGACAGAAATCTCTGTGTTTCTTGGTTTAATCAGGGCTTGATTTAAACCTGCAGCAGTAACGCTGATGAACTTTGTGTCTGCAGAACATGAGCGACGCCATGGCGGTTCTTCCGAAGCTGTCCACGGGTCTGGACGTCAATGTTCGCTTCACGGGAGTCACAGACTTTGAATACACGCCGGAGTGCATCGTGTTCGACCTGCTGAACATCCCGCTGTACCACGGCTGGCTGGTGGACCCACAGGTAACACGCTAACCTTAGTTAGCCGTAAGCTAACATGGAGAACATTACTTTGCAACTTCTGTAAATTCATCATATGAGGAAATATAGAAGCAGAAACTCTCACTGGACTCGTCTGGTTGAAGAACCGTCCGCTTTGTGTGTTTAGAGTCCAGAGTCGGTGGCTGCTGTGGGGAAGCTGAGCTACAACCAGCTGGTGGAGAAAATCATTGACTGCAAACACTCTGCAGACAGCAGCAGAGTCAGCGAAGGTGAGCACACACACACAGACCTGAAGAGGCATGTCGGACAACGTGTTCAATGCTGCTGCCGCCGGTTCGAGTCCCGGCCTCTTCAGCTGTCCGTCACTAATAATCAGCTTTTCCTGTTAACTCACTTTAAAAAAAAAAAAAAAAGAAAAAAAACTATAGAGCCAAAAAAAGGTCTTAGAAAATAACTGCCAGGTGTCATTTTCACATTTCATCCAAATTTTCATGTTCGTTCAATGTGTCTCTAAATTAGGGGGGTCCAAAATGCCATTTACAGCCCTCTGAGCGATTCAAGAATAGCCTAATTTTGGTTTCCCAGTTGAGACAGTTGGTTCAGATCCACATTTAAGATTAACCTTTTGCAGATTTTTGTCAGAAAAGCCTGATTTTGTTGGTCATGACTGATTTGCAGAAGCAAGAAAAGGGTAACAGATCCAATGCCTTGTTTAACCAACAAAACATTTGAAAACGTAGCAAGTTTTGGGTTTTTTTTGTCTTTTCTTAATCTGGCTAATCTGCAACATCATTATGCCTACAAAAATCCGACTGCTTTGTTTATTTTATTAAAATATTTTGTGTTTAGTTTACTCAAAGCAGAAGAAAAACATTTTTTGCCCACTTTCTGCTGCTCTAAATAATTTTATGTGTTTGCGTAGGTCTGGTGGCGGAGCAGTTTCTGGAGTCGACGGCCACTCAGCTGTCGTACCACGGCCTCTGTGAGCTCAACACCACGGCGAAAGAGGGAGAGATCTCTGTTTTCTTCAGGAACAACCACTTCAGCACCATGATCAAACACAAGGTGAGGAGGAAACGCTCCCTGCAGTACCACCACACACCGCTAGAGGGAGAAAGACACCCTGCAGTACCATCACACACCGCTAGAGGGAGACAGACACCCTGCAGTACCACCACACACCGCTAGAGGGAGACAGACACCCTGCAGTACCATCACACACCGCTAGAGGGAGACAGACACCCTGCAGTACCATCACACACCGTTAGAGGGAGACAGACACCCTGCTTACAAAACTGAATGCAGTAATTGCGATTAATAAATAAATACATAAGTAAATAAAGAGAAGAATAAATTAATTAACTGGAATAAAATTGTTGCCCTTTCAAAATTATGACACATTTCCTGTAGTAGATGTTTACAAATAAAAAATGTCAGATAATGTTTGTTTTATTTAGCTGTCCTGAGGGTGAAAATGACCTTTGCCCTCTGCGTCCTCCTCAGGGCCACCTGTACCTGCTGGTGACGGATCAGGGCTTCCTGCAGGAGGAGAGCATGGTCTGGGAATCTCTCCACAACGTCGAAGGAGACGGAAACTTCTGCAACTCCGACTTCAGGCTGAGCCACGCGCCGGAGCGTTCGCCGGCCGCCGTCCACCTGCCGGCCAGCAGCCAGGAGCAGCAGAGGCAGATCGACCAGGTCAGGACTCCTCCGCCGGACGGCGAACCTGCTGCCCTGATTATTGTTGTTGATCGATTGTTTCGCTTCAGGACTACCTGGTTGCGGTTTCCCTGCAGCAGCAGCAGGAAGGCACTCCTGGACCTCTCAGTGACTTGGAGTTGGCCCGGCAGCTGCAGCAGGAGGAGTACCAGCAGCAGCAGCAGTTCCAGCAGCAGCAGCAGCAGCAACAGGCGGGGGCAGCACCGACGTCACAGCAGGTATCAGCTGCTCAGAGCAATGAAAACAAAACCTCACCAAGAATTTGGTTTTTGATTTTTGAATCTTCTTCAAAAATAATTTGAAGAAGATTTTAGTCTTTCAATCGTCTTTTTGAAGTTAGCACTTTAGCGTTAGCTTCCACTAAATGCTATGCTGCTATAGCATTAGCTCCAGCTAAATGTTGTGCTGGTGTAGAACAAAGCGGTAAGTGATGGGGTGGTGTAACATGTTAGCATGAGCTTGTGGTAAATACTGCGCTGGTGTTGTACTTATTTACTGCATTAGCTTTAGCTTCTGCTAAATACTGTGATGGTGTAGCGCTTTAGCATTAGCTTTTGCTAAATACCAAGCCGGTGTAGCGCTTTAGCATTAGCTTTTGCTAAATACCAAGCCGGTGTAGCACTTTAGCATTAGCTTAACTAATGTTTGATTATTTCTTCAGCACAACTAATATTTTATTTTAGCTTATAGCTGGTAGCCGTGAGTTTCCTGATTCATAATTAAAAAAACAAAATGATTTTCAGTAGTTTTGTTGTTTTCCAAACGTGACTGTTGTCTATGTTTTCTCCAGGTCAGAGGTCAGGGGTCGCAGCAGGCCAGAAGAAGAGAGAAGGAGTCGGACTGCGTCCTCCTATAATCGCTTCCTGTTTAGGGCCTGCGGCCTCTCGGAGTCTCGCGTGTCTCACACACTGAGTTAGCTGGACGCCAAACATGGCTGCCAGCGGGTCCGTGTCCTCCAGTCGGGAAAACGTAAACAAAGGGAGTCCGTTGGACCGGACGGGTCCAGCTGAAGAACGGACCCGCCTCCATGAAGGGCTCACCGCAGTAACCGAGGTTTTACCTATAAACTGTCTAACTGCTGCTCTACGGTCGGTTTTATTCATAATGAGAAACTGTTGCCAATATTTTAAGCCTTCAGATATTTAATTACGTTTGACAGCGATTGAAGACGTACATTTTTATTTTATTATCATTCTGACACATTTTCTAACAGTTTGGAGGTCAGTGGTTGGTTTATTTGTCAGAACCTTCCCCCACTTATTCCCACAAAAGTATTCAGAGCTCTAAAGTTTTCACATTTTGGCACTTTAAAACCCGAATTTCTCAATTTTATTGGGATTTTATGTCATAGACAAATGTTCAAAATTATAAAGTGAAATAGTCATTTTTGCCAGTTCGTCTTTACAAAGTAGCTCAAACTCATTCAGACTCAAACTGATGTTCAAAGTCATTCTAAATTAAGTGTTGACACACAGTCAATGTACTTTGACTAGGCCATCTTAACACAATGATATTCTTTGATCTAAACTCCCATAGCTGCATGCACTGCAAAAACACTAAATCTCACCAAGTATTTTTGGTCTACATTCAAGTGCGAATATCTTATTACACTGATAGCAAAAAAAAATTTTTCTTATTTCAAGTCCATAATCCATTAATAATCCATTAATATTGATAAGAAAATCTACTAGTTCCACTGGCAGGTTATTTTGCTGTAAACATTTTCACCATTTTATAAGTAAAATAATTTGCTGGTGGAGCTAGCAAATTCACGCTACTTTGTGTTGGTCTGTTGCATGAAATCCCACTGATTCACTGCAAAAACACAAAATCTTACCAAAACCTTTTGGTCTAATTTCATGTGTAAATATCCCAGTAAATTTTAACTAACTTACATGCAACTTTTCAGCAAGATGTTGGTCATAACATTGACTTAAAAAAAAAAAAAAAGCGCCAGGTACACTGGCAAATTATTTCACTTATAACAAGACATTTTTCTCATTTTACTTTTTAAAATCAATATTAAGGAATTATGCGCTTAAAACAAACTCCTGCCTCTTGCAGAAAAGTTACTTGTAAGTTGGTTTTGTCTTATTTCAACTTGGTCTACAAACTTGACCAAATGGTAAGATTTTATGTTTTTACAGTGCATACAGTAAAGTTTGTGGTTTTAAGTTGTTAAAATGAACAAAACTTCAAGGTGTATTACTATACTTCCACTGGAATAAATAACTTGCTTCAGTTTTTTAAACGTTGATAGAAACTTACCAAAGAAATTGTGAATCTTGGACCTTTTCTGTGTGAATCATGTTAAACGCCTCGCTAAAGCTAACTCTGCTCCGCAGCGCCCTCTACTGGGTTATTGTTATGGCTGTTTCCAAACAGAGAGGTGTAGTCAGCTTCCTGAATCCTCCATTTTGTCTCTGTTGTTGACTCTGTTTTGTTGTATTGCAGAAAAACTTAATATTTCACCGAATGCACAAAAAAGGTCATGAACTGTTGAATTACGAGCTCCAGAACACGAAGCTGGTCTCGTTTAGTAGAACTCGACCCAAAACGTTACGCCGGGCTTCATTCCCCGCTCCGTTTGGTTCCTGAAATATCGGAACCAAAGCTGGGGTTCTGAAGCAGGAGGTCTCACTCCGACTCTTTTTATGCCGTTTAAATGACAGAAAGTCTTAACACTGCAAAAACACAAAATCTCACCAAGTATTTCTGGCCCGGTTTTTAGAGCAAATATTTTAATACACTTGAAATAAAACAAAACTAACTTATGAGTGAGTTTTCAGTAAGATGCAGTTAGTAAATAATTCCTTAATATTGTTAAAAACTACATTTTTCACTTATTTTATAGCTGGTGTTACCTAGCAACACCAGCCAAGACCAGCCCGTCGCCTAGCAACCAGCTCAATTTTATTTCAGATTATTTCACTTACAAAATGGGAAAAATGTTTTTGCTGAAACATTTTATTTCAGGAATACAAAGATATTTGCGTTAGAAACCAGGCCAAGATTTCGTTTTTGAAGTGACTTTAGTGTCATAGTTAAAAAAGCTGTAAAGTTCACAAATTTAATATTTTTCACTGCAAAAAGCAAAGTCTTACCAAGTGTTTTCAGTCTAGGTTTTAGTTCAAATGTCTTAGTTTTGTCTTATTTTAAGTGAACTAACTTACAAGTAACATTTTCAGCAAGATAGTAGTTTGTTTTAAGTCATTAATTCCTTCGTATTTATTCAAACGTGTTGGTTAAACTGGCAGATATAAGTGGAATAATTTACATGAAACAAGCTCCTGTTCCTTGCTGGAAGATTTATTGTAAGTTGTTTTTTTTCTTATTTCAAGTGTACTAAGATATTTTCAATGAAAACTAGACTAAAAATACTGTTTTTGATTTTGTTTTTGCAGTGAAAATTCTCACTTTAGTGTCATAAATGAGAAAGAAATCCTGTTCAATCCGCAGTCGTGACATTTTTCTGTTTGTTTTGTTGCCAAAATCCAGATTCCAGCTGGAAGCCCAAAGATTTTATCTTAGATGTGGAGAATCTCATAAAAGACGGAAGGAGATTTTATAGAAACTGGAAATTTACTTGTTGTTTGGTAAATCTCAACAAACCGGTGGATGTCAGATGAGCTCTGATTTCGTTCTTTGCACTAAAAAAACTGTTTCCGTTACAAAACCTGCTCTGGGAAAAGAAACGATCCGTTAATCGCTTGTTGATGCAGACGAACGTGAAAATGAGGTTCAACCAAAGCTGCTCTAATCTCTGGTTTCCTCGTCAGAAACAAACCCAGGTTGTTTCTGACGAGGAAACCAGTTTTCTTCCTTCCACTTAACTTTCTGCTTGGATTCAGAAGTCGTCTTGTCAGGCTATGAACTTTCGTGGCTTACTTTTCAAAACTGTCTCGGCCTTGATCATCCAAACATACCAGTTTATAAAAATTAGATTTTATTTATCTTGAGGATGTAGTATTAATGAATCAGTCTGTAAATAATGTGTCTATATAAGTTTTGCTTTTCCAGCTGAATTATTGACAGTCTTATTTGTGTCAGTGAACATAATTATGACTAATCAGAGTAAAGCAATAAGAGGTATGAAATCTAAAAGTCGAAGATGTGATTTCCACATTGGGTCAAAGGATTTTCTGGACTTTCTGTGTTTGTTGAAGTGAAAAATAATGAACTGAGGTGATTCTGTGCGTTCTGCTGAAATCTTAAGAAAAATTTCCAGAGATGATTTAAACCTCTATTTGCTAAACCTTAATTTACTTTAATGTTATATTTTTGTTTGAACCGTAGCGACATCATGAAGCCTTTATGAACTCTTACTTTTTTATTTTGGTTCAGTTTCTGGTGAAAATATCTTAGTATTCTTGAAATTAAACAAAACTAACTTATAAAAAACCTTTCAGCAAGAAATAGGAGCTTGTTTTAAGTTGATAATTCATTAATATTTATCAGAAAGTTTTAGTTCCACTGGTGTGAAAAAAATCTGCCAGTGGAACTCCAACTGGTTGCTAGGTAACGGGGTGGGGTTGCTAGGTAACGCAACAATGCAACAATCTGCCAGTGGGATCAACACTTTCATTTAGTTAAAACAAGCTTCTATGTGCTGCTGAAAAGTTTCCTGTAAGTTAGTTGTTTTATTTCAGACGTACTAAAGTATTAGAACCGTAAATTCAACCAGAAATATTTGGTAGTATTTTGTTTTTTGCGGCTGTTTAATGGCTTCCAGCCGAGAGAAATATTTAATATTGTGTCGTATTTCCAAGCTGCGAAATGAAACGTGGAGTAAAGTCCCGATGAAACCGTCTGAGCTCCGTTATTTCTGTGCTTTATTGCAGTTTCCGATTAAAAAGCTCTAAATATCTCCTGTAAGGTTTTTGAGGAATCCGGTTGTTTTTGTTGTGCTTTCAGAACCGGGCGGCCCAAATCAAAGTGCCATGTTTGTTTTGGTGACTTCTGAGAACCAGTCTGTGCTTTCCTGTCTGTTTGTCGTCTTCTTTCATGATGTTTTAACCGCTGTCACTATGGTAACAGTCTGTTTAATTTGCCATTTTGTCAAACTGTCAATAAAATCTGAATCGGTGTAAAGGTGCATTTCTTCACTTCACTTCGTCTCCAATAAGTATTAATTTTGTGTAATTGTTAGATATTTTTTTTAGTTTAGAGCTGAAATGATTGTGATTAATCAATTACTGAAATTAACTAATTTTGTTAATCGTTAACTTGAACAGACTCAAAGGCAATTTGCTATAAAAGAGCAGGAATTAAGCCATGAACTAGAAAAAAGACATCTTGCACTTATTGTAAAAAAAAAATGTTAACTTCAATTGTTTGAAATTCTGTAAAAATGTACGTTTTTTTTCTACAAATAATCAAAAATTCACTAAAAGAAGATTATGCTACATTTGAGGAAAGTTGCAAATACAAAATGTTGCAGATTTTTTTTTGTATTTAGCAAATAGAAACACTTTTAGTAATTCTAAAGTAAAATCAGAAGTTTGGTCAGAATTAAAGTATTAGGAAATGTAAAACAAGAAAAAGTCAATATTACGAGAATAAAATTGAAATGAGGAAAAAGTCAACATTGCGACTTTGTCCTAGTACAAGTTTTACGAGTTTATTCTTGCAATTTTTGGCTAAAAATAAAATATTTTCTACAACATGACTTATAAACTACATAAGCTTATTGTCTAAGTAATTCGCTCAAACTGAATTTTTTTTTTACAAAATATTGTTTCCAAAAAACATCAAAAACATAAAAATGTTTTCATCCGTTTTGTAGTAAAATACCATCAAAGATTTTCACGTTTGCATCTTTTCTAGTCAAACTCAGAACAAAATGCGTTTGGATTTGACCAAGATGTCTTTAATATATTTAGTGACATGACAGAAAGTTAGAAACAACAAGGAATCCTTTCAAACAAAACATATTTAGAATAAATGCACTTAAAGTTTCACATTGAAAGTGTGGAGCTGATGAAAGGAACAAAGAAGGCAATGAAAGGTTCTGAGCGGATCGGAGCGAGTTTGGAGCAAAACTCGCTCCGATCCGCTCAGATATCCGATATAAAAGCACTTATGAGGGCTAAAAACATTCGTCCCTCTGGTTGCATTGATAAGTTTGTTTGCTCTGTACATATCAAGGCATCTTTCTTATTTTTTACTTTTCTTTTTTACATGAAAACATATTCACACAAAAAAGAGAAATCACAAAGACGGTTTGCTATTTCAGTTGCTTATCTGGTAAACTTTAGTCACAGCTATGTATAAAGTAAGAGGCTTAAGGTTAGCAGAAAGTAACATGATGCTGCTTTCACAACAAATCTGTGCTTTTCCTTCAATAGTGGTTAAACCAACAAAAACAAAAAACATTCAGGAAAACTGGAATATCAGTCGCCTTTCAGCACCATCGGCTTTATGCCACGATGTTCGTCCAGAGAAAGAAACGTTTGATTACTTCTGGAAGAGATTCACAGAAAATATGGCTGGAAAAATAAATAAAAACACACAAAGTGGCCTAAACGTGTAGTAGAACAAGCATCAGTCTTCGTTTTCACAACGAAAATAACATTTCAAAATTTATTTCTGTCTGAGATAAACTAGCAAGAATTTATTTTATGAAAGTTCAAAAAGTTTTAAGGAGGAGTTTGATTCATTAAAGTGGAGATTTAAATCATATTTGGTGCCTCAAACCTAAATTTTAGTTAACTTTATTCTTGCTAGCAATTTAGCATTAGCCAAATAAAGGACTAGCTTGACTATGATAAAAATAGAGAGAATAGTCGTTTATCAACCACAAGATCAATTTTAGAAGTTAAAGTTTTAGTGAAAACATGAGAAATGTTTTATCATTTAATAAATTAACCAAATGTACAAATGTTAACTGCTGTTAGCAAACAGATGCTAATTATCATTTTTGTAACAATGTCTTCAGTTTCATTACTTTCATCCAGATTATAAAACGGTTGTTAAATATCAACGTTGAGCCGTTTCATGACTTTACGATGAAAGTTGATTTTCAGACAGCTAGCTAGCTAACATGGTAAACATGCTAACACCTTTTGGGCTAAGCTCACCTTGTTCACTCATTCAGAATAAAACGTAGTTGTTCAAATTTGGGACATTTTTATGAATTGATCATAAAAATGTCTAACCATAAAAACGACTTTTAGTCATTTTGCACCGTTGGGAGTTTTTAGCTTTTCTTAGTGGAAAAAATGGCTGACAATATAAAAGCTACAATTACATATGATTAAATTGGATTATATTTCAGGTTTTTATAACTACTCATCTGCATAAATAAAGAATTTAATTTGTACACAACGGACATAAATTTCATTGCTTATAGAGGTAGTAATGGGCTAAAATGGCGAAGACATGAATTGACTTGGAGAATGTCATTATATAATCTTAAATATGCAAATTATAAACAATATTAACTATAAATAACCATGAACCTTTGCAATGTATGCTAATAATTTGCTACAGTTAATGTTTTCTTATATTTGATGCAACATGCTAACAAAAATTAAAAGTGGCCTAAAGTCTGTTTTACAGTGAATGAGAGAAATATTCAAACTCAGCCCAAAATCTGCTAGCAAGTCGAGTAACTTCTCAAATGTTCATTAATGTTAGTAAAGCTACACATTTTAACGAAACAAATACTAAACCACATGAGGAAACTTTGTTGCGTTGTATAAATACTTTGTGTTCGGGACTCTGGAGTGAAGCCGGCGCAACATTAGCCTGAAGTTTCTGCTTGTCAACACTGAAAATAGACAAAATCACAACATTTTCATGGACAGTTACCAAAAGAAAGCAAAACAAACACTTCGACATGTCCAGAAAATCCCTCGTCACTTTAAAAATCCTTTTAGCTCCTCAATACCAACCCTCCTGATTGTTCAGCTCTGGTTAGAGGAATGTGTTTTGACCAATCAGGGAAGAGAATGTGGAGCGTTAATTTTACAACACTAATGTAACTGTAACAAGCTAGGCTATCTGTTGATGTAGCAGGCAGCTAGCGGCTGAAGGTAAACAAGAGTCAAGAGCGAGCTTCGATTTCGTCTTTTCTTTCAATCAATGTTTAAATTTTAGCTGATGTTAGCATTTTCCCCAAAACAGAATAAATCTGATAAGAATTTTTAAAAAATGATGTAGTTATTCTTCTGAAATTTGGTTTGGACTGACAACAAACAATGAACTTTTGCACCAGACAGGAATCATATCTACAAAGTTAGCAGTGAATTAAGTTTATTAAAGTTATTATTCCTTAAAAAAAACTGTAGTTTGTTACTTTTCATCCAAAATGAATGAAACATTTAGGTTAAACCATCTCTTAGTATTATTCTAGCTTATCAGATCGTAGCAAACAGCAACAGTGTTTTAGCGCCTTTGTAGATAGAAAAAAACTAAAAAAATTATTCAGTAAATTCACCCCAAAAGAATTTCTGAAATTTTCTAAGAAAAGCTAGGTCACTTCTAAGTGTGAAAAGTCAAAATTTGCTAGGAAAAAAAAAACAAAAACTGAAAAAAACTTCTGAAATGTTAGTTTTTTCAAAATTTCAGAATTATTTCAAAATTTCAGTTTTTTTTCAAGCTAATTTACTTTGAAACTCAGAATTCTGTTTTAATTTCCTCACAATTAATCTAAAATAATAAATATTTTTCTGTCTACATTGGCTTTAATACGCCATTGTAGCAAAACCTTCAGCTTGTTAAAAACTCCTTTCCTGCAAAGTGTCGCCCTCTGTTGGTCATGAAACAATATGCAGCTTTAAACCTTTTGCAGACATGGAGGCCATGTTTCATCTACAGTCACTTTGTGTTTTAGGTTTAAATACGATGCTTTTCTAAGAAGTCGATGCTTTAATTCATTACTGTCAGTATGACAGATTGTGCAGCTGTGATTTCTGTCTGGTGAAATAAAAACCTCTGTGGGGAATCCCACTGAGACAAAACCACTCCCACACACCAAGTAAAAGGCAACAAACAAACATATTCAAGTCTCTTTTCTGTCCAGAAACAAATCCACAAATTAACACCAACAACCTTCTCTCCTGATGTGCTTTTACCGCGTTAGTGTTGCTGTTCTGTAAGAACAAAAACCGATTCATTTCCTCGGTGGCTTGCTGGTGTTCGCTGCCCACTTTGATTTTCTCGGATGCACTGCAAAAAACACAACATCTTCCAAAGTATTGTTTAGTTTCTAGTGCAAAAATCTTAGTGAAATGAGACAAAACCAACATACAGGAAACTGTTTAGTAAGTTATAAGAGCTTGTTTACGTAAATAATTCATTTATTCTGATTTTAAAAAGTACTAGTTCCACTGGCAGATTATATTTCACAATCAACTGGAACTGAACCGTTACCTAGCAACCTCAGCCAAGCCCGGCCCGTTACCTAGCAACCCGGTTCCAGTTTGCTTTACGTTTCCCCCCATTTTATGAATGAAGTAATCAGTGGAAGTTGTATTTTTTCATCAAAATAAGTGAAAACAGCTCCTGTATTTTGCTCAAACGTTACTTGTAAGTTAGGTTTGTCTTATTTCAAGATATTTGTGCAAGATGTGACAAAAATACAGGAAGATTTCTGTGTTTTTCAGCTTTAAAGGGCTTGCTAATATTCATAGGTTTGAAGTGGTCAAAACTTTCCATATAAATAAATCTCTGGATATGTTTTTACTTTACTACTACAGGGAACAACCGGCTGATATAATTTCTTGCAGATTATTAATAAGCGCAGCAGAAACTTTTTCTCCTTTTTGGTTATTTTCAACACTTCTGAACATTTAAGGCTAAAAAATGATTTTGAACCCAGTTCCTCTGTTCTCCAGTCATGAAATCTGCTGATGTTTCGTAGAGTTGTGGTATTTTGTAAAGCACTTGATTCGTTTCCAGGTCAGGCGGCTCGTTGTCCAGACTGAGCCCAAACAGAACCGCCTTTCAGTCGCAAGTCTCACAAATTTGGAGTCCGAATTACAGTTTCGAGGAAGTTCCTGAAAATAAACAACAAAATCCTTCATGATGAAATGATCGTTTCACAGCAACAGCTTTAAAACCGTCGACTGGCCCAGACACCAGGACCGGGGTTCTGGTTCTGAGTCGAGTCCAGTAGAAGTGGTTCAGGTCCAGCAGCACAGTAAACTCATGTCCGGTGCCGTCCGACACGTTTAGTGTTTGTGATCTGAAAACGATCCAGATTCTGCATTTTTCCAAGATCCGAACAAAAACCAGATCAGATCCATCCGATTCCAGAAGAATCACAAAATCCAGTAAATCCAGTCGTTGCCACGGTAACTCCTGAATCCCAACCAGGAAGTGGCAGCAGCGGGTGGGTTTTTTGTGTGTGTGTGCGTTTTCCGCCGGGGTCACAGGTCACATGATGCCGTTGGTGACGTACTGGAAGGAGTCGTAGAGTTTTGTGGTGATGGAGCGCATGGATCCGTCCACCAGCTGCTCCACCAGCAGCTGCAGCTGCTCCTCCGTCAGGGACATGTGGAAACGCTCCTTCAGGCCCCGGATGGTGCTGGAGCCGTGGAAGCAGGGCAGGTGGGAGCCTGGACCCAAAACAAAACAAAACAAAAACCCAAACATTAAAGAAAATCTGTTATGCAAAATTCACATTTTGAACATTTTCTATATTTCCACTTCCTTCTAAAATCAACCAAAGTGCTTAAAATAAACCACCTCAGCTGTTTCTGGTGTCTGGAAAATGAGCCGTTTCAAAATCTACGGAATGCTGAGTCATACTGAACTGTTGCCTAGCAACCCAAGGCAGCCATTGTACCACTGTACAGCGACCGTTTTGTTGCTGACTCGTCATTAAGAAACCACTTGCTGCATTCTTGTTCATTTTGCAGGAGGCTCTACTTCTGCTTTTCAAATATGCACAGTTGTATTTTCTTGCAGCCATTTTTTAATTATTATTTACTTAATTAATTATGTATTTCATTAGTTTACATTGGAAAATTTACATTTGTTGACACAAACAAAAGATTTTGCTCTTTGTTGTAAGAATGAAATAATTTCAGGGCCACAGATGGCCCCCGAGCCACACTTTGGACACCCCTACTTTAAACAATCTGGTTAATATACATTTATTCCGGTTTTATTTAAAATACATTTCATAAAACTAACTTTTTATTTTGATTGCACCACTGTTGTACCTTGGTTCTACTAGCTTATTCATTTACTCCTTCAAATTTCTAAACTGACTCTTGGATGATAAAGTAATTAAATCCGTTTTTTTACAGCTCAAGTCATAAAATGCTGTTTTAATGAGGCTTAAACAAGCCGCTGTGCAATAAAAGAGGCTATAAAAGCAGCTGCTTCATAACTGTGGTTAATATTGCAGCGATAAACGGTGCTGCACGGTTTATTCTTACCTTGCTGCATGATTTCGACGATCTGCAGCACCTTCTCCATGTGCTTTCTGGCTGCAATCAGACCCTGCAGCATCAGCATCTTGTAGTAAATAAACATGTCTCCATCGAGGCCGCCCATCACCTGAAACCACAAAGAAAATCTGTCAAATTAAAAGCTTTTCCAGCTCAATGAACTGGTTCCCAGCTCAGAGGGTTCCACTCACGTCTACGAACTCTGACGTGAGTTTGAAGGCGGACGTCTCGAAGCCGAGGTTCCGGGGAGAGCTGGAGAGGATGAAGCCGAAGTCGATGTGGATGATGTGGCCTTCAGAGTCCAGCAGGATGTTCCCGTTGTGTCTTCATAGATTATAGAAAACCAGAACGGGTCGATCAGAACCAAAACATGATCCTGAACCAAAACATGATCCTGAACCAAAACATGATCCTGAACCGACTTTCACAAGAAATTATATTATTCTTTTACGTTTGCCTTTTTTAAGACTTTGTAGTTGGTGTTTAGATGTTAATTAATGTCTTCCAATCCCACAGAGTTAATTAGTGATATTTTCACATTTCTGGTAAACTTTAAACATTTTTTAATTTAAAAATGAATCTGCTGCAGCTCCAACCAGCAGCAAGTTTCCTACAGAAAATCCTGCTGTTGAAGTTTAGTTTGACATGCTGAGCAAATGCAGTCAACCGGTTTACTTATTATCATATTAAATTGGCTGTTATACTCCTAATTTTACAGTTAAGGATTATTTAATCTGCATCAGATTATTAGTTGCAGAAATTTATTTTGCGGTGTTAGCTATAGCATAATGACACAAATATTCTTGCAGCGTGACACTAATATTCTGGCTAATAAAAGCCAACATTTTGTTTGTCATGTATTTTTCAGAAAAATAAAGCGACAAAAAAACCCAAATAAAATAAGAAATGGTAGAAAAAAATTCAGAGATTTCACTTTTAATCCATTTACTTTAAGCTGAAGCTGAATTTGTTTTCCTCCTCACCTGTCCTTGACCTGCAGCAGGTAACAGATGAGGCTGTACCCGGCGCAGCTCTGGACGAAGTTCCTCTGAGCCGTGAGGAACGCCTCGGTGGTGAAGCTGCCGTGTTCCTGCAGGAAGTAATCCAGCAGCGACAGCTGACTCTGCTTCCTCACCTGATCACATCGAACAGAAATCAGTTTATCGTTGCATTACTGTCCACAAAAACACCGACACAGTTAAATGTCAGGCTTGGGCTTTGTGGGGGTTAAAGTTCAGCCTACCTGGTGCAGGGAGACGGCGTTGAGGACGGGCTCGATCATCCCGCTGTCTGATGACATCACCAGGATCTTATAGGGTTTGATCCACAGAGGAACTCGCTCCTGCTGCCAGATGGACTGAAAGTCACAAAAAAAAAACATAAAAACCAGTTTTAGTTATCAATTATTCTGGTGATTAATTAAATTAAAAACTCAATTTTATTTAAAAATATACAACAAAAGACTAAATTAACTTCTTAAATAAGAAACATTTCATCTTTTACAGCTGAAAAAGTGGAGGATTGATCTGTTGATCATTTATTCAATTAACTGATTAAACCTTCCACCATAACTCTGACACTGTAGGAAAATGTCCGACGGTTTCTGAAAGGTGAGACGAGCTTTCCAGCAAATATCGGGTAATTTCACTCCCGCCGCTGTTTGTCTTCGGTTTCATCTGATTAAATGCTGATTAAAAATAACTACTGGATATTGAAAGTTTCAGTTGTTATGGACAAAAAATATTTACTCACAGGACGTTTAAAGAACGTCATACAAAAGCAAAAATATCCCGGCGGAGATTTGAAACTTGGGCCTTTAAAGTTTTACCTGCAGCTGCTTGAGGAACTGGTAGGCCAGCAGCTCCTGCCTCAGGTCGTCGCCACATTTCACGATGACCGACAGCAGCCTCCAGTTGGGCAAGTGGCCGTAAGGAGAGCCTTCTCTGATCCGCCTGACGTCACCACAGAAGAAGAAAACTCCGGTGAGGAGACAGTTTGGCTTCCAGCAGTGCTTATCAAACTTACTGAACACAAACTTAAAATTTACCTGCAATAACATCTAAATGTATACAACCTGAAAAGAAAGTATTGTCTTTTTTGTTCATACTAATGAAAAAGTCTGAAAATTTTTCTTTGTAAGTGTGATCAATGTAAATGTTTCTTTTCTTTCCACTAGTATCTTCGTTTCATTATTTATTATTATTATTAAACACAATCATTGCCCTTGAGCTCACGGATAATAAACGGTTGTTTACATGCAGTACCTGGCGGGCCACTAGGAGGCGCCCGGGGGCCACCGTTTGAGAAAGACTGCGTTAGAGACCAACCTGACTTTCTCCTCCCAGGGTTCCTTAAGGGCGACGGCAGACGGGTCCTCCGGGTCTCTCCTGAACGTGGTCGGAGTCTGAGCGAGGTTCTCCGACAGGCGGCGCCTAAAAACAAACATGGAGGCAGAAATCAGACGACCAATCAAACGACGCTTCTTCACTGCCTTCTAGAAACGCCAAAAGCTCAAAATTGTGTTTATTTTTACCTTAGCAGAAAACATATTAATCTCAGAAATTAATCATCTGTAATGGAAACGCAGCTACTGAAGCATTAGCATGAAAAAATGCTCTAATCTGTTGATTTTACGTTAATTTTTGTGATCACAGAATCGATTTATTGATATAAAATTTATCCAGCTAAAACCAAACAAAGATTTATTTATGAGTCCCTCCGGAGTCAGGAGGGCCACGTAAAGAGCCACGGCGGGCCGGGTTTGGCCCCCGGGCCTGCAGTTCGACTCGGACCTGATGTCTCCAGCAGCGATGAACACGGGCTCTTTGCTCTCCAGGCTCGTGATGCTGTCGACGGAAAACTGGCTGATGTTGTCGCTGCTGCTGGTCTGAGCCTCTCCCTGAAAAAGATAAAACATTTATAGTTCCTCCTGAACAAACTGAGCCTGAAACGATTAATCTGATGAATTGACGATTGAATAATTATCAACTGATCGATTCATCGTTAACTGGAGTTTAGAGGCTCAGAAAAGGCAATTTTCACAACAATCATTAAACTAAAACTGTACAAAAATATAAACAAACAGAAAGAGCTATTTCATTGAATTTTTAGGCAATAAAATGTTTATCTTCTTGTCTAAAAAGTAATTATTTGTTTATTTGCCTCTTTTAATGCATTTCTAATATTGCATAAAAAGGCTAAATTGTTAAAAAAAAAAAATTTCTGTCTGATTAATCATCAAAATAATCGATTAGTGGAAAATGCAGTCGTAGAGGAGCCTGAACGCCGTTACCTCCACCTGCAGCTGTCCGATGTCGTCGGTTGCCCAGGCGTCGTCGTCGTTGTCGTAGTTCGGCACGGTGGAGAAGCTTCCCGCTCTGTGCTCCGAGGTCATGCTGCTGCCGTTACCCGGGCGTGCCGCAGTCCAGGTTCTCCGCTGAGCGCGCCGAGCGGATCCGGGTCTCCGGGATCCGCGTGGGAACCGGCGACGTCTCGAAGCTGTCGCACTCCAGAACCTCCACGTAGATGATGTACGGAGCCTGAAGGAGGAGGAACAAACACACAACAGATGTTTTTAATGATATTTTTACCATTTTTCTAACTTTAATGCATTTCAGATGTTGTTTTATGTGGGAGAACAAAAAGTGCTGGATAACAGTGAGGTGGAAAGAAAATTATGCTGATCTTCACATTTTTACACTAAAAAGGCTGGAAAGTGCGGCATGCACATCCAATATATTCACATCTAACGAGTCCATTACTCTTCAGATTCTAGGAAAAGCATCAAATTCAAACTCTTTCCAGTAAATCTTTTCTGGTTTAGGCTTTAATCTAAACCTTGATATTTGGCCGAGTTCTGCTGGATCTTTTAAAACCTCCAACAGGTTTTCTTCTAATGTAGAAATGACTCGGTTCAAATGATGCCAATTCCCACCTGCAGGTGGCACTATTTCTTACTTCTGATACTCTGCTGCTCACTTTAGTTCGACTTAAAATTTGTGAATGATACGCAGAGCAACAAAAAACAAAATAAAGTCACATTTACAGTCACACAAAAGCTCAAATATTGCAAAAATATTTTTGCAAATATTTCTAAATTACCACAAAAACAATCAAAATCTTGGAGGGACTGATGTGAAAACATGCCAGTTAATTTTAAGAAAGACTCACTGAATGCAGCCTTTTATTAATAATTTATCAATATTTAATAAGTTTTTTCACTACAAAACAGGAGACTGAAACATATTTGTACGATGTTTTTTTTTTTTTTGTTAAATTGGCACAAATTTATTTTCTTCATTTCAATTTGCACAATTTGCTGTTTATAGAAAATCCAGCTATTGAACATCAAAACGATTGAAGTGATGCCAACTCCCACCTACAGGTGGCAGTATTTCTTACTTCTACTCCCTGCTGCTTTAGCTTTGACCTGGTTATGTTTCATCATTGATGCGGTGAGTAAATCAAAACCATATTTACCGTCATACGTCGGCACAAAATCTGTGATTTAAAAAGTAATTTTAAAAAAGCAAATTCCTTGATTAATGTTTAAAAAGGTCTTTAATATAATTTAATTTTAAATGAAGGGACAGATAATTGTTAATATTATAACAGTGTGTTAATGGGTTTTATCAATTACGGCAGAACCGGCCCTTTAAGAACATTAATAATCTTAATCTGGCCCAAAATGAAAATGAGTTTAAATCATTTAAAGGAAACCTCCGACACCTTGTTGCTCTATATTTTACTTGGGGACTTCAGAGTAAAGGGGGCTTCTGAACAGACCTTGTCCTTGGAGTTGAGGACGACGGCCTGGGTGTGCGGGACCCGGCAGACGTGGTGCTGGTGCTCGGCGGTCGGTAACCAAACCCGGGCCGGCAGCTTGTGGTTGAGCAGCGACAGCTCTGAGATCAGCCGCTGCGTCTTCTGCTCTTTGGTGGGCAGCGTGGCCAAACGCTTCCCGATGCAGAACAGAGACTTGACGAACTCCCTCTGAGGACGGAGACGCTCCGGCTGCAAACGGTTCAGATTTCAGATTTCACAAAGTGGAACCAAAACAACAAACGACCCGATAATCCCTGCCACGCCTCTCTAACGCCACATGAACACAACAGTTTCAGGTCTTTGAATGGGAAACATTTTTTTAAAAAGGAATCAATTTCCACCAAAACAAACAAAAAAGGTTTCTCAAAAATTTGCCAAAAAACAATTTTAATTTTGAGACAAATTTCAGAAATATTTCAGAAGTTGGCAAAGTTTCAACTTTTGAAACATTTTATGAGATTAATCTTACAATTTGAGTTTTTCCAGCAAATATTTTTCTTTTCAAACTCAAATTTTCCGGTTTTTTATGGAAAGATTCTGAAATTTGTTTCATATTTTTTCAACTTTGTAGTTGAAAAAATGTCCAGAAAGTTTATAAAATGAAAGAAAAAATTTGATGTTTTTCTAGAAAATTTCTCAATTTTTTTAAAAAAAAATTATTAATTTCTGGATCAATTATTTAATATTCTATCAGATGTATTATCTATTAATATTGATTATGTGTCTATTGCGATTTATTGTCATAAATTCATGACCAGTTTTGTATGTTCTATGATTATTAACAAAAATTTGTACAAAGATTTACAGCAAATAAACTCAAACTTTTGCTGTGCTCTCTTTCGTGCTCGATGACAATGAAATGAATTCTGATTAAAGTGTTTTTAGTTTTTACATCATTTGTTTGAGACCAAACCAGGCTGAAGGTCAAACACTGAACTCAAATGTACTTTAGGAAGAATAACTGTCTGCAAACATTGTGATATAATAATCATCTCGGCCCCTTTTTGTTGCAACATCTTCAGAGTGTCACCACCAAATGATAAGAAGAAGAAAATGTGCAACAACCAGAAACAGGAAATTAACATCTGACAAATTAATTATTGCTCAAAGTTAATTTTCATTAAAAAAAAGAGAGAAAGTAAGAGTAGTTTGCATTTTCATCATGAATATTTTAAATGGAGTCTGGCATCTGTTGCATCTGCGTCCTCCCGCCGCAATAAGACACTCGTCTTATCAAAACCCAACCACCTCCGCCGCTCCGTCTCCACGGCAACCACTCCTTTCACAACAGCTAGTTTATGTTGCTTGGCGGCGGCGGCGTCTCATGTTCCTCTCTGAACTTCTCTCCAGTCCACTTTCATCTCTTTGTGATGCAAAGAGACAAAAGAGGAAGTTTCAAAAATCGAGGTTCCGCCTTTCAGGTACAAGATGAACAGAGAAGAACTGCATTTCAGATGAGGGAAAACACAGTTCTGTAGTTCCCACATTAAAAGACAAAGAGTTGAAAGAAAGGGCTGCACCAAATCAGAGCGAAGCTTTAAAGTCAAACTTTGTCTCTGATTCTGAACCAGGAGTTCATTTGCTGCCAGTGGAACGGGCCTTCCTGAAGCCCCACTGTAAACAAATGTTTGACGCAGCTCGGATCTTGTTGCAACAACATCCAGTTGGACACGTCCGTGTCCCAGCCAGGCGTCCGTCCCTCTCCCTTTTCTTTTGCAAGTTAAACAAGCTGAACCTGAAAGTACCTGCTGACAGCCGCAGTCCGTCATTTCAAGCAGCAAACATTCCTAACGTCTCAACGTCTGCAGCCAAACTCAGAGTTCAATGCCTCGGTTGGTTACTCTGTAATCTGCATCAGAATTTCTTTCTAGTTCGGCAAAGGAAGCGAGATCAAAATCAAACAGAGCAGCTTTTCCTTATCGGCAGTTCAAAAGTTCAGCTGCAGAGAATGCAGGAGCTTTATTTCTCAGTTTCAGCTTTTCCAAACCAGAATCGACTAATAAATTTCAGATCAAGTGGAAAATGAGAACCAAAATGTCAGCAGTTGTTTCTTTAAGTAGGTATTTTCTCCAATCACGTCACAGAAAACGTTTGGCTCTCAACCAGGATGTGACCAAGCTGCCAACCTGGAATGTGACAACACACATTTATCTTTTGACTTCTTTGCAAACTTTAAATGGAAACCAGTTTGCCCGTCCTCATCTGACTCGTGTTTACTTTCAGCTAAAACCGTCTGTATCCGTTAAAAACCAGACAACCATCAGATTTTCCTGCTTCGTTTGGATTGTTTGGGGCTTATTTTGGATGAGTTTCCTTCAGAATCATTTTGTTCCTGGTGCTTTTAGATCATCTGCAGATTTTGTGCAACGTGAAAAACATCTGGAATCCAAACCGGCAGCGTTTCCATTACAAAATGTCTGCAAAACTTCCTCAATATTACACTAATGTTAAATAACACACACACACATATATTTTTGCAATTGTGGAAATGTAGTTAAGTAACATCAAACTGCGCACAATAACTACATTTAATCATATTTTCAAATTTACTGAGTTATTAATGATGTTGTGGAACCAACCGTGGAAAAAATACTAAAAAAAAAAACAGTTTCCAATAAAGTCAGATTTTTAAAGCATCATCATCTAAAATTCATTGAGACAATGATAAATAAAAATCCTTATGATAATAAAATGTCAAAATAAATGACGACTGCTAGGTAGGGCTGGAAAATATGGCTCAAAAACATTTATAAGTCATTCATATCAGTTGATATCAATAATTATTGATTGTATTTTTAATATTTACGGCTAAAATTGAAAACTTGTCAGTTTTAGCTCCATGAGAACGTTTTTATTTTTAGGCAGTTACGAGGCACCGGGGTGAAAACTTAAACTGCTGCTGCGCCAGTCACTCAGCAGGGTGTTGCTAGGTAACCAAGGAATGAGTGGGTTGCTAGGTAACCAGAGTGCATGAGTTAGTAAATTCTACCAACTTAGCTTAGCTGGCCCTGACAGTTTAAGCCGATAAAGTCTTTCCTCTGCCTGCAACTCCCAGAATGCTGTGCAGTTCTGAAGTACAGTGAAATTATTGAATATCATCTAATAAATAGATAAATAGATATTGGTTAAGTGTTTGTGCTGATTTGCTGGTTGTTATTAATTTGTAGCAGCAGAAACCCGTCCTGACGTGACAATCGCTCACCTCTTCATGGACGGCCTCAACCTTCGGGTTGCTGCCAGCCCGTCTGAGCCCAGCGCCGGGGAAGCCGCTCGCCATGGTGGCGTCGGACTTGGACCTCTGGTGGGTTCTCCTGGACGGAGAGACGAACACGTCCCCATGGTCGGGGCCGTCCGGGGAGCCGCAGGCGTCCACGTTGCTGCTGTTGTGGCGGCGGTGGCGGTGGGGCGGCGAGGGCAGCGGGCTGTCGGAGACGGACCCTGAAACGGACCGAGGCTCGTCCGGCCGCGGCTTGAGGTCGTCAGACAGGATGAGCTTTCTGAGCTTGGTGCCTCTGGAGTGGCGCTGCGTGGAGATGTGCATGTCGGAGGAGTAGGCGCCAAGCAGCCAGGCGGACAGCAGGGAGAAGGTGATGCTGGACCTGCAGCGGTGGACCTGAGGAACAATCACAAGATTGGCTTCTGCAACGCCGAAATTATGGTGTGAATGAAAAAAAATGTAGAAAATAAATAGCCTGAGGTCAGCGTTTTAGTTTATTTTACAGAAATGTAAGACAGCATATTAAGCCCTTTGTAGATGGAAATATGCACTTCTTTCCTGCCAAAGAACTAAAAAAAGAAAATGCTCATAAATGTGTGAGCTTCAAAAGTCAAAAATCAGCAAGAAAAAAACATTTTGAAATTAATATCAGAAGTTTTCTAGAAAAAAATGAGATTTTCTGAGCGTATAAAGTCGCAAATGTTAAACTTTTGGAAATTTTTTGATTCAAAAGTTCAAATTTTGTCATTTTTTTGTACTTTGAAATCTCCAATTTTTAATCCCAAAATATCACCGTCTTTAACTTGCAAATTTTCTACTCTAAATTTAGTTTTGTCTGAAAAATAATTTCCTTGATTTTTCACTCAAATTTTAGACTTTTGCAGCTCAAAATTTTCGCCTTTTTTTTTTCTTTCAAAAATCAAACCCAAAATTTTAAAGTTTTTTCTCTTCAAGCTCAGAATTTTGCAGCTCAGAAATTTCCAAATATTTTCTTAAAACCACTGAGATTAATCTCAAAATGTTTAGTTTTTTGGCAGAAATGTACTACTGTTCCCGCTCCACTCCTGTCCACACCGTCTGTAGTAGAAACGAAACAAACTGCTGTGATCGCCACCATTTGTAATGGCAGCTTAAATGAAATAATGTTATCACATTAGAAAGTATGAAAGTATGAAACACGCTCAAGGATTTTATTACATACTGTGTTGATTATTGCATAATGAAGGTTTAACGATGTTTTATTACATTTTGAAGCCACATTTTATTACATTATTCCATATTATGGTGTCGTGACGTAATGCAGCGTCACCAGGTGTGTGTGTGTGTGTGTGTGTGTGTGTGTGTGTGTGTGTGTGTGTGTGTGTGTGTGTGTGTGTGTGTGTGTGTGTGTGTGTACTCACCAGGTACGGTTTGATGGCGTCGCCCACCTCCGTGTCCATGTGGACGTACATGTTGAGGAGCTGCGGCAGGTAGAAGTCCACCTCGCCGTCCGGGAAGCTGAAGAGCCGGTTCCCGATGTACGCCTGGACGCCCGGCTCCTTCGACTTATACAGGTAAGAGATCGCCATGGAAACGTCGAACAGCTTCGACTCGAACAGCCGCAGCAGCCACGACTGCTTGGAAGACGACGGCGAAGGCGACTCGGACTGCAGCGCAGGAGGCTTCTGGACGGCAGGAGTCTCTCTCTGTCCTTCGTCGTCGTTCTCCTCCTCTTCCTCTTTGATGGAGCTGGTGTCGGGGTTCACGTGCCACGGCGGGCCGCAGCAGTCGGTCGTCTCCGCTTGCTGCTGGTGCTGCTTCTGGTCGTCCTGCTGCTGTTTGTTGTCAAGCAGCTTCACTTTAAGAAGAACTTCCTGACAAGCCTTGAGAGCCACCTCAGGGTCAATCACTGGAGGAAGAGGAGGAAGTAGATGAAGACCTGTTAGCAACTCGTCTTCATCGCATTCATGAAGTCGGCGACGTTAAATATAATCGCAACAATATGGTTTAGTTAGGAGGTCATAGAGAAATAATGGTCAAATTTCAAGGTCATACTTTCACCACATTATTCCTACTTTTATAAACGTCAAACTAAATATTTAATTCACAAGCTCAATATTTAGTTTAAAAAATAAATGTTTATCTTTCAAATTAAATATTTAGTGAAGACGATAAACATTGAGTTCACACTTTTGCTTTTCAGAGCATTCAATATTTCAGTTCCCTGCTAAATATCTACCTCACAATTCTGATTTTCTGCAAACTAATTTGCAGAAAATTTGCGGAAAAGCCAAGAATCTACATATTTAGTATGCTAGCATTTAGCATATTTAGCAAGCATTTCTAGTCGAGCTAAATTTAGTTCACACTTCTGCTGTTCAGAAAGCTAATTTGCATATTAGCTGAATATTTGGCTTGAACCAAAATATTTTTGTCTCAAGCTAAATATTTAGCTAATTTCCTAAATATAGAACTAACTAAGGGTATTATAAAGACAGCAAGCAATTTTTAGGTTTTCTGCTAAATATATAGCAAGCAGTTCTTAAATAAATAATGCAAAAACGGGAATAAATTAAAAAAAAATCAAAATTAAATAAACAAAAAAACAAAATGAATTATGAAGTCTGAAGTTGAGGCCAAAGAGCCAGACTGAAGACCAATAAATCATGCAAATGTAAATTATTGAGTTAATTTTAGTTTTTCATGTAATTAATTGATTTATTAATTATTGTGGCAGCCCTATATTTAACATGCTTTATTTTTGTGACTTAAATTAATTTGGTTTTATAGATACAGCTGCCTCGAATCTAATTAAATCGTTTCATGCTTTCTGTTTACAGCTAAAAATGATCAGCTTGGAGCCGTAAATCTGGACATTCGTCCTGGAGAGTTTACGATCCGTTTTTACATCAGGCAGAAACTTCAATCTGCCCGTTTGTTTGGAAATCGCTACCTTGATCGACGACCAGGTCCATCTCCATGGCGTCCTCGGAGATGACGTCCAGCAGCGGGCTGGGGCCCCGCTGGTCGCCGCCGCTCGACACGCCGCTGCTGCCGATGCCTTCGCTGCTGCTGCCCAGGCTGCCGGTGCTGCCGATGCTGCCGCTGGGGCTGGAGCTGCGCGGGCTGGCGCTGGGCGACGACGGCTGCTCGCTGAGAGGCGGCGGCAGCGGCGGCAGCTGGAGCTGAGGGCGAGGATGGTGATGGTGGTGGTGGTGATGGTGGTTGGGGCAGTCTGAGGAGCTTTCAGAGCAGGAGGAGGAGGAAGAGGAGGACGAGGAAGAGGCACTGGAGGGCGAGGAAGGACAGGAGAAAGTGGTAGGAGAGGAGGAGGTTGGCGGCGCCGGCTGGGCAGAGTGGGCGGGGCTAATGTGGAGCGGGCAGAGCGCCGGGGATAAGGAGACCTCGGTGTCGGCCATTTTGGGAAGAAAGGCCTACAAAAAGAAGAGAAAATGTAAATATTATGGCTGTATAGAATATTATTGGATAGTAAGTAGCAACATTCGCCCAGTTATTTAGTTTATTTATTTCAAACAAGAACAAATAATGTGAAATGTGAGATCTGTCCGACTTTCTGCCATCATCCGAAAAAAACTGCTCTGTTCACGTAAAGAGTCCAAATCAGGATCAGAAATATTCATACGACATAGACCTCCACGTCTCTATAACATAGACCTCCACGTCTCTGTGACACAGACCTCCACGTCTCTGTGACATAGACCTCTACGTCTCTATGACATAGACCTCCACGTCTCTGTGACACAGACCTCTACGTCTCTATGACATAGACCTCCACGTCTCTGTAACATAGACCTCCACGTCTCTATGAGATAGACCTCCACGTCTCTGTGACATAAACCTCCACATCTCTGTGACACAGACCTTCACGTCACGTAAAAAGTAGCCAGTCGAGAAATTACTAAAGAGTAAAAAGTGACTGAAGTACTGAGATCAAAACATCAATCATTTAATATTTAAAAGTTATTTCATCAGGCAAATCAAAATATAAAGTTAGGTGGAAATGTTGGGGTTTTTTTAAGACCAAACTGACCATAATTTATAAACAAAATGTAACAAAATCAAACTAAACTAAATTTTTCCAAATCAGTTTCTGTCAATAAGAAACTGATGAAACTTTAACAGAAACAGCAGGTCTTTGTCTGGTGAATTTATAATTAAAACATGTTTGTTTTTCATTCGGTGGGTAAAATAAAATACAGAAAATTCACTCAAATAAGAGTACAGATACATAATAAAATAACAGCGTAGTAAAAATACTCCTACATGTGAATTTTTTTGAGTAAATATAACTAGTTCCTATTTGACTCAGGAAATGATCCATATCTGTGATGCAGCATCAAACATGGCAGGAGGCAGGACAGGAAGTCCTCCATGCTGGATTGGTGTGCCAACGGCGTGACGCAGGCGATGTGCATCATCACCATCATCATCCTCCCCGTGTGTCTGCAGCCTGAGGAGGCGTCTTGTTTCTATTTAAATGTTTCATCAGTCACAGCGCACGGCTCCCTCACATTTCTTTTTGTTTACAGATCATGATGCCTTGAGAGCCTCTGAAAGGCTTAAAAAATAACATTTATTTTCATTTCGTTCCATTTAGAGCCATATTTTCAGACGCAGCTTCATTGAAGATACATTTTCAATTATTTTAATCATTTTTGATGAAAGAACACAAAAACCACAAAATGTAAACAAAAATAGAGTAGAGTCAGATTTTAGCAGTTGTAGGGTTTCTCTTTTGTCTTGAGAGGTTTGCGTTTGTTTACCCTCTCTCTTGTCTATTAACTTTTATATTGATTTTAGGTATGAAACGATTAATAGGATTAATCATAATTAATTGATTATTGAAATCAACTAATTTAGTAAGTTATTCATTTCAGCATACAGGCTAAAAAAAAAAACAAACAAAAAAACTTAGTATTTGAGCCAAAACTGAACTAATATGAGCAATAAAAATTGTATTTTCTTAAGAGGAACTTGAATTATTTGCATCTTTTATTTCTAATTTTGTATCAAACAGGGTTATGCCGCTGACATTAGACTCTTACATTTGTTTTGGTTTTAATTACCCAAAATTTTCTGCGCTGCAGTCCACTTCCTGATTTTTGAACCATCTCCAGTTTTTAGATAGACAAGAGTTTGCTTTTTTGGTCCAGATCAGAGTTCGATGGTGCGTTCACATCTTCCCAAACGAATCGGACTTTCTCAATAAACAGACTTGAGTTTAATTAAAGCGGACCAAACAGAGTCGGTGTGAACGCACCCTAAGGATCTTCATCTTCCTAAAGGAGTCCCTGATCACACACAGCTGGGCATGAGATCATCCCACTGCGGAGATAAGGCTGAGCTAACACACTACTGATGCTTTCCAGATGTGGAGGCTGTTGTCACGGTGACGTCGTTTACGCAGGGGAGTGCCGACCCGCTGTAAATTGTCTCTATCAGATTTGTGTTTTGTATGCATGCTGGGATTCACATCCTGCAGCTGTTTCTGATCGCCGCTCTCTTCTGTGACGTCTGAGGAGGATCTCAGGTCTCACTGGCCGACCGATCCGGTTGCAGAACTCGGATTCACACTCAGATTCACTTTGCTTAATTAGCCAGAATAATGGGATGTAGACACAACCTGACAAGACTCAAAAGCTTTCCAGATAGAAGGAGTTGCAAATAACAATTTAAAGGGCTTTTTAAAAGCAAAGTGGATGATTTTTTTTCACAGTTTTTAAAATTAAATGAACTGTTTAGAGAGACAGCACTTCAAACTAATTCTACATTTTAAATCTGATTCAATTCGTTTTGTAAAAAGCATCCTAAACTGTGAGCAGAAGATTTAATCAGTCTAAGATTAACATGTTTAAGTTAAGGCTAAAACGATTAAATGTGATTAATCTGTTATTTAAATAATCAACTGACTCTATACAATCCTTGTCTGTAAATATGGTCTACCGAGAAATCAATTGGAATAGTTTTACCTTCACCTGGTTCAAATTGTGTAAGAAAAAATAATAATACAAAAAAATCTATTAAACACCTTTTGATGTTCATTAATTAATCCACAAAATTATATTTTAATGCATTTCAAATATTGTGTGAAAGGGTTAAAGTGGTTCAATGAAAAATTTGCCAAATTTATCTGATTGATCGTCACAATAACTGACGAATAATCAATTATTAAAATGCAGCCTTTGTTTAAATTCAGAGTTGATGTGATTTCAGGAGCTGCTTTGATACTTCACACAGGGTAGCGAATGATGAAACAGTTCAGAGGTCAGGGGCTGAGACTGATTCGAACAGACTCAGTGAACGCAGCGTCCTCGCAGCGATGGAGGAGGGAGACGTGTGCGGCTCGGGGCAAAGTGTGAGGTTTATCTGAGCCGCGCTGACGAAAACCACCGCACAACAATCCAGCTGTCACTTCCACTCTGCATCAGGAAGTAAAATCTATGTCAGCCATGTTCCTTTTTTAAACGACCCACAGAAAACATACATTCCTAAATAAACACGTTCATAGGGACCAACTTTACTCGTTTGTGGCGAGAAGCCTGCGTTCGTTTTACCATCTCTCTCATGATGCTTTTATTTTGACCTCAGGGCTGAAATGATTAATCGGAGTAATCGTTATCAATCAACTATTGAAATAACCATCAACTAATTTAGTGATCAATTAATTGTGAATATACAGACTCAAAAAAAAAAATAATAATCAACCAACATACTAGTTTAAGTAAATTAACTATTTGAATGGTGCATTCAAGATTAAATGATTTTGTCTGTAAATGTTTAAACTCATCAATTTTTAGTGTCACATGGTTCAGATTTACTAAATTAATGTCATGTTGTTGCATGTTTGGCAATAAAAAAAATATTTTCTTATTTAAAAATGGAATTTAATTATTTGTTTATTTGCATCTCTTCTTTTTTAAATCCGATTAATCGTTTGAACAGTCTATATAAATCAATCCAACTGGCTAAATATTACATTAAAACCAAAAATTAATGTTCAAAACACTTGGAATATGCTAGCCAAAAGTTACAACCATCCAAGTAATTGTTAGCAATATGACTACAGCAAACTGATATTCTGAAGGTGATATATTGCAAATTAGTACCTCTAACTCTTACTGAGGTAATTCTGTTTTAAAACAAATCACTACTTCTGTTAATTCATAAGTAGTAGGATGGCAAAAGATAGAATATTGTTCAAAACAAGCTTTTGAAAATTGCAAAAGTTACCAATTAAGCTGTAAAAAAGTAGCTTTGCAAAATCTTTTGTTATTTTTCTATATCATTTTAGTGAATGTTTTGTGAAAACATTATTACCTTGTAATAATGTGGATAAAGTTTGAAATTTCAGTTGGACGGAACAAAAATTGCAATTAAACAATTCCTCGAGTGATTCAAGTACCTCAATTATTAAAATTCCTCGAGGAAAATGTATGTGCCTCGAAGCTTCGTTAAATTATATGTTATTATTTAGCGCCGTGTTCTGGCCGGGTTATTACTTGCATTGCATGGAGCTCTCACTTCTGTCCGAGTTGTTGACGAAAGCCAAGTGTTGGCAGCATAACGTCCAGTTTTCAAGTTCGGCCTGGGATGATTTCATTGATTGATGATAATGTCTGGGTCTCTGTCGTTTTTCAGGGGACCAATAAGCGCCTTAAAATAACTGGAGTACGGTAGTCTGCTTCCTGGTGACCAGTTCAGAGCGAACAGTGGGGAAGAGCGCAGCGTGTGGATTTATACAGGTGAGCGGATTGACTGCACACTGCGGCCGGCTGCGCTTTGGATAATTAATGTTAGTGTAGCTTTATGGATGAACCGGAAAATGTCTTTCATATCATCCCAGTCTCAACAAGTAGGTGGCAGAGCTTATCATGGCGGCACGTAGCTGGCAGATGTTTACAACAGCCTTAAATTAAACTCATTTTAAATGATTGGGAATGTTATTTGCCTTCAGGTTATCTTTCTACTACTGCTGTAAAGTTGCTAGATTTCAGTTAAATCCCTCTGTAACGCAAATAAGCAACAAAATTCAGCTCGTAAAATGTTGTTATTTCACTCTTAACCTTCTTTACAGGTTATAGTTTTCAATTATAATTAAAGTAGAAATATAAAAATCACCATGAATTAAATGTCTTTTGAGGCAACATGCAGTTTTTCCAGTAGTGGCCATTTTATTTGGATCGCTATGAGTTTAACTAAGCCTATTCTGCCTGTCACACCTGCAGTGGTTAAAAAAGGTGGGAAAAACCATGGTAACCACGTACCGGGGCCGGATACGGTTAAAACTTTTACAATAAAGCTCGTGAAAATTCTTCAAAATAAAATTCGCCTTTTTACGAAGAGATTAAATTGTCAATATAAATAAGACTTACTCTTTCTTTGTCAACATTAAGAGTTAGTTTCAAAACTCAAACTAAAAATGGCAAAATAAAATACATATTCTTAAAACTATTTCATTTTCATGGATTTGATTTTTAATCTTTTTTTTTTGTAAATATAAGATCCATGCAGAGTTCCGCATAAACCAACAATAGGATATGAAAAAATGATAGAAATTTCGTTTTGAGGATAAAAGTTGGATCAATTTGAAATGAAAGTGTCTTGTAAAGATACAGGAGAGTGGCTGCCAGCAGGACAGGAGGAGGAGGAGGAGAGCCGCTCCCTCCTGATGAAAACAAACTGGAGGAAGGAGGACGATAACCGGGCTACACAAGGCCCACACCCGTGGATTTAACGACGGAGCAGCCGAAGAAGCCGCAATGCTAACAGCGGTTTAACGAAACTAGCAAAAACAGAACCGGAACGAAAACAGAAAAAGTGAAACGTAGTGAAAATACCGAGGAAAAGGGGGGACTTACCCGGCTACTTGAGTGCCTTCACTCCGATCAAAAGCTCCTAAACACAAGGTTATTATCCAGTTTTAATCTGTTTTAACCCCCCAGCTAAGTCCCGGTATTTAATCCAGGTTGTGGAGCGGGTTCTGGTCCGTGTTTTTAGGATCCGTCACGGTCCATCTGCTCCGGGATTCCGTGGCCTGGCCGTTCACGGCTCCCTGTTTTAAAGAAGCAGTGACGCAAGATCCGTAAAGACGACCGTTGGGTACAGTCTGCAACTTCCGGTAAAACGTTCACAATAAAAGCACATTACAATACTAATATACGAAAAAAAATAAATTATTAAACCGGAATAGATTAAACTAAACTAACAAAATGAACAAATATATATATGAATGCATAGATCTACATCGTGTTAATTTCTGAATATTAATTATCTCAATTTCAAAAATTAAAAATATATAGAATTCTCTAAAATGGATTTAAAAATAAATGATTAAAATGTTGTCCAGACATACAATAGTTTAGATTTTCATGTTTTGCCTTTTATCTCAGTAAATGAAGACAGTTCTACTCATTTCATTCCTCTTTTCCAGCTTTATACTATTATAATTCTTCTCATTCGGTGTCAGTTTGAAACGGATGGAAAGGAAAACCTTTTATTTTGAAGTTAAGACGGCATCAGGTTCTTCCAGGTGACTTGACAAAGCAGCTGTTTTTGGTTGTTTCCGTTTTGGACTAAAACGACAATCCTGTCTTCCCACACAGCACTCAACGTCACCCCATCAGGAAAACCTTTCAGTTACCACGCTTAAGATTTTTTTATATCCTTTTCTTTTTAAAAAAAATTTTAACCTTTTTAATTCATAATTAAAGAGGAGATTAGAAGGAATAAAGTAAACACCAGAAAATAAATGAACGTCACGTCTTTTATTCCATCAATGTAGGAAAATAGATTCACATTAATGTTCTTCCTTCTCTCCTCCGTCACTCTTTTTAATTTCACAACAGAAACAGAGCAAAAAAAGGTGCATTTCACTCAAAAATATCATCTCCAAGCCAAAACATATTTCCTCCCTCTCAGCCTCATTATGGAACATTAAAAGTGCAAAAAAAACAAACAAAAAACCCCAAACAAAGCCAGCAGGTTAACAAAAGAAAAAAATTAAATCAACATTTACAGGAGATAATAAAGAGAACCCAACAAACAGCCACAGAGAAACCATGCGAAGAGCTGGCAGTGTCTTTCACAAATAAAACAAAGCAGGAAGATTTTTAGAGCAACCGTAAGAAGGAGGGAAACGACTGCACATCAACAAGCTGTACAACTGTCTGAAACAGCAAAGACACACAGCAATACGCAGAACAGAAGACCGACAGCAAAATAAAACAACAAAGATTATTCAGATTCATTTGGAGAGCGACAATTTAAAAAAAACAAAAAAAAGTTGCTCTGTGTCAAATCCCCACTCAAGGACTACATTACCCAGAATTCCAGAGGAAGCTCAGCGGCAGAATCTTTTTTAAAATGTTTTTTTTGCTAAAGTTTAGACTTTCTTGAGTGGGTTTTTATCAGCTAACAGCTTCCTTCACATCAGAGTTCACCGTCATTACATTAACTGCAGTTGATCATCTTCCAATTTATTAGCGATTTCATTGATCCTCTTGACATTCTATGTGGCTTCCAACAGATATTACACAACAAAACCTTAATAAAGGCAGCTATTGTATACTTTTAAAGTAAAAAAAAGCTAATTTTATGTTTTTAATCACAGCCAATCCAGTCATCTGAATATTATTTTGAGCAGGCTGAAAGTTCATTTCATTTACTTTAACAACTATGTTTTTTATATTAGCAAAATTAGTGACAATACTTTGGAGTTAAAAGTGACACCAGGCTGCACTGCAAAAAAAGACAAACTTACCAAGTATTTTTGGTGAAGTTTCTACAGCAAATATCTCAGTATACTTGAAGTAAGACAAAACAAACTTATAAACTTTTCAGCAATGTATAGCAGCTTGTTTTAGGTCAATAATTCCTTAATATTGATGAAAAAGAACTAGTTCTATATATGGAAAAATATCTTGTTATATGTGAAATAAGCTGCCAGTGGAACTAGAACTTTTTCATCAATAATGACTTAAACAAGCTACTATATCTTGTTGAAAAGTTACATGTAAGTTAGTTTTATCTTATTTCTAGTGTTAAAAAGATATTTGCAGTAGAAACCAGAGCAAACACACTTGGTAAGGTTTTGTGTTTTTGCAGTGTGTAAACAAAAGCGCCATCGGAGAGCGTTTGCGTGACTTGGTCTGATTCTCCAGCATCATCGCACCAATACCCGAATCCCGATTCATTATCTTTGCTAAACTGACCCGTTTCTGGATTTCCACAGTGAAAGTTTTCTTCTGCTTTGCACGTTCAAAGCTCGGATCCCCATGCAAGGCCATGCTGGACCAGAGTTAGCCAAAACGAGGCAAGCCAAACATCTGAGACCATTTCTACCAACACCATCACCAATTCCACCTCCTGATCTTTTTAAATCTCAAACTGCAAATACTCGCTCTTCTTTTAAGCTTCAAACATTCAAAGTTCCTGTAATTTTACTTCCACTTGCTCAGAGAAAAGATCACGCTGGCGTCTGAACTGCCTGAATCCAAACTCGGTTTTCCTCTTTAAAATTCGAAGCATTTCTGACTTTCAAGCAAACCAGCTGACAAAACTCTGACCTTTCCGTCAACGTGTTATAAGATAACTCATTGTTTCTTATTTCCCCTGAAGTAAAAACTCCAGATCAGAATGCAAACCAACATCAGAAACGTTTGTTTTACTGCATAGCTCTCCTTCCAAACATTTGCAAACAGCATTTGAAAATAAATCTCTTCAGATAAATGAGTGAGAGCGCCAAACAAAGCTAGATTAGAGTCATAACTCAGATTATAAACAATCAGTTTGGCCATTTTGGCCCAGAATGGTCCTGCTGGGGGGAATCAGCTGCTGAATATCCTCAGGTTTTAACCTGAACTATTTAAAACATCTTATCCCCTAAAGCAACATTTCACTTACAGATCAGCATCGTCTCTAACTGGGCTTTGGTAACAATCTCACAACACCTTAAAAAACCTGCATTGACAGAACAATAATCATTATTTAATCAAATTAAAACAGAAATAAATTTGTTTAATTTAGTCCAAACTGTTGCAAATCCAGACTTGTAAACATCTGGCAAGTCTTAATTTTCTCATCTACTTTATGGAAACTGCTAAAAAATGAAAAAAAAACAAAAAAAAAAACAGCACAATGTCACTCAGATGTGCTACAGTTTGAGTTACAATGTCCATGTTTTATAATTAGATCAATTATGGTTGATTTAACCATAATTAATGCAACTGAGAGGTACTTCAAAATATTCTGAAATTAAATGCAATTATATTTAGGATTATGCAATTTTGGGGCATTTTATGGACATTTATCTCCATATTTTAACAAAATTCTCAACTACAATGAAAAGAAATAGCACAGAATATCTAAGGACTACAGGATTATTAGTATTTTTCTAATAAAAAAATTAAGAAAAAAACAATAAAATTACAATAATAAAGAAAATATTACAAGAATGAAGTCATAACATTATGAGAATAAACTCTTACGAGAATTAAGGTGCGATAAAATGAGAATGAAGTTATAGTATTGCAAGAATAAAGAGTAGAGAGTAAAGTCAAATAATAAGAAAATGTAGTCATAACAAAGATGATACAATCATAATATTTAGAGAATAAAGTCTTAATTTGTGTAATACTAAAACTTTATTCTCATAATATATTATTTTCTTGGCGTTGCCTTAACTCGCCGTTGTAAAGTAAAAATGATTTTTTTTGGAGTGAAATCTAACGCTCTATCCACAGGGGAATGGTTTCAGGCTGGTATGTCAGGAATTTCACCAAAGATGCGATTTTGCTGTTGACACAAATACATAAGGGCAAAATTTTCACTCCTGAACCCGTTTGAGGAATAAAAGCAGTTTTGGATTCTTATTGCTGTGTGGACTTGAGAGAAAAGGGCCAAAAACTTTATCATTTTAAAAGAAAACGTTTCCATTTAAGTTTATGTCTCGGAACAACATATTGATGAAATGAGAAAACAAAGATCTTGTGGATAGTCGGCTGAAGCATCTCCTAAGCCTTGATATTTTATCCCTAAACCTACCATAATCTGTCCGATGAGAAACAAGTTGACTGGATGCTTTTGAACTAAATCTGCCTGAACTTTGCTGCATTAAACCTTTAAAATCTCAATTGTTGCAACCAAAGCCCACAAGTGAAATGTTGCTTTTACCCACTCAATACCCTACAGTTACTTTAACCTTTATATAAAAAGAGTTCATTTTCATTTTTTAATTATTATTACTATTAAACTCTAAACTGAGTAAAGTTTAAACCAGCGTTATCACGCTGGTGAAATAAAAATCTGAGCCGGCAGATGTCGGCTTCTAGCAGAGTGCAAGAATTAAGCATAATACTACATCACTCATAAATACTTGACAGAGTATTTTCTCAGTACAATAAACTCATAATATACACACAGAGTCCCTCTTTAAACTCTCAGCAGTGCAACGTTTGTTTCAGTTCAACGATGAATCATGTTGGCACTTCACCAAACTGAGGCCAACGACTAATATTAATATTCGTGCTTCTTTTAAATGATGGATTTAGGGCAGTGAGCGTATAATCAAGCGGTTTTCTTGCGTCACAACGCAACAAGGTTGATTTTTTTTTATATATAACAGTCTTATTATTTTCAGGGTCCCTCCAACAGAAAAAAGCACTATGTGTGAGGACAGAGAGAAACACATTTTACACAAGTCCACAAACTGCCTTTTTTCTTTCTTTTTTACAAATTTGTGGTCACATGGTGGAAAAACAGGCAGGACAGACAAAGTAATGGAGCCCTATGGCATTGTAGCACCAACGAAGAAGAAAAAGACGCCCACCAGTGGAGCGACAGAACGTTTGGTAGAGGTGAAGAGTGTCAGCAATGTGACATTTCCATGGCAACTCCCTCCAAAAATGAGAAGGTGAAAGAAGCAATTATCTGTTTGCATATTAACTGTGAGAAAAATACAGAGATCTGGGAAAACAACGTCTGAGATTTTTGAGATGTTTTTGTTGAAAATGTTCATCTCGAGGTTAAAAGAACAAAAAAAAATGGTTCAGAAGGAGTAAATTTTCACCCGAGAAAACTTGGAAGTTTTGAGACTAATTTCACGTATTTACGTGAAAAAACGCCTTTAAGAAAAGGCGTTGAAGTTCTCAGACGTTGAAGAAACATGAGTAAATTTTCCACGATTAAAACCAGAACCGTGTCGGTATCAGATGAAGAGATCAAATCTACAATTTACTCTGAAAAACGTCCACATGCTTCTACACTTACCAATTCAATTGTAATGTCTTTGTCGCAAATATCCGACTTTTTAACTTCTGTCAACTTCTTTTTTACTTTTCCAAGTTTTAATATTGTACAATTTTGACTTTAATTAGTGAAAACTGTACTTTTTTGTGCAAAGAATATAAACGCAACTGAAAAATTTCAGGGTTTTTTTTGATGGAAATTTACTCCTTCAACAACATTTTTTCTTCCTCTATTCTTTATCCAACAGTCCTGAGTTGCTTGGTTTATATACTGAAATATTTGAACTTAAGCTTAGCAAAAATCACGTTAAAATAAGGCAGCGAAACCATTTTCTTCGACAGCCATCAAAGAAAGTAAGAAAATGGTGTCACATTGCTGACTGCGATGTCGCTGCAATAGGTGGCTGGAATTGGGGCAAAGGTCACAATGGCAACATACAACAGCGAAGCAACCCGTAGGTTAAACGTGTAATCTAAAACTTCACCACAGAAACCAACAACAGCGCAAATATCACCCAGTAATTAATACATTTTACTGCATCTCAATGTGTTGGTGCTATGTGGCAAATTACATTGTGCTTTGCTCTATTGCCTGAGCTGAAGCTTTTATTTTTAGCATTTACAATTTTCTTTAGCTCACAGCCTGCATTGCATAATTTATTCTCTCATTTTGATTATTTTTTGTTATTTTGATAAGTTCTGTTCTGTGTCAGTAGCCCCTTTCAGATCATACATGTCAACCTTTGAATATTTGCCTTTATTTGAAGCATTTCTACACTGTCAGTTTTTATTGGGAGTTTAAAGTAGTGAAGCATCAGGCTGGGGGATAAATCGATTTTATCGATTAATCAAATTCTTGAAAAAGTCTGGATTTTTATTGAAAATCTTTTTTCCAATGTGGAAAAATGGGTTTCCAATGGGTTTCCAATGGGTTTCTGCCATCTTGTTTGCCAAGTGTATTTCACAGCTTCTGTTTATTTGGACTTTCAATTCTTATTTTTTTTAGAATTATGACAATAAAGTAATAATAATGGAAGAATACAGTTGTAATATTAGGACAAAAATAAACAAAAAAATTAAATGAGGAATGTTGAGCATCTTGTGAAGTTATGCTTTGGTATCAGTTTTTACAGATAAGGAGATATGTGTTGCTTTAGCTAATCAGCAACAAATGATCATTAACTGCGAAAAACAAAATATTTTAAACAAAAAAACACAGAGACTGATTGGATCATGTCAGATCTCGTCCACTATAAACTATTTTTTTATAATTTAAATTCATTCTTCTGGTAAAAATGCATTTTTATTCTGTTAATATCATAACATTATTCTTGTAATTTAACAAAAATTTCAATGGCCAGGCCTCAACAATCCCTTGTCCAATTGAAAGGGATTACTGAAACTAAACCCAATGTTTGAGAACATTTTCTGTTAGCAATTTTTTTTATTGTATGGTGTGGAAAAATCTGAAATTTTATTTTTAAGCCATATCTTCCAGCCAAGCACCACAAAACTGAGCAAATTTACTTAAGTCAAAATATCTAAATGTTATAATTCCAACAGGAATTAAACATATCATTCCACCAAGAGTTGGGTGTAATTGTTGCTTCTTCTAATACAAATAAAAGTAGTTGCATGAGTTAAATGTGTCTTTGTTGTAAATTATTGTGCAATGACCTACATGATGAACTTATGGGATGTAAATGACCCTTAAAAAGCAGATTTAATTGGAATGTTTCTAACCATATATGACCTGAAAGGGGCTGATGTTTTATTAAAGAAAACCGCAACATGTGGGTCAATTCTGCATGTTTTAGTGGAACATCAACATTTAATCGGTTTTAAGTTAAACAAACAGCCGAAGCGTTTTAGCTGACAGTTAAATAAAAGCATCATTTTGGTTCTTGATTTACAGGAAACCTTTTCTGTTTCTGTAGCTTTTCTCACATTTTCAAACTCAACCTCATATGTTCCAGATTTTTTTATTTCTTTTAGCAATAAATCTACTGAAACCTACAGGAGCGATTCCAACTATCAGGCTACGTTTTCTGGAATAATTCTGACTTTGTCAAGTTTATGTATAAAACTGTTGTTTTTCTATATAAAATGTCTAATTTTACTTGATATATTATTCTGAGTAATGAGTAAATTTAAGTTTTTAATCTTTCAAACACACAATCCGAGACATGTACAAAGCTCACTCAGATAAAAACACAAACCTGCTAAAACAAATTAACTCTTTAGAAGAGCAGAGCAGAACCAAGCTTTAATTCACATTTACACATTTAAATATTATTAGAACTTCAACAACTTCCTCAGGAATAAATTGTATGAGTTAAAGGTGAATCAAAGCTTGGTTCTGGTTCATTTAGCACAGAGAACCTTTAGAAGGATCTAACCCGTATTACCATCTGACGCCCTTTTCACAAACGTGGCACCTTCCGTTCTTCCTCTTTTACACTACAAAAAATTTAAATCTCACCAAGTAATATCATGCAAATATTGTAGTACACCTGAAATAAAACAAAAGTAACTTATAAGTAACTGTTCAGCAAGGTAAGTCAATAATTCCTTTATATTGCTGAAAAATACAAAGTAGGTAAAATTATTTTACTTTAACATGGAACAAAATTCTTGATTTTAGTGTAATAGTCAAGATAAAGTTACTTATAACTTAATTGTGCCTCATTTCAAGTGTACCAAGAGATTTACACCAAAATTACCTGGTAAGACTTTTTTTTTTTGCAGTGTTATTTCTTTAGTACAATTATTGTTCAGTTTTTCTTTTTTTTTTTAAAAAAGTTAAGCACAGACAAACAAACCGCGACACAGAAATTTTTGGGAGGATTAAAAATACAGTGAATAAGGCAAGAAAGGAAGAAGGAACAAGAAGTGGTTCAGATGTACACTGCAAAAACACAGAATAAAAAATAAAGAATCTTTGGTCTAGTTTCTAGTGCAAATGTCTTGGTGCACTTGACATAAGACAAAATTAATTTACAAGTAACTTTTCAGGAAATCATAGCTGCTTGTTTAAAGTCAATCATTCTTTAATATTGATGAAAAACAACCAGTAATAGTGGCAATTATAACATTTCATTTATTAGTTTATTTAACAGGGCTAAATGTCACAGGGGGAAAAAATGTTGCTATAAGTGGAAAAAAAAGCCAGTGGAACTGGTTGCTAGGTGACAGGCTGGGCTTGGCTGGTGTTGCTAGGTAACAGCACAGCACCAGCTGTGAAACAAGTGAAGAAATCTGCCAATGGAACAAGTACTTTTGTTAAAAATGAAAATTAAGGAATTGTTGACTTAAAACAAGCTCCTTTATCTTGCTGAAAACTTCCTTGTTAGTTTTGTCTTGTTTCACGTGTTAAGATATCTGCTTGAGAAACTAGAGCAGAAATCCTTGGTAAGATTTTGTGTTTTTGCAGTGTAAACCACATGTCCCTCACAAACAAACATGCAGTTAAAGTGTAGACTTCCTGGCTTCATTTATCCTTCTGGATTGGCTTTCGTGCTCCAGCCAATCTGGGATTTCCACCAATCAGGACGAGGATGGATGGAGGAGGGGGCGGGAGCCTTGAGGTAAAATCTGAGTGAATACAGAAGTAGGTGGTTGATGAAAGCTAATGTCCTCCTTTCTGGGGCAAGGGGCTGTTGTCTACTTCCTCCTCCTCAATCTTTACCACCATGGTGGAGGAGATTGAGAGGGAGGAGGCAGGAGCAGCAGAGGAGGTGGAGGCAGGTGGCGGGTTGACGTGAACCTCCACCGGCGTCAGCGTGATCTCCACCTCGCCTTGCTCCTCATGCAGCGTGGGGGCAGCGGCGGGAGCGGAACCATGCCGAGCCCGCCGCCGCCACCGCTGTTGTTGTTCGGCCTCGGCGCCTTCTGGATCACCTCCACCATGGGGGTCCGCTCCCAGCTGGGGTTCCCAGGATTGTGGAAGAGCAGCACGGGCCTCACCTGGCTGTCCGGGTCGGCGGCGCCGCCCGGCTGGCATTGCACCACCACGCCACGGGGGTCCACCAGCCGGTGGGCCGGGTCGGACATGGCAGGCAGCTGACCCAGAACCAGCCCTGGCGGCTCCTGGATCACCAGCTCCACCACCGTCTGCGCGGGGGACGACAGGGAGGAGGTCGCCTTCTGGATGACGCCGCCGGTCAGCGGCGTGATGATCGGCGGCTGAGGCGGCGGCGGCTGAGGAGATGGGGACAGAGCCGCATCTTCCGGTCGGGGTTTCCTCGGCCGGCCACGTTTCCGTTTAACAGGAGAAGTGCTGAGAGAGGAAGCGGCTGAGATACCGACGGATGACACTTCCCCTTCCTGGGGCCGCTTGGCGGCGCCGCCCCGAACTTTCTGGACCACCGAGGTCGGCGCCGCCACGGCGTGCTGCTGGGCAGACAGAGAAGGGGGTGGAGCTACTTTATCCGCCTCAAAGGACAAACAGCTCTGAGGAAGAATCATCACCGGCAGCGTCCTGCCCTGCTGCTGGGGCAGCGTTGTCATGGTGATGACCTTCACCCCACCGCTGTTGGCAGGAGCGGTGACAGCGGCGGGGCCTCCGTGTGCAGACGGCACGCCGACGGCGGAGGCGTCCGCCGGCGCCTGTGGGGGCACAGCGGAGCGGACGGAGAAGCTCTTGTCAGGGACTGTGCTGCGAGGAAGGATTCTGGGTAACTGCTTTATGAACGCCTCCACCTGCAGCGCCAACGGAGACGCGTCAAACACGCCGCCATGTTGAATCATCAAACACTGAAAAACATTTAATCCTGCCCACAGACTGACCTGCGTTGCTTTGAGAAGGTATCACACCCTTTGAACCTTTCCACACCTTGTCAGCTTCAACCACAAACGTCACAGTTTATGTAACTTTTATAAAGAAAAATGTTTTTACTTATTTGCTAAAATCATTATGACAATTTTATATCATCTGTGAAGAAAGACTCGACCTTCTCTGCTTTCTCCCAAAGCTAACTGCAGGAATTCACCACTCAGTCAGAAACAAGCCATCAGAGGCAAGAGGAGGGTCTTAGCGCTGTCAATCACTCTGATGTTCACACACTCTCCTTTACCGTCTGCTGTGCTACAGCTGGTTCAAAGCCTGCCTCAAAAGCTAAGGTTAGTTAGCACGCCCATGGATTTCCTGTAACAGTAAGTTGTTTCTCTGTCATAAGCACATTTAGCAGCATGTTCACAAGGTTGATTGTCAGCACTGCCTCCTGCACATGGCTGGCTGTTTTTTCAGGAGTGATGCATTTGTTCAGACAGTAAAAATTGCTATAGGAGGAAGTGGAAAAGTTGATGATTTTATAGATTATCTGTCTCATATTAATCAATTTTAACAAATATGTAAAAAAAAAAACTAACATATTTCTGTAAGTTACATATTGTGCTTTGTCAAAAACAGATGGTTTTTGACAAAGCTAGGCAAAAATATAAATTTTAAATTCTTTTCTTACTATTTCTGATCTTTTTCGTTGCTTTTAAATAAAAAATAACAGGAAATATTTCTAAAATATGGATTTTTTTCCCACCAATCACTTCTGTTAGATGTACATTTTAGCACATATTCGGGCCAGACTGCAGGATATTTACTTGTTAGAATATACAGATATTTTTATGATTTCTGACCATAAAATATTTAGTATATTTTGCCTTTCAGTTGCATAAAATCCAAAACAAATACTCTAAAATTTGGGCTGTTAACCTGATAAAATGGGGAAAAGTTTAAAGGATGTGAATACTTTTTATGTCCCTCATTATCTACATCTCAGCTACATTTAGAAAATTAAATTGTGTCGGGTCGTTGACTCACTGCTGGCTGCAGGGAGGCAGAGGAGGTAGAGGAGGAGTGAGGAGGAGGAGGAGGAAGAGGAGGAGCAGATGGAGGGCCGTCTGCTGAGGAAGGCTTGGGGACGGCTGATGTGGATTTGTCCCCAGAAGACATCTTGGGTGAGGACGAGGACAGGTCCCCCTGTTCCTTCTGTAAACAGACAGGAAGTAGCGGTGAGCGGCAGCAGGCGCGGCTCAACGAGGAGATCAATCGATCGGTCGGAAACAAACCTTCTGGTCTGCGGCTCCGTCTCCGTCAGCTGGAGACATCACCAGAGTTTTCTTTATGACTTTATGGGTTTTAGCTGGACCGCCTGAGGAGCAGAAGAAAGATGACAAACAACCCCAGAGAAAGACTCATTATGATCACTGCAGTGTTTACATTAAAATATGTTTAAATCCTTACAATTGGAAATAAAACACTTCTGAGGAATATTAACCTCACTGCCTGTTGTGTCGAAACTTTTGGACAACAAGAAAGAACAAATTTTTTAACAAATAAATTTGTTCTGCCTTCGTTATTGTAACTGATCAATAAACGAACAAAAGACAGCTGTCCATGCCACAAACACCAATTCAAGCTTCTGGAGGGAATGCGGCCATCTTGGCAGGCGGTTGCTATGACAACAATAAGCAAGCCACAAGCTTAGAACTAGCATAAAAGTTAGCATTTAATTTGAGTGATACATTATTTTTGATATTTATAGAAAATGCTGTAAAAAATATTTCATTCCTATGAAAGTTCAAAATGTTTAATGGTTTTATATTTTTCGTTTTATGATGTAAAGCACTTTGAACTTCCTTGTTGCTCAAATGTGCTGTAAAAATAAACCTGATTAACGGATTAAAGTTTATAGAATAGAATATAATAGAAAGACTTTATTGATCTCCAAGGGGAAATTGCTATAAATTGACAAGCTACTCCATCCAAGGTGATAAATATTAATAATAAAAATATAACCATAAGCAATAAAAATGTATATGTAAAAAAAAATCTAATTAAAAATGTAAATTATAGACATGCATACAACTATATACATATATTGTAATTTAAACATGACTGAATATAAATAAATGAATAAATAAATAAAATAACAATCAAGAAAATGATATATATTATATATTTATACCTAATATCAGACATTGAAGCCACAATCTTGGCCAATAAAGCTGATTTTTTATTTTAGAAAAGCAAATAGTTTCCAAGCTAAAGGCCTAAAATGATCACAGGCTGTTTTGGAGTCATTCTTTGGTGACTCCAAAAAAAAAAATAAGGTGCTATAACATTTATTAAAATATATTAGTTTTTTTTTTTATTACTTTCTGGCTAAGTTATTAAGAGAAACAGATTACAAACCTAAATGAGAATGATTGGGGGAAAAATCTGTTTTATGTGTAGGCCCGATGTTTTACCAAAAACAAAATCCAGTTTCTAATGTGGTAACGGGTCGGACCTGCGAGCGCTGCGGACGTGACGAGCTTGGCCTGGTTGCAGCGAGGGTTGACGATGTGCTCCTGGATCAGGTAGCGAGCGATTTCTACCACAGTGTCGAAGGATCGCTTCAGGATCTTCTGGGCCCAATCACAGATCAGCTCGCAGGCCGCCTCCGTCACTTCCTGTTTGTAGGTCTGGACCAGTTCAGTCAGCTCCGACTGGAGACCAGGAGCAACACACAGCACAAAATTAGTTAAACTGGGATTATTTATGCATTAACCAGTGATTTATTAGCTTACAATAAGAACACTCATCGTTTTCCAAAATGGTGGACAAATTAAGTCCCAAAAAGGTAATTTGGCAACAATAAATACTAATTGTAACAATTATCTATTTACTTTTGTCCTAAAACCTGAAAACATGAGACTGAACATTTTAAAATTTGTGTTTTAACATTTTAACAATTATTTCATAGATAAATACATTTAATGTGTCAAAATCTTCACAACTCGAAGAAGAAACATTCTCAGAACTGCAGCTGAAACTGTTTCTGCTCAAAAGTGACTTTTTGCCATTTATCCAGCTTAATAAAAAACAAAGCTGGAAAAAAACTATATATAACAACATTAAATTAATAAATAAACCCACTAAGTAACCATTCCTATTATCCTTCTACATAAAAATGACTTTAGACTTAAAACGATTAATTGGTTTATGAGTTCAACATTATTATCTGTACCAACCTTTTAATCGACAGAATAATTGATTACTAAAATAATCATTAGTTGTAGTCCTAGATCATTTCTGTATCATCTTTGACCAGTTATTGAGATCCTGGCACCAATAACTTGGTAGTACTGGTTTACAGATGTTCGACTGGTTTATATTAGAGTGTGAGTACCGGGTCGTTCTTCAGGTCCAGGTTGGGCAGCAGAGGCATGTTCAGAACCGTCTTCCTCCTGATGCCACTATAACAGTACGTATCAGGCACACAGGTTAAGGTATTCAACCGGCAACTGCAGCCATCTGATTCACCCTGACAATCTAATAGATGCTGCACTGATATATAAATGTTATATAAATAACATTAAGCTCTAAGCAGCTGGTTACTGGCGGTACCAAAATCACCAAAAACTAAATTAAATCAGCTGCTGCTCTTGAACAATTGGAGTACGTGCAAAAGCTCCGTCTCTTTATGAAGATGACAAGCAAAATTTTCTATTTTTGCAGTCAAAAATACTTTAACTGTAAGTAGTTTGTACTTCAAAAGAGTGAAAAATTCACTTTTTTGCACATTTCTATTGTCCATTTTGGTCTCAACTGTTTCTAAAAACAACTTAACCAACCCATCCAGCTGTTTATGGCAATAAGTTAATGTTTTCTTGATGTCTGAAAATGAGCCGTTTCAAGACGTTCCTGCTAAGTCACATTCTACAGGCATTGCGTCGTTACCTAGCAACCCAAACTGAGTTCCAGAACATTTTGGTTTTACCGCTGTACAATGGCTGCTGGAAAAGATAAATGTTTTGAAGTTGATTCACCGTCCAGAAGCCACTTGCTGCATTCTTGATGGTTATGCAGGAGGCTCTACTTCTGCTTTTCACAGGTGTACAGTTGTATAATTGTGCATCTGTTTGCAGCCATTTTCCCATGACAGTGTAAATCCTGAGTTGGGCAATGTGGCCAGCAGCAGTTCATTTGGATTTAAAGAGGCCCTAAACAGCTCATTCTGAAAGGAACCAGACTGCAATCTCATCATCTAAAAATGATTTTATGCAAAAAATGTAATGGACATGTTTTCTATTTACCCTATTCTTATCCTAATCTGTTCAAGGAAGCATAAAGTGTCACGTTTAAACTCCTGTGCTGCATCTTACCATAATATAACCAGCATGGTGGGTTTAAACTGTAGCAGATGAAAATATCATCAATAATCTGGATGCCTCTGGGCTCAAACTCAACCTTAAACATGACATCATTGGACATTTTGCAGCTGCACTCGTAAACAGCTGCAGGGAAATTTTGACTTTTATAACAAGCATAAATTCATGAGATTTGGCAAAGCATCGTCCTTCATTCACTTTATTCAGAGACTTTCCACAAATTGAATGTGTGCTAGACATAGAGAAAGAGGAGTGATACACAACCTCTGTATCTGAACCTGATACACTGATTTATTGCTAAATGTGAACTATCATGCTTCCTTGAACAGGAAAGTCCAGCTCTATGGTCTGCACAAAACACGTTCATTGCATTTTTTGCACAAAATCATTCTTAAATAATGAGATTTCCGTCTGATCAGTTCTGCCTATTTTGAGCTCCTCTAAGAACGAGCCGTTTTAGGGCCTCTGTCACTTTAAATCCAAATAAACTGCTGCTGGCCACATTGCCCAACTCAGCATTTACACTGTCATGGGAAAATGGCTGCAAACTGATGCATAATTATACAACTGCACACCTGTGGAAAGCAAAAGTACAGCCTCCTGCACAGCCATTGTACAGCACATTTTTCTCCATCCTAAAATACCCCTGAATCAAATAACTTGGTTGTTGCATTTTAAAATCTTTAATTAAATCAAATTAAGTGGAAAATCTTCAAAAAACAACCTAAAGAATGAGTCAGGCTGCTTCACGCAGAGGTTTAAAGGATATTTGGACTGTCCTCTGCCGCCGAGTCGCCTCGCCTTGATGTTGGGGAAAATGTCTCTGATGATCTTCCCAAAGTTGGCAGCGCTGAGGGGTCGATGCTGCAGGTTCTCACAGTACCTCCTGCAGCACACAGATTACATCATCAGAACATCAAAGCCTGTGCAAATCTTTGTCAATATTCTGCAAGTGTCAAAAACACAATTTCCCAAATCCGGTTTCCATTAAACAAGAAATAATTTAAAATCACATGTTAATAAGTCATTAAAAATCACAGCAGTAACATAAAATATTCATAACTCAGCCATTAGAGGAGGCTTCTGCGTCTTATACTTGGGGGTAGTTCAATAAGCGGCATTATGAGTAACTTGTAAATGCCGATTTTACAGAAGAGCTTTGAATTCAACACTTTTGAATGACGCAAAAGTTTTTATGAACTGTGTGATGCCGTGAGGTGGACATTTGTCCAAAGAAACCCAAAAGAACATTGTCATGCTACTACTTCCTGTTATCTTCTTTGTCGTTTCTGTCAGTAGTATCATCACATGATTCGAAACGCGTTTCCAAATATATTTTGATACGGAGCAGTTGGTACGAGTACTGTAATACTCATTTTCGTGTTCTTTTCATATCTTTATTTTATCAGCGGGTAAATTTCATAAGAGAAATACATCCGTTTGTATCGCGACACGTTGTCCAATCAGAAAATAGTCTGACGAAAAGATTTTTCCACTCAGCCAATGAAATGGTATTTTTTGGGTATCCAAGGGGATTTTTTGACAGCAAACCAATCACAATAGACTTTGCCTTTGTAGTCAGGCAGACATAGTACAGTCGTCCAATCATAAAAAATCTGAAGGAGGATTTTTGGCTCTGGTGATTGAGGTACTTTTTTTGTCTTTCTTAAAGAAAATACCCAAATGTGAGTCACAGTTAATAGTTTATTTGATTACCTATTATTTTTAAATCACAACATAAACGTGTGTGGTAGGGCTTTCTCCGCTTGCTCGCTAATGCTAATGACACTATGCAGCTAACTGAATAGCTTACCGCTTTAGTTGCATGTTTATATCTTCTCTTGATTCCGGATGTTTGCTAAAAGTGTTTTTGATCAACCCATCTATTAAATGTCTTTGCTTTTTACCAGCAACTGCGATGGATGTGAATGTTGCCCGGATTTTTAAAAAACTTTTTGGTTAATGGAAACACAGCTACTCTGCGTTGGTTGTTGTAATGAGGGTGTGTCTGTCTGTGTGTTTCCCCACCTGTACGTCTCGTAGACGTCCTGTTTGGGCAGACAGGTGTCTGAATGCTCCTCCAGGTGACTCCGGATCCAGTTACAGGTGTGCAGCTGGTCAGCTGTGTTGAATGAACTCGGGTCGCCACCACTGGATGTCACACACACACATGGGTGAATCATGGGTGATCAAAGTGTGGCGTGTGGGCCATTTTTGGCCCTTGGAAGGATTTTCTACGGCTATAACTATGATTCAAAACTAGTTCAAAGTTGGAATTCAAGCAAAGCCAGAATACGGAAAAAAATATTTTATTTAATTAACTATGTTTTTTTTTACTATCATATTAGTTTCATAGTAAAAAAGGACATAAATGTGCCACAATTCAAAACATCTTCAACTGTTACTGGGAAGACTAATATTTTTGTCTCAGGTATCTATTTCATTTAACACAACATTTAATCAATCAGCCTAAATCTGCCATGAACGTAAAATGTTCATCAACGATTCTCACGTTTTGTCTCCGGAGCTGGGCCCCGAGGGCAGCTGGAGGTACAGGAACAGCTTGTCATTGTCTGAGAAGCGCTGAACGTCTTGCTGTTAAACAAAACAAACCTGCGTCACATTCTGCAGATCCAACATTTAAATTTGAGATTAAAAATGTTTTGTTTTACCAAGATTTGATCCACTTTGGTCTGAACGTTCTTTCTGCAAGATAAAAACAAATCCAGTCATTAAAATTTCAGTTGTACAGAAAGAGGTTTAGGTGAAAACATACTAATTATATAACACTAATAATTTTTACCAACTAATATTAGTTTTTTCAGATATGTTTAGATTTTTTTACGATTTAACCTAGAAGGAGCTGTTTGGTCCTTAATAATAATATATTCACTTCCAATCCAACCAGCTGCTAAAAGAAAAGCTCAAATTACTCTTAATATTTCTAATTAAATGGTCAAAACATTCTAGATTAAATATTCTAGCTCAAATTGTGAAATCAATTTGGCTATTTACAAATATTTTCTGCAATACAAGCCTAAAACTCACATTAAGAGTTAAATTTCTCTTACTTTCAGCTTAAACTGCTCAATTTTCTTTAGTTCTCTTATTGACAAGAATAATAAAAGTAACATAAAAACGCTTTGAAAAGCATCAGATCATTTTGAGGAAGTTCTTATATGACTTACGAAATGTTGCTGCTCAGCTTTTGCAGCAAAATGCTGGGCTCTGTGTCGCCCTCCCCCGGCTCCAGGCCGCCCTTGTCCCTGTGGGAGGCGTCGGCCCGCTGGTGCTGCTGGTCCTCCGACATCTGGACCGACTAACCTGTGCTGAGAACCAACATCTGAGAACACAAAAACCTGCCATATAAAAACCAACAGCATGACTGGAAACGTACAACGCAGTAACAGAGCCACTGCAGACACAAATACAGAAAATGAAAAACTCAGAAACTTTCCAGAAAAACAAGTTGAAAATTTGCAACAAAACAATCAGAAATTTTTTAAATTAATGTCAGAATTTTCCAAGTAAAAACACTGAAATTCTGAGTTTGAAGAATCAAATTTTTGAATTTTGGAAATTTTACGAGTTTCAAAAGTTGAAGATTTTTTTGCTTGAAACAAAGTTTTTCTCGTTTTTTCTAGAAATGTTATATTTTTGTATGATATTTAAAAATATACTGTTAGGTTAAAAATAAATATTTAAAGCATTTTTATTTGCATTGTCTCTGTGTTGGTTTTTTGTGCAATACCTACAGTTACTTTTCATTTTATATTATTTTACTGACTGAATTTGCAGTTTCTGCTGTGTAATGTTCAAAACATGTTGTTCAACATATAGTTCAGTTCACTGATTGATTTATCGATTGGTTGATAAATAAATGGAAGTGAATGCAGGAGTTAGCTCAACCTAAAAAGTGTTTAAAAAATCACTGTTATGTATATCAAAATTTATTTGGAGTCCAACACTAAAAGGTGCAGCACACAGAAACATTTATATAGTAAATAAAATATTTGTCTTATAAATTAGAAAATGTTATTTCATTTTTTTAAATATAAGAATATATTTTTAAAGAAAGAAAACTAAGTTTAGGTTTCCACGGACTTCCAGCTTAAAATACAAACATTCTACTGGAAAATAGCAAATTGGAGGCCTAATGAATAAACACAACATCTAAGTATTGCTCTGTATTGTGTGTACTACATGTAAACTTGTTTTGTAATTGTTTTTGTCAAATAAAGACTGCAGAATTGAGCTGCAGGATTCAGTGACAGAAGAAATTCGGTTTAAATTACCACTTATTTTTGATGCAACACAGCTGTCATCCTTAACAATTATGCCGCTCGCTTCGCTTTAGCATCGCTTCGTGTTGTCATTAAACCCAGAATCCAAACCGGTTCCGCTCTGACCGGCTGTAATAATAAAAAAGGCCCGCTGGCTGCCGGGTAAAGACACATGCTGGCTGACGGGGTATTGGTGAACTAAACTATCACAACAGGAGCGGAAGGAATATAAACACCAGCAGCGAACGCAGCCCGTCCTCGGCCGCGGCCCCTCCTTACAGCCCGCCGGGTTTTAGTGGAAATGCCGGAGCTCCCATGTCAGCTCTGACTGCCGTGTTTACAGCAGGCGCAGCGCCGGTGGTCATGTGCCTGCCATTTACTACAAAACACACACAGACGCAAGTGTACATGCTACTGCGGAGCTAACTGGCTAGCGGGCAACACTCACATCCATCGCAGATGCTGGCAAAAGCAAAGACATTTAGTAGCTGGGTTGATCAAGGACACGTTTAACAAACATCCGGAATCTACAGAGGAAATAAACATGCGTTGTAGCCAAAAGATACGGATATTGAAGCGACTAACGCGGTTAACTACTCAGTTAGCTACATAGTGTCATTAGCATTAGCTAGCAAGCGAATAAAGCCCTACCAAACACGTTCATGAGCGTCATTTAGAATTTTAAAATAATTCAAGGTAATAGGTAATTGAATATACTATTAATTTATGGCTTACTGGGTGACTCACATTGCAGTATTTATTTTAAAAAGAAAAAGAAAGTACCTGAACCAAGATACAGCAAAAATCCCCTTTCAGATTTTTTTGTGATTGGACGACTGTACTATGTCTGCCTGACTACAAAGGTAACGTCTATTGCGATTGGTCCGCTGTCAAAAATCCCCTTGGATACCCAAATTAGGCACCATTTTATTGGCTGAGCGGAAACATTTTTTCGTCAGACAATTTTCTGATTGGACAACGTGTCCTGGTCTGCCCAGTTACAAAAGAGATGAATTTCTCTTATGAAATCTACCTAGTAACAGCCCCCTTATGAGACAAAGATATGAAACGAACACGAAAACAATAGCTGCAGTCATCATACCAACTGCTTACCGTTTCTTTTCTACCTTGAACGTTATTTATTAAACAATTAAATAGTTTAGGGACAATATTCCAGTTTTGTCTTTGTGTTACACATATCAAATAGATGTGCCAATATCTATTTCCAGAACAATGGCAAAATTTAGTTCTCTTTGTCTGAAAGAACAAAGACAAAAAAAATTTTGAATTTATTGCGATTTATTCAGTGGCACTAAATTCTAATTTATTTAAATAAAAAACATACATTGATCTTTTTCAACAAATATATTAGCTTTTAATCAAACAATAAATGAAATATCACCTCTATTTAAGAGAAATAAAATATCTCACTTCAGTTTATCATTGAAAATGGTAGTTCTTAGTTTTAGGAATTTTAAATTTGTTATATTTACTTGCACTTAACATGCCAATCAAGGAAACATTTTCTGACTCATTGCTGAATCTCTGACGTAAATCAATTTAGGAAAAAATAAGTTTATCGTGTATTCAAGTCTTGCGATGCTGCTGAAATCTTTGAAATCTTTACATAAAGAAACTATTCATGTTTACATAAAGCAAATAAGATTAAAAGCAGAGTTACATTCAATGTAACTTTGTTATATATATATATATAGTAAATTGTTACAAAATGTGTTTATTTTACCTTTAAAAAAAGTTGACTTCCTTATTTAATAAGTTTTACGTGTTTTAGAGAAAATGGTAGAAAATAAAACAAAATGAGATTTGCAATAGTTGTTTTATTTATTGTATTTATTTTTCCATTATACAAAAGTGAACATAAACAGAAAGAAACTAAACTGGGATAGATAGGTTGCATGGTGGGATGTTATTTCTGAGTTGCAGGAAAATGGCTCCAACTCGTCTTCATTCAAACCCGCTGCAGAGAAAGCAGACAAAAACAAGTTACTGCAGGAGTAGCATTTCACCCTGTGAAGATCATGAAGTTATCCTGAAAAGCTCTAACAACGGGGATTAGTGTCTAGCAGGAGATCTGGACGTACCTGACCAAATGAGCGATGTCCCAGTTGGTTTCTGATGACAGAGGACCGATGATTTCCACGCCCTCCTGGGTCACGATGGCAATCTCATGCTGGAATAAAAACATTAAATCGCTACATTCAGTAAAAGCAGTGTTTCTTTATAATGGAGGGTCGCCAGGGGGCGCTCTAGGAATCTCAGAAAGTTGGAGAGAACATGAGAAAAAACGTGCAATAAAGTATATTCTATGCTCAGTAAATGTAGTAATTATGGAATAGTGAATAAGAACCGTCTAAAAGTTTATGTTTCTATATTCTGTGGCTGAGTACAGGCAGAGCTTTTGGGAACCCCTGGTTAAAGTTTAGCTGGTGTTTGTCTTGGGTTCCGGGTCCGATTGGAAACGTGAGCTGAACTCACCCTGTTGTAGGAGCGAGCGTCTCTGTAGTAGAGCACTTTGAGGCAGCGCTCCACCAGATCCCGGGCTTCCTGCTTGCTGATGTCCGCCTTGTTCTCCACCACCTCCCTCATCAAAGGCTGGAAGAACAGCAAATCAAACTTTTATTTAAAAAAAAAACACTTTCAATCCACAGAGACCTGATTCGCATCAAACGCTTCAAGGTTTGAAATTACACAGCCTGGGAAACCTGGATTCCTCATAAAATTACGACTTTATCCTCATCATTGAAGAAAGAAAAACGTAGCCTGGCCCTAATACCTGGCCTTGCTGACATCACTTGTTACCATGGAAACAGAGGGGACTCACTGGTGAAAAATGCTAAATTTGATTCATCGCCTTGTCCTACAGTTATGGTCGAATGAATTCATGATGATCCCATTTGAACCCAAATCTTTTTTTAACATTTAAATGATAAAAAGTCGTGTTCCCTTTTCACACGGGGACTCACCTGAGCCAGGTACGCTCCAAACCCGGTGGCGACTGTTGGAGCCTCGTAAGCAACTCCCAGCTTGTCCACATAACCCAGAAAACTGGAGAAGACGAAACATTTAGGAAGTTAATAAAGTTTTACAAAGCGGCGGGGATGAAAGAGCAGCAGCTGGTTCACATTTAGTCACTGTAATCAGTATTAACAGGCCTGTCACAATATCAATTAATCAATTAATCAATTAATCACATGATAAATGAAAACAAACTCAATAATTTTATTTTTTTTATCAAAAATTGGATGACAAAACTCTTCAGACTGGTGTTTTAGTCTCCATTATCCCTTATATTCAAGGATAATTTTTTAAGACTCCATAATTAAATTTATTTATTGGTTCTGTTGTGTTGTTTATTTATTTATTTTTGGCTATTTAAAATGTCTCCTAGTTGAAGTGTTAAATGTTCATTACAATTCAAAGTTTATTGATCTTTGAGAATCTGTTCTCAACCATTACATTACGTTAAAATGGTCTCAAAGCAACAATATTATCGTTTATCTCAATAACTCTTATTACATTTTTATTTCATTTTGTAAAATTAAACAAAATATAATTTATTTATAGAATTAATCAAATAAAATGTTATAAAATATAATAATTATATTAAATAAAGTTATTATTATTGTGATAAAATGATTATTACTAATTTTATTTCATTTTCCTTTGGGATTAATAAAGTATTTTTGAATTCTGAACTCCTTTGACAATTTATCATCCAGTGTTTAGTATTAGTAAACCTTCCACGTAAATAAAAACCATGATTACAGAGTGGAAATAAAGAATATTTATTTCTATTGAAGTATTAAGGACATTTCTGTAGAGCGCTCACCTTTCCCCGTTGTAGAAACCTCCGATGACCACGGTGTTCCACAGAGGATTCATCTTGCTGCGGCGGTTGTACATCACTCTGGTCAGCCAGGAGTGGATGGCCTTGGGACTGTAGCTGTGGCCGTCTCCGAGCAGCTCCTCGTCGATGCTAACAGCACAAACAACATTGACGTACAGAATGATCCAGAGTCAGCGCACAGGTTCAGTTATTACAGCTGGAAACTAGAGATCAGGTCCGAACACTCAGACCTGAACCTTCAGAGTCACATAAAGACAGTTACATAGTCGGCCTTCTATCACCTGAAGAACGTTTGCAGGATTAGAGGATTAACGTCCCAGTAAGATCTAGAGCAGTGTTTCTCAAACTTCTTCAGACCTAACCAATTTAACAAAACCCTCACAAACCACCTAGCTTGAAATTGCGCCATAATAACACGACATCTCAATACATACACCTGATATTAAAATATTAGTCTCTTAACTCATTTATTGTCATTTTCTTTGGTCATCCTAATGAGAAATGTCTTGCTGTTTAGTAAATGCGAATGACCATGACAAAAACATGAACAAATTGGGATGTTTTGAGTTATTTACAGACTCTCAAAACCTTATTTCTAAGCAGGTTGTTTGTTTTTTTTTATCGTTAATGAGAAACTTACACCATCTGTTCAATGACCTGCTTCAGGTACTGATAGTCAGCGTAGTCCCCTGATGCTCCCAGGATGGTGTTGTCGTTCACCTATTAGAAAAACAAGCAATTAAAAAACATTATAGACATCTTTCAGTTATATACATTTTTGTTTTCTTGTTCTTGTTGACAGCGGTCGTCACCTTCATGAGGCGGGAAATGTTCCTGAACCGAGCCAGAGAGCCATAAGAACCCAACATGTCCGCCGCGATGATGACGCCGCCTGTGAACTTCACACCAAGCACCGATGTTCCAGTTACCATCGGGTTACTGCGAAAAGAAAGCAGAAATACTCAATAATAGACATGACTGTAAAAGTCTATAGAATCTGAATATCATTGCCTGGCGAAAATATTCCTAATGAGTAACGTAGCTGGAGCACCCAAAGATCAGTTTCTGTACAGTAAAACTAAAAACGTATAAAGATTTTACAAAACTACTAAACATTTACTTTTCCATCAATACTTTTTTGTTACCATAATATACAGCAACATCTATTTCTGTGTTTCTTTGTTTGCCTTCTCAAACCCCCAGTTGGGTGGTTTCATGCTAATAAAAACATAATTTCTGATTTGAATTTTAATCTCAGAATATGTCAGTAATAAGTAAGCCTGTTACAATAAGCAATTAAAATTAGATCATTTCATTTTTTCATGTTTAAATTTACATCACAACCAATTTTATTTATGGTTTCGGTGAAAAGTGTTTTTTATTTCCGTTTTATTAATTGGTTTTGGTTGTCATGTTTTATTCTGGACGTGTGAAATATCTTCTTGTTCCAGTGTTTAGTGTCCTTTAATAAATGTCACTTTATTAGTCTTTAAGAGGGTGAACCTGCATTATTATGCCATTATTAATATATCACTTAAAATGGTCTGAAAATAACCATATTATCATGTATTGTAATAATTACTGGGATGATTTATCATTCAGCAAAATTTATAATTCTGACATACAAAGTAATAGGGACCTATAATTACTTTATTTCCATACCAGTAAAATAGTTTTACTCGACTACTCTTGGAAATCAGGATAAAAATAAAAATAATAAACGCAAGCTTTTTCTCAAAGTTGTGCTTTTTATTATTCTAGTAATTACTTTAAAGACTGCAGACCGTCTTTAAGGTAATTATCTTACTTTGTAAATGTGGGAACAACAACAATCTGCTGTCTAAGCTAGCTTAGCTAACAGGTTGGATTCATCAAACGCCTAAAAACAGATTTAAATAGATTACCTAATGCCTGATAATCTGTATTATGTAATTAATATAATAATTCCAAGTGTCTGTTGGCTTTAAAAAAGCCGTAAACCTTAATGTTGAGGGAAACTGCTAAATGTTTTAGCCTTGGTTAGCAGCAGCCGTTTCTCCATGATGATACAGCACAGCAGCGGAGATCAAACCGAAACCAGAACCGGTGTTCGGCTTCTGCGAACATTACGAGGTTCTGGTTCCGAGCCAGACATCTACTCACAGTGTGTGTCTAACCGGACCGCATGATGTTCCGGGCCCGGTGCTGCTGCTGCCAGGGAAAGAATAAAACTGTCCGGGCTTTGGTCCGTTCTCCCAGAAGTTTAGCTTTACACCGCTGGACTCCATGTTGAATATGACGGAAGTGACGAAGCAGTCGCTCGACGTCACTTCCTTCCCAACGTTATTTACAATAAAGCAGCTTTTGTCATGATTATGAAGGAGAAAATAAAGTTTTGCATTTACAAAGAGGTAGATAGAGTAACCAAAACTTGTTAACAAGTAAAACTGGCACAACTTCAAAATATTTTTACTCAAGTAAATTTAAAAAGTAGAAGAAATTACTCAGTTCAAACTGAATTCAATTCAGTTACATTTAATCTCGAAATAGATTGATTTTTTATTGCTTTTTTTCTAGATTTCTGGGATTAACATCAAAATATCTGAGCTTTTGCTAGCAAATTCTTGATTTTTAGAGCTCATAAATTTCCTACTTTTTCTAGAGAATTTCTGAACTTTATCCTAAATTTTTTTGAATTTATTTTTGAAGCTCAGTAATTTCCAAGATAATCGTACAATTTTTGAGTATGTTAATATTAGACTTCTGGAGCTCAAAAAATGTCCTTGTTTTTTGGTCAAATTTCTGAGCTTAAGCTCAATATCTGAGTATATTTTCTTCACATTTTAGACTTTTTTAGACACACTATAAAGCATTTTTTTTTTTTTTTTTTTTTTTGAAAATTTTTTTAAAAATTTTTTCAAGCAAATTTTCGACTTTTTAAAATTGTAATTTTTATTCTGACTTCTGAGTTTAATGTGAAAAACGATTTGGTGTAATTTCTTGAACATTTCGACTTTTGGGGTCAAAAACATCTTTGTTTTTGCTGTCATGCCACCTTTGCTTGTTTGTGGTACAAAATTCGGACTCAGGTTCCAGATGAAGAAATCAAATCCAAAACTAAAAATTAAAAAAAATATCTAACATTTATTAGATATTACAACATGTCTGAGATTATTTTAAGAATCTCAGAATTTTCTTCTAGCATTTTTTCCCTTTTAAAATTCAGAAATTTTGTTGTTTTTTTCTAGAAAATTCATCTGCATGTTAAGACAAAAACAAAACTTTTCAGCATCTTTTACGTAGGGCTGTTACAGCTTTATTTTTCTTCCTTTTTGTTTCCTAAAAAGTAAATACCCTTTAAACCTTTCCGTCTGTCGCAACGCTATTGACAAACTGTAATAATACGAGCCGTTTCACACTTTGCCATGCGGATGGTTCTGCAGGCAGCAACATGACCGCCTCCACCCCGCCACGCCCGCTCACAGTCCCGTTGGCACAGCAACGGGGTGGGACCCTTATTGCTGCAACACACCTCCGTTTTTTTTATATACCTGGAAGTACAGGTGAAGCACAGCTCAGGTGTCAGAGTCCGCTCATAAACGGATCAGCTGAGTCAGCAGGTGTGGAGCTGCTTCCCATTTTAGTCCCGAACCGTCTCACCTTTCCTCACCTGTCCCCCCTCACCTGCCGGGGCTGAAAGAGGTGCTGTAAGTCTGCCCACTTCTACTCTAGTAAACTTTTATTTTAGTGTTTTCGGTGGCGTTGGATTTTTACCTTTCAGCTCAACCTGTTTCTGTAATCGGCCTGAATGAGAGTGTGGGTTGGGTTTGTTGTTTTCCTGGTTCGGATCAAGTGAGCCGAAATCTTAGAGCAGCAACATTTGTCCAGCCTTGTGTCAACAGTTCAGTTTGTTCCAGCTGGTTCTCATTTCAGCGTTTAAGGGCGTCAGAATGACCCATTACTGGTCAAAATGATCAGAAAATCTGGTTTATTTCTACAACTTGGTCTCCAAAATGTTCGTCACAGGAGACAAAACATGCTGAGTTGAAAGAACCACAAACTTTAATGTTTTTGTTTTAAATATAATTGCACAAATTATTTAATAATTTTTTTTTACTTGTTTTACAGTAAACTAAACAATGCAGATTTCTATGGCAGGACCAGAAAAAGGGAGCAAATTCCTGCCAAAAAATCTCAAATTATCTTAAAAAAAAAAAAAAAAAAAAGTCAGAGTTTGACAAGCTTTCTAGGGAAAACTTAGAAATTTCAGATTTTTTTTCTTGAAAGTTTAGGAGATTAATGTAAAAAAATTTTTTTGACTTTTTATCTCCCAACTTTTTTACTTTTGGAAATCAGAAATTTCCATGTTTTTCCAGAAAATTTCAAAGATTAATCTCCAAATGTCTCTCTATACCAGGGGTGGGCAACTCCAGATCTCCTGCAACTTTTAGATGCGTCTCTACTTCTACTCATTATTTAACTTTACTGAGTTAAATTATGAGGTCATTAGCAGGACCTGACTGCACTGAGGATGTGATTCAGCTATTTGATCCAGCTGTGTTGGACCAGGGAGATGCCTAAGAGTTGCAGGACATCGGCCCTCTAGGCCTGGAGTTTCCCACCGCTGCTCCAAACTCTGGACTTTTTCAGACTTGGGTATTTCTAAGTTTTGGGGGGGGTTTTGTTTTGTTTTTTTTCTCAAAACCTTCTTTGCTTGATGTTTAATCTGAATATGCATGCTTCTGTTAACTAATCCATACAAAATGATAATGTTAGAAAACGGATAACTGTATACAGGAAATAAGGGTCTTATAAGTATGACTCAGTTGCAAAATAAAGCAAAAATGTGCATAGAACATGTAAATCCAGAAATGCATGTACTGTTTAAAATGTGCAAGAAAATGTTGTTTTTAGAGCCGATTTTAGTTCTAATTTGTACAATCAGTCCAACTTGGGAAAGAACAAATAAAATAAAGGCTTAAAAACCCAGGAGGAACATGAAATGCACTTGTAAAATGACTATTTGCTTTGTGAATGCAACTACAAGAACTGGTTTAGATGCGTTATTTACTGACAACAGGTTTGAGAAGGAAGGTGACGCGGTGCAAAGCTGTTATTTTTAAGTTCCTGTTTCTGCCAGTCAGATCCGGCAGCATCAGTTCTGAACCCAAAACACAAACTACTGCATCTATTTTCTCCTCCATGAACAGAAGCAACATGGAGTCCACAGGCGAAGAACACAAAGGAGAAACATCCAGGTCAGGGGTCAACCTCAGTACCTTTGATTTATTATGAGAAATCATATGAAATGCTTGAATTTTCACTTTCAAAGTACCTACTTTACTTTTCTGCAGGATCATTTTGGGAGATGAAAACGGTGAAACCAGCCGCCAAGACACTGCAGATGAAAACATTTCTACTCCAACAACAGGTCCATCTACTCCAACAGGTCCATCAGCCATTCACTTCACTTTAAATCATAATTTAATCACAATATTTCACTGCAAAAACACAAAGTCTTAACGAGAATCTTTGGTCTAGTTTCTAGTGTGAATATTTTAGTGTATTTGAAATAAGTTAAAGTAACTTTTCAGGAGAAATGTCATCCATGACCACCAGAAAATGCTACCCACATAGCAGCTGGTTGTCTCAGAAGCATATAGAAAAATATTTCTGTAATAAAAAGTTCACTGAGCTCTACTAGAGCCAGTTTTTTAGTTTTATCGAAACGTGTATCCTAATATCAAGAACTTTCATTCAAAATGTGAAGTTTATCTGAAGATTAAAATCCAGTTGTCATTTAAATACAAGTTTCATGTTGGATTACCCAAATAAAATATGTATATTTTAATTTGCTGATTTTTGCTCTTTTTAGAAGAAGAAAATGTTGTGCACTGCAAAAATTACAAAGTTCCTGGTGTAAATATAAGACCAAACTAACTCACGAGTAACTTTTTAGCTAAATATAGGACCTCATTTCCAGTAAAAAAAAAAATCTTTAATAGTAATGAAAAATGTACTCGTTCCATAATCAATGGGGGCTGAACCGTTACCTAGCAACACCAGCCAAACAGCCTGTAACCTAGCAACCAGTTCTAGCTCCACTGATTAACATAACATTTTTTCCATGTGATAAGTGACTGAAAATAAGCTTGTACATCTTTCTGAACAGTTACTTGCAAGTTATTTTTGTCTTGTTTGGGACGTACTGAGATATTTGCACTAGACACTAGACCAAAAATTCTTTGGAGAATTTTGTTTTATCTTTTGATTGATGTTTGTAGTTCAAAAGACGCCATTAAGCAAATCTCAAAAGAATCAAACTTTTTGTCTGTCTGAACTAAAATCCAACTTGTTTGAAAATGTCTCCCAACAGAAGTCGGAGAAACGGGAGGAAGAGGAAGCGGTGTCATGGCGACGCCAGATGGCGACTCAGCAGGTAAAAGGAACAGGCATAAGTCTCACTATCATCAACCTTTTGAAGACAGGAGGACCATCTGTAAAACAATCTGTAGGTTTTTCAGATTTCCTTTATTTTAAGGTGAGGAGGAACGAAGAGTAGAAACACCTGCTGTAGATGAAGAGGGTGAGAAAATCTGCAAGATTCCTTAAAATGCCAACCTCAGAAATGTCTTCTCATCAGTTTTAATCTGTTTTATCTTCAGGAGGGATCCAGCAGGTGTCTGAAAACCAGACAGGTGAGCTTACCAGCATTTCTTTCTTCTCCCTTCTCAGTTTCTTGACTTACTTCCTGCGTTTCTTTTGTTCTTCGGCAGCTGAGCAATCTGAGGAATCGGACCAGAAACCGTTCACACCCAGCAGACCGAGACCAAGTACAGCGTTCTTGAAAATACAAGCCACAAAATGTGTTTTAATTGAACTTTTATTGACTTCTGCTGCATTTAGATTTTCAGTAGTTATTCTACCTCACGTGTCAAACTCGAGGCCCGTGGGCCAAATCCGGCCCGCCACAGCAGTTTTAGTGGCCCTCTAGACTCAATAAAACCTTCAAGATGACATTTGTTTGCTTAAATATTATTAGATCAATTAAATCAAAGTAGTTTTCATCTGTATAGTGCCAAATTACATCAGTTGCTTTAATGTTTCCAACAGTTCCCTGCACTTTTCCATGCTAATCTATAATTGTGAGTTTATTGCAAATTTCCCACAATGATCAAAAATGTTGGGTTAAAGTGATGCTAACTATTCAAGCTACTTAATTTGAAAGCAAAAGACATGGTTTGTAAATTAAATATTTAGTTTTGAACTTTGACATTTAATGAACATGTAGAAATGCCAAAATATGAGTTTGAAAAATAAACACCCACATTTTTTCACTATGACAGGCTAAATATAGCGAATTATCACTGTGTAACCTTACAAAATGCATGCCATGTAAGTGAATTAATCTCAGTGGAACTAGCACTGGGTTGCCAGGCGACGGGATGAGCTGGCTGGGGTTGCTAGGTAACGGCACAGTGCCAGTGGAACTAGTACTTTTTAAAATCAATATTAAAGAATTAATGACTCAAACAAGCTCCTATATCTAGCTAAATAGTTACTCATCAGTTAATTTTCTCTCATTTTAAGTTACTAAGATATTTGCACTAAAAACTTGATCGAAAACACAATTGGTAAGATTAAATGTTTTTCTTTTATTGAATATCAGAGTATAAAATATATGGTGTGATTATGTGGTAAGATTTTGTTTATGCAGTGAAGGGAAGTTCAACGTTGGCTATAACAGAAAACCTAAAAGTAGATATTTGGTCCTGATTTTGTTGTAAACATCCTGACTGTTCATGATTCCTGTCCTCAGTTCCGCCCAGCAGTCTGAATCTGAATGGGGAACGACGAGCGAAGAAGAAAGTGCTGGCCGCTCCAAATCTGAGTCTGTCATTAGGTGACGGTTTCATCATATTTTTATTGCTGCTTTTATTTATTTATGTCTTTGTGTCAGCCTTTGATGTGTTAAAATATTTTTCCTCCAGGCGGCAGCGAGTCGATAACGTCTGATGACCTACAGTCCACCTTTCTCTCCCAGTCACCGGAGGATGCAGAGGACACGACACTGGATTTTGATTTGGACGCCGTGGAGACGCCGTCCGATAGCGAATCCCTGCACTTCCCCCTCTATGACCTGGATCTGGAAGGTAACCGTAGGGAGCAAATTGTGAATTCACGAGCAAATTCACATTTTCTTCTTCGTCTGTAGATGACATGCGGCGACTCGGTGTGGCCTCCCGTCGCCTCAGAGTGTCTGGGTCCAGACCCAGGTCGGGTTCTGGAGCTTGTTCTCTACCAGGGCCTGACCAGTTTGGACTGGGATCCTCGGAAAGGGAAGATGTGGTGGACAGCAAAGGCACCAGGTGGCGCTGCTTCACAACAGGTGACCCTCCTCAGGAGTCAAGGGTCGACATGAGCGTCCTGGAGCCGTATCTCAGAGTTCTGTCACACGGAGGTTCGACCCACCTTTTTTTTTTTTTTTAAATGTGTATATTTAGAAATATTTAACACTTTGAATGACTTAGCTTATTAACAAATTGTGGATTAACAAAGTATTTTCTATTTTAACAATAATAATAGATTTTATTTATAATGCCCTTTATATCTTGATCTCAATGGGCTTTAAAAGTCTAAGAAATTAAAAACAAATAATTACAATGGAAATAAATAATTGAGATTGAGATTAAATTAGTAAATATCCACAAAACTAAACAAACATTTTTGCCAAAAATGTTGCCATGTCTTGCTGAAAAGATTGTTCAGTCTTGTTTGAAGTGTACCAAGATATTTGCTCTAGAAACTAGACCAAAAATAGTCGGTAAGGTTCTGTGTTTTTGCAGAACCAGTGGCTAGCTGGTCAACAGCTAACCAGCTAGCCACTGGCTAACTGTCAACCTAACCAGTGGCTGCCATTTGTCAGGTTACTATGGAGACAGTGAGGATGACATCATCGTGTTTTCCTCCTGTTACCTCCCGGAGAACAGCCTGGAGAACTACCAGTATGTGATGGACAACCTGTTCAGGTGAGACGCTGAAACCGATCAGATTACCGATTGATTATTGGATTCTTATTAGTTTGTGTTTCCGTCTGTCAGGTTTGTCATCGGGACTCTGGAGCTGATGGTGGCAGAAAACTATGTGATAGTTTATCTTTGTGCTGGAGGGCAGAAGGAAAAACTCCCAGGAATCGGCTGGCTTAAGGAGTGTTACACCACCATCGACCGCAGGTAACAGCAACACAGTGAAACGGGAGAGACTCTGACTCTGCACTGCAAAAATACAGAATCTCTGCACTGCAAAAATACAGAATCTTACCAACTATGTTTGTCTAGTTTCTAAAGCAAATATCTTAATACACTTCAGACCAGACTGAACCAACTTAAGTCACTTTTCAGCAAGATATGAGCTTCTTTACGTGAATAATCCCTTAATACTCATAGAAAAGTACTTGGAAATTGGCAGATCCTTTGAATATAACAGGAAAAATTAATTGTTATAGACTAGACAAAAAATACTTCAAAATAAGATTTTGTGTTTTTGCTTTGGGAGGTTTTCAATACGTCCTTCTAGGTTTATTTCTTTATTTTTGCACCAATAAATAATTCCTGACAAGTAATCATAACATCCTACTAAAGATATGGAAGGAAATATGATCTTTGGTTTCATTAAAATCTGTTAATTATAGCCTTATGAACAATTTAAAGACACAATATTGATTTAAGTATGAGAGGAAAAATAGAAATATTTCAAGTATTTAAGTTTATGATTAACTCATCAGAAGAATTGTATTGTTGTATTTTACTATATATTTCTGTAGAAATTTTTGTAAGTCCATTGGACTTTTACTTCTTCTTGCAATGTTATTATTTGTCTTTTAATATTGTTGGTCTATCTTTTAGTTGTGCAAACTGAACTAAGTAAACTACAGAAATAATGAAAATAATAAAATATTTTAAGAGTTGCACACAGACCACCTCTTTGTCTGAAGGTTTTATTTAAACTGTTGTTTTAGCAACGTGCCAGTAGAGGGAGTACTTTCTCCACAGTAAAAAATTAAAAGCTAATTTTACTCAATGAAATGGATCAAAGGATAATTGCAAAAACTCAATTACATTAACTGATTTATATTTTAATTAATGTCAGATTTAGTTTATTACATCTTAAATGTTTTCCAGGTGACATACAATATGGGTAAATGATAAGTTATTTACCTCATAAGAGTTTGATTGACATCATTCACTGTAAAAACACAAAATCTTACCAAGTATTTTGTTTCAGTATTACTGAAATGTTTTAACTCATTATCTTAATATTTATGAAAAAGTGAAATAATCTTCCAGTGGAACAAGATGAGAAAGATTTAAGTTAAGATGTGGGATTTCACTTAAAACATTGGAAAAGTATCTTATTGTAAGTTGGATAAACTGACATCTATAGTACTTTTTCATCCAATATACAAAACAAACTAGTAACATTATTTTTGTCTTATTTCAAGTGATCTAGTATATTTGCAGTAGGATCTACACCAAAAATATTTGTTTTTACAGTGTAGGCTTCACATCAGATGAATTTATCTGTTTGGAGATAAATCGACTCTAAAATCTGTTATTTGTAGGTTAAGGAAGAACCTGAAAGGCTTCTATGTGGTCCATCCCACCTGGTACATCAAAATCATCGCCACCATCATCAAACCCTTCATCAGGTTTGCTGCCTCTCCTCTTTCACTTTTTCCAATAGTAAAAAAAATGGCCGAAAAACAAAAATCCTTTCTTTTATAGCTCCAAATTCAGCAGAAAGCTTCAGTTTGTCGACACGCTTCAGGAGCTTTCTCTCTTCGTCCCCACTGAGCATGTGCAGATCCCAGACTGCGTCACACAGTGAGTCACACACAAAAACACAAAGGATTATTTACCTAACAGTTTAACTCCTATGTAAAACAAAATAAGTCTGGCTGACAAATCCAAAGTATCTATTACAATATCCCTGTGATCAAATTTATTAGACATGTCTGATAGAATATTCAATAAGTTGAAGATTCTGTCAGAATATTCAACTAACTCTCTCATTCTTTGGTTGCCTGGTGACTCATTCATTCTCTGGTTGCCTAGCAACATCTTGTAGGGTTACTTGCGCAGTAGCAGTTTAAGGTTTTTGCCTCATAACACATGAAAATAAACGTTGTTTAGTGAAACCTGTATAAAATAGGAAAGGTCATATCACCAGTTTGGCAGAATTTTAGATATTTAAGACAATATTTATCAATATCAACTGATATGAAACGCTTTTATCGTGGTGTTATTCAGCCATATTGAAAAATGTCTGAGAAACAAGAAGATGCAATTTTGTCATAATTTCTCTTTTTTTTTTTTTTTTTTTCTTGCAGGTACGACCAGAACCAGTCCAGGTGAAGCTCAGCCTGAACAGATCAAAACGTTTCTCTGTATTTATTGTACATCTTGCTGCAGACTTCCAGTTTCAGGTTGAGGATTACAAAAATCTTAGTTTTTATCTCGTAAACAGTGTTGATGGAAGCCACAGAACTATACGTTTCAAATAATTACCTATTTTTATTTTATAAAGACAAGAAGAACATAATGCAATTTAACTATGAACACAAGCTGCCTGGGTTTTCTACAATTTTTAAAATCTATTTCTGTCTGAAATTTTTGATTTTAAAAGTACAGTGACTAAACTGCTGTAAAAATGAGGAACTATTCTTTTTAAATCTTGTGAATCACCATTTTAATAAGAATTAAAGGAGAACTAAATATTTTTAGATGGGGTTTTTTATATATATATATATATATATATATATATATATAATTTCAGTCTTTCTCTGTAACCTGGTAAAGTTTTTTTTTTTTTAAATTCACATTCAGTGTTATGAACACAATTTCATTAATCAATCCATCTGGACATGTGGGTGCTTATTTTTTCTGATCAATAACATTAAATGCGTCTTAAATTTGATGTTTGTCATTGAACTCTATGCTTTTGTTCCGATGATATTTCTGCAGAAGTGGCATAATAATTCAATTCATCCTTCTGCAATTTGTGGAGGAAAATAACACGGACTTCATGAGAATTGTGTGGCAATATTTAAAAAAAAAAAACAGCTGAGTTTACATATTCAGATTCTACTGTTAAACAAATCAGTGTGTTGAACAAACATATTTCTTTGTGGGTAAAAAAGGCAGCAAAAAGACCAATGTATTTTTTGTTTTCCCTAATGTTATGTTCATAACCTTGGCCATTAAAACTGATTCTGAAAGGTCTATAAATGTTTCCAACAATGGCCATTTCATGGAAAATTTTGTTCCAATTAAATTCTGATGTTTAAATTCACTCATCAAAAGTCTGATAATTCTGTTCTTTTAATCAATGTAAACCATTTTGCGTTCAGAGAGCCTCAGATATCTGCATAAAATCCCACAAATTATGTAATCTTAATACAATCCCACATGATGAAATGTGGTGGTGGCAGAATGATACTGTGGGAATGTAGGTCAGAGCTGATGCACTGCAAAAGCAGTTTTTTTTTTTGTTTTTTTTGTCTAGTTTTGAGTGGAAATATTTTAGTACACTTGAAATAAGGCAAAACTAACTTGCAGTTAACTTTTAACTTGCTGTTTTTAAGTGAATAATTCTTTAACATTGATGGAAAAAGTGCTAGGTCCATTGGCAAGTGGCCTTGCGCTGTTACCTAGCAACGCCAGTCCATCGCCTAGCAACCAAGTTCCAGTTCCACTGATTATTTCACTTGTATCAAGACATGTTTGCCATATTATAAGTGAAACAATCTGCCAGTGGAACTAGTTTAAAATCTATATTAAGGAAATATTTTCTTAAAAATTTTTGTTTCATTTTAAGCGTCGTAAGAAATTATTTGCACCAGAAACTACTTTATAAGATTTTGTGTTGGGTAATTTTTAACATAATGATCCAATTGCACATTCTAAACATGTGAATTTATGTTGAACACAATCAAAATGTGTAAAAAATTGTAACACTGTAAGGATCCAAATCGCTATGAAAACATTGGCGTGATGTGAACTCGGTCAATTTGCCCAAGAAAATGGATTTTAATAAAGAATAACGCGTATAACTGCGAGTGGAAGCTTTAAATATGCTGAACCACTTTCTGAAGCTCCCTGCCAGTTAAGCCACGACGTAAATCAGAAAAGTCTCGTAAAAACCGAAGGTTACGTCAGAGCTGGAGTGAGGTTACAGTAATGTCAGGATGTGTCTGCGCGGCCCGTTCGTCAGGATATGGAGCTGGACAGGAAGGAGCTGAGGAAACTCCACAAACAGGAACACAGAGCGGATCATGTGCTGGTCCCAGTTCACTTCACACTTTCAGGACCAGTTCAAACACATGAAGAAACCCAACGTCACGTTTTCTGGTTCTGTTCCTCTTTCCCCAGGGTTCTGTGTTCCTACATGCATGTAAAACATAACAGGAACCTGAAAATGGGGAAGAAACGAAAGCACACTGGGAGCACTGGGAGGGCTCTTTTACTTCTAAAGTTGATTAAAAACATAAAATACCACCAAGTATTTTTTGTGTGTGGATTATTTAGTCATTAGCCTAGGTGGGTAGAGTAACAACAAACTCGAGCAAGATTAGCTCCACTTCAACAAAGTTTCATTCAAGTAAAAGTAAAAAGTAACGGTCCAAGAATTAAAGCAGTAAAAAGTTGAAAAATATCTGAGTACTCAAGTTATCAATCATGTAATAAATATAAATTATATTTTCAGGGCTACACAGTGGTACAGTTGGTAGCACTGTTGCCTTGCAGCAAGAAGGTCCTGGGTTCGATTCCCAGCCTGGAGTTTGCATAACTGTCAGTTTAATTGGCCTTTCCAAATTCTCCCTACGTGTGGATGGTTGTTTGTCTCTGTGTTGTCCTGCGACAGACTGGCCGCCTGTCCAGGGTGTTCATATTTGCAAAACAAAAACAAACAAGAAACATTAAATGAATAAAGACTCAAGAAAAAGAAGAGCATTTTGACATAAAAAACCAAGAATAACTGACGACAGTAACTTTTATTTTTATTATGTTTTTTTCATTTGTTCTAACTGGACAGTCTCATTATTTTAATATATTTTTTACATTAACTTGTTGAAGTGAAACCTGAATTTCGTCCCTGTTGGAGAATAATTGATATTTCTGTTGTGACATGTAGAACCAACGGTCTGTTTCGGCTAAATTTACCCAGAATGCTCAGTTTGTGTGGTTTAGATCAACTCAGCCATGTTCTCTGTCGGCAGATCAATGTTAGGAAATGACACCCATAAACATTATTGTTTTTTTTTTTCCACATCTGTCGAATTGAAAACTGAAGCCCAACATAAATCAGGAGCAAACGCTTTCAACTCAACGCACAAAATGTTTACGTTCTTTTCAGCTAAAGGAGTAATTTCCTAAACAACGGTTTTCATTTTGCAGTCAGTGTCCTGTAAAAACCCTGGACGTTTTTCACCGTGCCTGTGTTTCCCCACACACCCGGCTCCAAACGCCAGCCAGCGGCGACCACATCTTTCGTTTGTGCCCTCCCATCCCTCCTCCCGTCCCCCGGTGCTCCGGTTGCCGTGGAAACGCAGAGTTTAAACCGTCATTATTTCAGGCCTGTGGTCTCCAGCGCAGCTGCTTGTAATAAAACGTGATCCTGAAGTGTGATGCCATGTTTGAACTGGGTCAAAACATGTTGTACAAAGTACTGACTGCACTGCAGAGCTAAAAAAATAAAAGTATCAAAGGTTTGATACGTCTGCTTTAAAAAGGAGTTGAAACTGCAGTTGTAGTTTAAGTTTATCTCCACCAAGGAGTCAAACAAAGAGCTTTAAATTCAGTGAAAAACATGCTATTTTGCATGCTCAGCTTTTAACCAGAGTTTATTTTTCTTTGGAAACAGCACAACTTCACAGAAAACTCACATTTTATCCACTTTTGCTCAGATGTCATGTTTCTAACCAAGCAAGACTGAAAAAATGTTTTAATTGTAACATTAGCCACAATTAGCCACAGGTTAAGCTACAAAATATGTCAGGAAAAATTGACCTTTTGAGCTATTTTTGCCTCTGTTTTATTTACTGTGTAACATAATGTTATTTTTAACAAATGAATCAAAACATGTTGATGTTGTTCTTAACATAAACATGTAAACATAAACATTTGCTTAACATACATGCTGTGTGGTTGTCCAGGAGTTCTTGTGTTTTGTTTTTTTAAATAGTTTCCTAAACAGGAAGGCTGCTGGATGGTGTTTCCGTTTTATGCTAGCTGTGCTAGCAAAGTAGCTTAATGATTTAATTATGTATAATAATTCATAATTTATTTTGACTAGCAGCAAATTAGAAAGATGAGCATGCCAAAAAATATTTCAAGAAGCTATTTTAATTTATATATTTTTAAAATAATGCTTGAAAAACTAATCAGAAAACTTTGTAATTAAAAATATATGGTTAAAAAATGTACTAGATTCAATGTCACCCTCATAAAATAATGAGCTAAGTCTCTTTTTTGCCATTTGGTGACAATATTTTGTTTTAACATTTTTTCTCATTTTTCTTCCAACTTTCTGAGTCCCTCTTAGCGCCCTCTGGCGGCCCTGCATGGGACCGCGGCCCCCACTTTGAAAATATTGCTGTTATGGTTCTGCTGTTGCTAAAATTTGCTAGGATACAATATTTATGGCTTGAAAGTTGTTATGATCAACTGTTTATTTAGAAACAAGTTTTCCAAGAATAAGTTACAGGGATTTACTGTCAATTAGAAAAGTCTCAGCTTTGAAATGTTTTATTTAGTCATATCTAAAGAATTTAAAACCGGCACAATGTTGTATTTTTTTTTCTGGCAGATCATCTCTGTTACTGCCCACACTCATCAAAATATTGTGATGTTAAAATAAAGGACTTTCACCACAGGGATGCAGAGAGACGGAGGAGAAAACAGCAGATTTATTCAGCCGCCATGAGACATTTATTACATAAGGAGAATAAAGTCACTCTGTGGGTCCATTCCTGCCAAGGAGGAAGAGATTACATAACAAAAACAAAACTGAAAATACAAAAAACAAAAAAAATCACCATCAGACGCACAAATCCCCCGTTCAAAACACAATAATCTATAAAATCATTGCAAATGAAGGCATGTAAAGCAATCAAGGGGAAAATTTTATGCATTATGATGATATATTCAACTAGCAACAGAGGTTTGATCTGGCAATAATAAAACATCATATTATATTCCAACAATTTTAAAATATAAATTCAGCCTTCTTCTTTCTGATGTTTGTTGAGCTCAGATAAAATCTCCAGGTTTAATTTGTTCCTCAAATCTACCAGAACCAAATTAGCAGATTGTCACCGGAACAACTTTTAATATCTGTCCTGTTTGAGCGTGACGTTATGACTGTAAAACATTATGACTGTAAAACATATCATGATATAAGAGCTTCACATTAGTTAATATCAATAATTATTGATTAGATTTTTGCATTAAATAGCTGAAATACAGCCAAACTGGTGCCGTCACCTTTCCTCTCTTATCAAGTTTCACGCCACGCTTTTGTTTTTAAGCAGTTATGAGGCAAAGTGGGGAAACCTTAAACTGCTACTGTGTCAGTTACTCAGCAGGGAGTTGCTAAGCAACCAAAGAATGGGTGAGTTGCTAGGTAACCAGAGCGTGAGAGAGTCAGTTGATTCCACCAACTTAGCTTAACTGGCTGTTAGAGTTTGAGCTGCTGAAGTCGTTCCTCTGCCTACACCCCCCAGAATGCTGTGAGGGTATCCTGAATATTGTACTAAATGTATTATTTATAATTATTGATTACATATATTGATATTGATTTACTGTCCAGCCCTACATTGTGTGCTTAATAGCTAAAATTTGATGGACACCTCAAAGCCGAGCCTTCAGATGAAACCAGTTAAGTTTTTTTTCATTATTTAAAAACACATTTAACTCACAAAGACTGACAGAAATCAGCTTTTTTGGAGGAGGGGATGTCAAATCATTCATAAAATAATCAATTTTAATTGATCTGGATGTTTTCTCAGCATGTAAACAGATTTTTCATTTCTGGTGTGGACTGATTCTGAATTTTGTGGTCAATAGTTATTTATCAATATATGTGACCTTCTGACTACATCAATGGTATTTTAGAAAACAAAAACAGCACAGGGATGGTTTCATAATAATGACGGAAGAGATAAGCATCAAATTTCTGCTTTAAGGTGAGTCCGAAGGGGAAAGTGTTTCCAGTGTTGTTGGACTGTAAGGGTGGATGGGAACCAAACAGGAAGAGGAAGAGGAAGGGAGAAACTGAGGTCGAGATAAACAAAAGGAACTACACTTCAGCAGCCAGAGAACAGGTTAAAGTTTCCACAAATCAGAGAGGGGGGAAATGGAGATGAGGACAAAAGGTCGGCATAAATGTGAAAACTTTTCATCCGTTTGTTCTCCAGGCTGGAGGAGTCTGGGAAGAGCCTTCAAGCTCACATGTGGCGTCCAAATGGGCCGTTCCAAAACGCTCCGCTATACGCAGCCAAAAGTATTCCAACTATTTATTGCATTAGTTCAGGCATCTGTGTTGAGGACTCTCTAAATACTTCTGTAAAACCTTAAAAATTTTAACAGGAGGCTTCGAGGTCTCTTTCAAACATGTAGGTTTTGGGTGAAAACTTGGATTGAGTCTTTGTGAGCCACAAAAGGATCATAAGAGGCCATTTCTAAACTCACACAGCAAAAGGAATCAGATTTTCCCTTCAGCAGAAATTCACCATCGTTTGTGTCAACCACTGGGAGGAAGTGGACGGTTGCTATGACTACAGCAGAGATGGGGAGCAACACCGTGACTCAGTGATTTCCAGGGAAACCAGGGATTTTCCCCCCAGGTAAGTTACTGATACGTTCATTACTTTGGAATACTACAGCATGTATTTTTGCTTTGGTTTTTAACTTTAAAATGTTAATTTAAGGAGTTGGAAAACTTGTAGAAAAGTCAAATTAGCAATATTGAAAACTAGCTAGCAACTGCTAATTATTTGCGTGAAAGTGTCCCACATGTCTAAAGTCAAAAGACATGTCGCAAACCACAACGCTTGACCAAAAATACATGTATATGTTAGGAGACTGCTGCTTTTCTAACTACCTATTGACCTGGCTGTGCTACAGTACTTACATGAAAAGGTTTAATGCAAATAGGAATGATAAGCTAACATTTGGTATTGTTAGCAGTAGACATTTATCCAAAGCTGTTTAGTAATTTTACTTAGTGGAATCAGATATATAGTAAAGAGTAGGGGGCCGAGCATTGAGCCCTGAGGTATTCCATAATTAACGATGGAGTGTAAGGAAACTGTTATTAATATGAACAAATTCAAACCTGTCAGTCTGTTCCAGACTAGAACAGTTCTCTTGATCTGCAAAACATTTAAGTCTGTAAATGATATTATTAGGGCCTGTATCAAAGAATACCTTTCTGTGCCACCAGGAGCTCTTAGCTTCAGTATGTCAGCTGAACTGGTATCTATTGTGGAAACAGAAATAATAAATATAGATTCAGTTTCAGCTGTTTTTATTTTTTATCCATCTCCACAATGGCATAGCAATGACTTAGCTATGTCATTGCTATGTACTGCCATGACATAGCGAACAAAAACCTTTTTTACAGGTTTAGCTCAACATTTTTATAGCAGTGGCTAACGAGGCTTTTAAGCTACAACTTTTCCAATTTCCTGTAGTAGCTAGCTGTGTTGTACTGCAATATCAACAGTTGTTAAACACCCTCTAATTATCTGCTCAAACGTTTAAACATTAAAAAACAGTTCTGATTTATTATGACCACAAAATGTTCTCTCCTATGTAGAAGCTAGTCATGCTAATGCTAGCTCATATGCAAACTGAAATGAAAGGTTTGGTTGCAGATCTGTTAATCTCTCCGTTTCCATGTTCCTCCAAAACAGTGTGACACCTGATAATTCTTGTATTATTCAAAACCTTTCACAGCAGGGATTCATTCAGTTTTAAAACACTTTTCATCTTCTTGTAGCGGTTAGCTTTCCCTCAATCCCAACGCTGAAGAGTTGATTTCAGCTATGATTTTTTTTTTTGTCTGACTTTTATAACTCTTGATCTATTTTGGTAAACATTTTAACAATTTAAATTAAAGCAGTGGTAAACATGAGCTTTAAATCACCAAGCTTTATGACATGGCTATTGCTAGCTTCAATGTTAATTACTGTTTTTCAGTTGAATATTATTTTGTAAGGAAAATAATATTAAACTTCACTCCTATGGGAATGATAAGAGTCTGCCAAGAATTTATAGTTTTGTCTTTTCTGTGTGGTTCAATTACATGTTTGGACCAGAAATGAAAAATCACCCAATCTTTAATTTATAACATAAGTCTGGATTTTCACTCCTGTTAAATATGTAAAGGTTTCATACTTTGAATATATAAGAACTTTAGTGACATGACATTCAGTGAACATATACATATTTTATTCTTCTTCTCTGTGTCTTTGTGGTGTTTTAATGAACTGTTGACACGTTTGGACCTTGATATAGGTACAAAATATAAAAGAAAAATATAAAATATTTACATTAACATTTTTCAAATGTTAGAAAAATACTTGTTTCAAAGGGACTGTACAGTTTTATTTGGCACTGCACAAGATTTTATTCTTACAAAGCGCTGTAATTAATCTATCTGATTAACCAAAAGGCATAAAACCTGAACAAATTTAATATATTTTGCTTTTTAAAAAAAATCATCTGAAGTAAATATTATAGCTCAAAGTGTCTCAAAATAGTTTCAGTTTCACAATATCTCAAAGTGTTTAAAAGTTTGCTCAAGACATGAAATACAGAAATTTTGACACGTAAAAACTTAAAAGCCTAAAATCTAAAACAAAAATCTAAATAAGCAAAATAAGATAATCAGGATGGGGTGAGATACCAAAGAAACGAGCAATAAAAATTCAACAAATATCACACATTAAATCCCCCAAAACAGCATAAAATTACAAATAACACAGATTTTCTTTTACGTCAAGCACTCACAACATAAAGCAGTCAAACTCTACGTTCGCTACCAGGTGCAGCATGAAATGTCTTAAAATACTAGAAATATCTTAAACATTGATGGCCGAAAAACATTTTTCTCGTCCCAAGCCATCACTGGAATGGGCCGAACATTTCTCTTTTTAGAGTGAAATAAGATTAAAAGAGAACTTGCAGACATGTGGGTTGTTTGTACTAAACTGGGAACACTATGACACACACATTCACATGTCTGTGCTTCTTTTCTACCTTTTTATAGGCCACCGCTGACATCATCCAGTCCTGTGACCTCAAATTTGTTTCTCGAAAGACAGAGGCCGAAGACTTACCATAAATGTCCACAAATAAAATTACTGAAGTTCCCCACAATGTTCAGATATTAAAAGCACACACACACACGTACACGCCTCCCCCTAAACACACACACACTCCAGTCCAGTGTATCAAAAAAAGAAAAGGGACTTTTCTGTCTCCTTAAAACAAGAGTCTGTCGTCACAGAGCACCCAGACGGTGACGACCAACCTGAAGGATTCTGGGAAATGAAGTCCAATGATGTCACCAGACATCTCACATTGGGAACAGCAGACAAAACACTGTGCTGAATAATACACTGCAAAAACACAAAATCTCACCAAGTGTTGTTGTTCTACTGACGTCTTAATACACTTGAAATCCAACAAACTAACTTTTCAGGATGATATGGAAGCTTGTTTTAAGTCAATACTTCCATAATATTGATGGAAAAGTACAAGACCCAGGATCAACAGGGTCTAAGCTGTTGCCTAGCAACGCCAGTCAGCCAAGCTCGTCGCCTAGCAACCAAGTTCTAGTTCCACTGATTATTTCACATCTGACATTCCTTTATAAGGTAAAAATGAAATAATCTGCCAACAAAACCAGTTTTAAATAATGAAGAAAAGTTAGTTGAAAGTTAGTTTTGTCTTATTTTAAGTGTACTAAGATTTGGAACCAGAAGCTAGTAGAAAAACTTAAGTCTGTTTTGCGTTTTTGCAGTGTAAGAGTTCAGCAGAATAAAATATCTAGAAAATTTAGAATCACCAGCAGTTAAATTGATTGGATTTTTTGATCATATAATAGCGATATGATCTATCTAATTTAATACTGATGAGAGACCTGGTGACAAATCCACCCCCAAAATTAAAATTAGTGTAATTTTTGTCTGCCTACCTACTTTCAGACCTGACCACGGTGAAAGAAACAAACAAAAAATATTATTATGATGATTACATTTGCTCAATAATTCTAAAATGCAGGTCAGAAGGGTTCCACTGTTGCTCAGCGGCACTTCGCCAGGGCAGCAGGGTGGGATGAAGCCGTCAGCTGGATGATGGAGGACAGGCTCAGAGGTTCAGAGTGCGGAGGAGGTCAGTCAGCTGGTCTGAGTCAATTTAATACAATCCTGGACAAAAAAGAGCCAGAGATTTAAAATTAAATCATTCAATGTGCAGTTAGCATGAAGGAAAGCATTTATTTACTCCATTAGAGTCATAATCTAAGAGAAAGTTGATCCCGTGTAAGAGCCAATAAATCAAAAGGAGGCATAAATTTTACATTTTCAAACAATGAAACTGTATATCATTTAATTGATATCAAGGCATTTTGAGTTTTGATATTTTCCAAACAGGGCAGCTCTTGTGTGTAAATCAAAATTAAAAACAAGAAGATGTTCCATTGGCTTTTTATGTGATTAATATCCAAATATTAGTCGGAAGAAGTTTCACTATTGTGGTTTTCAAACATAAAAATAAAAATGACTGACATCTTATCTGTAGCAGTTCCAGCTAGCACTACAATGCTAATATTATCGCTTCGAAACTGTTAGCTTGAACATAAGCAGGAATGAGGAGTGAAATTAGGTTTTTTCTGTTTTTTTAATTTTATTTCTGCCATATCTGACAGCAACAAAATATGTTTAAACAACCAGTTCAGTAGCTGCTAGTAGCAGCTAGCTTTGATGCTAATATTAGGTTACATGTAAACCAGAATGATAAATAATGACTCGGATTTTTGTTGTGTTGTTGTTTCACTTCTATCCTGCTCTAACCAACATACAGATTCTGTGTAAATATTTTAACTAAATGACAATCGGAGCTTTAAGTTACCTTTTTTTACTAGCAGTGCTAACGCTAGCTTCTGCGTAATAATAAGCTGTAATTTGGCTTCAGTTCTACAAAAGAGTCACAGATGACATACAAATTTTATCTGAATGTGTAAAATATTTTGAGTTTTCAGTGTTTTTATTGAAACTCTTTTCTGAGACGAGCCGTTTTCTCCCGCAGCTACAAAAACGGTCACTGAAGCTTTCAGTTCCCTATACTTTGCTTATTATTTAATTTTTGGGGACCTAAATAAGATCGAATGGTTAAAAATGAGGAAAATTTTGCCTTAACGGCTCACGGCTGTGATCAGACCGAGCGTCATCCCAGGTCAGAATTACTGAACAAATAATGAATCATAAGGTTTTAGAGTCACAATGCTTTCAACAGTTCTGCAGGTTGTAACACAGACTGAGTTACCCAACATTAATCTCTTCAGTTTTTCCTGCTCAGAGTGAGAGTTGTGTCCTTACCGGCTATAACAGGCTGTTCCTGCAGTTCATGTTGGGGCCTTTAGACCTCATCTGCTCCTGAACAGACCCTGACTGTTAAAACAAACAACAAAAACAAAACATTTAGTCACCCGGCAGGAGACACACAGCACATTAAACTATCCTCACAGCAATGGATAAAGATTTAAAACAAGAGAAGAAAGTTAGATAGTGCATGTAATGGACCAAACAAACTTTTGCATACTTTTCATCAAAAGAAAATATGCATATATTATTTAGAAGTTAATTTAAGGCAAACAAATAAACAAACAAGTTTAACTTATTAAAAATAATAATTAATGAATATTTTGCATATAACAAGAATGCAGCAAGTGGTTTCTGGATGGACGCTTGTCTTTTCCAGCAGCCATTGTACAGCACTGATCAAAAGTTTTGGAGTTCCACTTGGGTTGCTAGGGAACGGTGAACTGCACTGTAAAAACACAAAATCGTACCAAGCAATTTTGCTCTAGTTTCTACTTGCAAACAGTTCAGCAAACTTGAAATAAGACAAACTAACTTAAAAGTAAAGATATATAGGCTTGTTTAACTGAACAATTCCTTGTAAATCAATGAAAAAGTTCCAGTTCAATAGGTAGAAAATTTTACTTATAGCAGGACATTTTTCTCGAAGTTAATTTATCTCCCATTAGAAATGGAACTTTTTCATCAATATTAAGAACTTATTTACTTAAAACAAGCCTCTATTTGTCTTATTTCAAATGTAATGAAATATTTGCACTAGAGCAAAAATTAGCAAAATTACTTGGTAGGATTTTGTGTTTTTGCAGTGTGCAAGTCATTTCTGATTTAACATTCAAGAGATTTTTGAAACGGCTCATTTTCCCAACACCAAAAAAACATTAATTTATGTCAAAAAACAGCTGGTAGATTTTTTTTAAGGGCTTGGTCTGTTTTTAGAAGCAGTGATGACCAAAATGGAAGCATGAAAAAGTGAATTTTGCTAACAAAACTCCCCTTTAAGTAAGCTCCAGGTGGAAAAACTCAGTCATTAGTTTGATGTATTCTTGCATTCACACCAAGCGACACTGGAGCAGGATTTCTAGGCTGGTCCAGAACAACCTCAGTGACCGCCAGAGTGGAGGCAGATTTCCACATGCCAGATGGAAGACAGAAAAGCCAAAATAGAAGCAGGAAGGATGCAGTGCCACAAGACACTTCCTGACACCCAGACACACAGAGAGCGCCTCTGTCCTCAGGCTGGACCGAAGCCTGGCCATCTCTGTTGGCTGGGAAGCTGCACGGATTTACTTTTACTTTCTCTCCTGAGTTACAGTCACGTAAACCGTAAAGGTCAGAAATTAAAGCGGTGCCGTCTCACCGGCTGCAGGCCGTCTCCCATCTCCCCGGAGCCGATGTGCGTTAGGTGGATGAAGTTTGTCGGCGCGCCGATCATGCTGCGGTCGATCTTCCTCCTGTTCTTCTTCTGCACAGAGAGAGATTTTTCACTTTAGATAAACAGTCGTTCTGTGGATCTGAAGGAGAAAAGAAATCTGAGAAAGAAATCATGCTCGACTGTAACAGGTATTTAACTGAAAACAACGTGGACAGATGGTGCACCTGCTGCTCTGCACTGCAAAAACACAAAATCCAACCAAGTGGTTTTGACCCAGTTTCTACCGCAAACATCGTAGTCCACCTGAAACAAGACTAACCTGACTTTCAAGTAAATTATTCCTTCATATTCATTCATTTAAAAAGTACTAGTTCCCTGCGCGTTACCTAGCAACGCCACCCATGCCCAGCCCGTTACCTAGCAACCAAATTCTAGTTCCACTTACAAATTATTTCACTTATAACATGGGAAAATGTCTTGTCATGAATAAAATAATCTGCCAGTGGAATCTTCCAGCAATTTGGTTGCTAGGTGACGGGCTGGGCATGGCTGGCGTTGCTAGGTAACAGCACAGTGTCAGTTGTCAGTGTAACTTTTTTTTTAAATTAATATTAAGAAATTTTTGTCTTAAGCTCATATCTTGCTGAAAAGTTATTCGTAAGATATCTCATCTCAAGTGTACAAAAATATTTCCACTAGAATCAAAACCAAACACACATTTTTGCAGTGCATGTATTTTTTAAGGTCTTAATGGACAAAACAGTTTTATCCTATGTGCCTTTTTGTCGTCGCTCTGTTTCATTTTGTGCAACTTTCCTTTTTATATCTCAATTTTTAATGACTATATTTAGTTTTCTCTGTATTTGTTTTAATTCTCACTCTTCTCTAAGATTTTGTGTTTTTGCAGTGCAACAAAATGTTTTATTATGGAAGTCAAACAAAATTAAATTTAAATTATTTTGTATTTTCAGATTTTTTAACAAGTGAAAAAAATAAATTTGGTTAGTAAAAAATTAAGAAAGAAACTTTTAAGAGCCTCTTATATGTTTCTATATAAAGATTTTGCAAAAGTATTTAGAGAAAAGCTCTAGTTTGTTATTGCATTCATAATAAAAAAAAACATTTCCTTATTGGTTTTTAAGAGCTACACATGGAGAAAAAGGTGCACTGCAAAAACACAAAATCTTACCAGGTATTTTAGTTCAGTTTGTCGTGTAATTATCTTAATACACTTGAAATAATAATAATAATAAAATAAAAAAAAAACTAACTTATGAAAAGTTTTCAGCAATTTAGGAGATTGTTTTAAGTCAATATTTCTTAATATTGATATAAAATACATATTTCAAGTGTATTGAAATACTTGTACTAGAAATTAGATCATAATTACTCGGTAAGGTTTTTTGCAGTGTAGCGGACCGCTGCCCTAATGTGACGATGCTGGTGTTGAAATAGTTTCATATCTTTCTTATGCGTCTCTTTTGTTCCTCCGATGGTCTGTCCCTGATGCGTCTCCACATGTCCACATACTCTCAGTCTCAAATCACCACATTGAATCATGTAGGAGCAACAAAACGTGACGCAACAGACGGAGAACAAGGAAAAAACCCAGAGGAACCACGAGGCCTCCGCGATAAAACAGGAGCATCGCACAACAGATTCTGCTTCAGAAATTACATCCAACACCTGGAATTAGGTTTTAATTTAAGGTTCCCTCAGAGTTCAGCTCCTTTTGGTGCATTCAGGGACACTCGGAGTTCTGGGAATCAGCCAATAAAACCCCTCATTAAAACCTCGTTCGCCTCCTGAAGTCCAGCAAACCCCGCTGTGTGGAAACACATCCAAGCCGCAATCAAAACCATTTAGATGTGATTTAAGAGGCTTATGCTCGGGATTATCCAGAGCCTTTATGTAACCCAGCAGAACTAAAAGTGATGGGTGAACACAAGCGAGACGACAAGCCCTGAAGATCACACAAAACCTGGAGCTGCAGTTTCTGGGATATTTCAGACAATATATGTTTAAAAAATACAGATACACTGATCATAAACTGGTTTGTCAAAGCTTAAGAAGAGATTCAAGAAGGAAGCAAACCCACAAATAAAACAATGTGAAGAAAATGCAAAAAAAAAAACAGCTGAGAAAAAAGAAAAATGCATCAGGAAGATCAGGGCTGAAGGGGTTTGGACCCTGTTATCATTGCTGCTTTACAGTATTTGACCATTTACTCTAATGATGATATTAAGAGACAGGATTATGTCTTTCCAGCCACATAGGACCATTTTGTAGCACAACCTGAGGGTAACTATGTTACCCTCAGTTGTTATAAAACTAATTTCACTTTAAAGAAATTTGACTTTGTAATTCAATGCAATGAAATTGGGCCTCTGTCTCTTTAAAAACTCCTGCTCTTTCTGAAACTCAGACTTCAGGAAGTCGTTACAGAGAACAAGCTCGTTTAATGAGCTCGGCAGTCCCACCAGCTGTTTGCTAATTGCTGCTGGCTAGTCTGAAGGAGCAGAGTGGGGGACCTCTGCGCTGGGAGGTGGAAGCTCGTTAGCTGCGAGGAGGAGCTGCGACTCGAAGGCGGAGCTAGGTCCACCCCGGCGTTTTGCACAGCTGAATGGTTGCCATGGAGACTAAAGGATTTCTCAGAAATGCATCGAAGAAGCGACGCTGCAGGGATGTTTTTGATGAGGGAACAACATTATGACATGACGTGAAGCTCTTACATAATGCTGCCCCTTTAATTTCATTAGCGGTTCCAAATGTTTGAAGCTAGAGGGGAAAATTTCTGTGAGATGGAGACTCAGACCACACACTGCAGCGGCTTCCTGCGTCCAACCAGCTGGGAGTGACTCACCGCTCGGCCTACACGCGTCCTCCTCCACAGCTACAGCTGCCGCCATGGCAACAGCAATTTAAAAAAAAGCAACCGGGCAGCGCAGATGGACAAACTGGGAGGAATTTGACTCTTAATTTCATCAGGACATGTGAGTCGGGTTGAGGTGTTGCAACAACGAGGAGCTGCAACTTTTAGCTCAACAGTGACACAAACTCTCCTTGCTTCTGTGAAGCTCTCTGTTTCAGATTTACTTGTGGTCATTTAGCATAACCTTGGGATTGCTCACACAGCTACGACTTTGCCAGATTTTAATGGCAGCAGTATGCTTTAAGATTCAACAAACTGAGGCCTAATCTAATCCTGGAGCAGTTTATGTTACGCAACACAGAGTCTGCCGCAATTAAAGCGCAGCGGCAGGAAAAAACGTCTCTCCTGGCAACCTTTGTGTTGGGCTGATAAACAGCCGCTTCTTCTTCATCCCAAATATCATCATCATGTAATCCGAGTCACCAGCATCAAAGGAACAAGCTGGAATTTCAAAATAAAAGCACGTCACAGACATATGGAGCTGATCCTGGTGCTATGTTGTTTAACTCCATCAGCTGTTCAACAAATTGCGTTGACGCAGGCCACTTTACGGCCCAGAACAGCTTACTGTGCATCTCCATGATGGGCTCAGGTTCCCCTTTATGAGTCAGTTACCAATTTTACAAACCACAGAAAAAAATAAAAATAAAATCATAAAATATGGGGTGCAAATTGCAATAAAACCCACCAATAATATTACAAAGTGAAACTAAATAATCTAGAGAGCAACGCAAAACAAAAAAGTACAGTGAAAATTTAAAATATAAAAGGAAAAGACACAAAACTGAAACAAAAAAATGACTCAAATGGACAAAAAGGGTCACATAAGAGTTATGAAGACATATACACTGCAAAAACAAAATCCTACATAGCAACATATAGGTTGCTAAAAAGCAATGTTATTTAATGTAAATAATTCCTTAATATTGATAAAAATATATATATACTGGTTACACTGACAGCCAACTGGCACTGTGCCGTTACCTAGCAACCCCAGCCAAGCTTAGCCCGTCACCTAGCAACCAGTTCTAGTTCCACTGGCAGATTATTTCACTTATAACAGGACATTTTTCCATTTTATAAATGAAATAATCTGTACTTTTTTATCAAGATTAATGAATTATTCACTCTCTAAAAAGTCACTTGTAAGTTTGTTTTGTCTTTTTGAAAGCTTAATAAGATATTTGCATTAAAAACTAGAGGAAAAAATAGTTGAAAATGTAATTGAAGGCAATTAAAAATGCTTGAAATGATTAAAAGACAGTGGCATTCGTTTCTTTTATGTTATTTTCTGGAACAGCTGCAGATCCTGAAAGAGAAACGTCTTTTTTTGGTTCCAGAGCGAAGTCCCTGCTGGCTGCTGTGTGTCTCGGTGTGTTTGTTAAAGGTGTATTGTTGCAGCCGTACAATGGAACAAACAGAAAACTCTAAAAATACAGGCGGAGGAAGGAGGGAGGAGATCCCCAGAGAGAACCAGAACTTCCTCCCTGCACCGCCAGCGTACTCTGAGTCTGTACGCTCAATGTGACGGGACATGTGGCGGGGTTTCATGCCCATAGAGCCAGGGACCCACACTAACTCTGTTAGCTATTTAGCACGTTAAACATTACAGTTCAGGTGAGACATTCCCTTACACTCGCCATGGTGATCGCTGTTATAAAATCGTGTTAAATTTTTTAGTTTGAATTAGGTTAGTAAGGATTTGGGTCGTTTTCACACCTGATAGTCCAGTAGACAGGGTTTGATTGGGAATCAAAGTCACAACATTTGTTTTATTCTCATTTGGTGCGGCTCACTTTCACACCAGACTCTGTCAAACAAATCAAATCCTTTGCAAAATGTGTTTCCCTCCTCGCCTGTGGTGGCGCTGCAACAAGAACCACTGAAGGAAACGACATGAAAACCGAAGAAGACACTGAACGCAACTTGCTTTTCCACAAAGTGGAAAACTGTCAGACTTTAGCAGTGGTAGGATTTTTCTTTTGTCTTTGGTAAAAGATCCATTTCTTCCACTAGCGTCAGATTAGCGTGTTTGTTTTGATTGTGTTTACCCAGAAATCCCTGCGTTATAGTCTGTCTTTCGAGCGGACTCCAGTCCGCTTTCCATTCACATTTCCTTTGGAATCACATCAGAGTTCACTTTAATTGAACCAAGACCTTGATTTTTAGGCGGACCAGGCTTAGCTTTTATGGTCCACATCAGAGTTCGATTACACATTCACACCTCTTGAAATGAGCTGGACTTTCTTGAGTTCGATTAGAGCGGACCAAACAGGGCTGGTGTGAAAGCACCCTTAGCCAAATACTAATTTTACAAGATGAAACCTGCACAAAATACAACTTTAATCGATTCTAAACTAAAATAGAGTTGACACAGTTTCATTTGTTGTGGATTTCTGTGTCAGGCTGCACGTTGGTGTCACTGTTGCAGCAAGAAGGTCCTGGGTTTGAATCTTCTGCATGGAGCTTGTTCTCAGTGTGAATGCATGAGTTCTCTCCTGGTATCCAACTGCTTCCCACAGTCCCAGGTTAATAAGTTACTCTAACATGCTCCTATGCAGCAAAAACCCAAACTCTTCCTAGGCATTTCTTGTCTAGTTTGTAGATCAGATATTTTAGTACTTTGTAAAATAAGACAAAACTAACTTGCAAGAAAATTGTCAGTGAGATTTAGATAATTCCTCAATATTGATTTTTTAAAGTCCCAGTTCCACTTGCAGTGATGTCACTTGTAATCTGTTGTAAGTGACAGATTATGGGAAAATGTTACAAGTGAAAGAATCTGCCGAAGGAACTAGAATTTGGTTGCTAGGTGACGGACTGAGCTTGACCGGGGTTGCTAGGTAACAGCACAGTCTGCGTTTATTGTGAAATAATCTGCCAATGGAACTAGTACTTCTTATAAATACTGAAGAATTATTGACTTAAAACAAGTTCCTATATTTGATGAAAAGTTACTTATAAGTTAGTTTCGTCTTATTTCAAGAGTATTAAGATATTTGAACTAGAAACTGGACCAGAAATACTGAAATTAATTTAATTGTTCAATCAAACAATTGTTAACCCAATTTTGGTGCAACATTGCAATAAAGCATGAAATTTGAATGAATGGAAACGTACATCCACGTTTTCTTCTTGTCATTCTTAGCAAAGCCTGAATCATAATCAGGTGAATAAACATCAGAAGTTAAATATTTTCCACCTGCAGTGACTGCAGAATAATCCGGACTGTTACTGTATGCCGTTTTGGCATGAAGTTTAAAAAGAGGGAACTGAGAGTCCGGTTCTGTTTTTGTTTTCTCACTGGTGAAGACATCGTGACGACACATCTGTTGGAACAAATCCAGTCGCCATGTTTAGGGTTGAACTTCGTTTAGGTGAATCAACAGTCGGTGCTCAGGTAAAGTTAGCATTAAAGCTTCCTCCCTTCTCATTAAGTTCACAAGCATTTATTCATACACAGGCTGAAAATGCACATTTAAGACTTTATCATATCATAAACAAACCTTATGTGATTGGAGAAATGAGAAAAAAGTGCAAACAAGCTATTTACTAATGTAACTATAATTTACCCAAATCATCTCTTTTTCTGAAGGTTTTTTTTTAACTCCAAATTATTTGTGGAAAATTCACCCACTGCAGTTATTATTAAATATTCTTAAAATAATGTGCAAAGCTACTTGAGGCAACATTGGCTGTTTCTTTTCCTGGTGCTAACTGGTTGACCTGCAACAGCAGAAATAGTAGCGAACATATTTAGCCTCTAATGCTAACCAGTTAAGTTTCCACCATGTGAGTTATTTTGTGTTTGAACTCTTGAATTAAGTAGTTCTAAGTGTTTTTGGGAGAATCTCAAGTATTGTTACATTAGCGGTTAGCTTGATTAGCAACGTTAGCACCTCTAACAGCAATCAGTAGACTGAGCAACTCTTGCCCTTTCTTTCAAGACTGCCAGGATTTCCTAATCCAGAATAATCTGATAGCCAGAAATAGACTCCTCAAAACGATAAGAAAGAACAACTTTGTTTCAACAGATTCCTGTAACTTCAGGCTGAAGGAAAGCTGACAAACTTATTTACTATCTAGTTTCCCCTCACAGAACTAAAAATAGTCTTTTTCAAAATGTGCACACCCAAGAGGTTCAGATCTGACCCAGTTATGCATAAAATCAGCTGATTACAAACAATTTCTCAGTGGATCTTCACTTAATAAAGTATCAATCTAATGAAAAAAATACAAGGTGTTAATTCAACGGCTAACTTAAAATAAGTTACTGTTATCAAATATCCACCTATTGCAGTGGAAAAGTGAGAAAACAAAAACAGAGCCGGACTCTCAGTTCCCTCTTTTTAAACTTCATGCGCTGTATTTGTATTATATATTTAGATATTTTTTAAACTAAATATTTTCTAAATAAATAAACAGTTTTCTAACTAAATTTTTATTTTTCAAAATAAATTTAAAAATTTATTTGTGAACTAAATATTTAGCTTTCTAACTGAATATTTATAATATGTTGTTTGCTAAATTAAATATTTAGCTTTAGAACTAAAGCTAAATACTAAATTTGTAAATTTAGTTTACACATTTTCAGTTTGTAAACTAAATTTAGGTTGCATTTAATCTGTTAATTTTTTACAGTGTAACTAAAATGGGCTCCCTTGTGGATCGGAACCAGAGGTGTTGGGTTCTCACCGGAGGAGGCTTGGCGACCACGCAGCAGCCCATCTTGTGCCAGAAGTCGCTCATGCCGACGGTCTGCCTGTCCAGCGGCTGGCCGGTGCTCTCTGCTGCCGCCCTGCAGGCCCGAGAAGGAACTGCAGTCTGTGGGTAATCCTGGGGCATCCAGACAAAAAGCCACACAAATGTAGACAGTCAGAGGGTAAAACCCTGAAAAACCCCCACCGTAGATTAAAAAAAATAAATCTACAGGTGGACTCCAGGGGCTTCAGATGGGAAAAAAAGAAAATCCACAAATTTCCTCAGGAGAAAAATCCTCACAGCCAGAAAATTAAAATTAAAATTTAATCCTCAGAAAATTCAAATGTTGGAATCCAAACGTCCTGCGAAGACAGAAAAAAAAACATTACAACTATTTTCTTTTTCCAGATCCAGGACATTAAATTATTGTGTCTCTTTATAAGTTTAATTGTTTAAATTCGTCTTTCGCAACCGACTGAAAGTTGCTCCTTTCATTTGTCACATTATTGGCCTTTCAATGCCTCAGCGACCAGGAATCATTTCAATGCCTCTGCGGTTGTCCACCTCAAAGACTCAAACGGCCTCAAGTTTCCAAATCACCACAATCTGCAATCTTTAAGTTGCTCCACATTATTGCTGCATCTGCTGGTGAGGCGCTTTAGCTTTCCAAACAGCCAGACTTTTATCTAACCTTCAGTTATTTTCTTTAAAACCGCCTCAAATCAAAGCCACGATGCAGAGCAGAGCTGCAGATTCATGAAGATACCAAATAAGGCTCGGTCAGCGAAACTCTAACGGCGTATGTGATTACATTTTTTAGATGCTTAAATAGCACTTATGGTCCAAAAATCACCGCATTTCCAGGAGGAAGCCTGAAACATGAGCAAAGTCTTCTGGAAACGTCCAGCAGTCTGTCATTGGGTTGCATGGGAACCAAACCCTGCCAGACGTCAACACGGCAGCAACATTAAGCGTGACTAAACATTAGGTGTGGCCCAAACACGGAGCAGCAGGAAGTCACACAAACAGACACGCAACGCGAACCAGGAGCTGCAGACGCAGCGGCGGTTCCGACCAGAAAACTCCTCAGGCTGAGCATCACTGATCCAACAAGCATCCCGGAACTGACGGCCTGAAACCTCCCCAGAATGACACACCATGCTCATTAAAACTAAAATATCAAACTCTTTCTTTGTTCTTTGAACAGATTCTGAAACTGTGGATGCTAAACTTTTCAACATGAAAACAAAAAAAGAAATTATTCTTTACGTGTTGTGTGCATTAATGACATTTACGGCTATTTGCAACTTAAAAGCACAACAAAAGAAAAACCTTTAAATATAAACATAATCCACTCATTTCTATGGATTTATCTGTTTAATTTAAATTGTTTTAATGTTAATAAATGTACCAAAGCTGATGAGGTGCGAGTCGCAGCTCACACCTAAACATAGCACCTCTAAGCATCAGTTTATGCAGCAGAGAATATATGAGGGTTTATTTATTTAAACAAAATAAGCAAGACTATTCTACTTTAGGGAAATTGTTTGCAGTACCCACTGTTCAACCCAAAGAGGGCAGCACTGAGCCGGTTTGAGGCTAAATATTGCAAATTTTACCAAACGTTTTTTACAATTTGCAGTAAAATAAAGATACCAGCAGTTAGGACCAATTTGTAAAACTTATCTGCAAGAAGCTACTCTTTAAACAAAATCAATTACCGCTTTTATTGCTTAGAAAATAAATACTGTGAAATGTTAAAAAAATAAAATAAAATTTGCAAAGATCAGCTTTCATCAGGCACATAATGTACAACTACAGGCATCAAATGAAAAATGATTCGTCGATCAGAACCTGTGCCTTCAGGCCAGAGTTTGTTTATGGCATCAAGTGTTTGAAATCAGTGGGACTCGATGCTGGTGGCTGATCTGATCACAATTATCTCCCCCATCATGTTGTGTCGTTTATCTGCGGGTTGATTAAGGAGAATAAATCTGTTTTCCCCCATTTGTTTGGGAGGCGTTCGCTGCGTCCCGATCAAAAGCTCTAACTGCGTCTATTCTGAGTCAGTCAGAAAAATATCTGGAGTCCCTCCAACACATTTCAGCAGATGATAAGGGAGGAATGTGGAGGCCAGAAACATGTAGCTTCATGCTTGACATCCACAAAGATCAGCAGAGAGGAATTCAGCCTGAGGGGTCGGCTTCGCCAAGGAGAGGACTTCCTGTTTGGGAATCAAACGGTTCATCAAACTGTGGACTGAAAAGTCTGACGGTCTCCACCAAATAAAATAAATTATTTTCCATTTTGACAACTTGGTTCCTCCATCAGCTGTTTTCATCTGGACTCAGACAAACACTCAGATCCTGTGTTGTCTGAGCGAGCCGTCACTCGAAGAACATTCCACACATCTGAGCTTAATCTGACATAAATAACTCAGACCGTCATTTCGACATATCAGGACAGAAAAGGTGTGATGGTTTAACCTCCGTCTGAAACGCTGCTGTCCGTTTGTAAAGGAAACAAACGTGTTCACTGTGGATTACAACCAGACTAAGTTTGGTGGGCAGAAAGAATAAAAACTGCATTTTGTTTCGTAAAATTTGAATTAAATTCACGAAGCTTTCATCTCTTCAGTTTTTCTGCGACCTGCACTGCAAAAACACAAAGTTTGACCAAGTACTTTTTGTCTAGTTGAAATAACACAAAATTAACTTATGAATTAACTTTTCAGCAGCCTGTAGTAGCTTGTTTTAAGTAAATAATTCCTTAATGTTGACAAAAAACGGTCCAGCTCCAGTGCCAGCGGGAACTAAGCTGTTACCTAGCAACCCCAGCCAAGCCCAGGAACCTAGCTGGTAACCTAGTACCTAGCAACCAGCTTTATTTTGCGTTAAAGTATTTTTCCATGAATATTAACCAACTACTTACTAAAATCAAGCTCCTAAATCTCACATAATGTCACTAATGAGGTAGTTTTGTCTCATTTCAAGTGCATTGAAACCAGATTTTGTATTTTTCCAGTGAGACAAATACTGCAGCCAAATTCTGCTGCATGTTAATTATTAATATAAACAAAAGGAGACATTGACAGGAGAAAAAGGAACCAAAGAGGCTCAATTGGGCATCAGAATTTGAAGTGAAGTGAGTATTTAGGACTTTGCATTTCGGCGTCTGCAGTGACGGACAGACGAAAGGCCGTTCATGAGTAGAAGCAGCACAATGGTGCAAACTCAGTCTAAACTTCCTGTCCGGCAGTCTGTTTGTGCGCCGCTATAATAAATTTTGTCCCATTACATCACTGGGAGGAGGTAAAACTGCTCCTCCCCTCCCATTGTGTTGTTTGCAGGTGGCAGGATCCACAGTCTGCGCAGAAAACGTGATTCTCACTTATTTATTTAGCTTTGCTGCCGATCTTCAGTTCTCCAGGGTTTCTGAAGGTCTTTGACTCCTAAACCAAACGATTTCAGCCACATTCTAATAAAAGTGACTATAAGAGCTATTTTTTTAAAAATTTAAGGAAACTGTGACTTTGTCGCAGTAATTATTGTCCCACAAGCACAAATAGTGCCGCTGAAGCACATTCCCATTTGTAACACACTTCTTTGGGACACGAAGAAATATGTTTTGTATAATTAAACTGCATAAAGTAACTGCATTTAATCATTATCATCTTGTCCCGATAAGCTCCTGTTGGCCACGCCCCAAAACTCAGCGTTTACACCTGAAAATGGCTGCAAACAGCTGCACAATTATACAGCCATACACCTTTGAAAAGCAGAAGTGGAGCCTCCTGCACAACCGACAAGAAGGCAGGAAGTTGCTTTCTGGATGGTAAGTCAACAACAAAACACTTGTCACTCGTGCTGGAGCTTCGAATGGGTTGCTAGGCAACAGGCTGGGATTGGCTGGTGTTGCTAGGTAACGCTGCAGAGCAGTTGAATGTGATTTAACAATCGGGAGATTTTTGAAACGGCTCATTTTTCAAACCCTGAAAACAATAAATTACTGCCAAAAAACAGCCAGGTGGTTTTTGAAAGCGCAGAGGTTGTTTTTAGAAACCCAAATGTAAAAAAAACCAACAAAAAAAAACAAATACATCAGATATGAAACATTATGTCTGGCTGTTCAAAATATTTGTCAACAAAACAGACAATATAAGATTCAAGCTTAAAATACATGACTATCTACTTTTATTGTGTCTATACTCCAGTTTTTGTGACAGTCCAAAAATATTCAAACAACCGAAGCAACAAAGAAAACAAAAAGCCGCGGTCGCCACCGGCCTGCTGATGTGAGAGCAGCTGAGCCACGATCAGCCGGAGGGGAGAATCAGCTGAAACGCCACAAGACGACAACAACAGCCCGTCTGTTGGAGACGAGCGGCTGCAGGTCACACGATCACACTTCAAGCAGACGGGAGAGAAATGCTTATTTACACACGACGGCCGAGACGTCTGACCTCTGAGTTTCACAACGACCCCGCGAACTTGATGACTGGCGTCAGAAAAGCCTGCAGACAGAAAACCTGAAAACTGAGACTGTCCTCCTCTGCTCTGTGGGAATTAGTCACATCTGCACTGAAAAACTCTAATGAATAAGTTAAAGTCTAAGAAATTTAAAGTTAAAGCTAAAACCCAAAGTTGAGTTTCAGGATCGATTTTAATGTCAAATCATGAACAGTGAACAAATCTGAGGAATTGCTGCCAAAATAAATGCTAGTTGATGTTTTGTAAGCTGTGAAAAAGTCTTTGTGTAAAACATGGAATATTTAAATAACAGAAGGACTGAGCCGTTATTCTGCTCCACTTCCTCCTTTATAGACCTGGTCACGCTTCCTGCTGCAGTTTATCTGAGATCATAAGCAGACTGTGATAAGACAAAAACAAAAAAAACAACCAGCTGGATCAAAAAAGAAATGGGTTCAGCTTAAAGAAGAACAACTAAAAGGATGGAACCAGGTTTCACAAAATCTCCTTATCGCTGCTTTTCAAGAAACTATAAAATCCTCTGAGGAATTCAGAATAATTTACTATTTTAGTTTTATAATGTACAACTAAATAAAGTCAAAGAATTAACCAGAATATTTCAGTCTTTTCATTAACTCCTGTTGTTTTTTTGTTCTTTATTTCATCTCTTTTTCGACATTTTTGGCATCCCGTACAGAGAATTTTGTTTTCCAAATATCTCAAGATAAAGTATTAATTATGATCTGAATTTTATTAATTCATGTCAACTTGAAGAGTTTTCACTGATTCAGGACATTTAACGGGAAAATATTATCGATTTTGTTGAAGTTATTTAGACTTTTACTCAAGTACAAGTTCTAAAAAGCAACAAATAAATGTCATAGAAAGCAACTCTGCACCTCGACTATGGTTATTATTATTGCATTTGCATATTTTCCATTATTTTTTTTCAGAAGAACAATCATTGTTGATGTTACGACTTTTTGTTTTGCATTTTTGAGTAAAAGCTCTTCCTCAAAGCGTTTTACTGGCACCACTTGAAAGGCAACGACTCGTTCTCTGTCATTTCCATACTTTTACATCAGTTTTTAACATTTTTTTCTAAGTACAGACACTATTTAGAGAATGTATTTTAATTCACTGAGGGTTCTTTGAATCCTCAACATTCAGTTTTACCCCATCATCGCATTAAACATGAGGCTGGACTGTAAATTACTCCCTGATGATTCGTCTAAAAGCAGCAAACGTTTCCTTGTTGGCTCCACTTTTAGGCTCAAATGACGTCTTATTCTCAGATTTTCATAAATACTGACCTGAAGAAACCTCAAGTTCCCATTACAAATGCATCATTTGTTTTTATGTGTTAAAATGTGCCGCAAACGCTGGAAGGACGGGCTGTATCACCAAAACCACTTCTCTTCTTCGATTCGTCAGCGCCCGGATCTGATGAAATCAGAGGGACCTAATGGACTGCAAAGTTCATACACACAGCGCCAAGTAACGGATTACTCATCAGGATTTCTGTAGTTTTCCAGGAAGTGGCCACCAGAATCATTAAGAAATACTTTCTAAAGTTTTTCCTTCGTGCTGTGAGCCGACATGAGGCAGTTAATGTACAACAGAGTGGAACAAAAACCCAATTAAGGCGACATATTGGGATAAATTCACGTTTCACAAGTCCTTCACTTCCAAACCCGCCCGGCCATTTTGTGTTTTTGGTGTCTGGAAAATGACCCGTCTCTAAAATCTACAGAATGTAACAAATCAGGAGGCGCCGCGCCCGTTACCTAGTAACCCCAAGCGGAGCCCCGCTCGTTACCTAGCAACCACAGAGGGCTCCAGAGCAATTCTGAAAGGAAATTCTGAAAGGAACTCAAACTAGCCAACTGAAGTCTTATTATTTAATTTGGAACAAAAGCATTTCATGAGTTTGTTCTGTGCAGGTCCTGACCTGTTCGGGGAAATCCAGCAGGTCACTTTAACCTCCTGAGGAGCCGCTGGGTTAGCTAAGCTACTCAAACTCCTCAAATGTTTCTGAGTTTACCGTCAGTTTGCTCTTGTGTTTCCATCCGTCACTCCCACTAAGCTTTCACTGAAACAAAACCACACAGAGCCGAAAGCTTCTTTCGCTTTTAGCGTACGGAGTCCTGGTACTTTTCCTCACCGCGTTACTTTCTCCTACTACTCTGCAGTCATTGCTTTGGTCAATTTTACACTCTTTTCATCGGATCTTTTTTCATAATCTTCCAGAAATGTCAGTATCTGACAGAAGAAAATTATTTTTATTTTGTGTTTAATATCTAAATAGAAATAAAACTGTTTAAAAATGCCAACAAAACTGTGACCTTTTTTCCCCATTTGTTGCTCTGAATGAGTTTAATTTAACTGGACTGAGAGCAAAAAACGGCTCTTTGACTTATAAAGTTTCCTGGTAAATTTACAGCGTTGTGGAAAGAAAGTTTTCCTTCTTGGAAGCATCATATAAACAATCACACAGTGAAAAAATCTGGCTCAGTGTCTCTGTTTATTGCAAAACGAAACCATTTTTTCCAAGTTGTAAAACAATTAAGAGCGGGTGAAGATAATGCTGGAACATATTTGTGACTTTGTTAAAGTGAAAGCCTTTATTAATGTTCCTGTTTAAACTATTTACTTATTGTTCCAGTTAATACTGAATGTGTTGTGCTACATTGATGAAACTATTAGTCATTATAAGTGTTTACAAAAGTGATTTTTTAGGAGTTCAGTCAAAGTCCTGAACTCCTTATCAGGTTGTCAGTGAACTCCTTGGACTTTCCGTTTACGGAGGTGAGGGAGAGCCGTAAAATAAAACCTTTTCATGTTGGCGCTGAGTAAATACCAGCCAACAAAACGTCTCTCTCAGCTTTCCCTTTTTAAAAAATGCATTTCTACGACAGGAAAGCGTTGACCCCTGAATACGAAGACAGAGCGTTGAAGGTGGCAGAAAGTGGAGCGAATACAGCTGGAGACAAGCCTCACAATGACGCCTTTTCATCCAGACGTTTAAAGGTAGAAAACTTTCCAACTGGTTAACGGCCGACCCTCCTGTTCTGACACAACGAGCAGCTTTCACTTCTCTCCCCCGGGAAGCAGAAAGTTAACACACCTTAAAGTGACGCAAGCCTTCAGGTTCACACTGAACAATGACGCTTTCAGCTGATTCAAAACACTCAATCAATTATTCCAGCGATCAGTCCGGGAAGAAATGGGAACATTTCGCACATTTTTCATTTAACCACTTCAATCTTCTTTCATGCAGTTTTAGAAAAAAAGATTAAAAGACGCAACTAAACAAATAATTCAGTTACTTTTTAAAATACTTTATTTGATGGGGTGTGAATAAGACTTCATGAACATAAAGGAGTCTTTATCAATAAATATGACTGTTGTCATAAAATGTCTTTTGGTAAATTGTGTTAAGACAAAGTTGACATTCAAAATGTAATAACAAATTTATTTCAGATCATGATTTCTTGGTTAATGTCAAGTTGTCAGACATTTTGAATAATTTCAATTTTGTATTAAAAGTGTGATGATTTACAAAACGACACTTTATGACTAAAGTCATAAATATTCAGGAAGATTTACTCATGTTTATAACAGTTTTATTACATGTTTATAACAGGTGTTATTACGTATTTATGATCGTGTCTTATTCACAACCTGTCAAATAAAGTGTTACTGAAAACATTTTATGCCTTACCAAACAGCAACACAGCATTTCTTTAGTGTATGTTTGATCATTTGTAGATTAATTGATACGTTTTCTAATTAATTGATTAATAATTGGATAGCAAAAGATTCATAATATAAAATTTTGTTGTTTTTTTTCTTACAGATTTTGAACAGAGTGAATCTAAAACTCTGGCACTGGAGGAATCCTGGGAATATTTCCACCCAAAATGTACCTACATTATTTCTTACAGTTTTGGTTTAGTTACAGGCCTATAATACAGGACTAAACATAATCCCATATTTTTTACAGTTTTAGCTTTGAGTGTGTTTTTCTTTCAGCAAATGGACTTTTTTCAGTCTGTCTACTCCAGTCAACCATTAACCGATTATTACATTAGCTGACAATTCTTTGAATAATCGATTAATCACAATTAATCCGATTAATCATTTCGGCCCCAACTTTGTTGCGTTTTTATAGACCAGAAAACAAATGTTTTTTATTGATTTTTACAGATAGTAAACAGCAAAACAATATAAATCTACATCATTAGCCTCTTTTAAATTAACATTACATTGCCTTTTATAGGATAACACAGCAGGTACGTTTGAGCATTTATTGATACATTTTTGGATTAACCAATAAATTGGATAGGAAAATATGTTTCATAGTAGATTTTTTTTTTAAAGAACTTGAAGCAAAAGTTAGGATTAAGTTTTCTGCAGAATATATTTACAAACAAAAGGTTTTTATTTCTAGAAATGCAAATGTCATATCTTTTGGCTTAATTATTGCTATGAATATGTTGGGGGGTTTTTCGCCAAAAAGCCATTTTTTGGTTTGTTAAGGACTAACTAATTAACAAATTAGTTGATAATTATTTTAATAATCGATTAATCATGATTGATACGATAAATCGTTTCGGTTCTCGTCTCAAATAAAACATAAGATCAAATCAGATGCAAATTTTCATTGTGCATCCAAGAGATATAAAACAGTCCTATAGATCTATGCAGAGATTCTTACTTAATTTCCCAATTTAAATAATTTAAATCACTGATTATTGATCCAAATACGACAATAGAGCAATAATCCGTTATTAAACATCAAGTCCACTTTGTTTCATAGTTTCTTCAGGGATTAAATTTCCTGTAAAACACAGAAGAGCATGAAAGGGTCTCTGAACCAAAACACTCTGGGTTTTGGTTCTGGGTTCTGGGTTTTGGTTCTGGGTTCTGGGTTTTGGTTCTGGGTTCTGGGTTTTGGTTCTGGGTTGGTGAGAGGTTCAGGAAAACCTCCTGCAGTGATTTAACTGGATGCAGGTTGTTGAAAGGATGATCTCAGCGAAGCGTTCGACTCCATAACCCACATCCGCTGCTGGTTCTGAGACATTTGTCAGAACCTGAAATCCAGCCAAGCTGACGTTTAATGTCAGTGAACCGAGCCGACTGTGGGAACCAGATAACAAAAGAAAACCCAGAAATAAACATTCGAGACAGAACCTTACCAGGAATGTCTTAGTAATCACGTAATTACTCCAGGGTTTTATGCAAAACCCTCTTTTTGGATCCTTAAAGTCGGGAATCAGAGAACTATTTGGGAGACACTTCAGTGAAGACATCAGTCCTCAAGTCTCCATAATTTAGTTGCAGCGTTGATGCAACACGTGTTGCCCAACAATATTTATCCTGACTGCACTTCATCTGCACCATTACATTTGTGAGATCAACAAAAGTTTTCCACTTTATACAGAGATTTCTGAGCCTCCACCATCAGTTTCAGCCTTGAAGGGGATCTATTATGAAAAATTCACATTTTGATTAATTGGATTAATTGTGATTAATCGATTATTCAAAGAATTTGCAGATTTCTGTTCTTCAATTTGAAATCCAACTGCTTCTAGAAACAACCTAAGTTCTTGACAAACAATCACTAAGATATTTATTAGCAATAAATTAAAGTTTTTTTGGTGTATGGAAAATGAGCCGTTTCAAAAACCACCTGAGTTAAGTCACATTTGATGGGTCCTGTGCCGTTACCTAGCAACCCAGCCGAGGCCAGCCCTTACCTATCAACCAAAGCAGAAGAGCATGTTAGCTCAGCTTCTGTTGATGTACAATGGCTGCTGGAAAACCCCACTTTTGTTGTTGACTTCTAGGAACCGTTTTTGTTGATTGTGCAGAAGGCTCTACTTCTGCTTTTCAGAGATGTACAAATGAGAATCTGTTTGCAGCCATTTTCATGTGCGACTGTAAACACAGAGTTGGGGGTGTGGCCAGCAGCAGCGAATTAGGATTTAAAGTGACAGGACCCCAAAACAGCTCATTCAGAAACGAGTTCAGAGCTTAGCAGAGTGAAATCTCATCATCTAAGAACGATTTCTGCAGAAACTGTAAAGAACCTGTTTTGTTCAAGGTGTTGAAGGGGTGTACAAATCTTTTGCCATGTTGGCCAAAATCGCCGGCTTAGAAATAAAATCGGAATAAAAAAAAAAAAATGTTTTTTAAATGTAAAAATCACCAAAATGTTGTTGTGGTTTCTTTTAATCTAGGAACTATTTTAATTAAGCAAATAAAGTAAATTGACCTTTGTAGGAACTGGAGCAAAAACTGCAAATAGGATTTAATGGTGAAAGAAATCCAGTTTGCTTTTTATTTTTGGGCTCAATTGAAGTGAACTAAAAATGTACTTTTGTCTATTTTGAGCAACAAAAACCGAATCTAGGTCAGTCTTCATTTGAAAACACTTCCTGCATTTATCTTTTTAATACAGCATCAAAAAGCAGATTTAGTTCCACTAAATGTAAACTGTAGAGTAGATTTTAATGAGTAGATGTGGTCCTAGTTACCATGACAACAAAAGGAAACTGGAAAGCTTGGATTAGATTATCAATTTATGTGGCATATAACATTTCTCCAAGTAAATTTTAGTTTAAAAGTTTTTTCCCAATTTATAAAATTTATTCTTGAGGAGACCGCACAAAATCAGCTGAGAGGCCACAAATGGCCCCCGAACTTCACTTTGAACACCTTTATTTTTATGTCTCTGTGTGACATTTTAACTTTTCCAGGTTGAAATAACGAAAAACATTTTTACTCAGAAAGAGGAGTCGCTTTATGTGGAGAAAATCAGAAAATCTCGTTATCTTGAAAACAGCTTTTCTGCTTCTATTTTGAAACTAAAACCCAACATCAACAAGACAGGAACGAATTTATGAAACTAATTCAAAACAATTTTGAAACAAAGTCTAAAAACACAATCAGCAAAAATCAGTTTCCTCGAAACCAAACTGCTTTGTATCCAAGTTTTCCTGGTAATCTTCAGTCGTTTCCCTTAAAAGAAAAAGTATCTTCTCAGCCAGTCAGAAACCGGCCCCCCTGCTGCTGCAAACAGGACGAACTGGGTTATCTGTGAGGAGGTCAAACCCATAACTGGGTCACAGCTACAGTTCAATGTAGCGTTTAGCTTAAATTGCTGTATTTGCATTTGGCACAACAAAACAAACACATAAAAAAAACTGCCTAAAAGCTCAAAGCTGCAGCAGAACTGATGAGAAATATCTGCCGACTCAGAGGTTTTCTTCTTTTAATTTTCCAGAAATGTTTGCCTGGAGAAACGTGGATCCCAGTGGAAAGTCAGGGCTTTCCAAAAATGACTGAACATGTTGCTAACGTAACCGCTGTAACACTGTGAATACATCCCACAGACACTGGGAACAGAGCGCTGCAGTGTTTCCCTCGTTCCCGCTCACCGCACGCCTCGAAACCCTCTGCAGACCTGTAATTTGGCTCCAGATCTATAGATCTACACCCAGAAACTATCCGTCAAAGCCCAACAGTTATTTTTGGCTCATGCTGAGCAGAGGGGTCGTCTGCAACCTCCGACCTCTGACTTTAACCTCCACCTTCTCGCTCTAATCTTCTGATTGTTTCCGCTCTTTCTTTTTTTTTGTCCAAGAAAAGAAAAGTTGTTTTTTCAGGAGAGTTTTTAGCCGCAGATTCATTTAAATATTTAGATTTTACAGAACTAAGCGATCGGGTTCCTCATCACTTGATTAGTTATTGTTCTTTACTCAAACTACACTGCAAAAACACAAAATATTACCAAGTATTTTGGTCTTGTTGAAATATCTTAGTACATTTGGAATAAGACAAAACTAACTTAAAAGTAACTTTTAAGTAAGAAATAGAAACTTCTTTTAAGTGAATAATTGGTTAATATTCATGAAAAATATTTTATTATTTAACAAAAGATCAGAAATTATTCACATATTAACAGTATAATAACCGTTCAGTGGAACCAGTCATTTTTAATCATTAATAATTTATTTACTATAAAAACATTTTCTATATCTTGCTGAAAAGTTACCTCTAAGTTACTTTTGTCTTGTTTTAAGTTTATTAAGATATTTGCATTAAACTTGACTGAAAATCCTTGGTAAGAGTTTGTGTTTTTGCAGTGCACAACTCAGACAGACAGACAGACAGACAGACAGACAGACAGACATTTCTCTACACTGCAAAAACATAAAATCTTACAAGTAATTTTTTTGGTTTTGTTTCTGGTGGAAATATCTCAGTACGTTTGAAATAAGACGAAACTAATTATCAAGTAACTTTTCAGCAAGAAATAGGAGCTTTTTAATGTAAATATTTCTTGACTATTGACTGAAAATTGGTATTTTTTTTCCCACGTTAATCTCGAAATAATCAATAACATCAATATTAACTCAAAACAAGCTCCTATATCTTGCTTAAAAGTTAATTCTACGGAAGTTTTGCCTCATTTCAAGTGAACTAAGATATTTCAACCTGAAACAAGACTAAAACGACTTGGTAATATGTTGTGTTTTTGCAGTGCACAGAGGAGAAATGAATAAAATGGATTATGTGCGATAATTTCACCTCGTCCAGGCAGGAAATCCAGCCCAGAGAGCGGAGGGTAATGAAGCCCAGGGGAGTTTTCCTCCCATGAGTTCTGGTGGTATGCTGTATCCTGTGACCCGTTAGATTCTCTGACCCGATTAGAAACTTCACTCTGCTCTCTTGGACCTTCAACACAACCTGAACCCTCATTTCAGGAGGGACATAAGCTTTAAGGCTAAACTGAACCAGAAAAGCAGTAATTACTAACATGCTTCCTGCCCAAAGCCAACAGCAGCACAGAAGCATCTGAAAATATTTAAAAACCTCTAATCTGGTCTCAATCCACATGTCAGGTCCTTTAAATTACGTGACTCTTGTGTACAGTAGATTAATAATTCACAGATTAATCTGTCCTTCAGGGAGGTTGTTGACCTGCGAACTTCAACAAACATCTGAAGATTTTATGCGTTTTAATCAGTTTACATGTTTCTCCAGTGAATTACAGTGAAATAACAGCTCGAGTTGCTTATTTTTAATGACAAAGAGGCCGAGACTCACCGGAGAGGAGCAGGCAGGGAGGCGATGAGCGGCTGAAGGAGTGAGATCATGAGCCAGCTGCAGCTTTCTGACAGACTCTGTGCCTTTTTCTCTCCCTGTGTGTGTGAGGTGTGGCTCCAACCAGGAAATCCGCCCTCTTTTTTCACCAAAGACCTTCATTTTTCTGTTTTCTCCTCCCTTGTCCTGCTTCTGAACGGCCGAACAGCGCCCCCTTCTGGCGTCACAGTGATCTGAGAACAACACGCAAAAAAAAAAAACAGTTTCCCTGTTTTTGAGTATTTGTAGATAAAAAAGGAAAAGTACATTTCTGAGACTGAGCACTAAACAGTGGAAAATTTACCAGAAAAAAAATCTGAAATTTTGAAATTAATTTCAAACTTTGCTAGAAAAATAAATAATTTTCAGATTCAGCTCAAAAGTTTTAGAAAAAACAAGAAAATAAAAAAATTTGCTGAAGTGGAAAAAGTTTATGAATTTGAAAATTTGTTAGAAAAGCCACAGTAATATCGAGATCAATCTTAAATTAGGGGAATTTGATGGAAAACCCCAGTATTATTAAAATCAATCTTGGAAATTTTCTAGAAAAAAATCCCCCAAAGGCATTTTATGAGTTTCAAAAGCAGAAGATTTTTCCATTATTTCTGAGAATAAAATAGAACAGAATAGTTGTTTGTTTGTTTGTTTGTTTGTTTGTTTGTTTGTTTGTTTGTTTGTTTGTTTGTTTGTTTGTTTGTTTGACCAACCCCGCCGCCATCCAGCTCTTCTTGAGCCACATAAATAAATAAACTAATGAATTAATGAAATAGTTAATATTATATTTTTAACCTCATCCTGTGACCACATGGTCCACACGAAAATAGGTTCGTGTGGGTACCACTGTGCGCTCATTACCAAACCCAGAAGAAATGCAGCCCAGCGTACCGGAAATATCTTCTCCTTTCAAAATAAAACACACTTTCTTAATATGATGTAAGTATAGTTATATTTTTCATGGAATAAATGCATTTAATTTATACTAGTAGTATATTTTATTTTTACTAACATCTATTTTTTTTTTTGCTATGTGGATGGAAACTGAAAGAAAACATCAACATCTAAAAACTGCAGCCATCATCTTTTTTTATTTTTAAAAAGCTTTTTTTATAAAAATGTATATATTAAAACAGATTTTTATTTGTCAAAAACAATCAAATGTCACTTTTCAAAAGGCTAGGCAATATTTGCGGCTCTAAATCCGTTTTATTAAACTGGACTGCCGGGAAAAAGTGTCTTTCTCTCTTATTTTGAAGTTCTCAACCGGAAGTTCTTCTGTATAAAACTCCGAACTTGACTCAGAGCTCGTTGAAACTGCGGCAGACCCTCAGCGGCACCACCTGACCCACCGGCCACAGAAAAAACCAGCGGAACAAAAGGAAAGGGAAGCATCCTGGTAAAACAGGTACAAACATATTTACCTCCTCTGATGATTAAGAATTTTATTTGATATTTCTCCCTGTTTCTTTTTTATATTCGCCGCGTCTGAGGTTAAACTAAAATAAAATTACACTCATAAAATAAGGAGCCACACGCTCTATTAGTCTAGTTTTGATTTATTTAGTGAAACCTGTTTTGATTTGTTTATAGTTTTATGGACTAAATCGTGATTCCTGCGCCGGCCAACGCCCCCCAAAACCAATAATCAATAATCAATATCTCCAACAGCGGAGACAGGCGGCAGATTTTAACCAACACCTTTGTGTATTGGTCGCCGTGAGCCTGCAGGTTTTTGTTGGTGCTGATGTGATGAGCTGACGCATGCAGGACGCAAATAAATCCAGCCTGAAATAAAAGCCGCAGAAATCTGAGCGCATTTCCGTCTGCGGTGACCCAGATTTTCATGGCGCTGTCAGGAATGATCCGCATCTGTTTGAGGACTGATGCAGAACCACACCCGGCTAACAATAATCACCGCCATCATCTTCTCATTTAGCTCCAATCGGAACCTCCATTTTGGTCTATTCTGGTCTCTGCGTGAAACTAAATATATTCTAGTTTATTTTAAATACTGCATTGTTGCGGGTTTTTTTATTGCTAATAAATGCATCAGTAAAATAAAAACACTGCTGGGTGATGTAGTATTGGTTTTTTTGCCACCATTTTACAAAATAAAAAGCATAACATGTGACTAGTCCTGATTTGTGAGGTGCTCAATTGATGACGTCACAAGAGGTAAACTAATCAAGCTGTAGGAAAGTTTTTGACTGATTTAATCAGATTTGGAAGCTTTTTTTTGTTGCATTTGAATTACCAGGGATTCAGCTGTTTGGCCCAGTTAAAGCTGCAATATGCAACTTTTAGAAAATATGTTTCTATATATATATATATATATATATATATATATTTTTTTTTTTTTTTACATATTTGTTGACACTATCACGATGTCACTGTTATGAAATAAATAATCTGTGAAAAGATCAATCTGTCTCAGTTCACTAGAAATAAGACAAACGTAACATTAAAATAACTTTTCAGCAAGAAATCTGGGGTTTATTTAGATCAATTCCTTAATATTGATAAAAAAAAGCTTTAGATCCACTGTGCTGTTACCTAGCAACCCCAGCCATGTCCAGCCCGTCACCTAGCAACCAGTTCTAGTTCCACAGCAGATTATTTCACTCGTAACAATATCAAAGAAAATATTACTTTTTAAAAACAATATTAAAGGAGTTATTGACTTAAACCAGCTCCTATATTTTGCTTAAAAGTTACTTTTAAGTTAGTTTTGTCTTATTTCAAGGGAATTAGGAATTTTGTATTAGAAACTTGACAAATACGCTGCAAAAAATACGATTCAGCTAATAATGTACGCTAATTTTACTCTGTATCTTTTTCTTTTTAACAAATTAACATGTAATATATTTTAAGTACAAGGTTCAGAAAAGGAAAGTTGTACCATTTCTTAACTCGTTGGTCAAGATGTCAATTTTAGTTTATTCAGCAACAAAAACAACCTTTTCCATGTCTATGTTTGAGACAAACATTACTAAATTTACTATTGCTAATGAAAGAAAACAACTGCTTTGTACAGAATATTTTCTATTTAAGAAATACATTTGGTATTTACGGAGCCCCCTAGGGGACATGGGGATTTTTTTTTTCTTTTGCGTCCCCTCGCAAAACTTTTGCGTTCGCTCGCAATACTTTTGCGTCCCCTCGCAATACTTTTGCGTTCCCTCGCAAAAGTATTACGTCCCTCACTAAAAGTATTGCGTTCCTCATAAAACTTTTTGCGTCCCCTCATAAAAACTTTTTGCATTTTTGCGAGGGGACGCAAAAGTATTGCGAGGGAACGCAAAAGTATTGCGAGGGAACGCAAAAGTATTGCGAGGGGACGCAAAAGAAAAAAAAATCCCCATGTCCCCTAGGGGGCTCCGTAGGTATTGAAAATTGTATACAAAGAAAAACAAAACATATGCATCAGCTCCATTTCCTGGTGTAAAACAATACTACACTGAAGAGGAGGTGAAAGTAGCACTACAACATATTTCTACTGAAATAAAAGTAAAAAGTATTTGGTAAAACGTGTACTCAAGCACTGAGTAACCGATCAAATTATTAATCATTTAATATTTAAAAATTACGTCATTAAAAGGACTAAAATATTTAGTTAAGTGGAAATTTTGGCATTTTAAAGATGAAATGACAATTTATATCAGTACCAAAAAATAACAAAATCAGATTAAATAACATTTTTCCAAATCAGTTTCTGTCAATAAAAAACTTATGAAACTTTAACAAAAGCTATGGATGTGCATCTGGTGAATCTTTGGTTAAAACATGTTTGTTTTTCAATCAGTGGGAAGAAAATCCAGAGATTTGACTCTAGTAAGAGTAAAAAGTACAGCGCGGTTAAAATATTCCTAAACGTGTATTTTTCCCAAAAAGTTACTCGGCTAAATGTTATTGAGTAAATCTAACCAGGTTCTATTCAACTCTGCTAATCTGCGTCCAGAGTCCACACAGAACTGCTGCATGCGCCACTCTTGGCCCCTGGGCCTCACCTTGGACACCGCTGTACGTCTGTTCATGTTTCTTTTCATCGTTTTTGTTTTCAGACTGCGACAGGATGGAGAAATCCAGCAGCCAGTACGACTCGTTCCTCTTCTGGAGGCAGCCGATCCCGACCCTCGACCTGTCAGAGTTGGAGGATCTGGGATTCGGCGTCGGCGATCCGATCAGCAGCAGCAAGGCGAAGGATAAGCAGCTGCGCGGACAGGACAACGAGGCGAGCTGATTGGTTTACCAACTGTTTGTGTTCATTGGGTCATCCTGTCCAGAACCTGCAGCATCTTTACGCTTATTTTCCCTGCAGGACGAGGAGTTGTCTGAGTTTTCCTCCTTTAATTACTGGAGGGCTCCCATCGCTGATGTGGACGCTCTGCTGGCTGACCTGAACCTGCTGCCCTGAACTCGCCAGAACCTGAACCCAGATCGGCCCGACTTCATCCAGAACCATCAATAATCTGAGACTAGACCTCCTAATTCTGCAACCAGACTAAAGCTCACCTGATTATCTAAGGTTATTTATTTACATCTCAGCTTGTTTAAGTTTAATTATTTGGATTTTACAAACTGCTACACTAAGAAATGCCTCATATATTTAATCTAAAATAAATTAATTTAATGTGCACATTTTGCCTGCAGGATCAAATGACTTCCTGTCCCATTTAGTCTGATTCATCTGGTATGAAATAAGACTTTAACTATTTAACATCCTGCTGTTTGATTTTTGTTTTATGTGTTAACATTTGTGCCTTTTTTGTTTTCCTAGGATCTGCTGTACAACAGCAAATTATTCATGTTTTTATTTATCCACGTATTTATTTATTTTTGTCACTTGCAAGACTGAAACTTCAGAACAGACCTGACACCAGAAATAAAATGCTTCTCTTTTTTCAAAAAAAAAGAGTCAAGTCTGATTTATTTAAATAAAATGTATCAACTTTTTCCCAAAAAATAATTAGAATCTGAGTGAAACATTAAAATAATAAAGTTATTCTGTATATGTGGAGTAAGTTTAGACTAAAGCACCATAAAAACTGAATTAAAGCAAAATCCAGACAGTCACACAGTATGATTTTAATAAGTTTTATTTTATTGCATTAAACAAGTATTTTAAAGTAATAAAAAACCCCGTAATATTTGGAACAGAAACATGTTTACTTTTACATGACTTGGGAGGAGAGGGAAAGCATTTGAGTACAAAAACATTGTCTGACAAATTACTAATCACACCAAGATTCAAATCAATTATCAGTAGAAAATGACAAGTAAAAATAAAAGTGTAATCCAGTTGTATATCCTCCTGAGACCCAGAGAAAAAAATGTTTTTGAATTTCAATTTTTTTTACACTACATGACTCTTTGGTGTGAAAAAACATCACTACAATTGAAAAAATTTCAAAACATGTTTTTATTTATTTTTTAGAGTATGTCCTTTGGAGAGGACATCGGGACTCTCTTGTGGCAAATATGAACACATTTCGAGGCATACATTTACCTCTGAACTCTGACAATCTTTAGTGCTGTAAATTTAAAATGGCTACACCATTCAAGCCAGTGGTTCAGATTTCCAGGGACCTCATTCAGCTTATCAAAAGCAAGCTGATTAGTGTAGTTTAATCAGGTGTGTTAGTTCTGTTTTGGTTTGTGGTAGTCCATAAAGCAGTTCTTCTTCTTTGAGATGCAGAGGTACATGTTGCATTTGATGCACTTTATGTAGGTTTTTCCAGTGCACCCTTCTGCTCTGCACCTGGAACTATTAGGTCCTCCTCATCTGACAAATCTATGTCTGATTCTCCATCAATTTCTATTAAAACAGGTTAAAAAAAATAAAAAGCAAATCCTTATGTCCTCTATGGAGGACACACATAAACAGGTTATGTTTTATGCCAACAAATAATTAAACTGCTCTGAAAATCCACCTAACTATTCCTTAGATGTTCATTTACTAGAAGCAATCTGAATATTAAACTCACAAAGCTCATAATTAGAAAATAATATACTTACCTTTCTTCTTTCGATAAAATGTGCTCACAGGGATGGCAGCCATTGTGAAGAATCAGAAAAAAAATTCCAGAAAAGCCCCACCCCCACACATGTGATATCATTGGAAAGCCCAGGATGTCCTCTCTAAAGGCCAACAGGACTTAACACAGTGGCATGTATAGTTTCAGAGTTATGAACAAAAAACCTATGTGCTCCACAGAGGACAAAAATGCATTGCTGGGTCTCAGGAGGATATTATTTCTACTGGTTGAAACGTGAACTACACGTGGATTATTGAAGCAGATAAAATCAGTAAATAATAACGCAGAACTAGCTAGATCTCTTTTTTGTTTGCTTTTGATGAGGTTAAAAGTGTAGTTTTTAAATAAAAATACAAAAACGCAACTTGAAAGGCATATATTTGCCTTTCAAGTTTAAAAAATTATAACACTCACTTTGCAAATAGTCTAAAGTAAGTAGTTTCCATGTTTAAATATGTTTATTTTGGGGAGTTAAGCTATATTTTAATTAAATTCAGCTCTACGGTAAATTCAACTCCCACATTTTTAAAATAGTCTTAGAATAGACAGGAGGGCTCTTGATTTTTTTCCACTATGTTCTTCAATCTGAGCGACACATGCTGCAGTAAACTGCTAAGCCCCGCCCACAGGGAGGTTAACGTATTATGGCTTCTACCTCCGGTGTCGCGCCGCCGCCATATTTGTATCAGACAAAACACAATAATCAAGAGTTTTTAAACGGCTCTTCGGCGGGTAAATCCCTGCCGGACCATCACACACTCCTGTTGAAATACGGTTACAGGGTTTACCGGGTAGCAAAAGAGGTAAAAACTAACCGAAATGTTACTTTTTAACGATTTGAACGCTTGCGGGCTAACGGCTAACATAGTTATGTGCTAAACAGCAGATTGAAAAAAGTACGCATTTCCTGCCACGACTTTCAAAATAAAATTGGGGCGGTGATAACCGCTACTTTGGTAAAACTGTTTTTAGCTTCGTGTATTTTGATGCTACACGATGCTGTATTATGTACGCCTGAAGGGTTTATTTTTAAAGCCCAAATGCTTAAAAAGTGAAAGCCTCAATTTTTAAACGCTTTAATTTCTTTGAAAATGTATTTATATATACATACATATTAAACCTACAAAGAATTGTTCAAATATTTCAGTGGCATGTATGGCACACGTTGTGATCTAATATAGTGTGCAGCTCTGAATTTAATACGTCTTAGATAAACTTTAAAGCTGAGATGACAAAGTATTTCAGGAATAATTTTAATTTATATGAAATATTTTGACAATAGTTCAAATATTTGACCATATTAAAAACTAATATGGTATAAATTGGAAGACGAGATAAAAGCTGCATTTTCGTGACATTTAATTTTCTTAAATTGAAATAACGAGAACTAGTCTTATTTTGAAGGCTCAATATCAACTTCCGGCTTCGCAACTGCTACCGATTGCTAACTTTCAGCAGTAAACAAGCTCTGAGGACTACGACAAGCTACAGTGGTCCCAAATGCCCGTTTTTAGCGAATTTTGAAACAGATTCTTCGCATATCGGACCCATGCTACGTCTCAGAGAACCATAAAATCGCACAAATTGTCTTCACGCGGCGGGGTTTGCGCTTCTTAGCCGGCTAGCTTGCTAACATTAGCAGAGAGGAGCAGCCTGGTTGGACCCGAACAAACCTGAACGCGGTAAGTACCCACTTTGCCGTCCTACGCCAGGAGAAGACTCATAGTTTCCGAGCTTTCTCATATTTAAAGATTACAGAAATAACCACAAAAGGTGGAACAATGTCACCATACACTCCGGTAAGCGCTTTGACGGTGCACGCTTGCAGAATGCAACTTAACCGGATGTGGAAGTAGTTTTTTCTCCGTGTGTAAAATAGGAAATTTCTATGTGACTTCCCCCGGAAAACCAACAACTTAATATCAAACAGTTTCCTGTCGGTGCTCCTGTTTATTTCTCGGTAGCACCGACGGAGATGTTTACATGTAGAATGCCGTAGAAAGCAGCTTAGATTGGGGGACATGGGGTACGTGGCACATGGCGGTCTATTTTCTGGCCGTGAAGGCGCGTAAAATGGCTCCTCGGCCGCGGAGACAGAAGTCTCGTCCCGCTCCGCTGTTTCGCAATAACAAACACTGTTTGTTCGCAGGAGTTCCATTATCGGACGGGACTTTTAACAGTTACAAAAATATAAAATTATCATTATAAACTCACAGAAGGTCCTCAAACTAGTAACTCGTTTTACGAAATGGTCCCACTTTGATTCTTACGCGGTTGTTTCTCTATAGTTTTAGCAAAAAGGAAGGTAATGGGCTAAAGGCTTAAATGCGAGTAATTCCATAGTCGGACACATGTGAATATGTATGCGTCGTACTGTTTATAAAACCATAATTTGCTTTTATAAATTTGCTCTTGAACCGGAAAAGTTGTTAAATTTTTTAAAAACTAAATTATTGAAACTCTGGTCAAGTTTTTATGTTGTTGTAAATGCAGTTTGTCATTGAAAGGCGGGGTTTTTGTCCGATAAATGGCACATATTTAGCTTTACATCCCCTTTACAGTGAATGGAGAGGGAAACTAATATACCTTTCTTTTTTAAAAGCAGTTTTTAACTTTTTTTTTTTTTCTTTTGAGTTTTACTGAAATAAAATGAGATTAATTATGTTGTGGTGTTTAATAAGCTGTTAAAAGTCCACTTAGGCTTAGTTAAATATTCACACTGAAGGCATCATTAGTTTTTTTGTGGTAGATTTTATAAGCTTTCAGCAGCATGAAAAGAATATTTTCAGACATAAATAAATCAGTTTCTGTGGATGATGTGTGAAACTAATTTCCCAAAAAATTTGGGAACCATTAAAACCATTGTAACCATTTAAAAAAACCGTTTTGGTTTTACATTTTTTTGGGGAAAAAAAGGAACTGTTTTGACTTTGATCTATTTTTAAACTGCTGTTAATTCACTTTCCTTTCTGAAAAACTCAATAAGTATCTAGATGTAATTAGTTTGGAGTTATTTTTAGATTTCATTCATGTAGCCATCACTGCCTGTGTCTCATTTTCATGTTTTTAGCCACAACATAAACTGAAAATACAGCCATATTCAATAAATTACATTGTTATTGAATGAAGACTGTTAGTTAGGATGGTTTTCTGCTTACAGCTAATGAAAAGATGATATTTATTTTATTTATGATATTTAAGATGATATTACATCAGACCAACAAATTTTGTTACTGAAATTATTCAAAAGTTTCTTTTAATCTGATGGATCAGAATTCATCTTGTAATTTACACAGTACGGCTCATGCTGCTAATCTAAAATCTGTGTAGTTTGGATGATAATAAACATTGGAAAGTGTGTTTTATGAGCTGCTGCTCTGATGTGTGTTAGATGTCGCTGGTGGATCTGGGGAAGCGGCTGCTGGAAGCGGCTCGGAAAGGAAACGATGACGAGGTCCGAAACCTGATGGCCAATGGAGCGCCGTTCACCACCGACTGGGTGAGACGCCCAGAAAACTCCTTCGCAATGATCTGTTTTACCTCTAAATTATGCAATGACTTAAAGCTTTTTTCTCATTTTGTCTTTTCCAACCACAGATTTCAATGTATTTTATTCAGAGCTGCAATTAACAATTATTTTAATAATTATTGATTATTTGGACAATTAATCAGATAAAAAAAAAACATTTGGTAGATTTTTCATTTAACCTCTAATAACTTTTTAATGCAATATTAGAAATACATAAAAAATGCAAACAGACAATAACTCAGTTCCTTTTTTTAAATAAAAAAATAAAAACTTTATTGCATAAATGCAAAAACATGTTATTCCTGTAGCGAACATTTGATCATTTGTGGAATGATTGACTAATTTTTGGATTAACAGATTGATAATCGAGTGACAAAAAGTTTAGGCACCTTTTGTCACTCAATTATCAATCGTAGCAGATTTTTTAGCTCTTAATTTATTATTAAACAGTTAACAGTTGTTTCAGGAATTGATTAATCACAACTAATTGTTTCAGCCCTAATTATACAGGAATTTTATGCCAAAGACCAGAAAACAAATTTTTTAAATGTATTTTTTTCTATTTTCTTCAGAAATTTTGACAAAATGGAGAAAAGAGTTGGTGAATACTTTAGAAGAATCTTGAATATTAGGAATGTAAAACAGAGTTTAAGTGGCTCAAAACAAAAACATATTAAATTCATTCAGTTCTGTTATAACAATATTTATTTGAATGGCTTTTGTCTCTTTTTGATCTCACTTTTCCACACTGACCAGTTGAAGCTGCCAGTTCATTCACTGCAGTGATGTCACAGATGTTTAATCTGATTTCTTCTTCTGTTTTCCCAGTTGGGGACGTCGCCCCTCCACCTGGCCGCCCAGCACGGCCACTACTCCACCGCCGACGTCCTGCTGAGAGCTGGCGTCAGCAGAGACGCCCGAACCAAAGTGGACAGGACCCCGCTGCATATGGCAGCTGCCGAGGGACACACAGTCATCGTAGAGCTGCTGATCAGGGTGGGACTTCAGGACTGACTGGTTGCAGTTGGTTTCAGTCGGCCATCTTTTCTTTACCTTTATGACATCACCAGGGGGCGTGATGGATTCAAAGACCAGAAAATAATTGGACAGAACTGTGTTTTTGGACTCTCAGTGCATTTAATCTATATAGACAGAACAGTGGATGGAGCGGATATTGCTAAATATTCAAAATAATAAACAATAAAAGAACTAGTTGATAAAGAATAAAAATAACTAGTTTATAAACAATAAAAATTGCTTATAAAAAATAAAGACAGTTTACAAACTGTTTATAAACAATCGGGAAAATAAAGAGTCGATATTAAACCACAAAAACTTTAAATGTAGAAAATATGAAGTAGTAGCTAAAAGACATTTTAATGATAACATGAAAGTTTGTGAAACGACTGAACGTTGCATCATGACTTTAACTCTTTGCTCTAGATAAATTCATGTGAATTAATGTTTTTAATCGCTTTTGGTAAATCTGCCTTCAGAGCGGTGCGGACATCAACGCCAAAGACATGCTCAAGATGACGGCTCTCCATTGGGCGGCGCAGCACGGACACCACGGCGTGTGCGACACCCTCATCAAACACGGCGCAGACGTTCACGCGCGCAGCAAATTCGAAAAGACGCCATTCGACATCGCAGCCGACATCCAGAACACGGAGCTGATGCTGATGCTGCAGGTGAGAGAAGCTGCAACATCCAGTCAGCTTCGCCTTTTTCTGCCAAATGAAGTTGTTTTTAATTATTACTGCAGCTGCAAATCATCTTAAATATTTACTCTTTCTACTGGATGCCACATCAAAGTGCCAACTTAAGATCTGCACCAACAGAATAATTATAAATCTATAGTTTAATCCACAGTAGGAGCTAATTAGCTAAATTAGCTATGGCATGTTAGCACTTAGCCAGGTGTTTGCTTACAGGAGAGCATGCAGAACCAGGTTAACATGAACCAGGTGAGCATGAATGTGGAGACGACCAGCAGCACCAACCAGCCACAGTTCATAATCCAGGGAATACCTGCCATCCAGGGGGTGAACCTGGCGGAGCTGCTGAACAAGGCTAACGCAGGTGAGATCAAAAACTTCACTGTTTAAACTCTAATAAACACAAAGTGTGAAAAGGTTTACATCTGGGGTGCTCAAGGTGTGGTCTGTGGGCCGTTTCTGGCCCGTGGACTGATTCTGTGCAGGTCTCAACTGCAGTTAAAAAAAATACAAATCTGAACCCGTCCAGCACAGACGGTTGATCTGATACAGATGGAGGGGTTGTATTTGTATTAGAACTATAAACTTTTACTGAACCCAAATCCACTTTAATTGATTAAACTTGGCTAATATATAGCAAACATTTTGAAAGAAAGTGACACAAATCCTGTTTTTAACAAATTTATTTAATCAAGTTCAAAAGAAACTGAAAACTAGATTCTTAATGCATAAATTTGAAAATTCCTTGTTAGATCTGTGCCTCATATTTAGCCTAGATTTATGTTTATTTTATTATTTATCTATTATTAACACTAATATGTGTTTTTTGATGTGTTCTGTAGTTTTTTTATATGTTCTCATTGGACATCGTTGCCTTTGTGCAATGACAGAAACTTGTAAAATCTTTCTTGCTGGGAAAAAAATCAGGCTATTTTATTTGCTTCATGTTATTTTTTATAAATATTTTCTTGACCTGTGTGTACTTTCGATTTAAAGTTTAAGATGTATAAATATTTCTTTCAGCTGGTTGTAAAGTCAGAGCCTCCAGTTGAAGCGATCTCTCTCTCTGAAATGTTTCTGCTCTGCAGGAGAGTCAGAGGAGGCGATGGCAGCCAGTGCTCTGGACTCCAACATCCAGCATACCGCAGTGGTGAATGAGAGCGGCCAGCGGGTCATCACGATCGTAACGGACCAACATGGCAACCTTCAGACCACGGGGGGGATGTCCCAGCCCTTCTTCGTCACGATGCAGCACGGACAGCAGAGTAAGTCCCAGTCTGAGGGCTGGAAGCTGCAGGACGATTTATGCGCAGGTAATTATTATTAGTTTGTTTTTTTTTCTGTCAGTGCTCGCGGTGCCGGCCAACACTGTGACAGAGGAAGTGGTAACAGAGGAGCTGCAGCCTCCGCCCTCCAGGAAGAGGAAGCTGGAGGTGACCAACAACCACAACGACACAGGAGAGACTGTGAGTACTTCCTGTTCATGTAGCTGAATTACATTTAAAACTGAAATTTTCATCACATCTGTCTGTTTGAGGTGATTTAATTCAATTCAATGGTCAGAATGTTCCTCTAGATTTTTTATTATAAAGCAGGGAATTCTGGGTAAATACAAGCGTTTAGCGCTAGCGGCAGAAATGGCTACTAGTCTTTTGCCAAAGACAAAAGAGAAATCTTACAACCGGTAAAATCTGACACCACTCCATTTTTGTTTACACTTTATGAAGAAGAAAGTTGAGTTCTTTTCTTCTTCAGAGGTTCTTATGTGTTTTTTCTTCAGTAGTTCACGGGACAGCGCTCCCACTGGAGAGGAGGGGAACCGGTTTTTTTAAATTAATTTGGATCGTTTGATAGTGTGAAAGAGAAACAGAGCAGCTGAAAATTTAACAAATGTTGTCATTTTGGTCCCCAATCAAACCGAGCCTACAGAACTATCATGTGTGAAAACCTCCTTCATCTAATAAACAAGATTTATCTGGATGTGCGATACATAAATTATGCTCAGTAAATAATTCTAATTTATTGAACAGAACTGTATTTCTGTTATGAATACATTTTTTTTGAGATATTAAAGGCTAAATCGAACTTACCCAAGTACAGTACCTTGTGGAACACCGAAACTGACTGACTGCTGAATGTGGAGAAATTAAGAAAGAGACAGAAAACAAACTTAGAATGATCTGGTACTGATGGGATTTTCTGTATATGATTCAAAACTACCAACTTACATCTGGATTTAAAAAGTTCTGTTCACTGAGCCTCACGGATCGGGTCAGTTCGGTTCGCTATTTTGTCTGTTTTCATTGTAAAGGTTTCTTCTTCTTCGCTCTTCAGGAGTTGCTGCAGAGACAGCTGCAGGAAGCTAACAGGAAGGCTCAGGAGTACCGGCAGCAGCTCCTCCGTAAGGAGCAGGAAGCCGAGGAGTACCGCATGAAGCTGGAGGCCATGGCTCAGAGTCAGGCCAACACCAGCAACGGCAACGCCACGGCCGGCGCCAACGCCGCCAGCCCGGAGGAGGTGGTGGGAGGGGAGGACGAGGAGGAGGGCGGCACCGGCGTAGTGGAGGAGGAAGGAGAGATGGTGGTGCTGCAGGAAGGGGGAATCATCATGGAAGGGGAGGAAGGTCAGGTGACGCTGGTGGAGACGGGCGGCGAAGCGACGCAGGTCAGCTCCTAACGCAGGAGGAGACGCATCGCAACAGGAGGCGGCTGATAGGACTCATTTAACTGTGACAGAGGGAAGGAGCTGACTCACCACAGGAAGTACAGAGCATCCGAGTCGAGATGGATTCCTTACAGAGAGTCGGACCGACCAGGAAGTTCAGCTCTGCTTCATTTTAAACCCCTGAATGACCGGACGCTAGCAGATGAGCTGACTGTCGCTTCGATGCGATCAACAGAAAGGGAAAAGATGCATGAGCTGACATGGACCTTCATGTCGTGTTTGCTTTACGTTGTCATCCGTCTGCGAAGTTCAATGTGAGGAAACGTGGGAACGATTCGGCATGGAAACAGACGTTTCTGTTCCTGATAGAACTACAATCTGCTTCCCTTTTCAAAATGTGACACAAAAGAAACTTAGACCTTTAGTTTGTCCTAATTCAAGTTTGAACATCGGAGAATCGGAGCCACGCTAGGAAATAAAAAGAAATAAAATCACCAGATTAAAGTCATAACATTATGTGAATAAAGCTGAAATAATACATTAATAGAGTCATAATATTATAAGATTAAACTCATATGACAAGTATAAAGTCAAAATGAAACAAAAATTAATGTGAAATAATACAGGAATAAAGACAAAATAATATGAGAATAAAGTCGTACCAGAATAGATTTAACATTACATGAAAATGAAGTCGAAGTAATAAAAGTATAAAGTCATAATATTACCATTTTATTGTGGTAGTATTATGACTTCATTCATAATTTAGAATTTATCCTCGTATTATTTTGATTTAGTTCTTGTAATAATATGAATTGTTCTCATTTCAGGACTTTATTCTTGTATTATTTTGACTTAATTCATGTAGTATAACTTCATTCTTGGACCATAATGACTTTGATCTTGTAATTTTATGACTGTATCCTTTCCTTTCAACTTTATATTATTTTGACTTTATGCTCCTTATATTATGACTTTATGCCCGTAGTTTAATTTTTATTAATGTTTTTTTTCTTAGCGTGGCCCTAATACTCTGTAAGTATGTCCTCTTGTTGAAGGCCAATAACTATACCATCAGACCCATTTGTTTTGTTTTTTTAAACGTATATTATGTTCTGTTTTTGTCGTTTAATTTAGTGAATCCCAAAGTTAGCCGACCTCATGTGACCATAACTGAACGATTATCGAGACACTGCAGTGATTCCTGCTAATGTGAGCTACATTTTTGCTGTGTTTGAAGGGAATTTCATTATATTCAATGTGAAATTCAGATATGTCATCACCGCGAAAACAAAACCTTACCAAGCAGTTTGAGTTTTGGTCTAGTTTTTTGTGTAAATCGCTTAGTACACTTGACACAAAAATAACTTTTAAATAACTTTTAAAAAAGATTTAAGAGCTTGTTTAATATTGATGGAAATACAAGTTTCACCGGCAGATTATTTTACTTTTAACATGGAAAAAATATCCTGTTATAAGTGAAATAATCTGCCAGTGGAACTAAAACCGGTTGCTAAGTAACGGGCTGGGCTTGGCTAAGGTTGCTAGGTAACCGCTTTAGAACTTTTCAGCATTAAAAAGTAATGAAAAGGAATTATTGACTTAAAACAATCTGCTCTGTTTTACCTGTAACTTAGTTTTGTCTTATTTCAAGCATTCCAAGATATTTGCACCAGACACTAGACCAAAAGTACTTGGTATGTTTTATGTTTTTGCCATAATTTAATCCATTATATTGCAATATTAAATCATTTAATGCCAAACTAACTTTGCAGTTACACAGATATTTTATTACATGTTTACTCCAAGAGAAAACCCACTCATATACAGTCCAAAACCAGTTACAATATTTTAATTATACCTCGAGTTATTCAGTTTTCTTCTGTGCAGTAGACCAACAAACTGTCAAAAGGTAAGCCCTAAATTGTTGTGTATGTTAAAGATGAACCCAGATCAACTGTTACAGGCAGGAAAGGAGAAGGTTTTCCCCTCGAGAAGCTGAAAAATACTTGATGAATTCCCTTTGTCAGTGCATTCTCCACCTTATCTTTCATCTTTATCCAATTCTGCAGTGTTGTCTGCGGTTCTGGTTTGGAACCAACTCTGTGACAAACAGCAGCACAGTGTTTCTGAAGGCCTGATGCAGTCATTTTTCAGGGTCTGGATGTTGGCTGTAAGCTTGATTACACTGCAAAAACACAAAATCATAACAAGTAAGTTTGGTCTAATTTCTAGAGGAAATATCCAAGTACACTTTAAATAAGGAAAATCTCATGTTTGAGCAAAATATATCCAGTTCCTTTAATATTGATTACTAAAAGTACTCTTTCGATTGCCAGATTATTTCATTTATATTAAGATACTTTTCTTATAAATGAAAACTATTTAAAAAATATAAATACTGGAAGTACCTATTTCTATCTGCTAGTGGAATTGGTACTTTTTCATCTGTATTAACTAATGGTGTCTTGCTGAAAAGTTATTTGTAATTTAGCTTTGTCTTATTTGAAGTATACTGGAATATGTACACTAAAAACTGGACAACTGATACTTATGATTTTGCGTTTTTGCAGTATGATTTGTGTTGAAACTCATTGTTTTGTTGTGATTTTTATCACAATGGTTAACATCAGAGATGCACTGATCAGGCTCTTTCTGGCCTTTTTTGACCAATTTCTTTCTTTTACACATAAAAGTGAAAATGTGTAATTTAATTATTGCTAAACTGCAAATGACATGTTTGTGGTTAATCATTTCTCAACCAAGAAATGGGGGAGTTCTGTTTTGAATTAAAGAATAGATCAGATGTGCTGATCAGATCTTATTGGGGAAATATTGACTGATTCCAACCTGATTGGTGCATCTCTGAAATTTGTAAAAGGGCATCAATTTTCTCATCTCAGTTAAATCTACAGATTATTTCCGCCACAAATTGAAGCAGAACAACTTGTTTTCAACTTTACGGTTTGCAAAAAAAAAACAAGTTGTGGAACAATCCTGCAGTAAAATGAAGTACCACTAACCCCCACTTAGGACTGTTTAAACAATTTCTTGCAAAAGATATTGATTTTCTCTCAGTTAGCAAAAAGGTAATAAATTCATGCTCACCTACAAGAATCCTTCGAACATGAAGGAGTTTACAGTTAGGTTGGAGATGAATCCCCTGAAGCCAAACATGTGCTGGTCCAGTTTGTGTTCCTGAACTTCACTGCACTCGGATCGATCACATGTATTCTCTCAGCTGCCTGCCACTTTCCCCCCACTTCTCCTTCAACCTGAGACTAGCTGTTGTTTGTGTTATAGTTATTTTTATAAGCTTTGCAAAACCAACCCTTTTCTATGTACATACAAAGTTGTATTTTTTTAACTTTACCTACTGGCTTCTCTGTGACATTGATGATGATGATGATGGCTGCCTGCAATTAAATATAAACTTCTTTTTTGTTTTCGGAGAACGTCTTCGTTGTGTCTTTGAGATTTCAAAGCGATGATAACCATACATAGTTTGCTTCAGTTATTTATGAGCTCTATAGTTTTTGGAGCACAGCGTAGCTCTGTAGTTTAGCGTTGGTCATGATATTTTTTTAAAAAAAAAAAATTGTATTTGTAAATACATTTGCTTTTTTTTTTTTTTAACCTTCATTTTATTATGTTCTTTTTCAATAAACTTTGTGACATTTAAAGCAACACAATATATGGCAAGATAATTTATTGGGGGAAAAAATTCTAATATGCATTGCATATATATTGAAATTTAATGTTGGTAGAGTTCCCCAGATTTTTATTTAATTAATATTTATTATCTTTGAAATGGAAACAGGCCCATAGCATCATAGATCCTTTACCTTACCTAACAATAATTTTCAACATATTTACCTATTATTTTAACCCATAGACACTTACATTTTTATGCCAATTATCTGATTATTGTGGTATTTGAGAAAAGTCCCACTTCAAAATCCATGTTTATATTTGTGATGATGGGACAGAAAAGGCTTTTTTCTATCATTAATCCCAAACAATCATTTGGCAAATAAAGGTTTTCTAATAAACTGATTCTGAGAAGTTACAACAGCATGCTTATAAGTTGGGTTTTTTTTAATTTCCTTACCACCATTGTCTCTGAATGGTGGTATGATAAAAATATATCCTCATCCAGTAGCCAGTTGTCATGTCACATTTATAATACAGGGAAAGAGAAAGTCATGGATTACTACAAGTTGCTCTTATAAGTATAAACAGATCAATTAAAAAAAAATGTATGTGTTAGAGGAAGAAATCTCCATATACATTACTTATAATGGGATTGTTAGGGGCACCAACTATTGAGCTACTCAGTAATGTGAATAAATATTTTCTTTTAAAAATATACATTTTGGATATTCTTCCATTTGTTGTGATAATATATTAATAAAATATGTATTTAAAAAACACATTCAGCAAAAATGTTGGTAAAAATTGCCTCAATATTATTTTAATTGATTGATTAGATCGACAACCCTGACAAATTTAAAAATGTCACCCGCATCCAATACTACAACTCCTACGCCTTTTAAGCCATCCAGACAGAGGATTATTATACGATGATCGTGATTGACGTCTCTATCGACCAATCAGGAGCGAGGAAAACAGGGACGGCCAACCCTGTTCTTTCGGTGGGCGGGGCTGTAGTGGAGGGGGCAGGGCGCAAGTTATCATGGAGGATCAGTAGGCAACTTGCGGCCAACAGAGAAGGGCAGCTACCCGTCTGATCCCCGGGACTTTTCTCAACTGCTCAGCGCTCGGTTCTAAACAACCACACGTCACAGTTAAACATGGATATGAAGAAGAGGATTACTTTAGAGCTGCGGAACCGAAGCCCAGCAGAGGTAAGCGACTTAGACTGTAATAAGGTGGTAATTGTTGTCCGTGATGCGCGTCCGGAGCCCGGACCTTGCATCTCGCCTTTCAGCACTTACTTACTCCCTTTATTGAGTTGGAGCGGGCTAATCGCAAGCTAAACTATATTTATCGACGCGCTGACAGTATGAGTTAGAGCCCAGCTTGTTATAGTTGTTTGAGGTATATGTGGAGCATCTTACGGGGTTCCTCGGTCGTACCGCCCCCCTGCTCTCCGACAAAATTCCGTCTCTCACTCCGGCTCAACGGTCGATACACGCAGCTAATTCCTTCAACTTGTTCAGCTTTAACTTTTCCCACCGTATCTGCTCCTCGGGGAAACTCCTCTTTAAAACAATCATATTATTCGTGTTCAATTTGCTTTTCCTGGAGTACGGTGTGGGTGAACAACAACTCATCTGATGTCCGTTATAGCCTCGCTCGTCCTTTATGAGCGGACATTTTTAAGTCGCCGCCGCTTTAAACTTCGACGACATTGTCTTACAGCAGACTTTCTTTCAACAGGTCCGGTAACCCCACGCAATGTTCACTTTAATCCACAGTCAAATGATTGTGTTTTCGTGTCTTTTTTTTTTTTTTTTTGCGGTGGTTTCGGTTCGACCCAGCTCGCTGGCGCGCAAAGGTCGGTCACAGGCAGCGCGGCGGAGCGGTAACGCGTTACCGACCTGCCGCTACAGAAAGCCGATTAGCTTTCGTGTCGAGCGGAATTTTCGACGACGACGGCGAAAATGTCGACTCGGTGACCTACAGAAACCGGTCACAGCAAGGCGGCGTTACACCGCGGTATCGTGGCCACCAGGTAACCGGGGGGTTCGACGACGGAATGAGGACGACGTAACGGAACAAGATGGCGTTACACCTGAGCCGTTAGAGTACAAGAAATGAGATTACTGTGTGCTCTCGAGGAGCTACGTGAAAGCTGCGAGCGCAGATATTGGTGTGCCCGGTTGTGTCGACTGTTCCCATAAACCGGGTCTTTAAAGCTGCATGCATGCGTGTGTGTGTGTGTATTATATAACCAGCAGCTCAGGTTAAATAATGCTCCAAGTTAATTTACTTGAACAGATGAAACGCTGCGGTCATGTTTTATAAATTGGGGGAAGCCGGCAGATGGTTAATGCAGAGAAACCTCCACCTCCTCCTCCTCTTCCTGCAGCACTCTGCATGCAGATTACAGTGGGTTAAACCCTGCACAGTCACAGCGCAGATGATGATGGAGCTGCAGGCCGATGCTCTGCTCAGGCTCTTACGTTATATAAGGCTTGGAAGACTAAAGGACTCTGGGAAATAAAACCAGCTACTAGTCAGAGTAAAACCAGGAGTCTCATCAATACAAGAACTTCACTGACCCATATATTTTGTTATTTATGTACAGTAAACACAGGTTTAGTTAGAGCTGCAGTATGTAACTTTCATAAAAAATGTTGTTCTTTTACATATTTGTTAAAACTATCACCATGTCATGACAGTATAATATGAGACAGATATTCAGTGAACAGATCGATCTCCTCCACATTGCTATTATCATCTGAAGAAATGCACCCCTCCCAACCAAAAGCAGCCAATCAGAGCCAGGAGGATGGTCTTAGCGCTGTCAATCACCCTCACGTACTGCTAAGTGGGCTAAAGGAGAAGAAACAACTTGCCATTACAGGAAAATTGTTAATCTGCTATCACTGGTGGCCATGCTAACGGGCCTGAGTATTCACTACTAGTAGTAGTGAATACTCAGTAGGAGCAGCCACACAGAGTGATTGGCAGCGCTAAGACCCACCCCCTGGCTTTGATTGGTTGTTTCTAGTTGGCTCTGGGACAAGGCTAGATTTTTCACAGATTATCTCTCGTATTATGCAATTATGACATAGTGACAGTTTCAACAAATATACAAAAATATTTTATAAAAGTTACATACTGCAGCTTTAACAGAGACCCTGATATTTAAACTCCATAGGCTCTCCTCTTCCTCCTCCTCTTCCTCCTGGCTCATTATTATTATTAAATATGTATTACTAGTCAAAAATAAATATAAAAATTAATTTAATTTAAAAAAAAAACTCAAATAGGTCAGTGTAAAAATACATTAGAATATAAGTAAAAAAATTAAATAATTATTTCCATTTTATTATATGTTAATGATTAAATATTGAACATAATAAACATAAGAATTTCAACTATAATTACTTAGTATAATAATAATGATCATATAATATATGAATTATAATTAAACATGTAGTAATATGATAATAGTATTACTAATAATATAAATGCAAAATATATCATTTTTAGATGTAGATGCAGAATAAATAAATTCATTTATAAATAGAAGTAAAACTTACTTAATTGTATAAATGTAAGGCCTGCGCCTTTTTTATTTTGTTTGTTTTCTGATCGATTAATTTTTAATTAATTATTGTTTAATTTTGTCATGAATAAACATGAACCAGTTTAGTGTAATAGTTTATAAATTAATTGAGAAATGAATATAAATTAATGATCATTATTTATGGCTGTTTTCTATCAAAAGTTTTGCTCAATCTAAAACAAATTGTATAAAAACATTCTGATCCATTTGCAGTTCTGCTGTTTTTGGTGAACATAGAAATTCAGATTTCTAATCGGTGGGTTTGTCTTTGCTGTTTCAGATTGTGGAGTTGGTTGTGGACAACAGTCGGTCTGCCGATGGCGAGGTCGAAGGTCTGACGGACGAGTTCACAGAGCTGGAGTTTCTCAGCGTGGTCAACGTCGGTCTGAGCTCACTGGCGAAGCTGCCTTCACTGCCCAAACTACGGAAGGTAATCTCATCTCATCTCCCACCTGAACCACAAACCTTTACACTCTGACTTTGAGATCTAAGTTTAAACTTAGAGATTTAAATTTTTCAGAGAATCAATATGGTAAAAAAATGCAGAATCAATTGAAATAGTTCAGAAATGTCTCAAGGTGGCGGAGGGGGAATGAAGCATTTTGTGTCTGTTTTGGTGTTGAATAATACATGTAGTTCACCTGTTAGTCCACCAGGTGTCGCCATTGTGTTTGTCTCAAACCCAAACTAAACAATGAACTTTCAGATCACAGCAAAAACTAGTTTCTCTGTCACTTGTTTCACTGGTAACATGAATAAAAATATAATTTGAGTAAAGATTTATACGTTTTACAGTTTTTCTTTAGTTTCAGCTGTTTATCCAACTTTCTCAAGAAGGATTTGAAGGAGTATGTGGCTGTTTTCAAGCTTATTTTTCCATTGTTTGGTTTTCCTCTTAGAACCAAGTGCTGCCACTAAATCTATAAATAACTGTAATTTTTAAAATACTTTTTAAATTGCTGACAGTCCATACGTTACTGGGTCATATTCAGTAACATTGGTAACATTGGTAGCTTCAGTGTTCCACAAGGTTCTGGATTTGGACCATTGCTGTTCTTTGTTCTTTTCAGGCATAGTTCTTATTTTTACATAGAAACATCCATAATTTTAGTGGTTTTATAATGTAAGACATCATATGTTTTGGGTTTTTTATATATTCTAGTGCTTTTTTAAGGGGTTTGGTAGTTTAATGTGATGTGTAGGGCAGGCATAAATACAAACCTTGTACCTTTTCATGTAAGGAAAACAAATTAGTTGATGACTGAATTAAAAAAAATCAATCCTTTATGTATTGACAGAACTGCAAGGAACCCAAGTTATTAAAAAATCAACTTTTTTATCATTTGTATTTCACAATTAAATCAACTTTGAAACATTAGCAAATCAGTCCTTAACTCTGAATTACTTTAAGCTAAGTTGTTGTATTTTTATTTTCAGTTGTAGATAAAATAAACTCATCCAGACTGGTCTGCTGTTGTAATATTTTAGCTAAAATTTCTTCTTATCTGTGATTTCCAGCTCTATAAAAATGTAGAAACATTTCTGAATGTAGGCTCTAGCAGGAATGTCTGCATGAAGTTATTTTTCATTTTCCTCTCAGTTGGAGCTGAGTGACAACAACTTATCGGGGTCTCTGGAGACTCTAGCACAGAAATGTCCCAACCTGACCTACCTCAACCTGAGCGGGAACAAGATTAAAGAGCTGAGCACGTTGGAAGCGCTGGTCAGTTACCTCGTGTAGTTTGGTTTGTTTTAGTTTATTATTATTTATTTATTATTACTCTTACTTTGTGACGTTTCCTGCTGCAGCAAAACCTGAAGAGCCTGCAGAGTCTGGACCTGTTTAACTGTGAGATCACCTCTCTGGAGGACTACAGGGAGAGCGTGTTCGAGCTGCTGCCTCAGGTGACTTACCTGGACGGCTTCGACCAGGAGGACAACGAGGCGCCAGACTCTGAGGCCGACGACGAAGGTGAGAGGATGACCAAGATGACCGAGCCCAGGCCCGGTTTGATGGACCGAAACGACTCAGCACCTCAGAAAAGGGCCAGGGCCACCAGAGCAGAATAAGATGTTAAAAAACTCTTACTTTAATCTCAGAACTAAATTTGGTCTTTTTCTCACAATTTTGACGTTTTTACAGAATTCTGATTTTTAATCTCAAAATTTAAACTTTTTTTCCAGAATTTTGACTTTTTCAAATAATTTTGACTCATATCAGAATTTGTACTTCTTTCTCAGAATTCAGATTTTAATCTGAATTATTACTTTTTTGTCAGTATTTTGATTTTAAACTCAGAATTTAGTTGTTTTTTTTTTTTTCTCAGAATTTTAACTCTTGGTAGTGATTTTGACTTCAGACTCTAAATTTTGCCTTTTTCTTAGAATTCTAACTTTCATCTGTTAAAACTCAAATCTTCAAAGCAGATTTGGGACGGGTTTTCAGTGTGGAAAAAGTGCCGGTTTGCAAATCCTACAACAAGGAAGAAACTATTATGTGATGATTTTGCATACACAAACGACATAATTGAAGAATGTTTGATTGACAGAATTAGAATGAGTTTAAGCTCAAAGCCCTTCTGCTTCGTGGGAATGTTTCTGTCTGCATGCGATCGAAAACGTTCAGTGTTGCTCTCCGCTTACAGACGAAGACGGCGAGGACCGGGCGGGGCCGACCGGCGACTACGGGGAGGAGGATGACGAAGAGGAGGATGAGGATGGCTCAGAGGGAAGAGAGGTGGGGCTGAGCTTTCAGGTGAACCAGGCCAATCAGGTGGGCAACTCGCCTCTGAAACCTCAGGATTCATAGCAGCCCTCCATCCCTCCCATCCCATCATGCAGCAGAGAACAGAGTCCTGCATCAGAGCTGCTGCTGCTGGTTCTGTTAGACCCGGTCCAGTTAGATGGACTCACCTCAGGCATAGGTTCAGCACCAGAACAACCACCACTGACGGTCCACACTGCAAAAACAGAAAACTATTTTTGATCTAGTTTCTATTTCGAGTATCTTATTACCCTTGAAATAAATTAAAACTAAATTACACATATGAGCTTGTTCTAACCCAGTAATAAGTTCTGGTTCCACTGGAAGATTATTTCACTTATAGTATGAGAAAAATGTCTTGGTAAATCAGTTTGATCAATTGATCGAAGATTTAATGTTTGGAAAATAGCGATTTTTTTTTATCACCAGTCGACTCCTTCGGTTCCGTAGTTCAGAGTGATGTCAGCACGCCCAGGGCGGCGGCCATTTTGTTTTCTATTTAGCTTTAAGTTCAGATAAACTCTACAATAAACTTTATTGTGGAAATATAAAGTCATAATATTGCAAGAGTGCCGTTTTAGGGCAAAAGAGTTGAAATAATGAGAGAATTAAGTGTTAATATCATCAGAATAAAGTCAAATTTTTAGGAGAACGAAGAAATTATTTTATGAGAACACAAAAATTAAAAAGATTAATTATAATAAGGAATGTAGAGAGTCGTGTGAAGTTACACTAAAGAGTAATTTTTACAAATAAGGAAATGCTTCACATTTTAATAGATCATAATCAAGTTATTATGAGTAGCAGGAACAATTGACAAACAATTGATATGGTCAGAAAGACTCTATTATAGCTTTTCTCATTAAAACAACTTTATTCTGGTAAAACTGAATCTTTATTCTGCTAATGTTATTTTATTCTGAATCAAGCAAAAACTTTAATCTGGCTCTAATTCTTTGCTGTTCAACTCACAGACTGCAACAAAATCCAGTTTTAGAAAGGATTTTCTGCCATTTATGATTTCTTCCCAGAAAAGAAAACGAGAAACAAGTTGATTAAAATCAGATCTGGGATAAGAAAAAAATTGGAGATGTTATTTTTAAGCCACATCTCTTTAGTCTTATATCAATCTACCAGTGGAAGTAATATTTTCTAAATCAATTGTAAAGAATTATTGACTTAAAACAAGCTCCTATTTCTTGCTGAAAAGTTACTTGTCTTAATTGAAGTGTGCTAATCTTTGCACCAGAATAAAGGCCAGAAACATTTGGTAATATTTTGTGTTTTTGCAGTGCGTTTTGAAGTTGTTTCTTTACTCACATCCAGTCAGAGTTGGTTTGATGGTCGTTGACTCGGCCTCCATGTCGTCCTGACAAATAGACAAAGAGCCTCATTAGTGTCGTCCAATCAGAAACATCTAACGGTTTTAACGTCACTTTAAAGTTTTTAAATTTCTCTCCATCTCTTTTTGTGTCTTCGTTTCAGGAAGATTACGAGGATGAGGATGACTATGCAGAGGAGGAAGGTGAGGATCCTGCAGCTGGTTCGAGTTGAAACTTTTAGTATTTTTAAGTGATTTTTAAGTGGAATTGTAAGCGATTGAGACAGAGTGGAACTTCTTCAATCTTCTTCATGAAAGAGTTTGTTTTTAATCTGATATGTAAAATTATTCAATTTTTTTATTTTTGGCTTAATTAATGCTCTGAAAATGTTGTTCGTTAAGCAAATGGCTTCCTTTGAATCTGTATGTTTCAGTTAATTATTAAACTAGTTGAGCATTATTTCAGTAATCGATTAATCGTGATTAATTCAATTAATCGTTTCAGGCCTGATGTGGGGTACACCAAGGCTCATTCTTGGGCCCTTTTTTTTGCTATTTTACCTATGAAAGTTTTTTTTAATTAATTTAAATGCAAAATGTTTATATTTTTTGCTCAGTTTTGGCGTAATTATTCTGTCTTTGACTGGATTGTTCTTTCAGAAAATGACTTCAATTGACTCTGTGCTCCAGTCAACGATTAATTGATTACCAAATTAGTGGATGATGTTTTTCAGTAGTCGATTAATCACGGTTAAACCAATTAATCGTTTTCATACTGTGACAAAACATGAGCGCCTCTTTATGGGGTGAATGCTTTTTAAAGCTCTGTGTCCTGTCTGCAGAGGAGCAGCCGGGCGCTCAGGGACAGAAGAGGAAGAGAGACGTAGACGATGAAGGCGACGACGACGATGACGACGAGGACAACTAGTTGTCGTCTGCGTGTCGTCCCGCCCCATCTGGACCCAACCTCCACCAAGCAGCAGCCGCGGCGCTGCGACCCGAGATAGTTGGTTTCAGTTTGTTAGAGAGTCACTTGTTTTTTAGATGAAATTATATTTAAAGAGAAAGAGATTTGATGTGAACTTTACCTGTTGGTTCCAGCTGAAGACTCCACACGTTTCCCTTTAACAAAAACAAAGAAAGAAAGAAAAGAAAACCTGCTTCAGGGTCAAACCCAATGTTCGCCCACAACCAGAACCCCCTGATCCAATGGCGCCGCTGGCCAGCTGAGGTTCTGCTTTCCTCATGCTGCTGCCAATGTCAATCTCCAAGCACAGAAACCCGCTAAATACGCCTCTCGCAAATCTTCAGGGAAAACTTTTAAACCGAGAGCCGACCGCTCCCAAATTCAGACAATATGAGAGATTCCTGTCCACATCCGTAACTCCAGGTTGTTTTATTACAGAGCTGCTCAAAAATAAAAAAAAAACCCTCTTCAATCCTTCAGGAAACATATTTATACTAAAATAAGCCAAGACACTAAATCTTACCAAGAACTTTTGGTTGAGTTTCTAGTTCAAATATCTCAATACACTAAAAATAAAACAAAACTAACTTACAAGCAACTTGTCAGCAAAATAAAGGAGCTTATTCAAGTCATTAATTCCTTAATGTTGATTTTCAAAAGTACTAATTCCACTGGCACGGTGCGTTACCTAGCAACCCCAGCCAAATCCAGCCCGTCGCCTAGCAACCCAGCTCTAGTTCCTGGCAAATTATTTCACTTACAGCAGGACATTTAATTCAGTTCAATTAAAATAAATTTTATGGATCACGAAGGGAAATTAAATGCTTTTTATTTTAATGCTTTAATTTTCCCCATATTTCAAGTGAAATAATCTGACAACTGAACTTTTTCACGAGTATTAAGGAAATATTTACTTAAAACAAGCTCATATTTCTTGCTGAAAAGTTACTTGTAAGTTAGTTTTATGACATTTGAAGTGCACTAGAAACTAGGCCAAATATACGGGAACTAAATGCTGCTTTCTATTGGAATAATTTAGTATTTCAATAAAAATCCTCTATATTTATTCATCTCTCCGTCTGATTGGAAGCTACTGGTTTATTTTCAAACCTCTAAATCATGAGTGTCCAAACTTTTTGTCACATCACAATTAATTTGATTAAACAAAGTAATCAGATTTTTTTTACAGGAACAGGATAGCAGATTAAATTGTTTTTGTATGTTTTCCTTGCCATTTTTAAAACTTACTAATTTATTTGGTAGCACATTAATTAACATTTTTCATAAACTTTGCCAGAATTATCCTTCATCTATCATCCTGCTAAAAACAAACAAAACAATGTTAAAATACCTAAACGACACACATTATGTCATTAAATACAATCAGTAAATACAAGACAATTACAACACAATTATTATTAAAACTTATAAGAACTATTTCAAATGAAATATATGTAAGTAAATTAATGAAAGGCATCCATTATTTCAGGCTCAACTGAAGAAAACAAAAAACTATTTTTTCTCTTCTCAGGATAAAAACAGGATGTAGGTCCGTCTTCATTGGAAAACACTTTCTGTCAAGTGAAATTTAGAGTAAAGTGAATGAGCAGATGTGGTTCTGGTTACTATGACAACATGACAACTTTATGTTGCAGTCAACAGTTTTTAAGTAGATTTTAATTCAAAAGCCATAGGTTTGTTCTAATTTATTTAATTAATTCTTTAATTGTGGTCGGGGTTGGACCGCAAAAAATCAATTCCAGGGGCCGCAAATGGCCCCCGGCCCCTATTTTGAACTCCCTTACTGTAGATTATGTCTAAATCTTTGTAATTTTCCTGTTTCAAATGATCCTGCAGCAACAAAACCCTCAGAAAATCTTTTAAAAATAAACGTAAGAGCTGATTGGTGCCGCAGCTGGTTCCCCGTCAGAACCCTTCAGGGAAGCCATGTTTGTCAGGTCAGAACCGCGTAGATCCAGCCATGTCCGCTCCTCTCCAGGTAGTGATAGGAAGACCTGCCGCTCCTCAGGTCCACACAAGCAGACCCTGTCGTTTCGGTGTGTGTTTGACTCGTTGTACGTCGTTTTTTGTGATAGAGTGGAAGGAAATCTTAGATTTGTGGGTTTTCTTTGATTTGAGTGTTTTATTGTTTTCTTAATGTGTTTTTTTCTTCTTCTTGGTTTATGTTGTTTTGAATCAGCAGCTGTTAATATTTTTAAAGCGAGCGGCTCGTTGTTTGTTTTTTTAACTGTCAGGTCACCATGATGTCACAGCTCAGGCTCCGCCCACTTCCGGTTCTCATGTTCAGATTTTAACATCCTTGACTCCTTTCCTCGCCTCCTCAGACTCTCTTTGTTGTAATCAGAAGGGGGCGCTGTGGAGCAACAAAGTGTCAAACCAACATAATTGCAATCACAAGTCTGAAAAAAAAATTATTTCCAGATTTTATTTCCTGTTTAGTTTTTTAATGTTCCTTCCTAATGTCATTCTCTTCCTCCCTTCTTGTTTTACTCGTCTGTTTCTTATTCCCTTTGTTTTTTACAACCTTTAATCCTTTTGTTTCTGTTTTTCTGCTTTCTTGGCTCCTGCTTCTCTTTATTCCTTTGTTCCTTCACTGTTTTCTTCCATCTCTTCTAGGGTTTTTCTTTTCGCTCCTCTCTTTTCCTTCTTTTTTCCCTTTTTTCCTCCCTTCTATCCTTTCTTCCTTACATCTTCCTTCTTTTCCCGTTTCCATTCTTGCTTTTTAATAGTTTAATTTCTTTGTTTAGATGCTCTCCTCTTCTGTTCTTTAGTCTTTTTCCTTGTTCCTACTTTTCCTTGCTCTCTTATTTCCTTCTCTCTTTGCTCTCTGTCCTTCTTTTGTATCTACACTGTAAAAACACAAAATCTCACCAAGTATTTTTAGTCTCATTTCTAGCAGAAATATCTTAGTATAGTTGATATAAACAAAACTAACTTTTCGCAAAATATATGAGCTTGTTTAAAGTCAATAATTTCTTAATATTGATTTTAAAAGATCCAGTCCCACTGGAAGATTATTTCACTAAAACTATGTTGTTATAAGTTAAATAATCTATTTCTTTTTAAATGAATATTTTATTGACTTTAAAAAGTTCATATTTCTCACTGAAAAGTTACATATAAATAGTTTTTTTCTTATTTGAACTGTACTACTATATCTGCATTAGAAGCAGTAGGGTTTTCTGTTTTTGCAGTGTATTTTCCTGCTTTCTTTTCTCTTTTTTCCTGCAGATTTTGAATTTTAATCCTGACCTCGGTTGTAAACATCTGCAGTAAACACAACGTGATTTATTGATTCTTCAGACACTCAGAGTGAATTTGAGGAGAAGTGAAGGAAGTGCAGGAAGCCTGAATTAACAAAGGGAGACATCTTTGTTTTTCTAGCTGTCATTTTAAACCAACTTAGGCTCAACCTGCTGTTTGACTTCCTGTCTGTCTGTCATTTTGTTATTTTTATGATCTCTGACAGATCAGCATTAACAGTGTTCATTAAAATCTATTTATTATGACTTCAGTTTGCTGCCGCTTTTATTATTCTTTTACGCTTTAATTTCCTTAAATGATAAATATTTCAGTCAGGAAGCAACAGAAACGAGACGCCATCTGTTGAAGTAGAAACTAATTTTGATAAACATGTAGCCAGAAATCTGGGGAAAATAAATATATTTTCCGGCGTTTCCACACAAACACTTTGTATATCATCACTATAAAATGATTATTTTCTAAAAAGGAAACTTAATAATAAATCAGTCATCTAAATAAATCAATCAGTTTTATGTAGATGAAAACTTCTGAAACTGATCCCATGTTGGTATGATTCTTTTAAACAATGTGGCCGACATATTTGTTTTAATAAAGACCCGATTACATGTGAACAAGCCCTTAGCTTGCTAAATTAAAGCTACATTTAGTGAACTTGGTTAAATTTTAAATTTTGCCCACAAATCCCTCCTGAAGTTGTTTCATTATTGTTTGTTTTTGTTTCATCACTCCCAGATTAGCGATAGCTGTGATAAGGACTGAAGCTTCTCAGTGATCCAAAGTTCACTTTTCAGATGGAAGTAATTCATGCATAAAAAACTCCAAACAATCATTAAGTGCATATAAATGTAAAATACATCAACAGTAAGGAAACATTTCTGCTAAAAATTAAGCTCCATTGCAAAAACACAAAATATTCCTAATTATGTTTGGTCCATTTTCTAATACAAAATATGTCAGTACACTGGAAATAAGCTAAACTGACTTACAAGCAAGATATAGAAGACAGTTTTAAGTATCTTCTTAATATTTATTCAATCTAAAAACCAGCAGATTATTTCCCTTAAAACTGGACATGTTTCATATCTTACAATTGAAATAGTTCTAGTACTTTTTAAAATCAACATTAAGGAATTATTTACTCAAAATAAGGTCCTATATTTTGCTCAAAAGTTACTTACAACTTATTTTTGTCTTATTTAAAGTGTAAGAACAAAAATACTTTACAGGATTATGATGCATAGTCATTGACATTTAAAGAAAGAAAATTAAAACACATAACTTTGGTTTTCATTAATTTACTAAATCCAGTAGTTTCACTTTCTGAGTCAAATTGTTGAATTTAATGAAAATGTGTTTTGTTATTTCTGTAGACGTTGTTCATCATTTATCCAGCAGGAGGCGCTCTTCTCTTCTCTTCCTGCGTTTTCCTGCTGAGCTTTAAATTATAAATGACTTCAGCATTTTAGAAATAATATTCCAGCTGAGTGTTGGAGCTAAATAAAAGGATCTTTTCATGGCTTTCTTCCTGTTGGATCTTTTATTTCCACTCTGATGGATCCTGTTGCTGTTTTTCAAGACGTTTTCGTTTCTGTTTGATTTGAGCGACATTTGATCTGCAGAAGCTGCTTGAAACCAACATGAAAGCAGGAGCCAAGGGAGTGAGGAAAGGAAACAAGGAAGTGAGATCAGGACGCGAACAGTTGTGACCTCCACTGCCCATTTTATTCTCCTCCTCCATTTGATCCACTTTGTGAAATTTAAACAGATAAACTGTCCATTGATGGAGGCAGCAGCTGTGAACACACACACACACAGTGACACAGACACACACACACACGCACAGTGACACACACACACACACACACACACACAGTGACACACACACAGTGACACACACTCTAACACACACGTCTCCTCTGGGAGCTTCCTGTCTAGAAAACACTCCCAATAAATCAATTAATCGCATGATACATTAAAACAGACTCAATAATTTCTGCGATTGTTTGTTTTTTTAAGGTTTTCAGTTTGGTGTTTTGCTCTCAACCTTCTTCTCTTTTTGAAGAACAAATTTGTTCACAGATTTTATAATTAATTTTATTTGTTTCTTTTTTATTTAAGCTAAATGTCTTCCAGTTAAAATTTGTTATGAATTAAAGTTTGAGAGGTTTTCTTCTTGCCATAATTATGTTGCTTGAAAATGGACTCAAAACAGCAACAATATAGTTTATTGCAACATGTTGTGGAATAATTTGTTATGGTGACAAACATTCATAAAGGAAGGAAGAAGAATCATTTATATTGAGGCCCAAAGAGGTTAAAAAGCCTTGGATCTTATTTTAGGGGTTCATTTTCTTAAAGGCTGTGAATTGATTGGTTGGTTGGTTGGTTGGTTGGTTGGTTGGTTGGTTGGTTGGTTGGTTGGTTGGTTGGTTGGTTGGTTGGTTGGTTGGTTGGTTGGTGATTTAGTTGACTGACTGAGTTAGTAGTTGTTTGGTTTGGGCAGTGTTGTAGGGATCAGATATTTACCTCATTGTTTCTGGCTGTCATGCAGCTTTTCACATTAAAATGATCATAAAACTGGAAACGTTTTATTTCTCTGGAAATGAGGAGAATATTTCCCGATGCAGCACAAAGGAAGCATTCAAACAACAGAATATGTATTTACATATCGTTGTGTCACTGTGCCAAAGTACTTCCTTATTACTACACTGAGTTAAATATTAAATATCATAACCCAGAAAGAGTTGGTTTGACCATCCCTGGTAGATATTCCACGATAAATACAAATACAATCTGATGTGTTTGCAACAACCAAGCAGGAGAAATCATTACATTCTACATTTCTGTTTCTCGGAACGCGTCCCGCAGATCAATATGAAGCACATTTATCAGCTCCGGCTTGCGTTTCCTCAGAGGAGTCAGTCAGTCTATAGAGCAGCTTTTCTGATGAAATATGAATCAGTCCCTGCTGGCAGGGTTCATGTTCAGATGCTAGCGGTTAGCAGAGACTTATGGGTCAGATTGGAGATAAAAACGCCTTTCTGACTGACTGTGCTTCAGGTTTCACCTCCAAATGAGAAAAGTTTTCACTTAAAAATGACGAATATCTAAGTTCTGTTGAATTGTCGGTTGTGACGTCCTGATGCGTTTTAGCTCCTCTGAAATATTTAAACTCTTTGACCTAAAAGCCTTATGCTGGTCATGGTCTTTTTATGAGACATGGATACATGCAGATGCGACACAAATTCACGCTTCCTCCAAGTTAGCTGGTAATTTTGTGTGTTTGGGTGAATTATTACTGAGCTTAGTGATGTTTCCACTGCTACATTCTGAGAGCTGAAGTGATCATCACATCATAAAACAGCGTATTAGGTAACGGTTACTGTCCAGGATGACATAGAAGTCAAAGTAATGCACTCCAGTGTGTGTGTGTGTGTGTGTGTGTGTGGGGGTGTGTGTGTGTGTGTGTGTGTGTGTGTGTGTGTGTGTGTGTGTGTGTGTGTGTGTGTGTGTGTGTGTGTGTGTGTGTAATAAACAGGAAGTATTTTTAGTTCTGTTGCTACGTCAGCAGCCGGATAGCAAGCTGCAGCTGAACTTAATGATGTCAGCCTGGCAGTCGCTGCCCAGGGCCTCGAAGCTCCACAGCATCCAGGATCATGTTGAAGCTGCAGATCAAGTGTTGCACCTAAACACTCAGCCTGATTTAAAATAAAGATCATAAAGGCTGGCATCCTTATATCTGTCTCTCGCAGATGATGTGATTCTTTGGGTTGATGATTTTCTGCTTTTGTGTGGAAAATGGCAGATTGGAAATAGTTTTAAAATATTGGTTCATAACCTGAGTTGGTTAGTGATTAGTAACATTTACTCAATTACTTTTACTTGAGTAACTTTTTTTTCTTTTTTTACTTTTAGAAGTATTTTTACTATGTTGAACATTTTATTCTTACACAAGTAATTTTATCATAAAGTACCTGCTACTACTTGAGTAACATTTCTGGACTTTCTGAAAGAAAAATAAACGTGTGAACAAAAGTTCACCAAACACACATGGATGGATGGATGGATGGATGGATGGATGGATGGATGGATGGATGGATGGATGGATGGATGGATGGATGGATGGATGGATGGATGGATGGATGGATGGATGGATGGATGGATGGATGGATGGACCAGCATCAGGTTAATGGTAACCAGTTCAAAGTTAGTTCCTCCAGTACATGTAACTGAAGGAGGATGGAAGTCTGGTGACGTCATGAATTGGAACCGGAAGTGTTTTTATGCGCACTTCGACTGAATAAAGGAGGTCGGAGCTTCCCATCCCCCTCCTAATCCTCACTGCTTTAACAGAACAAGCTGTAACACTGACCTGGAACACCGACTGTGTGTGTGTGTGTGTGTGTGTGTGTGTGTGTGTGTGTGTGTGTGTGTGTGTGTGTGTGTGTGTGTGTGTGTGTGTTAATAAAACATGCAACACGCCGCCGTGTAGCATCCGTCCCGGTTCGGTGTGAATAATTTACTGAGCTCTGATGCGAACATGACGGTCCGCCATGTCTATCGGTAAATGAAGCTGTTATTAAAGAACAAACATGGAAACCAACAGATACACAAAGTATTGGCACCTGATCTGCAGTGTGAAGAGTTACACTGTAAAAAATCAACAGCCTGTCAGAGAGGAATTCTTTTTTCAAATTCAACCACCAGGTTATTCACACATTTACCAATGTTAGATTTCCAAGCTGAATATTTAATTCACAACCTAACTACTGAGTTTGCAAACTAAATATTTACTTTTCAAATTAAATATTTAATTACAGACTAAATTTTCTAAAATTGAGTTTAAAATAAAAATATTTTTTCTATTGATTGCTAACTAAGTATTTAGGTTTCTAGCTTAACATTTAGCTTGTAAATAAATATTCAGGCTCAAGCAAAAATATTTTGCTAATGTGCAAATTACCTTTCTGGAATATCAAAATAAAAGCTCGATTCTGTGGAGCTGCTGGCAGAACAGAATCACTTTACTGTAACTTTACAAATATCACCAAGCTAAACGTTTCACTGTTTTCTGGTATTCAAATAGCTATGATGCTGTTTATCGATTAATGAGCTAATCTAAATTTAATTGGTCTAATCGATTGACCAGTGATTAATTGATAAGCGGCCATTTTCTTAAAAAACTGAGTTATATTGCACAAAGAGAAAAACAGAACCACATAAAGTGCATTTTTCATCCCACATCTGATTCTGTTTGGACTGTTACTCTTTTTCTGGTATTTCCTCCGCCATCTTTGTTTCTTTATCAACTGGACACACTTTAGGATGACCAGCGACGCCCTCTGCTGGTTGGCAGCCAAACTACAACACTAAAAGAAGGACTAAATAATGGAAACTAATTTTTATCCAATAAACATTTAATCATTAGCTCATTAATTCTTTGTAAATTTAATTCAAACACTGTCTAAATTCAAGCTGAGCATAATAATAAAACAGATTTTCTGTGGTTTCTAAAAGAGCTGGAACTCCTTCAGGAAACACTCATGACTTACAGCAGTGTGGTAGTTTAACGTTGTAATCTCTACAGGCGACTTTATTGATTTTGTTCAGTAAAACCAAACATAACAACGTATATCTATTCTTTATCATGCATTCAATTCCTTCATTTTGCAAAAACCAAATGCAGAAAATCCTAAAACGCCACTGCAGTTGTAAATATCCTTACTTTACACAGACTCTGCCACGATAATCCAGGTTTGTTCACCTTGATTATTCGCTAGAATAGGTACTAAATTAATCTTTGGAAGCAGCTCACCTGTAATGGTTTTCAACTCACACATCGTCACAGTTATTGAAAAAAAAAAACAATTTCCTATAATGTAATTTTAACATAGAAGTCATTTTCATGCTTTTTTCAGGAAGGATGAGATATTTATAGGGGTATTTAAAAATAATGAAGCCCCTCGTTCTGCTGCAGATCTGGGTTAAATCCCCATGAAGTGCTGTGAATCTGTTCAAAACGCCCGCTAAGCGTTTTAGTTACAGTTCATTGGTCCTGGGCGTTTTGTCCCAGTCAGGCTGTCGATGCCTCCTGAGTCTGTTCCTTTAAGGTGGGCCTGGTTTTCTCGTTCTGCGTGTTTCCTGCGGCGACACACGAATACAGGGCCCATAATGGCAGCAGATTAGTCATCAGGAAATGCTCATGCATGCATACATGATCACCCCCCGCACCTCCCACCACACACACACACACACACACACACACTCGTAGTGATGTTGGTGTGTGTTGTGGATGGAGGTGGAGCTGCGTAATGGAGCGATGCTCTTTGTCCTGCCCTACATCTGCTCATCTATCCACGCAGCTCAGCTCAGTGACCCATTCTGGGTGTTTGTGTTGATGAGATGAGAAGTCACATAATGAGGATTCAACAACCTCATGGGCATAAAAAGATGACAGTTTCATGCAACTTCTTAGAAATATAAAAGCACTGTCAGTGATTTTCTATGATAACATTTTTTTACAGTCTGTGATAGCTAAATGCTTTTTAATTATTAATAATTTCAGGCTGCACAGGAATAATTAATATTGTGCACTTATGTTTGAATCAGCATCCTGGTATTTTTGCTGTAGTTCAGCTCTAGCAGTTTTCTAAAAGTCAAAACCAAAGCTGCAATAACTTAACAATTTGAGTAACTTTTATAAAATATCTTTTTGTTAAAACTGTGAACATGTTGTGACAGTATGAGATAAATAACCTGAAAAAGATCTCTGGTCCTCCAGAGAACTGCTATTATTATTGTCTAAAGAAATGGGCGGGCTCTGATTGGTTGTGAAAACCAATCTTAGTGCTGCCAATCATCCTCATGTCCTCTAAATGTGTGAATAGCTACAAAACAACATACCATTACAGAACAACTGTTTATCCATTGTCATCAGCAGCTATGCTAGCTAGCTTTAGCATTCACAACATGGTATGCTAGCTGCAGTGTAACAAAGAGTCTTGTGAAAAAACTCAACAGTTAAACTCTTACATTTAGACAAAAATATAACGTTGACAACACATAACGGCTCTGTCCTTAATATACAAGAACATCTTTCAACTATTTTGTAAAGAAATAAGAAATAAATATTTTACAGCAAATATTTTAACACAAGAAAAAAGTAGTTCATCTGAATTTTGGCATCATTTAAGTAAAGGCCAAAGTCTTTTTTTATTTTATTTCACAACTTTGCAGTTGATTTGTGTATTTGGAGCCGTATACAAGTTAATGCAAAATGCACATACATACATCACCATCCACATATTAGTCCAACAACCTTGTTTTTTTTATTATTATTATTTAAAGAAGAAATAAAAATCATCAGCTCGTAAGGTGAGATGAATCGACCTGCTTTGAGTCAGTTTGACTCAGAAGTTTTCTATAAACCCGTCATGGTGTTGAAACTAACCTAAAGCAAAACAAAGCAGGGGAAGCTGCTCACCTTACCAGCAGTTTAGCTTATTATAGTTTGCATTAGCAGTAGTTGCACAGAAAATCAGCAGTGTTTATGTTTTGGTGTTCCCACAATGCATAAAAACATGAACAGGTATATCTGAAGTCAAGTAAAACCACGCAGGAACTCATATTTCTATATAAACAGTGATTACAGCATTGGATTCTGCCTAGAAAATGCATTTTTTTCCAATGTGCATAAACATAGAAATAAATTACAAATGAATACAGTTGTTTCACGTCCTCTCAAAATCTCACAGTACAGATAACCCACAATGTGATTTAGCTCTGTCAGCATCAGTGCTGTTTTATCCATGCTCTCAGTATTTATGACAAATGTGCAAAAACTCACAAACTGGAGAAAAAATTGTTCAAACATTGCGACACTGCAAACTTAAATAAGAAAGTTATATCTTACAAAATGTGACTTTTTACAGAGACAATACTCAACCTTAACAGAATATTAGCAGCTCTTAGCATCCTTCATGTCCCCAGTGAACTTTTAAAGTTGTGGCATTTATTCTGCTGAAAATTTGTAAAATTCAGAAGTGATCAGGAATAGTAGTTATTTAGCCAAATCGTATATTAGCTGACATTTTTAAATTTATCCTGTAAGGTAAGTGTTTGGCTAACTGCCGTTAGCCAGCAAGCTAGCTAAAGTCTCAATCGAACTAACCGTTGCTAATGGTTTTGGTGCCGTCTATATGCAACCATAAAAAACACACAGGTATTATTTTATTGTTTTTGGTTTGTGAACTGGCTTTAATGCAACATTTCATGTGTGAAAATTATGTTTTATGAGTTGTTTTTTGACGTTGTAGCCCACTTAACCGAATACTTTCTTCTGTGCTTTGGTGTATTTCTGCGGTGGCGTCACAGCGCCACCCACAGGCCTGGAGTAGTTTCTACAGCATTTTGTGTTTTATTCAGAGTTTTTAGTGTGGATGAAGAAACATCTGGAAACAACAGCGTAGACAACAACCGTTTTTCGAAACATCAACAAATATAAAGATTGTTTTCATGTCGCCAAGGCCTCTATGTCTTTGAAAGTTTCTGTGGGTGGGTTTATAGATGGGTTAACTTCAACTGCAGCATAAAAATTACAAATGAAGTATGAAAATAATTTATTATTCAGAGGGAAAAAATTGAGAACTAGTAGATAACCCAGTTTTTCAGCCCTAAAAAAGCGTTATTAAATATCAATAGTGTAACATTTATAAATGTGACATAATAGTTCAAGCATTATAGTTAGTTTTCAGCAGTAAAGAGTTGCATAATCATAAGATTTTTGAAATTTCTTGGAAGTATCTTTATGATCCTCAAGATTTTGAAAGATGTGGTAGAATCACAAAAAAAGTATTTATGTAATAAAAAAAAAAAAGTCTTTATTTCTCTCTTTATTGTGATGAAATGTGGCCAATTATTAGTTTTTGAGATCAATTTAATTTCCACACAGGATCAAGTTCGTTTGGCTCTTTATTCCCTTAGTAAATGAAATCATTATTTGGAAACTTGGTTGATTTTTTCTTGATATTGAAATCTAATGGATGATCTTGTATATAAAGGAAGCACATTTGTTAATGTTTTGATGGGAAATAATTTAAAGGGACAAATTATTTTCAAAAAATCAAACATGTGAGGATTTAATAAAAAGTCAACTATCAAATATTCAGCAAATGTGCAAATAAAATCCTGATTTCAGTTTTCAATCATACAGTAAAAGCTGGTTGCAGCAATATTGTTACAAAGAAGTTCAGTCCATAGTGCAGAGTTTATAATATCTGAGCTGGTCTGCGGCTTTTTTTCAGCCTGAAATCACAAACAAATAATAATTTAAAAAATCAGTTATTATTGCTTCTTTTTTTTTTTCTTTTTTGCTCATCTTTTATAACTTCAAACTCCCTGATTTTGGATGCAGCTTATTTGAAAGTCAACAACAAGCTGGAATGAAGCATCAGCAGGTCTGCTGCTCAATAAAGGAGACCTATTATACATTTCTATACCAACCGCTAAAAAAACATTTTCTGGTAAGAAGTTAATGTGTTTTGGTATTTGGCAAAAGAGCCACATTGCAGGGGCACTGCGCCGTTTCCTAGCAACCACAGCAGAGTTCCGCCCGTCACCTAGCAACCCAAGTGGAGCTCCAGGACGATTGGTTAGCTGGTTTCACCCATAAAACTATCCTAAACTGTTCAAGGAAGCATAATAGGTCACCTTTAAGCTACAACTAAATCAGGCGGTCAGGCGATTTCAAAGACATTTTTTGAAAGAAATGCTACAAAGAAGATTCAATGATATATCAGCAAACAAGCAGGTTAAAGTTTTAAATCAGTGCAGAAATCGGAAGTTCATTTTGTTTCTTTTTTTAAAAAAAAAGTCATTTTGTGCTCTTCATTGACTGTCATAAAAAGGTTTGACATCTCGGTTTGAAAATGAACGGAGACAATTTTCTCTTCGGAGACAAAGAAGGAAGCCGCCGTGCAGCATCGTGAGAGGAGGTGGAGAGGAGCTCCTCTCCATTAAAGCTGCGGTAATTAAAATTAAATGTGGAGCTCCCTCCACAGATGGAGGTCTCCTGACAGCAGAGAGGGGGTTTCTGCGTGGTGACGACGGAGCGCCAGACAGGATTAAAGTCAATAAATCCCCTGGAACGAAACGTATCCCTGGTGTTTAAATAATCCACATTTATCGTCACGTGCATCTTGTTGCCTTAATCAATGAAAATTTCAAACTTTTTTGGGAAACATGATCAACAATGTAAAAATTGTGTAAACATTGTTAGTTTTTTGTGCATACACTGCAAACACAGAAACTTACCAATTATTTTTAGTGTAGATTTTAGAGCAAATATCTTATTACATTTGAAATACGACAAAACTAAGTTACAAGTAACTTTTCAGTAAGAAACAGAAACTTTTTTATGTAAATAATTACATAATATTGATAAAAAAGTTCTAGTTCAACTGGCAGATTATTTTTATTGATAACATAGGAAAATGTCTCGTTATAAGTTAAATAATCAGAGGAATTAGTACTTTTTTTTTAATATTAAGGGGGACGTATTACGTAAAATTCACATTTTGCACATTTCTTTACTTAAATTTGGATATTTATTGCTTCTAAAAACAACCAAAGTGCTTAAAAAACACCAACATGGAAATAAATTAGTGATTTCTGGTGTCTGGAAAATGAGTCATTTAAAATATTTTCCGAATGTAACCTCACCAATCAGCAGTCACTGCCCGTTGCTTAGCAACTCAATCTGAGGTCAAGGATGTTCAGTCTGCTGTTTTTATTGCTCCATGTGGTGTACAATGGCTGCTGGAAAAGACAAGTGTGATTGTGTATCTGTTTGCAGCCATTTTGAAGTGAGAGTGTAAACACTGATTTCGGCCGTGGCCAGAACCTAAACGCCCTGAAACAGCTGGAAGGAACTCTAAATGGGCTAAACTTACCAGTCTGAAATCTAATTATCTGATAATGATTTTGTGCAAAACATTAACTTTTAATTAACTTTTTGTATAAGTCATAGATCTATCCTATTCTGTTCAAAGAAGCATAGCAGGTCAACTATAAGGAATTATTTACTAAAACAAGCCTCTATTTCTAGCAGAAATGCTACGTTTAAGTTAGTTTTGTCTTATTTCAATACCATTAAGCTTTTTGCACTAGAAACTAGACCAAACAAATTAGGCGAGATTTAGTTTTTTGCAGTGTAAGCATGCAGAGTAGCGCTGCCGGATGTTTGTTCTCGTCATGGCGTCTCGGACTCCTCCTCGTCCTCCGGTGACGTCGGGGAGGCCGGAGTGTCGTCCTCCTCTCCGGCGGCGGTCGCCGCGGTCGCCGCAGGCTGCAAAGCCGCCGCCGCCGCCGACGTCGTCATCTTCTCGTAGGTCCTCCTGCGCTGCCGCCTCAGCGTCTGGCTCTGCAGCTCCTTCACTTCCTGCAGGACCTCCTGCGCCTCCTTCCAGGACGACACCGCCTCCTCCAGCAGCCGCTCGGCCTCGGCGCGCCGCCTCTCCACCTCCTGATCCTCTTCAGGCGGCTCCACAGGAGGAGGAGAAAGGCGGAGTTTGTCGGGGGTTTTGGGCAGGGCGGAGTCGAAGGATCTGTGCAGACCTGGGGAGTTTTGGTTCTGCTGGTTCTCCTTAATGATGCCCAGATGAGGGGAGTCCGTTTCGCTGCCCTGCAACGAACCGGATCCCTCCGCCTGACCGGAGTTGGATCTATTCAAACATGGCGGCGTCTCGGGAGTCTTCTGTGGAGGAGAATAATCCTTTCTGTTGGAGCTGGGACCCGATGACCCCTTCAGTTTTGGAGCGTCGGAGCTCTTGGATCGAGGAGAGCCGCTCGGATCCTTCAGGCGAGGCGAGTCGGCGACTTTACCTGCAGGAGAGTGAGACCCTCTGGAGCGAGGCGAGTCGGCAGCTTTGGAGCGGTTCTTCTTGGCTTTGGATCGAGGAGACTCTCTTCCTCTGAGGCGAGGCGAGTCTTTGCCCCGGAGGCGAGGCGAGTCGCTGCTCCTGCTCCTCGGAGATCCAGACGATCTACTGAGGACGAGAGGAAACTCTGTCAACAGGGACTGAAACGATCAATCAGATTCATTGATTTTTTAAACAATCGTCAACTAAGTTAGTAATCAATTAATCATTAACACTATACAGACTCAAAAAAGGACATTTTCTGGAAGAAACCCCAACAAACTCAGAGCAGTCATTTAACCAAACTACCTGTACATAATATTCACACATTTTGCAAGTAAGATAAAAATGTCTATAAATTTGTTTTTTCCAAAACTCCTGAAGCGGCATTTTTTAAATTCACTAAAGATTGCATTTTAGCCAATAAAACATTTATTTTCCTAATTGAAAAGTAACTGAATTGTTTATTTGCAGAGTTTAACATATTTCTAATATTGCATAGAAAAGGCACAAGTGTTTAAATGAAAAATTTGAAGAATATACCAATTTGTTTCTTTGATTAATGGTCAGAATGAAATGATGTTGAGTTGTAGCAGAGTGTGATGAGACCAACCTGGAGTGGGGAGAGTCTGAGCCCCTGAGGTGGTGAAGCCGAGGGGAGTTGATCCCCTTCAGGTACGTTGAGCTGCCGCCTCGTTCTCTCTCCGCTTTGGCCTTTTGCAGCTCCTATGAACAGCAACATTTACCATCATTTTCACAGCTTACAGCCGGAGGGACAGAGGTTTCTGAGGAAGTCGGACCTGCAGCCTCATTTCCTCCAGCAGCTCCTGGGCTCTCTGCATCCTCTGGGCGATGAGGCTCTGCAGCTGGCCCACAGGCTGGGCGGAAGAGCCGCCGCCCGCCTCCTCTTCGGTCGGACAGCGACGAAGAGCCGAACGAAACTCTGACCGAATCATTGCCGGTCTGGAAAACCAAATCATTTTCAAGTTCATTTTATGATCAGCCTCTGTGTTCAGAGCACCAGAAGCCCATCACTTCACTATTATGTGATGAGTCAGCTTTTCTGGTCATTAGGTTGAAATGTACACTTCAAAAACAACATTTTACCAAGTATTTTTGGCGTAGTCTCTAGTGAAAATATCTTAACAGACTGGAAATAAAACAAAACTAATTTACAAAAAACTTTTTCATCAGATAAAGCAGCTTGTTTGAAGGCAATAATTCCTTAATATTGCTAAAAAAAAATGCTAGTTTCGCAATCAACTTGCGCTGCACTGTTACCTAGCAACCCCAGCCAAGCCCAGCCGGTAACCTAGCAACAACGTTCTAGTTCCACAGGCAGTTCACTTAAAACAAAACATTTTTTCCATGTTTAAAGTAAAATAAAGTAGTTCAGTGGAACCAGTACATTCTCATTAATATTAAGAAATTATTTACATAAAACAATATGTCACTGAAAAGTTTATTGTAAGTTAATTTGATCTGTTTTCAAGGTATTTCCACTAGAAATTACACAAAAAATACTCAGTAAGATTTTGTTGTTTTGCAATAAGAACAAGACTTGCTGCTGTAAAAAAAGATGATTCTGTTCTAACTTAGGTAACTTAGGAAGGGTGAAAAAGTCTCTGTGTCAGTCTGATAAATAACGCAATAAAATTAAGCGTAAGTACAAAAGCCAATTAGAGAAATCCCATCGATGCATCCAGTAGCTCTAACTACAGGAACATCCAGGTTAAGTCAGCAGACCAACCAATTTAGAGTCACTAACATGGTTCTGACAGTAAACCGGAATAACTGGTGATGCAAAATGAGAATATGCAAAATCCAAACAGAAGCGCTTCAGTTGGGATTCAAATAGGGACGACGGGGAAATGCACCTCTCTCTTATTCACATCCAAATCAAGTCCAGTTAGAAGCACAGAGAAATTTGTGCTCACAGTTTTTGTGTTGCTTTGATGAGCCATTTATGAATGAACACATTTTCAGATTCAGTGCTCATATTTCACAGTTCAATTGTCTGATTGTCAAAAGTCCTAGGACTTGTTAAAGTGCCCTTAAAATTTAATTGACAGCCTCTAATATCCTTCCTGATGGCAAAATGATTAATACATTTAGATGTAACCGGAAAACACAATCAGCGTGACTGTAAGTTATTAAATCTGACATATTTGGAACAGAAGAGGATTAGGACGACTGAGATTAAAGCCAGACTTCAGAAATTAAAGTCAGAATTCTGAGATTAAAGTCAGAATTCCAACTTTAATCTAATTTTCAGAAGCTCCAGATCACAGTGCAGATGAAGGAGTTGATTTTAAAACCAAATTTCTCTACGTTATTGTAAAAGTGGATCAAATGAAATCACCAGAATATTAATTTCAGAGCCTCTCCCCAGTCAAAATAACCACTTCAAGATGATAATCTAGTAATTTCCAGCCAGATTGAGAGGTTAATCTGTGGATGTTTCACCTGGAGGACAGGACTTCATCCATGGAGGCGCAGCGGCTCCGACCCTGCATGCTGAACCTCTTCCCTGGCTGCGGCGTTCGAGACTGGGCCTGAAGGACCTGAAGGGGCAAAGGTCGCAAAGGGTTCAGATGATGATCCACTGACCATAAAATCGCGCAAATAGGAATTACGAAAATAAACTGGCGCAATGGAAACACACCATTTAAAAATAAAATCTTGTTTTTCCAGGTGAGATGGTTCATGCTGGTTTGAAACGTCTACTTCCTGTTTTTAGCGTCAACATATGACAAATCCTGCTAGCCAAACAAAATGCATGAATGTTGATAATTGTCTGTTTTTTTGTTTTAAATATCTGAAATCCTGCCCAGCTTGTGATTTGACTCTTCCTGTTTTCTCCACAGATTTCACTCCACAGCGTTGCTTTTTTTATTTTTAAGTAGTTGGTGGAGAAGAAACCTTCAGATACTCAACAGGTTGTTGCTAGGTAACCAAAGAATGAGTGAGTTGCTAGGTAACCAAAGAAAAACAAAATCTTACCAGGTAAAAGTTCAACTTCCACTGGAAGATTATTTCACTTGTAACATGTGGAAAATGTCTTGTTTTGCCAATAAGACCAGAACTTTTTCATCAATATTAAGGAATTATTTACCTAAAACAACCTCATGACTCTTGTTGACAAGTTAATTGTAAGTTATTTTTGTCTCATTTCAAGTGTATTAAGATATTTGCTCTAGAAACTAAACAAAAATGACTTTGTAAGATCTTGTGTTTTTGCAGTGCACCTGTCATGAGAGTCTAATGTTTTCCCTGTGCCTCCATCTCCCAGAATGCTCTGGAGTTCTGGATCAGAGCTCAGTGAATATTCTACATATAATACTGAGAAATCTATCTGATGTGTTATTTATTAATATTGATCACATATTTATTGCGATATATATTGATTTATTCATCATCCAGACCAGTAGATGGACCCAAACCAAACTCACATTTTCTTATTCGACATTTTCAGAGTTCGCTCAAAAACCAGTTGGATGGAAACATAGTGAGTGTCTCACTTGCTGGTTCTTTTGGACTTTCGAGGCGTCCAGGTGTGGCTGTTTGCCCCAGGAGCGCTCGCTGCCTCTCGGTAGGCTCCCCGTCTTCACTTTGGGCTCTTTGGGCGTCACCCGCAGCTTCGAGACGTCGGTTCCCGCCCGCTGACGACCTCCGACCCCGCCTCCAGAGTCATCTTTCTGCAGGTCGACCCGGAAGCTGTCCTCCCAGGATTCGTCGTCGTCATAATCGAGGCAGAAACCGTCCTCCTCGGCAACCAGGTCAAGGGTCAGCATGCCGTGAGAGGAGGTGGAGGCCTGAGGTTTCAGAGACGAACTCATGAAAGGTGGAAATCCAGAATAACGGGAAGGAGGAAAGGGGGATGTTCGTACCACGGCCATGAGGTGTCCTCTGGTCGGCAGCCGGCGGCTGTGAGGGATCTTCGCCCGATCTCTGGTCAGATGATCCAGAGCGCTGTCCTCCTCAATGGTCACCTGAAAGCCCATTGGAAACACATCAACATTTCCACCTCAAACTCTTATAAACCTGCCAACAAACCAGGTCGGACCTCGTCCAGAACTCTGTTCTTAGCCTTGATTATAGCCACGTTCAGCGTGTTGATCCAGGACTCCTTCTCCTCCGGACTCACAGCCAGAAACACCAGGTTAGGAACCTGCAAAAGACGATATTTAATCTTTTCTGACCCAGGTGACGTGTACACAGTTCCTACTGGTCTGAACTGGAAGTAACGCACAAAGCATAGCGGGCCAACGGCTTTGAGACCAACAAAAAGAAGACACTGACACTTTTCACCAATGTACAAGAGATACATGAACAAAATGGCTGCTGTCAGGATCAACTCGTGCGAGAAGAAGGAAATATGTCAGACGATGTGGACAAGCTGCCTCCGATCTCAAACTACGATACAGTTAATAACTGCTTAGTGAACAGGAAGAGTTTGTACAACATGGAGGAGATTCACGACCTGAAATCTATGGACTCACAATCGATATTTAAACAGATTTATACAGAACGTACAAACTCTTTATGTAAATATCAAGGTGGCAGAGTAAGTACATGTAGTAACAAACACATAGGCTACATGTCTGTTTTAACCAGCAGATAAAAGCTACATTAGCTAAGCTAATTTTGCTAGCTCGACTGAATTTACTGCAGTAAATATCACTGACAGTTATCTTAGTATTTACACACAGTTGGGCAGATTACTCAAGTTGTAATGTATTTATATTTTTAATAAGTTACACAGAAATGAGGCAAAAGCTGCTTCTAAGTTTCTGGCTTATTTGTTGTTGTCATAGCAACTCCACAGCAACAACCTGAAAAGACACCTGTCGGTTGCCAAGGTTTTGTGACATCATGAAAACTATGTGTTAAGTTAGCAGACAAAACTTTTTCATTACATTTATTCCACAAAATCATTATTTGAGATTTTGAGTTTAAATCAAAACAAATGAAAAATCTGGTGACTTTTTTCTGTTGTCAGCTGGGATATAAAAATACAATCATGTTTCCTGTGAGATGTTTAAAGCTTGGGAAATTGTTTTTCAACCAAAACTCTGCTGTAAATTTCCATACAACTTTCTCCTTGGTTGCATTTTATGTAAGTAAATGGAGATGATTGTAAATGCAGACTTCATTAAAAACAACAATATGAAAAGTAAGCATGCATTTTCTCCCAGTCTGCCTAAATGTATTCCTTCATATAGATCTATCACTTAGGAAAATACCTGAAAATTTAAAAAATGTAAACTTTTTCCTATTTTCCAGAAGGTTTTCACCTGCAGTTCATCAAAAATGCTGCAGATATTTAGATAAGAAAAATATCAAATACTGAGTTAAAACTACACACATCTATGTTTACTTATGGTTAGATGTTTTAATAACAAATAAGTTAAAACTTTGACATTTAGTGATTTTTTAGAAAACCCTCCAGAATATTAATCTGTAAACTAAAGCGGACATAATCTACCACACACGGGTGGTAGATTATGTTTCAGTCACGTTTTCTCTTCCTCAGAGTTTGCACGACTGTAAGAAAGAGTAAGCAGGAAGACTGGCATGTGAAAGTGTTTCAGGGATTATTCTGCTGTAACTCACGGACTAATGGGATTCTGCAGATTAAGCTTTTTCAGGGGGTAAAGAAAAAACCATCAGGGCTCAGCCAGTCAGAGCCGCTCAGGGCGTGTGGGAGGGAAATAAACGTTTAAATCCACCAATCCTGACAGAGGAAATGCTCCAATGGGGCGGCTGCGTTGGACAGTTGGGACGGCATAATCTCCGGAAGCAGAGGACAGACGGACACGAGCAGAGACACATGGAAAGGACGAACTGCAGGAAGTTCAGATTTTCACATCTGGAGAGGATAAATGCAGCCCATAAAATAGCTGATGTAACATTCTCACATATCTCTCTGTGGACAGGTCTTTCCTGTTCCTGACCGGACTGTGCAACTAAAACATTGTGAAACTGGACAGAAAGTGGAGGACAAGGGAGGAAGAAGAACAACACAGGCCGAGTGACCAGGAAACAATAAAAACACAAAGAGCAGAAACAGGAAGTAAAGGGCAAATTATCCTGCAATTCAGCAGCCATTATGTGCAGGTTAATGGGAATCTGTTGGTTCTGAAATCAGGATTTCTGATCATGTTTGGTGCTTTTTATGCAGAGAAGAAAGAAAGAAAGGAATGTAAATATGATGGATGGATGGATGGATGGATGGATGGATGGATGGATGGATGGATGGATGGATGGATGGATGGATGGATGGATGGATGGATGGATGGATGGATGGATGGATGGATGGATGGATGGATGGATGGATCTTTAAGATTTGTTCTTTTCTCAGGTTTCTGAGTTTTTAAAGTTTTAACTCTTAAAGTTTCTTAAATCAAAACATTCCAGGAAATTTAAAGTTACCTAAAATATTAACATAAAAAAACCAAAATAAAAACTTTCAAAGCTGCTTTATAAACCCTGGAGCCACCAGGAAGTGACAGATGAACACATATCAGTCATGCATAAGGAAAAACCAAAACCATTTGAGTGTAAAGTCAAAGTAAACCTGACCAGTGGATTTCCCTCATAAGCCTTTTCAATAGATAATCTGACCAGAAGAAACCGGACGATTAGAGCTGTGCAGCGTTGACGCGGCGACATCATAAGGTCTGCTCGTAAGCCTCCTCTGCTCAGAATTATGTTCTGGTGGATTTGGGTTTGCATGACCTCATCAGAGCTGAAAAAAAACTTTTCTCACGGAAAAACAAAAACTGAACGATTCGGTGTTAAACATCTGTTCTCTGTTAGAACGGAGTTCATGAAATTCTATCGGTTATTTACTGTTTACTGAGTGAGTACAACTGAAGCAGCACATTTTGTTATTAATAGTTTTTCTACACTGTAAAAAAACATTTCTTATTTACAGTAAATTACCGGCAGTGTTTTTCCAGAATTTTAGTGTATAAATACTAATTTTAACATATTTATGTGTAAATTAGAGAATTTTTTAAAGTGTAGGTTTAAGTAAAATTTGAAGAGTGGATTTACACTACAAAAACACAATTTTTTAGCAAATATTTTTAGTCAAGTTTCTGGTGCAAATGTCTTTAAATAAGATAAAACTAACTTATAGGTAAGCTAAATAAAGCAGCCTATTTTAAGGCTCTCAACCTTGATAAAAAAAAAAACTAGTATAGAAATATCTATACTAGTTTTATGGGAAAATGTCTTATAACTAAAATAATCTGCCAGTGAACTGAGTACTTTTTAAAAATAAATATTTAGGAATTACAACAATCTTCTATATCTTGATTAAAAGTTGCTTTAAGATAGTTTTAAATTACTTCAAGTGTTCTGGGATATTTTAGACCAAACATACTTGGTAATATTTTGTTTTTGCAGTGTGCTAATGCAGCTAAGCTGTGCTAATTAAGCTAAGCTGTGCTAATTAAGCTAAGCTAATTAATGTCGGGGCCTCCGAAGCAGGTTGATCAGTGGCTCTGATTAAATCCAAGCCAAAACGCCTAATTTTTTGGAGATCGCTCCAAAGCAGGAAGTGGACTCCAACAGAGAGCATTCTGGGTAAATACAACCAAAACAGTTCAGGGCTAGCGGAAGAAATGATTTGTAGTTTTTTACCAAGAGACAAAAGAGAAATCCTGCTAAAATCTGACGCCACTCCATTTTTGTTTACACTTTGTGAAGCAGGTCGTTACGCTCGTTGTCTTCTTTAGATGTTTCTGTGTCGTTTCCTTCAGTGGTTCTTGGTGCAGCGCCCCCACAGGTGAGGAGGGTAACAGGTTTTTCAGAGGTTTTGGTTTGTTTAACACAGTGCAGTGAAAGTGAACCACAGCAGCTGAAAATGTAACAAATATTGCAGATTTTGTTCCAACCGAGTCTTTCAGACAGAACTCACTGTGTTTCCTCGCTGCTTGCAGCGCAGCAACGTGAAGCGACTGTGGTTCTTCTTGCTCCGACTCTTCGCCTTCCTCAGCTCCTCTGAACGCTCGTAATCTGCCAGGTCAAACACTTCCTGGGCTTTACGCTCGTCTTTAACCTGCAAACACCAACGCAGGAAAAAAAATCACTCAGATTACATCACAGCTGCTTATAATCCAGATTCTTGGCAGCAGCTTTCTGCTAGGGCAGCAAAATCTGTGATTAAAGGAACCATGTAGAGTTTAAACTTCAGAGCGAAACACTGAGTGATCATGAGACTTTCACTAAAAAATAAACACCCAAATTTTTGGCTAAACCTAAGGGCTGGATGATAAATCAACTACATTGATTAATTGATTAAAAGTTTTGGTTTTAGAAGATTTAATTTTTTGAAAATCTGCATTCTTGTCACGTGGATTTCCATAGATCAGAGTTTTATTCAGTTTCAATTCAGTCTTTATTTGGACTTTGAAACCAGGTCAACTCCACGACAAAATATAAGGGTCTTGGTAGGATTCCTCTTCATTTAGAAAAATAAAGCCTGTAATGTTACAAGAATACAGTTGTAATATTAAAGCTGCAGCAAGAAACTTTTACAAAATGTTTTTTCCATATTTGTTCAAACTGTCGCCATGTTGGGACAGTTTGGTATGAAACCAAGAATCAGTGAAAAGATCAATTTCCTGCATTGTCTTCTATCAAAAACAACCAATCAGAGCCAGGAGGAGGGTCTTAGCGCTGTCAATCAACCTCATGTACTGAATCTGCAAACTGTACATCTTTGAAGAACAGAAGTGGAGCCTCCTGCACAGCCAACAAGAATCCAGCAAGTGGTTACTCCGGGTAAGACAACAACTACACACTGGTCTTTTCCAGTAGCCATTGTACAGCGCATACAGCGGTAAAACCAGCTCACCAAACATGCTGGATCCCAGCTTGAGTTGCTAGGTAACGGCAGTATTCATCAAATGTGACTCAATAAATTGGGCATTTATAAAACAGCTAATTGCAGACACCAAAATAACATTAACTTATTACCAAAAAATGTCTGGGTGTATTTTTGAAACAGCAGCGATCCAAATGGAAGTACAGAAATGTGAATTTTGTGTACGTCCCCTTAAAAAAAGGTGAAAATCACCAATAAGTGTTTTAAAGCCTTTCTCCCTGATGCAGAAACGTTTAACAAACTCGTCCACATCTGTCTCTGCTGCTCGTTTAGCACAGAGTCGATGACACAGAAATAAGCTTGTGTTTGTACCACAGACTGAACCATCTGGTTCCATCCAGCTGCTGATGAAGAAACCTGAACCCAAAGGGCCGACCCAAACCTCCACATTGTGGCTCCGATACTATTGGACCTTTTATACTGTTTTGGAGACAACTTTTTAAAATTGTGTTTCTTATTATTTGACCCATGACCCAATCTTCTTTAATGTTTAATAATAATAAATTATATTGAAAACAGCTTTTTTAAAACTGAATTATTGATCATTTCACACAAACAAGAGCAGCTGTTTTCGTTCCAGTTCATATTTTTCACATTCAGGTCGAACATCTGGCTCATTAGCTTGAACATTTTGACTCGTTTCATTCAGATAAATAAACATGACACCGTCTGTTCAAGATGTAAAGAAGAAAATCTTTACTGCATTAAGTCAACAGTGGGACACAGTGTTTATTACGATAAATATGGATGTTTTGCAGTGTAATTTTTGAATAGCACTGCTTAACGTGACGCCACGTTAAGCACTGGGTTCCAGTTTGAGTCCAAATGGGAATTTGGTAACACTTTATTTGACGGGTTGTGAATAAGACTGTAATAAACATGTAATAACACGTCACAAACATGAGTAAGTCTTCATGAATATTTATGACTGTTGTCAAAGTATAAATCATGACACTTTAATACAAAGTTGGCATTATTCAAAATGAAATTAAGCTCTGACATAAATTTGTTATAAAAGTGTTACTGATTAAACTTTAGCTTTGATAACATAAAGCTAGATCATTTTTAAAGTGTAATCAGTCGAACTTTTAACAACAAATTAATGTCAGATTATGATTTTTGGTTTAATGTCAAGTTGTCATAAAAAAGACATTTTGAATAATGTCAACTTTGTATTAAAGTGTCGTGATTTACTGAATGACATTTATGACTACAGTCATAAATATTCATGAAGACTTACTCATGTTTATGACAGGTGTTATTACATGTTTATAACAGTGTTGTGACCGTCACAGTTTTACCGGGAACTCTCTCCTAACCATAAAACAGAAAACTGCTCAGTGGAAACGAGGAAACACAGAACATCCATTAAACTCAGTTCTTCTGCCTGCATCAGACCTCACAAGAATAAAAAGGAATCCAATCAAACGTCATTGTTCCAGGCGTCGCATGGATGCAGCGTGAAGCTCATGCTGCATCCATGCAGTCGCTGATTTGCATTTGGATCTGAAACGAGTCGTGGAGAACACGTCTGCATCTTTAATCGATTAGAGACGGGTTTCCTATCACAGCTGGTGTTAGAACCAAATGCTGCAAAACAAAAGACGGCATAAAATTCTGAAAATTAAATTAGGAAAAAATGAAAAATTATAATCAGAAAGACATTAAATGTAATAAATGAGGAAAAAGAGGAAAATTCAAGTAAAAGAGACACAGAAAGTAAATATAAGAGAGCAGTTCTGTCACAATAAGCAATAAATTAGTTCCAGAGTTAAATATTCATCAGAATTTAAAGTTTGTGATCTTTGAGAATCTCACTTTATTGAATCATTATCATTAAATCGCACATTATTATCGTTTATTTCAGTAACTTCTGGGACTTTTAATCGCCCAGAAAAGTAACTATTGTGACATATATGAGACACTTTGTTCCCTTTTAACAAATATAGAGAAAATCCTATTTAATCATTAATTTCAGGATATTTTTGCTCCAAACAAAACAATCTAAAACAGTGTGGAGCAGCGTTTTTAGTGGCTTAAAATATTAAATATATATCTCTATATGTTTGTGCTTTAATCTAATAATGTTACAAATATGTTTAGTTTGTCTGATGATGAATGTTAATGAGATATTGGCAATATTCCATTCAAATGTGATAACTTTGCAGTTTATGGATTAATTAGTTTGTTGAACTTGAGACGTTTTATGAGCTAATAGTAATCCAAGACTGCAATATAAATGAATAAAAGTCGCTTCATAAGCACTCAGAAACCTTTAAATGTATAAAATTGTTCCATATTTTGATCACAGTAAGGATGATTTAACATTCCTCTGTGTCGTATGGTGTGTTTAATGGCTGCAGGGTTCATGGAAATCACATGTTGAGAAGCAATCAATACCATTATCAATACCACAATCTATACTATTTACATGGAGCCTGAGCCTCAGCGCCGCCGACATGGAGACGTTTCAGAAAATACGAGACAAAAGAGGAGCTTTGGGTGTCCGGCGATCAATTATCTGCATTTTTCATGAGAAATATCTGCATGAAGGAGGAATGTCTTCTCTGCTTTAGTTTCAGAGTAAAACTGCTACCTTTAAAAATAGAAACCCAACACACACACACACACACACACACACACACACACACACACACACACACACACACACACACACACACACACACACACACACACACACACACACACACACACACACACCGCCTCTGGCTGCAGTAGTTAGCGGACCGGGTCATTCTGAGACACAGAAACAGGACGAATCCCCGAGACTCACAGTGAAATAAATATGTAATTACAGGAAACACACAGGCGTTTTCATCGCTTCAGAGCCGATCGCAGTGATTTACACTCTCACTCAGGCCTCAAACTTGTTTTCTTCTCACCCCTGAGCGCGTCGTTACCCAGAAACCTAATGATTTGTGATGTAAATAATAAGATCAACTCCCCCAGCGTGAGCTAGCAGCGCTAACTGGGTTAGCGTGAGTCATTATGACGGTTCGTTCAGCGGCAGCAACAATAACAGGAACACGAGTTTCTGCAGCTAAAATACACACGAACAGAACCTCTCCCATACGAACAGAACCTCTCCCATACGAACAGAACCTCTCCCATACGAACAGAACCTCTCCCATACGAACAGAACCTTTCTCATACGAAAAGAACCTCTCTCATACGAACAGAACCTCTCTCATACGAACAGAACCTTTCTCATACAAAAAGAACCTCTCTCATACGAACAGAACCTTTCTCATACGAACAGAACCTTTCTCATACGAAAAGAACCTTTCTCATACGAAAAGAACCTCTCTCATACGAACAGAACCTTTCTCATACGAAAAGAACCTCTCCCATACGAAAAGAACCTCTCCCATACGAACAGAACCTCTCCCATACGAAAAGAACCTTTCTCAGCAGAAACAAACTTTATTCCTGACTCTGCATCCGCATGGAGCTGGAAATATCTATTTTTAAAGCAGAATAAATGGGAAGACGGGAACAGATTCTGGTTTCATGAGAGATGTTTCCAGTACTTTAATTATTTCTGCAGAGTTTGTGTTTGTAACCAGTTTGTGTTTGTAACCAGTTTGTGTTTGTAACCAGTTTGTGTTTGTAACCAGTTTGTGATTTTCTTCTCTCTGGTTTTTTCTTCTCTCTGGTTTTTTCTTATCTCTGTAAACTTTCCACTTCTCCGGCCCGTTATATCAGGTCGTAACAGTTTCTGTTTTTAGTTGAGGTGTGATAAGCAATAAATCAATGAGTCAGATGATAAATTAAAACAAGCTCAATCATTTCCCTTTGCCTTATTTATCAATTTTCTCTATTTCTACCAAAAACTGGATGACTAAATAAACTCTTCACTCTTGTGTTTTGGTCTCAAATAAACTTTTTTTCCAAGGGCAATTTGTTTGCAGAGACTTTATAATTAATTTTATTTGTTGTTTCTATTGTTTTCTTTATTTATTTTGGATTTTTAAAATGTCCTCCAGCTCCAGTGTTCAACCATTTAACTCTTAAAGTTGCTCTTAAAGGGCCAGTTGAGCCAGAATCTATTGATAAAACCCATTAAAATATCTGCTAAAATATCAATGAACATCTGTTTGTTTCAGCATTCAATAAGTGTTTCTTAAAATTAAATAACATTAAACATATTTTCATGGATTTTGTGATTTTTTAGTGGGTTATTTTGCAATCAGAATCACAGATTTTGTGGTGCTAAATTAGAAATATTTCTAAGCAATTTTTATTATATTTGCACTAAAGGATGCTAAATGTGACCTTTTATTAATCGCCGTATCAATCATGGACTATGATTGACGTCAAGTAATGCTGAGTCATTTAAATTAAATGTTTTTGACCAATTTTGAGAAATAATTGCAGTGAAATCAGAAAAAAACATGAAGATTTGTTTTGCATATTTGTAAAGAACTGAATTATTGATGTCATTTGGAGCCTGGAGGCCCAAATAAAAAACTACGGCGGGCCATATTTGGCCCCCGGGCCTGTAGTTTGACACAAGTGATTTAAATCATTTAAAGTGAGTTTAAACTAGTGAATGGTCGGTACAAACAGCTGGGAAAAAACAAAACAACGAAATCAAAGTGACCAACTGTTGAAGCCGTTTTTATGGTTCAAACTATTCGACGCCGACAGACGGACAGAGAGCAGACAGACCTGCCTGCCTGCTCTCTGTGGAGACTAAACTCAGAAGAAAGTGTTTGAGAAAGTCTGACTCAGCGTCCCGCAGCCTGAGTGTGGAGCTGCAGAAAGGACAGTTACGTAATGCTGGAGCAAAAACAGAATCAGTGTGAACAGTCAGCGCTGCACTGACAGGAAGGTTCATCTGGTTCCCGACACGTCAAACCACGCAGCATTAAACGGGATCAATGGTGTTAAATTCACATTTTTCCATTTGGGTCTTGATTGTTTCTAAAAACTACCAAAGAGCTTAAAGAAATCCCAGCACAGCCAGTTTTTGGGAACAAGTTAAAGATTTTTGGTGCCTGGAAAAAGAGCCATTTCAAAATCATTACAAATCAGCAGGCTGTTACTTAGCAACCCCAGGCAAGCCCAGCCCGTTACCTAGCAACCCAGCTGGAGTTCCAGCATGTTTGCTCAGCTGGTTTTACTGCTGTACAATGGCTGCTGGAAAAGACAATTTGTTGTCGATTTACCACTTGCTGCCTTCTTGTTCTGCAGGAGGCTTTACTTCTGCTTTTCAAAGATGGATTGTTGTAAAATTGTGCTTCTGTTTGCAGCCATTTTCATGTGAAAGTGTAAATGTTGAGTTGGAGGCGTGGTCAGCAGCAGCTTATTTGGATTTAAAGAGACAGGACGCCCTAAAACTGACCAAACTAAAATCTCACTAATTAGGAATAATTTTGTGACAAAAATGTAATTAATGTTTTGTACAGTCAGTAGATTTATCCCAACCTGTTAAAAGGCTAAATCATTAGTAAATGCGTCTGCCAGAGCAATAAAAAGATTCACTCTGATGTGAAGCAGCTTCTCTAAAGAGGATGTTGGGTTTCCACAGAACAGGAACTTGATGAGGATTCCTGTTCATGTGTTCAGCTCGTGTTTCAGAGCCGAACGGCCATCATCTGAGCTGGAGGGAAACACAGATTTCAGCACATTGTTCCTCCCTCGACTCACTAAAACATCCATTTTACATCAACTGACTTCATGAAACATCTAAAGGTCACTTCCTGGTTTTACTGGAAACCTGGAGGTTCTTGGATTTACCAAGATTTAAACCAACATCACAAATGTTTAACCCGTGTAATTTAAACATTCATCAACTACATCCATATTTCATTGGACTGTTTAATGTTGTCGTAAGTCATTTACCACAGTCCAAAAATGATTGTTCTTATTATTCTTTTCAAATCTCTTAACTGTTTTAGTTGCTGTTCTTTATTCTTCATTTTGGTGCATCAGTGTTTTATCGATGCTTTTAATCGTTTCTCAGCTTCGTTATTTTGTGCCTTTTTGGTGTTTTGAAAAGTTTTGTTATTGTTTTATTTTATTATTTGTTTTTCTTTGTGATTTTATATATATTTCTCTGGTTGTCTTGAGTTTCTTCTGATAATTAGGAGTTTATTTAGTGTTTTTTACCGTTAGGGTTACTCGCTTTCTTTGGGTGTCTTGCTTTGGAAAAATATTTCAAATTGTCCATTTGAAGCTCGACAAGTAAAAAAATAAATGAATCAGCATTTACAAGGATTTCTAAGTGTTAGGATTCATGTTTTTGTATTTCCATTTGGGTTTCTACTGCTTCTAAAAACAAGCTCTTACCGGGCTTTATGCCGTTACCTAGCAACCAAAGTGGAGCTCCAGCACATTTGGTGATCATCTGGTTTAACCGCAGAATGCGCCCTACGATGGCTGCTGGGAAAGAAGCAGCCATTTTCTCATAAATATATAAACGCTGAGTGGGGGGCGTGGCCTGCAGCAGCTCATTTAAAGTGACAGCGCCCTGAATCGGCTCATTCTGGACGGAGCTCGAAACAGGAAGAACTGAGAAGACTGAAATCTCTTAATCTAAAACTTATTGTGTTTGTGTTCGGACCTCTGGCCCATCCCAACCCGTTCAAGGATTGGTTCCTTTAGAGGAACACAAACTGGGTCAGAACAAAAACTCTGGGTTTGTTTTTCTCTCCAACAGCTGATTCCTGAATCAGTCACTGCTGCTCATCGCCGCTGAGCTCCAGGACACAAACCGTCTCCGTCTCTCTCTGACACTAACCCACAGTGAGGTCGCTGACACCAAACAGCTGCTGAAGCTCCAGAACCCGTCAGGCAAAAAGACGCCCAGTCCTCCCAGTCCTCCCAGTGCTCCCAGTGCTCCCAGTGCCGTTGCATTGACTATGTTTCCGTTTCGCTCTTTCCTCACCTCCTTGTCTGAGATGTAGAGGTGATCTCCTTTCACCACCAGGTACCGGCTCCGCCACAGCTCCCGGAAAATCCCCCGACCGCAGAACTTCCTGATCCAACCCGCCTTCTCGGGCTGCTGGGCGGCGAGCGGACCGGAGTCCTGGAAGCCCTGAAACAGAAGAAGAAGAAGAAGAAGATAAAAACAAAACAGGAGAAACCACGAGTTCACAGCCAACATGGAGGAGGACTAATCAGATTAATAGATTACCAAAATAAGCGTCAACTAATTTAGTAATTGATTAATCGTTAACTGAAGTATACAGACTTAAAAAAAGATAATTTTCTGAGAAAACAACAAACTCAGAGAAGTAATTGAGCCAAAACTGTAAAAATAAGTTAATTAATTATGAATTGAAGATATAAAAAAACTCCTCAAATGTCATTTCTTTTAGGGACAAAATGATTAATCGTGATTAATCGATTGTTAAAACAATCGTCAAGTAATTTAGTAATAAATTAATCGATAACAATGGTTTACAGATCCAAAGAACAACATATTTAAGTCAAAACTGTACAAAAAATATATCCGTTATGCAGTCAAGATGAAAATAAACTTGTTTTTCCGTAAATATGTTTCACACAGAACTAATGAAACGACAAAGTTAAATTCAAATTCTGTCAAATTAAATCCATTAATCCAATTATTAGTCAGTTAATCCAAAATATAATCAAGAGATCAAACCTAAATAGTATTGATACAGTAAGCAGAAAGGGTTGAAGTATTTCTTTTTCACAAATGATCAGCTTTTCAGTAAATGCTGCGTTATTCCATTTTAGGCAATAAAATTTAATTGTTTGTATCATTTAATTTGTTTCTAATATTGTACAAAAAAGGGTTTAAATTTAAAATCAGCAGAATGTGGCAACTTTTTATCCAATTAATCAACTAATCGCCATACTAATCGATAGATTATTTGATTAGCAAAATAATTGAGTTGCGGCTCGAGACAGAATTAATTTGTGTTATTAATGTGTGATTAATAACAAAATGTTTAATTTCACAAACAAACAAAAAATGATTAACATTTACTAATAAGACGATCAATTAATCTTATTTTTAGGTTTAAAATGAGGAATGACTGGAAAATCCAGATGAAAGTCGATAAAAAATGAGAAAAAACAAAGTTAGAAGTTAAAGCTTTGGTCTGAGAGCAGAAGCAGAGGAAGAAAGGCGACGGAGGAGTGAAGAGGAGGAACAACGTGTGACTGATGGAGGAGTGCAAATCTTCACGATGATCGTGTTTGTCATGATCTCACTGCTCTCCGTCAGTCTGACCTACTTTAATTGCATAACAGCCCGACTCTGACAGAAGTAAGAGGAAAAAGAAAGCTGGGCGACGAGCTGCAGAGAAAGAGACGAAATAAAACCAACCGGGAGACGGGAAGCAACAGGAAAGAAACTTTCAAAGGGGAAAATTCAAAGAAACAAAGAAAAAAAAGACATGAAAGTTGAGCTCAAAGTGGTTTGGGATGTTTTATCCTCTGATCTGACGATAACAGGTTTCAGGATTCCAGTTATTTATCTGGAGGGAAAGAAGAACATTTTGAACATTTATCTCCAAATTTTTGACTACATCTTTAAATTAATTTAGCAAAGAAACCTACATTTCCTCCTCAGGATGTGTGTGAATTGTTAATCTGAGGATCCCAAAACCTAAAAGACGGTGAAATGTCTGAAATATTCACTCAAGACTTAAATGTTTAACTGACCAGATAAACAAAACCTGGGTTAAAACAAAACAAGGCTGAAAAAAATATAATTAAACTTAATTTATTAAACAATAGACGACTAATAAATATGTAACAAAAATGTTTATTCGTTAATTCATGAATTAGATGTAAATGAAGTTAAAGTTATTGACGGAAACGTGGCAGTGATTTCAATGGAGCAGCGTGATGAATATTGATAAATAACGAACCTGATCAGAAATCTGAGGGATTTATGTTCAGATTTATACTCTGCTTTCTGCCGAATTAAACATTAAAACAACTTAATCCCGGATGGATGTTTAAATCTGACTCCAAAGCGGAAGAATAAAACATAAAAATAAAGAATAAAACGTGTCTGACTGACCCGTCTGCTTTGGTTGCTTTTCTTCATCCTCCCTCCTCTTCACTCCCGGGGGGAACCGCGCAGTCGGAGCGCTGGGGAAGAAGGAGGAGGTTCGGTCCGGCCCGGAGGGCGCTGCAGCCCGGACTCTGGTCGCTCCGGTCCCCGCTGAGGTCCTGGTGTCGGTGCCGCCGCGTCCACTCGGGTCCACGCCGGTCGCGTCTCCTCCTCAGCGCCGCGGCTGTTGTCTGAACACTGGCTGCATCCTTTCCTCCTGCGCGTGCGCGAACCGCTTTGAAGCAGATGCTCTTTGGCTTCGAGCACGCGCGTGCTCGCGCACGGAGGGTTTGTTTCCAGCGAATTAAAAAGGAGCGCGACAGCGACACCCAGCGGCGTCAGAGGGGAACAACAGAGAAAACACGCCTGAAAAATGTTATTTTATCGAAAAGTTAAGGAAAACAGTGAGAAATAAATATAGTAATAGTAATATATTTCATCTGTAAAATAAAAAACTATGAATAACAATTTCTGCCGACAGGTTATGGCACAAATTTATTTAATTAAAAGCTTTACAGTGCTAAAATTGTCTAACATAGCATAACGTAGTCTAGCCTAGCCCAGACTAGCATAACCTAGCCTAGCCTCCTATAGCACTAAAGCACAGCGTTGATTACTTTCAGTATAAAATCACATCCAATAAGTGAAAGGAAATCAGTTCTATGTCAGATGGTTCATAACCTCAGGGGTTTAATTTTGCTTATTGTCTCTTAATTTTGACTAAACCACTGACATTTTAGCTGTTTGTTCTCAGTAACGATGCATTTTTTTTTTTTTTACATTTTAGCACATTTTCTTACTTCTTCACTTGTTTTGTGATAATAACTTATGTTTGCTGATTTTGCCAGTCGAGTGTATTAGCATAGATTTCCATCAGCACTCTGCAACAAATCGAGACACATGAGAATGAATGAGACAGCTTTAGTCATCATCAGATTAAATATATCTTTATTAAACCCGACATGTTGTGTCAGGCTTCTGTTTCTTCCTTCTTTTCCAGGCAAAAATCTGCAGAGAAACAAAGCACATTTTTTAAAAAATAATCTGCTTTATGATCCAATTAATAGCTAAAATGGAGGTTAAATTGATAGAATATAGAGATTCATGTCTGTGAATGAACATGCGTGTTGCTTGTTTTTGTCATTTAATATATATAAAAAACAGAGTTTAAGATGTTGTAGGATCCTGGTAATTTAGGGTTTATCTGGAGAATATTCTGTCACCAATTATGTAAAACAACATCACAAATGTTTGGCTGTTGTTTGGTTTCTATAGCAACTAAAACATAAAATTTGAAGTCTGTTGCCCAGTTTGACCACGTCAGGCAGTTTCTTTAGTCATCCTCCTGACCTGCCTTCCCGTCGTAGCGGAAACTCGTCCTGACGTTGAACTTCAGGCACTCAGCTATCCTCCTGTGTTCGCTCTCAGCAGCTTTCAGCTCCTCAGCATCCAGGTGTTTCCCCTCCCTTCCTGTTTCACAAAAAATGACAGGAAGTCAGCAACCTCTCTGCCAGGCAGAGAACAAACACTTTGTACGGGAGATACTAGAGACTTGCAATGTTCTGCTTTGTTTAGTTTTTTTTACTTTAAAATATTGTTTTGTTGTGGTTTTCTGTTCGAACCGCTGTAGATAGAATAATAAAAAAAAGAATTTGTCACATATTTTGGGCAAAAGTATTTCAGAATTTCTTTGCCAAAAAAAATTGCAATTTTTTCCCCAAAAAATTTCTAAGATTATTTCTAAACAAAACAAAGACATTTCTGAGCTCCAAATTCAAAAAAGTAAAACAATTATATTTGGAATGGTTGTAATTGACTTGCATCTCTAATTTATGGCAAAATGGCAGCTGAGGTTGCCAGAGTTTGACCTCATTCACATAATTTTACCATAAATACGGAGAAATTCTGGCAACCACAGATAAAATATGGATTTTACCATTTTTATATGCAAATCTGGCAACCTGCTGGTTTTTCACTCTGAAGTAGAAATTAATTTTTCTTTTTTTTTCACTATGATTGGATTGGACTAGATATTTACTTATTTGTAAATTGCCTTATTATATTTGTTGTAATTTTGTGCAGTACAAGTGAACTAAATTTATTTTATTTATTTGTTTTTTAGAAATCTTTATTTAAGTTTAAACACTTCAAAACAAAACATTGTTTGTAATTAAATGGACAGAAAAACCCATCAGACTCCCAAAGCTTCTATAGCTTTGGAAACCAAAGCATTAAAGACAGATTATATCAGTTCTAACAGAGCAAAAACATCACGCATTCAAACTGATAATTTTGTCTTATTTTTCACCAGTTTTTGCAGATCACAGATCAGTTTTAATCTCGTGTCAGATGAATGTTTTCCTCACTGTAAATGAGCAGCATCCTCCCCGGCGTTCCCTTAAATACGCCTTGGTAGACGACGAGCAGGCAGTCCGGACAGGCCTGGTGGACGTCGGCTCGACCTTTATCATCGTATGGAGTCACCACCCCGCCAAACTCCCGCTCGCCTTCAAGGAAGCAGCAACAGTCAAATACCAGCAACTGTTCCCTCTGTGCTGATCAGATTCTTATAAAGATTCAATATGTAACTCTGCGGTGTCCAAACCTTTAGTCCTAGGGGCCAAAACTGGAAAATTTTAACTCCTGGCAAACCACAAGATTCATTAAATTAAAAAGGCAAATTCAATTTTTTGCTATTTTTTTGTTTGTTTGTCTTACTTGCTTAAAAATAAATTTAACATAACATAAAAATGGCTTCGGACTGTTGCCTTATTAGGATAAAAACAGAAAATTTCACAATTTTGTGTTCTACATTATTTTTACCATTTTTGAGTTGTATTCTGGGGTCAAAGACAATAATTTCAAGGGCCACAAATGGCCCCCGAGCCACACCTTCGACACCCCTGATGTAACTTTTATTAATATTTTTGCATATTTATTGAAGCTGCCACTATGTTGTGACAGTTTAGTACAAAACTGATAATCTGTCAAAAGACTGTTCATAGAACTGTTTTCTATCAAACTACTGCAGGCACCATTGAGATAATAACTTAGAAAATTGAGGTAATAAGTATAAAACTAGATGTAACGCTCACCATCGGCATCCAGAAGGAGCGTATGGTTGGATGTCTCAGCATCTGGGACAGACAGGTTCCCACGGAAGATGAGACAGTTTCCAGCTCTGGAAAAAAAGAACAAAATTACGTTTGAGCCAAATAATCGAACCTTAGAAAGTTACACAAAGCAGATTATAGAAACCCGGATCTTGAGATTCAATAAGCTCTGGATGGTAAGTCAAGATTTTTTTAACTAATGAGTTACAACATTTACTTTCCCTTCAGTCTCGATGAAGTATGTTTGGATTAGAATTTACTGGGCCTGGGTTGCTAGGTAACAGACTTGGCTCTACTGGGGTTGCTAGGTAACGGCGCTGTGCTTTCCGATTTGTGACGTTACATTCGAAAGGTTTTTGAAAAGGCTCAATTTCGAGACACCAGACAACAATAACTTACTGCCAAAAATGTCTGGGTGTTTTTTTAAGTGCTTGGGTTGTTTTTAGAAGCTGTAAAAACCAAAAATGGAAGAACAAAAACAAATGGTGCAAAATGTCCCTGATAAGTTAATATGACTTGAACCATATGCAATCTGACATCTTGAAAATACATTTGCTAAATGGAAAGAAACTAATTTAAAACAACTCTGTTTTTGGGGGAGTTTTTTGATAAAAAAATGTTTTAGAGCCATGTTGAAAATTGCTGATAAAAAAAAAAAAAAAAAAGTCAGAAATTTTGATATTAATCTCAGAAAATTTCCTGTTTTTTTTCTAGAAAAGATTAATTCAAAAATTTCTGATTTTTTTGTTGAGCTTTTTCTTCTTGTTTTGTATTCCTAAAAGCCCTAATATAATCTCTACACCACAAAAACACAAAATTTCACCAAGTAATTTGGCCTAGTTTCTTGTACAAATATCTTAATACATATTAATAGGACAAAACCGTAAAAGTAACATTTTTTCAAACATTATGAGCTTGTTTTAAATAAATAAATCCTTAATATTGATGAAAAACACTTGCTCTATTGACAGATTATTTCACTTAACAAGACAAACTGTCTTAAATTATTTAATCTGTCCATGGAATCGGTTTCTTCCTTAAGGAAACAAGCTCCTACATAGTACTGAAAAGTTACTTATAGCTTTTCTTGTCTTATTTTGAGTGTATTAAGTTTGCAGTAGAAACTCAACTGAAAATACTTGGTAGGATTTTGTGTTTTTACAGTGTAACATAGACAAAAAGTTACCCGGTCCAGTTGAGTCCAGATTAAACTCACACGATGTTCCGCTCAATGAACAGGAAGCTCTCGTTTCCTTTGACCTTAAGTTCCATGATGGAGCTGTTGGCGTTCTTCATCAGCTCCTCGCCTGCTGGATAATTGGCCATTGCCTGAACCAGAACCCACCGGGCCGCGGACAACTGGAACCAGAACCAATAACCAATCAGGAACTCTTCTAAGACGTCTGATGAGTCAAGGTGATCTCACCTTGTGTAAGTCCTGTCGTTGCATCTTTGGGGGCAGGTTGCATTCTTCAGCAGTGCTGCAGCTGAGCAGCATCAGAACCAGCATCAGAACCAGCATAGGTCCAGTGGCGTGAAGCTTCATGGTTCAGGAAACCGGAGAGAAGTGACTGACCGAGAGCTGGAACCACAAACGAGTGTTTGCTCTTTGTTCAAGAGAAGCAGGCAAAGACTCTGACCCGCTCACTCCCACAGGTGACAGAACCGATCAATACAACATTTTCTGGTTCCGGTCCGTCAGATATCGGCTTTTATTACATCTTTCCTCATCTACACTGTAAAAAATAATTTACTGATTCAATTCGACTCTTGGTTCCTTGTTGCTGTGACTCAGATAAGTTGCATCAACGTTGTTAAATTTAAAATAGTTAATTTCTACAAAGTTTGATCAACTGTCTTTAACAAATAAAACTGAAAATGAATACATTTTTTGAAAGTTGCCTCAACTTATTTAATTGAGTTTCTACATTATTAAATCAAGATTTTACGTTTTTATAACTTGACTAATTTCTGAGTTAATTTTTTTCACTTTATTTTTTTCAAAAACCTTAAATGTTTTTGAAAATGTTAATTTATTATGAATTATGTTTGTGATCTAAATGAAAAACACAAAGCTTTACGGTTATTATTATTTTCAAGTCAGGAAAAATTATTGTATTAAATATAGTTAATAATTTCTTTTAACATTTTACCCATTTTTTAATCTTGTAAGCATTTCAATGTTTTTCAATATTATTTTCTATGTAATTATTGAATCTGAACTGACAGGAAATCTCTACATTCTTTATTTCACAGTTCATCCATTTAATTCAGTTGCTTATTTTCCACTCAGTCCCTTCACCTTTGACCTCCATTCAGTCATTTTCTGGTGGATACTTGGACTTTAGTGCTTCTTATCTAGACTCCAGGGTTCACTTTTTGTACGTTGCATGGTAAATATGTGAATAGATCGATATTTTTTGTTTTTAAATCGTTTAGGACGGTATTCTATACGACTCAAAGTGAACTTAAGTTGCTTATTAACAGGAAGATGAGAAATGGACGCAGAATTACAGAACAGTTCACACAAACATTATTTTCCCTCATGGATGTATAGCGACTGAACAAGTTTAAATCAGGTTAGATTGAAATAGAAAAACTGTAAAATTGTTTAGGATCCTTTAATGGGGTAAAATTAAAGCTTTGCATGTTTTTTTTGTAACATCCTCTATATTTTAAAATTATTTATGGGTTATACTAGATTCAAACATACAGTCATTCAGAGAAGACAAACTTTTTTGCATAATACCTCAATCACATAAATGAATACTAATAATCAATAATAATGGTTGCAATATACCTGATCCAAATTTAAAACCAATTTATGAGTTAAACAAATATATTTTAAAATACATTTTAATATATCCACCAGTATTACACATATTTCAATTCATTTCTGTTTGATACAGATTCAGATCCCAAACACAGTTTCAACTGTTTTCTTCTTTTTAATAGTAATCCTTTCAAATTCACATTCAGTCAGAAACATGTAAAGAAACACACTGGAAAATTTAAGGATGTAACAAGAGAATCACTGCATGACAGAAGCAAAATAATGTTCAATTAAACCAAACAAATGAAAAACTGCACTTTAAATCGAGGACAGAAAGCTCCAGAAGCCCTAATTATATGATCGTTGCTTTGAAAACATTGATAAGACTATATCAGTTGATCATATCCTAATTAAATTTGAAGATAATTTCAGTTTTCTGGTCTGTTACAGTACACAATGTCAAGTCCTGGCAGCAAAGAGTTGCTTGAGTTACTTTAGAAACAAAAACCTCTGCTCTGGAAAAGAAGAGCAAACATTTTTATTTTTATTTTAACCTTGATGCTAAGAAAATTATTTCAGATGTAGGTAGAATATTGACCCTATTACTTTTGATATGCTAGCTAGCATTAGCACTGCGGCGCAGGTAGCAAAGAGCTTGAAAACCCACAAGCATTTCCTCAAAAGACTGCAGCACTGTTTAGATAATAATATTATCAGCAGAAGATAGAAAAATAAACATGTTTATGAATAAGCTTGGGTTAGCAGCATGGAAACAAAGCTTTCAGCTACACGAAGCTAAAAACAATAGCAGTTTAAAACTATAGCTAACTATTGCCTCATGTGTTCCGGGATTCTTAATATGTTTAGAAAATAAATTATAGCTTCGTGGTTTTGACTCATTGCAAAACAAATAAAGAGAAATGTCTTATTTTTTTATGTTTCATGTGAAAATGAAGCTGAATCTTCACATGTTATGAAAGCAGAGCTAGTTGCTACAGGAAGTAAATGTCTTTTACACTGTTTAAATTTTTAAGCAGTTTTTCTCTAGGTTATTAATATCCTTAAAGAAATATATCTAGTAGAAGTCCTGCAGAAATAAATATCACATCTGAAATGCAATCTTAATGATCTGGTATGTTTTACAAATAAGCTAGCATTAGCACTGCAGCACCGATAGCTAATTACAAAGCTCTCAGAAGCCAATTCCTCAGACATTGTAGGCTTGTTAAAATCCTAATAAAAATATTATAAATTGCAGAACTACTACAAAGAACAAATGATAATAATAAAATACATGCTGTGAATATGTAATGTAGCGCTAGTACTGAGCTATCTGCCACAGGAAGCTAAAAAAGTAGCATTTAAGAATGAGCGACTGCCTGGTATGTTGGAAATACTTTTTATAGATATTTATATATTTGTAGCTTTCATCATGCAACAACAGGTGGCAAAATAAAATATGAACATAAAACAGAATTTTCAAAATGTGTTACAGCATCAAGCTAGTGCCTAGAAGAAATAAGAAAAAGAGCATTTTTAAAGTATCGTTTTCACAGTTGGAAATTGCTGAGACGCTCATAAAATGGTCCTAGAAATAAAGAGAAGAGTCAAAAAATAACCGATCTGAAACTTAATCTTTACATGCTGTTACCGCTACAAGCTAAGTGTTAGAATTGCAGCACAGCTAGTTGCAACAGGAAGTCATAAAAGTAGCAGTTGAAGGTTTGTGAAAATGTGCCTTTCTTGTGGCAACACTTTAGAAAGACAGTGAGTGTTCAGTAGTTAGCCTTTGTTTTCCTGAGAATGTTGCTGCTAAAAGATATTAACAAAGCAAACATAAAAGTTTGGTTTGTTAACTTTTATGTTAAAAGTTCTTGTGTTTATTAGTTTTCCAAAATCATCATAAACCTTTCAAAGTTCTTTTTAAAGCTTAGACTGCAGCAAGAATTAAGAGGTCTCTCTGCATCCTTTTCTTTTCCCATGTCTTGCATTTTAAATTACATTTATTAAAGTCAATGTTATTATTCATGAATTTATTCACTTTCGATGAGCTGAATCAAGACTCTGACGATGAGATGGACATTCAACCATGACCTGAGTGTACAGTTACAGGCCTGAAAACAAGACTGTTCCCAAATCTTACATTTTTCCTGATTGAGTAGCTGTTAATTTGCCTGTAATAGGGTGTTTGTTGGTATTTAAGAAGGACATTCAGGTAATTCACAGATCTCTGGAAACTCCTCTAAATACAGACGTAAACAAGCGGAGGGAGAGATGAAGTTTATTATACAAGAATCAGAATGCGAGTTAGTGTTCATCGCCGGGTGGAGTGGCGCCCACTTCCCTGCGCTCTGTCGCCGCTGTGACCCGTCGCCAGCACCACCTCTTCAAGGAAACTGGAGAAGAAACAGAAAAAACCCATAAAAAGCTAAAATTAAACTGAATATGTTATGAGTGTGTAATTTATGTGCTCACTGTATCGCAAAATAAAATTCTGTTTATACATAGCAACGTTTAGGTCAAAATCGGTCGATTTATTTGCCTAATTAAATTTCTTTTTCTGTTGCTGCTCTTGGCAGTTGGTGGTTACCGTAGCAACCAGTAACTGACAGCTCCGCCCCTTTTTATTCTGTTGCCGTGGAACTGTGGGGCAGAATCTGTTTAACTGACATAAACTGATTTTATTATTTGAATAAACAGAGTGAATCTGACTGTGTCTGTTGTAAAGTCAATCTGCTGGACCCGGGATGAACACAGAACAGCTACATATATATAATAACAACAGTAAAATCATCTAAGCTGAGATCCACATTCAGACATTTTTAGCACTGAAAATATTTGGCCTTTCTCCTGGCTAAAACAACTGAAACAAAATGTCCTCCAAAACTTTCCCTGTCCAATAAACTATATATGTAAAATGGCAAAATCAAAAGATTGTCTTTATAACTACACCTAGATATGGAGTTCCACAAGGATGAGTCCTCGGGTTCTCTTTTGTATCATTTTTTCATATGCTGTGAAATGAATCTAACTAATAAAAAAATTAAAATTGGAGTATGAGAATCTGACACCTCTTAGTGTTGTGGATGGCACTTCCTCCCAGCACAATCCGAACCCCTGGAGTGTTACGATTCAGGTTGTAAACGGTCAAAGCTTCTTCATACGTCGCTCCACCGATCAGGAACACCATAATGTCCTGAGGCCTGAAACATGTTTTCAAAAGGTGATTTTCTGGAGAAAGATATTTGTGTATCTGTAGAATTAAATAAAGGTGTATTTTCATTCTCCTGCTCTAAACTCTTACAGAAGGGTTTGACAAAATCATTCAAAACCAAAAAGTTAAATATGTGAATTTCTTATCTCTGTCTGTGAGAGTGATTTCTGTAAGGGTTTCCACAGGTGTGTTACCTGTCTCTCAGGCTGCTGGCTCCCAGGTACGGGAACTGACTGTCTTTGAGTCGACCTTTAATCAGCTGATCCAGAGTGTCGTGCAGCAGAGGCTGATGCTGTGTATAAACGTTCTCTACGCCCTGAGAAATACATCAAAATACACAACAAAATGCTGTTTTTTCTCTGAACCCTGTAGTAAGGTACATGCTTCTCCAGGCTTATCTGATGAAGTAATATTTTTTACCTTTAGTCCTTTGAAGAACTGTTTGGTGATGGAGACAGCATCTGTCGGTGTGATGAGGTCACTCCCTCTGATTCTCTTCCCACCGTACTCCACAACCGACTGAACCATCTGTAGCAGGAATGCACATCATAAAGCTTCAATCTGCCATCCAGAGGCCAAAATCAGTCAATACATTCCGACGTAAAAGGTTGTGATTACCCTGCGGTAGCGTTCAGAAACTCCCTTCCTGCTCAGCTCCTCCATCAGCGACGGGAGGATGCTGCTGCTGTGGCGCTCATACCTCAAAGCGTAGAGCATGACGAGACGGACGGCGTCCAGCTCCGAAACCCGAGGATTCTGCAGCAGCCGCCGAACGTTCTGACAGAAAAGACGTCATAAAGGTGACCTATGCTTCTGGACAAAGCATGCACACAATCATTCTTAAATAATAAGACTTCAGTCTGACCAGTTCCGCTATTTCGAGCTCCCTTTGGAATGAGCTGTTTTAGAAAAGCATTAGTAAAGCCTCCTGCACAACCAACAAGAAAACAGGAAGTGTTTTCTTAATGACAAAACAGTAAAACTGCTTGTCTGTTCCAGCAGTCATTGTACAGCAAATACAGAGGTGAAACCAGCTGACCCAACGTTCTGGAACTCTGTTTGAGTTGCTAGGTAACGTGTTGGGCTCAGCTGAGGTTGCTAGGTAACAGCGCAGTGCTCATGTAATATGGAAATTCCATTCAAGTTCCAATTCAAAAATACTTAATTGACCCCAAAGGAACACTAAATAAGGTTACGCATCACAACAAAAACAGAACTGGCAAAAATCAGTACAGCTTCACCGAATCCAAAACAAGAAGGAACGGTTGTCCAAAAACAGCAAAATATCTCAATAAAATACAAAGCTACTCCAACCAGGCTTATTTCCAGACACCAAAAAACATTAACTTATCGTCAAAAAATCTTTAAAAAACTTTAAAGAGCTTGAGTTGTTTTTAGAAACAGTTGAGATCGAAATGTTCCAAATGTGAATTATGCATTTAACCTTCTGCTGTTCTTTAGGTTTCTGATTAGAGCCGGAGGTGAGATGATGAAGAGCGTTACCTGCTGAGCGCTAGAGTGGTCGTTCTGACAGGCCAGCTCCTGCTCCACCTCCGACACCTCCATCAGCTGCCGCTCAGCCACCAGCCTGGACAGCTCCCCCACCACCGTGACGTGCTTCGACACGGTTCCAGACATCTTCTTGAACTGAGGGTAGTTGTCCACAAACGCCTGGAAGGACGAAAAACATCATTCGCAGAAGATAATAAATAAATAAATAAAATCATTCAATTGTTTTATGTTATATTTTTCAACCCAACCTTCATGTCAGAAATGGACTCCAGCTTCTGTTGCCCTTTTGGTTTCTTTTTCTGGAAATCTTCCATCAGGTTCTTTATGTTGGTGCCGATCTCCCCGAAATTCAGGTACAAGTTCTGTAAACGGAAACATGGAACAGAACACAAACTTATTTGAATATTTTACAAGATGTTTAATCATAAAGATTTCTTTTGGAAGGGTTAGTTAAACCTTTAAAACCCGACAGACACTCAGTAGGAATATCTTCCCAACTCAGAAAATTTAAAGGGAAGTGACAAATATTGTAATTACTTTACTCTTATATGTTATTTTCTTAGCCTGGCCCTAATACTCCATCGTATTTTTAGTTGCACTGTGTTACTTTTGTTTCGTAAACCAGATTTAAATTTAATCAGAAATAGTTGAGCGTAAACAGGAAGCCGTCGTGTTTTTGTTTCAGGACTCACGTTGGCATAAAACTCGTCGTTCTCGGCGGACAGCACCACCTCCCTCAGGTCTTTGCTGATCCCCGGGACTCTGGACAGGTCGATCCGGTTGTTGTTCAGACCCAGCAGCTCGTGGACCATCGCCTGGTACGTCCACTGTGACACACCGACCGCGACTCGTCAGCAGGGGGAACATTTCACACGAAAACAAACATCCCAGCAGCTCATCGCCACCGTTTATATTTTCACAAAGTAACGAGGAGATTCCACACATTTATACCTACGAGAGTTTATAAAATCATGTAAAAGAACCTTAAAAAATGTAATAATAAACCATAAAATAATATTGAATTGGTGGAATTTATACTTTAAGTGAAAACAGATTTTTATTTATCTTTGACACAGTTGAAATTTTGTTTTTTAAAGTTTCTCATTTTGTCCTTTTTTAATGTTTGTAAAATGTTAAAATCATTGAGGTGGTGAATTTTAATTTAATGTTTTGATTTTGTTTGTCTTTTTCTGTATTTCTCTTTTGTTAAAGAGAAACATTACAATAATTTTATTGTAATGTTTGTGGTGTGGATGCCAGGATGAAAATCTCTCCTATGATAGAGACCAAAGATGATCCTTAATTGAACAAATAAATAATTACTTTGTAATTGTTTACAAGTTCAAAATAAACCCAAATGTAAATTTAAAAAATACTTATCTGCTATCTTGATCACTTCCCAAACAAGAAATATCCCATAATGAACAAAAACTTTCCAAAATGATGTCATAGTCATACAAAAAAATCTGATTTTAGAGACATTTTTATTTAGATTTCATATTTAATAATTAAGAATTAAACTTCTTATTAACTGGGTTTCATTTAATTTAAAAGACAGGATTCAGAAACAGAATAAATCCTAAAATTAAAAACCCCTGTTTCTTGAGACAAGTTTGAAAAAAATAAATAAACGTAAACATAATTAAATAAAAGCTAATTATTATAAGAAACCTGTATCAGTGTCACCTGGTTGAGCAGCGGTGTGATGGCGTCGTCACTGCGGTCGAGGATCAGCAGCAGAGGAGGAACTTCAGTCTTCCTGAAGTCAAACAGCTCGTATTCCTTCGTGATGATTTGCTGGAAGCAGAAAAACACAATTTAATGATGCTAAATACGTTCAGCTCACAGTTTCAATAAAAAAGAGAAAGAGTAGAGTGTATTTTCTATGTTTATCAAAATCCACGAGAAAACAAAAAAATGTGCTTATTTTAAGTCCTTAACATTGATTAAAAAGTACTAGATTCACGGACAGATTGCTTCACTTCAAGGGCCCTAAAGCCGTTACCTAGCAACGGTGAATAAGTTTTAAAGGCACTGTAATTATGACTAACTAAGAGCAAAGTTAAATGTAGTTCAGATGGGAGAGGAGAAAAAAAGGGAAAACGTTGTTGTGGTGGAAACCTTGACGCTTTCTGCGAGGCGCTTGGCCATGTCAGAGGACAGCTGGTAGCGGATCATCGGACATTTCTTCAGCGCCAGCAGGACGGAGGTCAATCCCTGCGTGCAGCGCGACAACATGGAGGGTTCCCAGGTCCGACCCTGAAACACAAACAGGTTCTCAGAGAGACGCCGGACCGGGACGACACCGACCAACAGAGAGACGCCCATCAATCAGAACCGATCTGTTTCACCCAGTTTATTAAACCAATCAAATGTTAGAACCATTTTCACTGTCAAGAAGAATCAACCACCACCAGCAGGTACTTCGATGACCTTTCCCCTGAGGTTCATACAGATCAGATGAAGGTTTGATTCAAACTGCTGCTGCTAGCAGAGGGCTAGCAAGGAGCGAGCAGCAGCAGTTTGTTGGTTCTCATCAAAACGTTCTTAAATCAGAATCAGCAGCTCTCACCTACCGGGAAACGGTTTCGCCCAGATAAAACCTGATCGGTGCGTCTCTGGTCGGGAAACAAAGATGGCGAACATGAACATGACAAACATGTCAAAGCAACTTTCAAATGAACGGATGGACCCAAACTTTCCAACAATTTAATTAAAGTATAAACTTCCAGGGAAGATTATTCTGCTGATCATTCTGAGGAGCTTTGGGATAAAAAGAAATGCCACATTTTAAAGATTTTTCTTATAACCATCTATTCCCTTTTATATTAAAAATACATTAAAAGATGCAAATATTTCGACTCCTATTTTTTTAAAAAAGTAAAGATTTAATTGTCTCAAATGCAGTAACAGCATTCCTCTAATGAACACTTGGTCACTTGTAGAAAAGGATGCATCTGCAGCTAAAAAATACATCCATACAATGCAGCTAACATCATCAACATGAAATGTTATTTTTATAGAATTAAAACCAGGTGAAGTTAAAACTGCCACCTGAGGAGATCTAGGTTGAAAATATTTACAGAAAAGGTTTGTTTTTTTTATCTTAAATGCAAAAATTTGCATTTTTTTAAACAGTTTTTGGTAATTAATGTTCTGAATATGTTGTTCTTTTAATAAATAGCCTCAACACAAACTGTGATCCAACAGGAGTTCTGCTCTAACTGAACCAGAACTAACGGTTCAGGTAAAATAAAAACTTCTTTTCTATTTGATCACTTGAACTTGTGACACTAAATGCTCCACGGTTCAGGGATTTCAATCCCAACAAAAAATAAAATCAATATTTGCTCATGCTTGCAAAACAAAAAAACCGATCAATAAATGACTGACAGTAAGTTTCATCGAATAAATTCTCTCTTTGTTTTGCTTTTACTTGTCTATTTACATAAAATAAAGAGCCTCCATCTTTCTTACCCGGGAAACTCCCTGCAGGTTGAGAGAAAACAGGTGAGGATTCACAGCGATGAAATCTCCGTAAAACTCCTGCAGAAAAACACAAACACACTCAGTAATTTGGTTTTTATTGCTCAAAAGCACCATTTTCAGATGTTTACTTTATTCTGTTTTGCACACAGAAATAAAATGATTCCAAAAACCAAATTTTTCACATGAGAACATGTTAAAAAAAATGTTTAGTTTGCACCAAGAAAAAAAAAACATAAATGGAAGAGAGTTGCTGTGAAACAGATGGTAAGATTAGATATCACAAGAAAAGATTATCCTTTTCTTATAAACCGTCTTAGTAAAACCACTCAGGAGTTCATGTAAAAAGAAAAAAAAGTTTAATGTCAAATAGTGCAAAAATAAAATATATAATCTAATCAAGAAGTAGGACATTTAAGCTGTCATGGCAGAAAATGGAACAAAAGAGAAACAAATTAAATACAAGATAAAAAAAACAATACTGTGTAAAAATATAAATACATCAATATATTTATACAAAAAAAAATATGTGTATGTAAATATACATACACAAACAAATGTATAGATGTTATGAGATTATGACATTAAACATTAAATTATTGCAATTTCTGAAGGCAAATACAGTCCAGAGTTAATCTAGAAACTTTTTATTTCTGAAAAACAATTTCATTTTTAAATATTTTTAGCAAACTACAAACTTGATAGAACATTTATAAAATCTCATTTACAGTCTGAAGCATCTTTCATGTCAGTGGGTAAGATGTAAATTTCCAAACATTAGAGTAAAGTTAACATATTTCAGCTCTCACCTGGACTTCAGCCACCACTTCCTGTTCATCTGCCTCAGCCAGAGCTTTGATCTCACTCCTACTGATCACATTACTGAAGTCTGAAACGACACAAACCTTAAAGGAACAGCAGCTTTGTTTTACAGGAAACTAGTTAAACAAGCATCATAGTCAACCTAAACCGTCTCAGTAAAACCATCGGCTGACGTACAGATGAAGTAAACGCTGTACTTTGGTCTTCTGAGCTCCTGGATGAGATGCTGCACGTTCTCCTGCAGCAAAAACAAAAACTAAAGTTAATCTCCCTTTTTTTCATTTAATGTTGCAGTATGCAGCTTTTATTTTTTCACATTTTTGTTGAAACTGTCACTTTGTCTCCCAGTGCTAACTAGAAACAACCAATCAGAGGCAGAAGGCGGGTCTTAATGTTGTCTATCACGCCTGTGTGCGCGCCACAGATCATCTATCTCATATTGCACTGTCACAATAACAAATTTTACTGGATGATAAATTGTTCCAGTGGTTATTATGATAAACGATAATATTGTTGTTTTAATACTATTGTCAAGTAATATCATGCAAAAACAAATTCTCAAAGATCAATGAACTTTAATTCCTGATGAACATTTAACACTGGAACTGGAAGACACTTTAAATATTTATAATAATAATAAAAAAAAAAACAACAAATAAAATGAATTCTGAAGTCTCTGTAAACAAAATGATCCTTCAAAAAAGGGATAAAGGTGATGAAAACACCAGACTGAAGAATTTTATTATCCAGTTTTTGGTAGAAAGAGAAAAACAATAAATCATACAAATGGAAATTATTGAGTTTGTTTTCAATTATCATTTATTACTTATTATGACAGATTTAACTGTCATAATAAGTCATATGAAGGTTTTAACAAAAACATATTATTCATACTGTAGCTTTACAGAGTGTTTTTCCTCAGATTGGTGGAAACGTCTCCGGTTTGCGTACCTTGGTCGGACGTAGGAAGCAGATGGCTTTCAGGTGCTTCATGCTGTCTCTGCTCTGAGAGTCGATCCGTTCGAACAGGTAAACCTCCTTCTGCAGGATTTCAGACTGGGTGTAAACCACGCTCACTATGCTGGTCTGGAAACACACAAACACGTTTTACTCTGTTGTAGCCAGAATAAACAAGGTGGACACACAAGCGTTGTAATAATATTACTGAATTAATTGTCAGCTAATTTTGTAATGGATTAATTCTTAATTCGGGAATACACACTCAGGAAGAGGCAATTTGCTGAAAACATAGAAACATATTCAGAGAAGATATTAGGCCAAACATCTGCAGAAAATAAATACATTTTCCATTTAAGATGAAAATCACCTTTGTCTGTAAATATGTTTGACCCAAAACTCCTCAAGTGGCATTTTTAGCTTCACCTTGTTCAAGTTTTGTATATAAAAAAATCCTCTATTAAGCACCTTTTGCTATCAATTACTAATCAGTCAACACATCAGCACCACACTAAACTGATGTTAAGTCAAGCAGAAAGGGCCCAGCTTCTCACATTAGAGGTTTTTTTTTTTTCATCTAAATTTGCTATAAATTATCAAACAATCACTAAAAGAATAATATGCTTTTGCATTTTCTGTTTGTTTATGCATGTATGATATAAAAAAGCTTAAGTGGTAAAATGAAAAATCTGCAGAATGTGTTCATTTTTTAAATTGTCAGAATAATCGATAGAATGATCAAATGATAAAATAATCTTTAGTTGCAGCTCTAATAGCAACAAATATTTTCATATCTCAGTCGAAGTCAATCTAAAAACCCTGAACTCACAGAAACAACTGTCTAATTTTGAAGAGAAGCTGAATAAACACACATCCTCAGATTTAGCTCACACAAATCTCTAATAGAATATACTGGAGCATTAGAAACAAGAGAAAATGAGGGAAAGTTCAAAAGCACTATAGACAAATCATTTGGGATGTAGAAAAGCATTTCTTAAATTGATTTTGCACAATTCTGAAACAGATGATCAGAAATTAGATCTAGACAGATGAAGGAATCTCAGATTACACTATAATCCTCCACAGCTGAGCTAAATGCTAAACATTGTAAGATACTAGCTACACCTCTGACTCAGTGCACTCTTTGGCATCCAAAATAGCAAAAACATTCACGCAGAAACCCAAAAGAGATCAACAGGATCACCACACAGAACCAGAACCGATGCTTCACTGCAGCACAGTAATTCTGCAGGAACACACAGTAACAGCAGACACCGGACTGTTTCAGTGCCCAGAGCTCGGACGGTACCACATCAGGTTCTCACCGTCTCCTTATCCATGAGCAGAACCTTCATCCCGGGCCCGCTGCTCTCGATCATTTTGGAGATGTACTGCTTCACCGCGAGCGTCACGTTCATGATGGCGCCGCTGAGACACAACTGCGACAAAAACAAACAAATAAAGTCTAAACCAGCGGTAAGATACCAGCAGCGCTAGTTATGGAAGCTCCGTATGTCTGTTTTTTTGTTGTTGTGAAGATCTATCAGCTGAGCTCTTGAGGAAACGCCGATGCAATCTTCTTCCGGGTTTCTGACGTCATTACGCACTACGTGTCTCATTGTAGACAGATACAACAGCGACGGAAAGTTATTGAACGAAAGTAAGGCAAGACTATGGTTGGGAAAACTTGTGATAAAAACTCAATTGAATATAAAACTTATTTTAAATGATTATTTATTTATCTTTTTTTTCTCATTATTTATCTCAATTTTATTTTATATATATATTTATTCATTCAATCAGAATTTGATTTGCTAGTTTTACACCAGACATGTTAAAACTTAAACATCCCAGAAAAAGGTTTCGTCTCATCAGCACACAGAGTATTTTTCTTAGGGACCAGATCAAGATGTTTTTTTGGACATGTTGGTCCTGGCATTGGAACTCTCCCATGGTTGCCATTTTTGCCCCGTTTCTTCCTCAAACTTGAATCCCAAACATTTATTTACGTGATTTTTATGTTCTGGGGGCTTTCATGACCTCCTAGATGAGTCAGTGATTGATCCTCTAATGGAATAACTTTGGTAGTTACAACTGCTGGAAAAGCATATCACTGTTTTATGCTTGTTTTCATTTTTGATAATGACTTTCTCTTGGATTGCTAGAGTCTCACAGCATCAGAAATGTCATTGTAATTCGAAACAACATGTAATCTCACATGTTGTTTCCAAGTTGTATGAAACATCCAACATTGTGCAAAAAGACCATGATTACTCTTCTCATTTAAAATGTTTTTTTCATGAATACCAAGTCTCTGCTTTTAACAAGTGTGTAGTGATCTAACACTGGATTCTTTGTCTCCATGTCAATCAAACTGCAAATATTTTGTTTCAGAAATTATAAGTGTTGGAAGTGATCCTCAGAGAACATTTGAATGCAGATGTTTCCATTTAATTTGACCAATGTAAATGTTTTTAATGAATTAGCTCATTTTGCTTGCAGTTCTTTGGAGTTGGGGTGGTAATTTTAATCATCTTACACTTAATTATTTACACAACAAATGAACATAGAATTTGTAGGTCATTATCATATTGAACATAGCAACTGTTCAAAACAGGAGTTTAAAATATTTGTATTAAACCCAGAAGCAGTGGTGCTTAATTTAGGTAATTACTGGTTAAACAGCTGAGCTGTATTCTGAGATTTACAGTTAACCACTGCTATATTGGGTTGTAAGGACTATGGAAGAAAATTGCAGCTAATGTAACAAAGAAATCTCTGGATGTAGTATTTTTATAAAACATTACCAATGCTAATTCCTGAAAGCATGCGTGTTTTGCAGGATTCTTTCTATTTCTAAAAGCATAAATACTTTGTTTATTTATAAAGAAAACTATTTAACATTCCTAAAAATTGAGTATAATCGGAAAATAGCAGGATCTTTTGGTTTATCTGTTCCTCTCTTGCAAGAACCAGACGGCTTCTATTGAGTTAGCATGCATAGCACGCATAAAGCTCTCGCCAACTACTACCGTAAATTGTTGATCTGTAATGTGTTTCATTATTGTTTAATCAATTTTCTGCTTTCTGAAAATTTACATATAATGCAATAAGGGGATCGCTTAATGTAATACATTAATTTTTACAATTTTATGAGACGGTACATGCTAACCTCTGCTAGCATGCGTAGCATACATTAAACCTTCATACACATCATTGAAGGAAAGAACTGAGCAAGAGTTTATTGAATATTCAATACTTTTTTATCGATGAGAATATAGTTAGGAGAAAAACGGAACTTTTCAAGCAAATTTTTAGTCTTTCAAGAATATTTGGGTTTCTGTAATCCTACAGATATGTATCACTCCGCCTAGTCTGAACGTAGTACCTGCCAATAAATAAACAGGAGTTAAAGCGCAGATAGCGGAGGGATACGGCTGCGCTTTCACAACACACAACCAGACTCAAACGTGTTCTTGGTGCTAATTGCTAACAGCAGAAATTCTCAATAGTTCATATATTCAGTCTTCATTTTTTAAAATAGAGACGTTTAGTGGTTTCAATTTTAATGGAATAAACAAATAGTTATCATACTAAAAGCGAAGAGAAGGTAAGTGCGCGCGAAACACTCTTGTCAAACGTAGATCACACAGAGTTTATGAAGTGAAAGACTTAGCTGTTCGGCTAGCTTTTAGCTTCGTTAGCTCAACCCCGAACTGGCTCAGGAAGGTGGGGGCTAGATCCTGCATGCAGGGAGAGCCCTACGTGTTTGCTGCAAAACACAACATAGCCAGTGATTTTCAAAACCGCACGTGGGGATTATTAGACTGAAAGTAAGTGTAAAGTCATTAACTTTAGCAGTTAGAACGCTTTATGGTTGTTAATGTTGCGGTAGCGTCTTTTGTGCAGTTTTTGAACGATACAGTAGTCTGTTAGCTCATCTAGCTAATTGAAAAGCTAAGTCTTAAAGAGGTAGTACATCAGTACAACATCCAGTTACATTAATTTTAAACAGCATTAGATGCGATCATTTAATAGAGTATGCAAATTTAAATGAACGATAAAAAGTTACAAAACTAATTCATGGACTTCAGTGTTTGAAGTAGCATTTGTAGCATGGAGCTAACACACCGTACCGTACGGACTGTAGGTGTGAAATTTATTTTTATGGTTTACAGTTGAGGTGAAAATTATTTAAGTTTGGCGATTCAGTAGTTGAATATTACACATAGTATCTGTTTTGGTTCTGATCACTCTCATATTCCTTTTTCCTCCTCACCGTGTTAACGTGTAATTTGGTTAAGAGTTGATTTATACTGTGTTTTTATTTTTTGTTTTGATTTCAGATAACAGATTTATATAACTGACCTAATATTTTTTTCTTTTTTTTTCACTGCTGACTAATAAATAAACAGCCTGGACAATTATTTAGAATTTTAAAAAGTATCCTAAATAAAACAAAGAGTTCAGATTTTGTCTCTGTTGTTAAATAAATTTATTTTTTTTGACTCATTGTTTTAGATACTGCAGTTTTACGGCACTCTGTTGCTGTTTGACAACTGATAACTTCTTTTAATGCTTTTAGATTATTCAGGGTGTTGTGCAAATGTCTCTCCAGTAAATAATTTTGTTTGCTTATAGCTATTATAAATTAAAAATTATCAAGACAATAGATCAAATATTATCAAAAGAACTTTCTCACAGTAAATGATAAACAATATGATAAATGCTCAGCCAAACATCAAACTCTCCATATATTATTATTCTTAAGCAGAATCTTAATTCGTGTCACCTGAGAAATAAGTTATAAGAAAATATTGCACCAGGTCAATTCTTTGTAATTGTGTTGCTGCATAAACAGGAAATGCACAGATGATTGCATTATCATATGATTTTTTAATTTTGGCACAGTGATGCTAATTTCCTGTACTGTTTAATCTGTTGTGGTCACAAGTGAACTGTTTGATTAGTTTACATGTCTGATAGTGTTATAGCAGCTGGTCACATTTTCAACTTTACTAAGAAAATGGATGTTCGTATTTAAAGTTTGTTCACTTAAAAGAAAGCTGAATAAAGAAACTTAAAATTGCTAATTGACATTTTTGAACTACACTTCAACCCTCCTAATAATGGTGTCTTGCTAATTTAGATGAATTAAAAGGTTAAATTAGTTATTCAGTTTGTCACAGAGTTCTGAAAATAATCCATCTATATTGGCTGTGTTATATCAGGAAAACAAATAAAACTTGCAGGATTGGATTACTGCTTTTTTTCTATTTATACCTTTTATATTGTCTTTAGTATTAAAAAAATCAGAACATTAAATAATTTATACATTTGGAGATTTCTGAGCTGCCTGATATTCCAGTATTTTACACAGTTGGCATTTATTTTGCCTGGAGCCTAAATTAAAAGTTGTGGGTGTTGTTTTGTTTGCAGGTGAGGAGAGGAAGATGATGGAGGTGGAGACTGCAGGAAATGATGACTATCATGTGATGGAGTCTGAGGACCGACTGGAAAACTTCTCTCCACCGAAGCTTAAAGAAAAGAAGGAGCAAATGGATAAAGGTCAGAGTTCAGAGAGTCATCATAAAACAATACATTGTTCAAAATTTCTAACAGTGACACCAATAATTGTAGGACTGGATGTATATTTGGCTTTTTTTTCTAGGAATTGTAAAACTTGTGATGCAGAAAATATGTTGTTAATCTTTCGTAAATCTGGTCTCGTTTGCAGTAGCGTATGTTTCATCCACTGCAGCGAATCATGAGTGGAAGAAAAGCCCTGAACCAGTGAGGATCATCCACATCCCAGCCCAACCAGTCACCACAACCTCCACTCCCATTAAGACCGTGAAGGTAATCAGATATTTGCATTATTACGTCACTGACGCCGACTCGATGTTGAACTGTTGTTCGGTCGTAAGTTGCTGTAATGATCCGGTTTCATGTCTTCAGCCTGCAGGATCGACTTTGGGCTTCACGGTCAACGGTCGGCCGATCCACCTGCCGCCTGGAGGTCAGTCTGACCGGGTCACACCTGTTCAGGGTTTTACATTATTCCATTGCAGTTTAGTTTCATTTCATTTTGACTTTTTGTTTGTCTAGTTCAATTAGTTTTATTTAGTCTTTAAGAGTGTGTTTTCTGGTTTTTATTAGTTAAATATTTTTTAGTACAGTTTGTGTAAGTTTTAGTTGCAGTTTAACTTTTTTATACTGTGGTTCAATTTTTAGGTGGAGAATTAAAAAGTTATGATTATGTACACATTGATTTGGATACAATGTTCCCTGACCTACGTTTTTGTTTTGGCACATCATTGACTTTTAAATATAGAACTATACAAATTAACGGTTCATTCACATCAGCCTTGTTTAGTCCGCTTTAATTAAACTCTAATTTGTCTATCTTGAAAGTTTGAAACTCTGATACGGACCAAAAAAGTGAACCCGGACCCATTGAATGAATTAATTATTTTCAGGAAATCAAAAAAAAAATCTTATTTCCTGAAATGCAACAACAGAGCATCCCTTTAGTGAACTCTTCATTAATTGTAGCTAAGGATGTATCTGCAGCTAAAAAGATACATCTAATAACAATATATGTAAAGCTCTGTCCTCAAAAACAGAAAGAGGACTACAACACAAGGAATTCTGGGTAAATGCAACCAAAACAAACACTCAAATCTAGTGTTGCCAGGAGAAATGGCTCGTGGTCTTTTACCAAAAAGAAAAGAGAAATCTTATAACCACTAAAATCTGACGCTACTCGATTGTTTTTGTTTACATTTTGTGAAGAAGGAAGTTGCGCTCATGTCTTCTTCTGAGGTTTTCATGTCAATTCTTTCAGTGGTTCTTGGTGCAGCGCCCCCACAGGCGAGGAGGGGAACAGGTTAATCAATATGTTTGGTTTGTTTGACGTATTCCAGCTGCTGAAAACATAACAAATGTTGAAATTTTGATCTGCAATCAAACCAAATCCTCCAGACCAGCAAAAAATAGTTAGTAGTGCAGCTCAGCTCCTTTGTTCACTAAAACTTTTCTGTCTGTCCTGCAGGTGGCGGTGCAGAGCTGAAGCTTCACTCTCACCCTGGAGGCTCAGCCAGCGGCTTCACTTCGATCCAGATCCCCGTCACTCTGACCCTCAGCAGTCCTCAGGGGACTCGCTGCATTTCCACTTCAGCCTCCCTGACAGCCTCCTCTTCCTCCTCTTCGTCCTTCGCTCCTCCTGCTGCTACTGCTTCGACTCTCTCATTGCTTGAACCCATCCCCATCATCACAGGTTCTCACTTCAGCCACCCCTGGAATCACCTGGCTGTGCTTGACCTTTGACCCGACTGTCTTCTCTGGTGCAGGTATTGTCTCGGGTGAGGCGGCCCAGAAGGTTCTGAACGACCACAGCGTGAGGCTCAACTTCATCTCTCAGAAGACAAAAAAAGCTCAGCCGGCTGCGGGAGCCCCGAAACCAAAGAAACCCAGACCCAGCAGGATCGCAGCGCCCGACAGGCTGCTGCGAAAAGGTTCGACTCCGCTTGCTTCAGGACTTCTACTGAAGCAAGCGGTAGAAGTCCTGTCTACCGAGTGACTGATAAATCTGTCACTCAGATTTATCAGTGGCTTATTGAACTGTTAGCTTTAGCGATGCGCGATAAATCAGCACCAACGTCGATATCAGCCTGTCAGCCATTTTTTTAACATATTTGCATCGGCTCAATATTTATTTTCATTTTGTTTTTGCTGCTGCAGTGTTCATGTCAGGCTGCAGATCACTAATAAAGATTAATTTGGCTATCAGTTAGTATATTGATTATTCTGACGATTAATGAGATAGAAGAATTGGCACATTCTGCAATTTTTTAAACAGAATTAAAAATACAAATAACTCAATTAATCTTTAAATCGGAAAAGAAACATTTAATTGTCTAAAATGTAACAACATACCATTCCTTCAGTGAACTCTTGGTTATTTGTTGCAGAGGATGCATCTGCAATAAAAAATACTTCTAACATCAACATTTGTAGAGCTCTGCCATTTCTGCTTCACTTATCAATACAGTGTAGCGATAATTTATTTGATTAACCAATCAATAATTGGACATCAAAAGGTGCTTAATAAGAGATTTTTTTAAGGAATATGAACCAGGTGAAGCTAAAAATACCACTTAAGGAAAACACATTTATGGACTAAGAGGTTTTTTATTATCTCAAATGAAAAATGTAAATATTTTTATACAGCTTTTGTTTAATTATTGCTCTGAATGTTTGTTTTTTTCATTCAGCAAATAGTGTTTTTTTAGCGTTAACGACTAATTCATTACTAAATTAGTTTACCATTATTTCAATAATCAATTAATTATTAGTTAAGTAGCTAAGTGAAAAATTTGCAGAATGGGCCAATTTGTTTTATCTGATTACTCAATTAATCGTCAGAATAACTGATTAATAAAATAGTCATTAGTTCCAGCTGTAATCTAAATGAAGCTCTTGTCTTCTTTGATGAATTCAAAACTCTTTTTTTAAAAATATTTTTGCTATTTTCTCTCCTCAGGTGAGATTGGTGCTGCCACTCCGCCCGACTGTCAGATCTGCAAATCTCAGTACAAACTCGTCACCGAGCTGCGAGGCTTCATGTGTGTAAGTAACAACGTTATCACTCTGCACGTCATTTACCTACCCTGATCTAACCGATGGCCTTCCTCCTCCTCCTCTTCCTGCTGCTCCAGATGTGCAGCACTGCAATCGCTGACGCGCTGATGAATCTGAGAAGGCAGAGGATCAAACGCCGCAGGAGGGAGAGAGAACTAAGAAAAGCCTTGAAGCTCAGCAAAGCGCCTCCGGTTTTCCACAGAGACTCTCCGGTGCAGCCAGTTCTGTCTCCTGTGAGTTTAAACTTCAATCCCAGTTTAAATCCCCTCTGAACCAACGTGACTGGACATAACTAATCAGAATTTAAAGTTTATTGGTCTTTGATAACGTATTCATGCATTTTTATACAATTACAGAATAATGCTTGAAAATCGTCTCAAATCAACAATATAATCATTTATTGAAATAACTTCTGGGACTATTTATTATCTAGCAAAATTAGTTATTGTTACAGGTCTCGGTGTTTGTTATTTTAGATACTAAAAATGTTTTCCATTTCCAAGGTGGAGAGTTCATTATAAAATTAAAGCTTCTTGGTCTTTTAGAGGACAAATTTAAATTTGAAAATGGTCTGAAAACAACAATATTATTGCTTATCACAGTAACTATGGAGACAACAGTCCCAGAAGTTGCTGCGATAAATAATATTGTTGTTTTGAGACCATTTTCAACTAACATAATGGTAATCATGCTGGAACACATTACCACAGAAAAACTTTGAATTCTAATGAGCATGTAACACTAGAACCTGAAAACATTTTGAAATATCCAAAATAAATAAATAAATCAACAGAAACATGAAATAAAATTTATTATAAAGTCAAAAATGGCCGATGCACCAGACTGAAGACTTTTATCATCCAGTTTTTGGTAGAAAAAGAGAAAAACGATAAATCATGAGCTCGTTTTAATTAATCTTCCTTCGTTTTGTCTCCTGAAGATTAAAGCCATCACTCCTCCGCGGAGGATTTCTAAAAATCCTGGAGACATCCATTCGGAGGAGCTCAGCAGCCCCACGTCTCCAAACCTCAGCCCCCCAACGCTGGAGAAGTTCCTACCAGTAGACTATCCTCCCAGTAAACTGGTGATAATGGTGGAGGACTTCTTCTATGGTCGCGCCCCTGGATGCAGCATGGATAAAGACAGCCTGGACGAGAGGTTCAGCGGGGTTTTCCACTGCATCCACTGCTCAGCCGTTCTCAGCAACAACATCCAGTGAGACTTTTCACTTTGAGTCGATCCCGTTTCACTGAATAAAATGCTAATTGTTGTTACTTTGCCGTTTGTGTTGCAGGTTAATGGACCACATGCAGCAGCACGACTCCATGTTGTCTCCGGAAGACGGACATGTTGACAGTGTGTCCATCTGTCCCCACTGTTTCCGTCATTATCCGTCTCCGTTCAGCTTGCAAAGCCACATAAAAGACGTTCACAGCCAGAGCGACTCGGCAGGTCTGCCATTATAACTACAGATACTTATATATGTTTTTCTGCTCTGTTGCTCTGACACGCATTTATATTTGACTCGTATTAATTCATATTCTTCAGTTATTGTAGATAGTTTCGGAGTAGCTGTGTTGTCATTGGGAGTCTTTTCTTTTTCAAATTTGTTGAAGTTTTCTGATGTGTTCTTATTGTTGACTCATGTTTGCCTCACATGTTTGAATCGTTGTTATTATTATATCCTTTATTTTTCCAGCTGCATCGTATTGTTATAATGACTTTATTAGATTATTCCAAGAAACATTACATGTGGCTGTAAAGGTTACTTTCAAGTTAGTTTTGTCTCATTTCAAGTGTTATACAATGTTTGAACCAGAAACTAAAAAAAAACATAAAGATTTAAGTAGGTTTTGTGTTTTTGCAGTGAACCAGTCAAATAAAAAAACTGGCAGCTCAGACTGTTGACCAACCAAAGTTGTTGCGTTTTCAACAGTTTCTAAAAGATTTTCATGAACACCTTTAGGTTAAAACATGTCCAAAAGGAACTAATGAGTCTGGAAATTTGAACATGTTAATTGTTATTTTATGTGTTTGAACCTTGATAAAACGCAGAACAATTTGCCACAGATGGTAGAGAAAAATGATTTCCAGAGCCGTTAATAAAACATGGGTGAACAAAACCCACCTTCTCCAGGTACCTTGGTTGGTTTACACTGCAAAAACAAAGTCTTAACAAGTATATTTGTCTAGTTTCTAGTGAAAATATCTTAATACACTTGAAATAAGACAAAAATTATTTACACGTAACTTTTCAGCAAGGTATAGGTGATCATGCTCAACTTTAATGGAAAGGTATTGGTTCCACTCGCAAATTGTAACAGTGGGAAAATGTCCTTATAAGTGAATTAATCTGCTAGTGGAACGCTAACTGGGTTGCTAGGTAACGGGTTGTGGTTGCTAGGTAACGGCTCATATGGCAGTTGATCCAATGGAACTACTACTTTTCTTTTATCAATATTAATGGATTATTGACTCAAAACAAGCTCCTATTTCTTGCTGAAAAGTTAGTTCTAAGTTAGTTTTGTCTTATTTCAAGTGAACTAAGATAGTTTCTCTAGAAACTAGTCAAAAAAAACTTTGTAAAATTTAGTTTTTTAATTGCAGTAATAAGGAGCAGATCTTAAACAAGAACACTTATTGACTCTTTGTGATGATTTGTTTCCTGCTGCAGTGATATGTAAGATATGTGAGCTGGCGTTCGACAACGAACCCGCCCTCCTCTGTCACATGAAGAGCACCCACAAACCGGGAGAGATGCCCTACGCCTGCCAGGTGTTTTTTCTGCTCACACTCCTCTTCATCCGCCTCCTCTTCGTCTGCCAGGTAAATCTGATCCCTGCTTTGTGTCTGCAGGTGTGTGAGTTTCGGTCGTCCTTCTACTCCGAGGTCTGGTCTCACTTCAGAGAGGTTCACTGTGACACCAGGGAGCTGCTGTGTCAGTACTGCCTCAGAGTTCTGCACAGCAACAGCTGTTACCAGCAGCACATTGCCCGCCATCAGGTACACTGCTGCACCGCAGCTGTTTAACGCTGTGCAACCTGAAGAACGGACTCAATAATCCTGCGTTTGTTTACAGAAGAAACAGACACTCAGCTGTGATAAGTGTCGCCTTCACTTCCTGTACGTTAGAGAGCGCGCCGAGCACAAAGCGCTGCATCATAAAACTCACGTCACTCCGCCCCAGCTGAGCGGACTCAAACCTGGAACCAAGGTAGGCCTCATCTCTGCTCAGTCTGCTCTGGATCTGTCAAAGCAACATTCAAAAAAGAGAACAAAATTCATTTCAAATTCAAAACTACCTTTTTAATCCCAGAGAGAAATAAAATAGCCAAATAAATGAATGGCTGTGAGTCTGGGTTTTCCCTGTGCCATCAGTTTGAGTGATTTCAACAAGATTTAATTTAAATAGAAACCTCATATTTACATTTTTCTCAACTAAAAACATTTAAGTTCTTCCCATAAATTTTTAATGATTTTTTTTGCATTAATGGTGACTGTTATGCTTCCTTCACATATTAGCATGTCTCTGTGACCAATAGAAAACATTGCAGTTTTCTTTAGATAATGAGATTTCGCTCTGCTTAGTTCTGCTTATTTTGAGCTCCTGTCAGAATGTCAGGGCCTCTGTCACTTTAAATTCTAATAAGCTGCTGCTGCTGGCTACACCTCCCCCAGTCAATGTTTACACTCACACCTGAAAATTGCTGCAAATAGATGCAAATTATGCATTTAATGCATCTTTGAAAAGCGTTAGTGAAGCCTCCTGCACAATCAACAACAATTCAGGAAGTGGTTAACAGCACATACAGCAGTAAAACCAGCTGATGAAACGTCAGTCCATCATCAGTTCAGGTGACATGTGAGCCCATTAATCCATCTGTTTGTCCTTTCGTTAACTTTATCAATACATGTCTGTTCCTTCAACTGCAAATTCATCAACGTTTTAAGCTTCCAATTTAAATTCCGCTGCAGAAATATCTCAAATAAATTGACAATAAAAGTTTTGTGTTGGCACTTTAGAAATAGGCAACAAAAATTGTAGAAATCTTGATAATAATTTGGAAAAGTTTGGCAAACAGTTGGAACCCACTGGATGATTTGACACAGCTGAACAAAACCATTTTACAGCCTAAATGTGTCACACGGAACAGCAAGTTTAATGTTTTTGTTTTTCACTAAAAATTCTCTAAATTGAGTTTGCAGTTTGTTAGTTTGAATATTTCTTCTTGAAATAAACTTTGCATCATGATGTTTCTGTTCTTCCTGCAGGTAACAGTCAGGATGTATTCTATAAGTGGATCAGAGAGGAAGGAGGAACTGGACAAAGTTTATATTCCCTCAAAGGTTAGATATTCATTCAAAGGCCATCCATCACATGCAGCAGCTTTTCTGCCATCTTTACTTTAATTTTTGTTTTTCAGGTGGTCGATGTGGCTCCTCCGCTCCTCAGACAGGAAGGGACCAAACAGAGACCGGTGGAGCCTTTGGGTTCGCTCCTGTCTGGTTTGAGCGCCGACAGGTAGGATCACTGAACCTCCATCTCTTCTTTAAGACAAAATGAAAACAAATCAAACAGCAGAACATCTGGATTCAACAATGTAAAATAAATTGAATTGCAATTTATTTGTTTTAACAAAATAACAGCTCAGAGTTGCATCTTGATTCATTTTCCTGAAGGAAACTTTTATTGATTTGCCCTCATTTGGTTTTAATCTGATTTTGTTTTTAGCCACTGTGACATTGTATTTCTCTTAACAACATAGAGGCTAAAATAGGCCTGTAAATGATTCATACACATTAAATCAAACATGACAATACCTTTTCTCCTGTAAAGAGTTCCTTGTAGTTTTTAGCATTTGGGTTTTTTGTAGCTTTAATTTTAAGGCCTTAAACTGCATTTTGTGAATGAAATAAGCCTTGAATCGACGCATCCAAGCATCTTTTGGTTATTATAAAACAGTCAAAAAGTGGGAAGTTGTTTAAAGGAGCCAATTGTGTTCCTTCTATCAGTATTTCTTTAAATCGCACGACTCTTTTGACTCATTCCCGTGTGAAGTTCAACATCTTCCCGGGTCCACAGAGTGTTATTGTCTTTAAAATCCCCCAGCAGCTGCACCGTTTACATTTCTCAACTTAATGATGAACTGCTCCCAACGTAAACAACACAAACCTGTGATTAATAACTGTGGAAGGTTCTTGTTGGGTTTATAAACACTGTTTTAATTTACATCCATGCAGAACAAAACAAAATACAACAAAGTTTGATTTGTGTTTTATTGTTTTTATTCCACACACTGAAGTGCGGATGTCTAAATTGTATATATTGTTTTCCTTTTTAAGGCCCCCGGCTCCCAAAGCTCATGTCAACAATGTAGAAATTAAGTTTGTTTTAATGTCCACATGGATCACTTGAGTGGAATAAAAACTTAATGCAACAGAATAAACCTTTGTTTTTGTTTTTTTCACAAACCCAACCGGTGTTTAGATGGGCGGCCATGTTTTCTTCCAGCTGTTACACTGTAAACACAGAGGAGGTGACTTACAGTTTGCTTGGTGGAAAATGACAACAAGCTATAAAAACGTGTTCAAAAAGCAACTGAAAAATTGTTTTGTTTTGTTTTTTAAGCAGTTTTGCCGCCCCCCTGTCACAGTGGCGCCCTGGACAAACAGCCAGCCATATTAGAAATTAACTACTGAATCTATCACTATAGATGCTGTAACATAAACTGATTTAGTTTGAATACATTGAGCTGAAATGGATTAATTTAGAACTACACTGAAGCTCAGAATCGTCTTTTTTCTCTTTGTGTTTCAGCGACTTTGACCCGTCTCAGCGCTGCGTCGAGTGCCTGAAGACAGTCCCAGACCTGGAGACCCATTTCCCAACACGAGTTCACTGCTCCTTCTGCAAGTTCACTACATGTTGCTCCAACTCCTACGCCAACCACATGATCAAGTATGTGTGCACTTCACCTCTGACCCGCTGCAGCATTCATTCTTCAGAGGACAAACCCTTTCACAAGTCGACACCATGTCCTGAAATGTCAATGCAACGACTGAGGTGTCATTTGGTCAAACCAGGATTAAAGGGACAAAACTCTTCTGCACTTATTTCATCGGATTTCCTCTACATTGGAAAAAACACAAAAGCTTTTTTGCAGCTTTTGTGCAAAGCTGCACAAAAGCTGGTTTCTAGTTTTGGGGTGAACAACTATTATAATAGTCACCAACTAATTTAATAATTAGACAATTTGCTGAAAAAGTAACACTCATATATATAAACTTTGTATTTAAGATGAAAATATCTTTGTAAATAAGTACTATTTACAAAGTTAGAATGCTATGTTATTACTTTTTGGCAATTTAATTAATTTTCTTATTTAAAAAAGGAATTGTTTATTTGCATTGTTTAATGGATTTTTGATATTGTATAAAAAAGGCTTGGGTGGTTAAATGAAAAATCTGCAGAAAGTGCCAGTTTTTAATCTGATTAATCATTAAAATAATTGGTAGAACAATCAATTACTACAATAATTTAGTTGTGTGATTATTTTAATACACTTAAAATAAGACAAAACTAACTTTTCAGTAGTGAAAAAGTACAGTAGTGAAATAAGTTTCCCTTATTTCACAATCTACTGGCATTGTGTTGTTACCTAGCAACCCCAGCCGAACCCAGACAATCACCTAGCAACCAGTTCTAGTTCCGCTGGCAGATTATTTCACTTATAACAAAACATTTTTGCCAAGTTATAAGTGATATAATTTGCCAGTGGAACTTTTTAATCAGTATGAAGGAATTAATTATGTAAAACATATCTTGGTAAAAAAGTTATATGCAAGTTTATTTTGTCTCATTTAAACCAGCAAAAAATACTTGGTAAGATTTTTTTTTATTTTTGCAATGTAAATGTGTTATTTTTTTTGACTTATTCTGCATATTTTTTTCTCCAGTAATCACACCACATGGAAAGACCCTCAGTTTCCAGCCGTCTTCCAGTTGAATCCAAGGTGAGCAATGAGAATCTGACGGTATAAATGAGCCTCATCTGAGCTGAGTCCTGTTAAATTCCTTGGTTGTTTTCATTTCAGGTTGCCCCAAGCTTTAAAATGCGATTCTTGTTCGTTTTCCACCTTCAACGGGGATGCGATGTCCAATCATGTGATGCAGAAACCGGATCACCTTTGCATCATGTTAACAGATGAAGGTATAACACAAAAAATCACTTGGCTTCACTTTGCTCCTGTCATTTCCAACTTATTTAACTAAAACGTAATTTGTTTATTTTGTGCACTCAATTCATAGTAATGCATATGTGTGTGTTATTTGTGTTGTTCTGGACATTTGGTGTGAATTTGATGTCAATAAGACAACATTTACTGAAATATTGACATTTTTAAAACATATTTAACTTGAGATACATTAGATGACCACCAGATGGCGCCACAGTCGAACGGTTCTGTGTTGTTCCATCTGGATAGCATGTTTGTAGTGACATCCCAACTTAATTAAGACATTTTGCTTTTTTTCCACACAGAGAGAAGTTCGAAACAACCTGAGAGTCAAACGTCTGTGAGTCAAACGTCTGTGAGTCAAACGTCTGATAATCAAACATCTGTGAATCAAACGTCTGGGAATAAAACGTCTGGGAATCAAACGTCTGTGAATCAAACATCTGGGAATCAAGTGTCTGAGAGGTAAACACACAACACTGAGCAAAACCTCACGATTAGACAATATATTGTAATTCTATTAATAATATTGATCTAATATGAGGCTTTATTTGGATTTGTTCATGTCCAATTTGTGAAAACAAAGAAAATAAAATTTGAAGGCAAAATAACGTTTATTTCATGAGACATTATTATAAAATGTATTTCCTTCATTGTTTTCATGAGAAGATGCCTACAATCATTAAAATTAACTGAAATTAATCCTTGAAATGTAGCAACCTGAGTGCAATCGAATTTTGCAGTAGGAACAATAAACACAGGTAACGTCACTCACTTCATTACATTCAGTAATAAATTTAACTGTTTCACTTTTGACTGGAGTTTCTAAATTAAGGCACCTTCTGACTATTTGTTTTCTATCAAACTGATTTAAAGAAAACAAAATTGATTGGTCCTTTGAGCTACAATTCTGTGAACAGTTTCTTTTTTTTCTTGACTTTAATCCTTTTTTTGATCTCGTTTTTATTTTAGCCCCCCTGTCAGTAAGAACGCCAGTAAACATAATGGCGTCTTCGTCCCGATTCAACTCGTCCAAAATGGACAGACGTCCCCTCAGCTGTCCGTCAAGGCCCTCAGCGGCGCCTCCTCTCCGCCTTTCAGACCCGCCATGACCATCAAGATTATGGGGGTTGGAAAGGTGAGACGAAATCCTGCAGTGGAGCTGAGGATGGAATAATTACATTTATTTTATTTCTCTTTGGGAAAAACTTACCAAGTATTTTGGCTAGTTTCTTGTGTAAATATCTGCGTACTCTTAAAATAAGACAAAACTAACTTACAAGTAACTTCAGTAAAAGGTAAAGTACCTTGTCTTAAGTCAATAACTCCTTAATATTTATGGAAAAAATACTAGTTCCACAATCAACTGGCACTAAGCAGTTATTGTATTGTGATTGTCTACAGTCAAAGCTAGACCAAAATATTGTAGTATTTTGTGATAATCTGGTGTATTTTGTCTTTCCTCCTCTCCAGAGGGTTGGTTCTCTGTCCCACGACCAGCTCTGCATCGTCCTCTCCTCTTTGTGTCATGGTATAAACGAGATGGCTCGCCGCACCAACGTGTCCCCCACCACAATCCGGTCCTGGATCGCGTTGCAGCAGCGCGGCCTGGCGCAGAGGAGGTGGGGCTGGAAGACGGACAAGATGGCGGAGTGGGTCCTGAATCGCAGGGAGCAGCAGCTGAGCGTGACAGAGACGGTTCTGCTGCTGACGGCCCGGGCCACGCTGGGCGAGAGCACCCAGGTGGAGGACTGCTACAGCTGGACCATAGACTTCATGCTGAGGCACGACCTGGGCCTGCAGACCACCAACAACAACCGGCTGAAGAGCATCCGGGAGAACAGCAGCAGCTTCATCCAGTCCATCCACTCACAGGTCGGTAGAACACCTGGAAGATCCACTTAACTTTATTTAAACCAGAACTTCTCAAATAACAGGATCTATTACTGTTTTTATTCATTCTGGCCTGGAAGACTAGCCTCCAGCCACTAGGTGGCAGCAGTGTTCAAATTATTATCATTATATCATAAAATTACCACCTTATTAAAAACAAACAAAAATTGTTTCATTATTGAAAGCGAGTAACTGCTGCTCACTGAAAAAGACCGGGAAATAAATTAGCCGTATTTAGTGATAAACGTTTACGGTTTTAAAACGGTTTAAGTCTAAAAACTAGAGATGCACCGATTTACGTCTCTCACCTCCGATATCAATATGTGAGGTTTAGTATCGGCCGATACTCCGTTTATTAATCGGAGTAAGTGTTATTTCAGTTTGGGTGGAGGGTGTGAAAACAGTCCTGATGTCCATTGGGTCATGACTGACTAGGTTTTTAAATGTTCTCCAGGTCCAGAAGGGGGCGCTGCCTCTTCACTGCTGGGGCTGCATGGACGAGCTTCCCGTCTTCATCAACTCGGACCTGTTCTCCAAGCAGCTGGCGTCCGCCTTTCAGCTGTTCGGGTCGCCCGAGGACGAGCCCGTCTTCGACGTCGTTCTGTCCGCGCTGGCGGACGGCCGCCTCCTGCCCCCCCTGCTGTTCTTCAGAGGAACTGCGTTCAGCGTCCCGGACGGTTTCCCCAACAACGTTCTGCTGGAGGCCCGGGAAGGCGGGTTCAGGGACGAGGAGCGCCTGCGGATCTGGGTCGATAAGGTCAGCGGCGCCATGGCAACGGGATAAGTGTTTAGCATTAGACGTCAATTTAAAATAAAACAGTTATAGAAATAGTAAATATTTATCTAGGTCAGATTATTTTATCACTTCGTTTATCATTTGACCATCTCTGTTTAGTTACTGACGTCCGTCTATCAGTCCGTTTCCTTCCTTCTTCATTCATTCATCTATCAGTCTGTCCATCTGTTTACATCAGTGACCTTTCATTCATCCATGATCGGTTTTTACATCCTTCTTCACTTCCATCCATCTTCCTTTTGTCATTCTTCCTTCCTCCCTTTTTCCTTACATCAAACTTTCCATTCCTTCCTTCTCTTCTACCTTCTTTCTTTCCTTGATCCTCTCTTCCTGACGTAAATCTTCCTCATTTCTGAATCTGTCAATTTTTCTTTCTTTCATTTCTTCCTTTCTTTTTTCTTCCATCTCTTCTCTTCCTCATTTGTCTATTTCTATCATTCCTTCTTTCCTTCCATCCTTCCCTTTGTCCTTTTTTCCCCCTCTTCTCTTATTTTCATCCTTCCTTCCTCACTTTCTTTCACCAAACTTTTCCTTGTTTCCTTCTTTTTTCCTTTTTATTTCCTCTTCCTGTCTTACATCTCTCCATCTTTCCTTCCTCCATCAGTGTGTTTTTTTGTCTTCTTTAATCTTCCTTTCCTCATATCAAACCCATCCATTCATCTCTCCATCAGTCTGTCTCTCATTGCTCTGTGATTTTTTGTCTTTGTATTTAAACTCGACCGTCCGTTGCCATAGAAACCAGGTTGTTTTCCTCCGGGTCAGTCTTGATCTTTAACCGGTCTGTGTTTGGCGCCGTCTCTCCTCTCCGCTGCAGGTGTGGCGCCCTTACATGACCTCCAGTTCCGGCGGCAGGTCTCTGCTGGTGATGGACGTCCACCGTGGTCACCTCAGCGATGCGTTCAGGGACCGTCTGTCCGCCGTCAACACCCACATCGCCTTCATCCCCGCTGGATGCAGCTGCCGCCTCCAGCCGCTCGAGATCTGCGTGACGCAGGTGCTGCGGGATTTTCTGCAGGTACCCAGCGGTGGAGGCGGAGCTTCTTTCCTTCCTTCCTGTCTCAGTGTGTGGATCTGTGATGTTCTGATTGGTGGTTTTGTCTCCAGGCCCGGTGGTCCCAGCTGGTCGCTGATGGAGGTCTGGACGGGCTTGGACTGGACCAGCTGGCTCTGACGTTGGCCTGCTGGCTCAGTGAAGTCTGCTCCACTCTGAACGCACAGACCGACGTCCTGCGCAGGTGAGAACACCTGATGATGACATCACAGTTATTTAAAGGCCATGCAGCACCATTTTAAACATCTTTATTTGGATTTTATGGGTTTAATTTATACAAATAAACATATGAAAAGTGTGGCATGCATTTGAATTTGGTAACCAATAACAAATATTACTGGACGATAAATTATCCAAGAAGTTACAAGAAGCAATAAACAATAATATTGTTGTTTTTGAACCATTCTCACCAATAGTCAGAGTAATTGCATTTAATCATATTTTCAAATGTATTTGTTGATACTCCCAATGAATAAACAGTGGAGAAAATACTAAAACTAACAATATGGACATATTAAAAAAAGCAATTAATTGGAATTTATTATGAAAACAATCAAATTCATTTTTATCATGACAGGAAATTTATCATAATAAATAAGTGACATGCTAAATACCCATATCTATTAGCAATACATTAAAAGACGCAAATAATTAAATTCCTTTTTTTGAATAAGAAAAACATTTGTAACCTCAAATACAACAGGAAGAAATTCAAATGTACGCCGCACTTTTCAGATTTTAAGAGATTTTAAAACATCTTGTTTTTACTTTCCTCACTTAAAATAAATTTAAGTGTAAGCTTTTCACAAAATGTGAACTAATTTATAAGCGAAAATGTTTTCAGAACCCTGAAATTTTACTCCCTTCTTTGACCTTCTTCAAGGTCATTCACGTTAGCATGCAGCCTGCAGCACCTGGAGAACCAGGGAGAGGCGGCGAGGATGATCACAGCTCTGACCGAAGTGCTGACCCAGCCGCTCGACTCTGGATCACCAGAACCCGGACCAAAACAAGAGCGTTTACTGGAACGGATGCCGCCGCTGCTGGTGATCAAGGAGGAGAAGACAAACGGTTGGGATGAAGAGGAGAAGCAGGTGGAGATCGGCAGCCTGTCCGCCCTGCGGCAGGTGTTCAACAGCGAGAGCGACGCCGAGTCGTTTCACGGCTTTGCCGACGTCTGATTCTGCACCGCACATCGTATAAACAAACTGCTGCATCCGGAGCCTCTGATACGTTCAGAGAAGCTAATAAATGCTACTGATACAAAGCTAGTTGAAATAAAACAGGAAATGCTATGTTTTTAAGGTGAAAACAACTTTATAGATCATTAATGACATTTAAATGTAAAAACCAGTAATCAGAAACCTCAACATCAACTAATAATGAATCATGAAAATATTGATCCTGAAGCTCAGAATGGAAACATGAGTCTTTTCACTGCGTAATTATTAAAAGTATTACTCTGCTGGGATTGTTTCTCACTGCTGCTTTGTAAAATAAACCTTATTTTTGCTACTTTTTTAATGTAACATGAATTATGTGATGTTTTTAGTAGTAAAATAAAGGACTTGTCCAAATTGATGTCACTGACTCTATAAATCGTTCAGAACTGAATTTATTCAATGTCAGTGAAAAGTTAAAAAGTCTTAATTTTAGGTATTTAATATTGAGACCTTTAATCGTTTTACATTTTGTGTTTAATCTCGTATAATCTGCAAGGTTTTCTGTCAGGCACGCGGTTGAATTGCGCGCATGCGCAGAAGCATGCTTTGCGTTCTTTTGAGTTGAAGCGGTTGAGGCTACGGCTAACTTGCTGCTAGCTAGCTTGCTATCTGTTGGACGACGTTAGCCATTGTATCGCTTCTGTTGATAAACCCATAATACTTTTATTATATGCAAGGCACAAAGATGATACCAAGTGCCACAAACAAACCTCAGAAATGTCACTTTTAATCCCCTAGAGCGGCTAAAGCTCCCCAGAAAACAAGTGTCCGTTGCTACTACTGTTAGCATTGGCCTGAGAACGACATAAACTCTTAAATCGGAGGTTTGCTGGATTTTAAACTCAGTAGTCAAGCTTCTTTTTTATTATTTCAATTAAGTCGTTAATATGGAGGGAGATACGGAGAGAAGAGGTAAAAAGGAAAGCTATCAGAAAGAGAAGTCAAAACTGGGCTTCCACATGCTGGAACCATGGTTCCGGAGCGGCGGTTGGAGTCTCGGCCTGACAGGAAACTGGGTCGGAACCCACGGCTGGCGGAGAATCGGCGGCAGTATCTGGTGAGTTCTCGTTAAAAAACACGTTCAGGTGTTGGGGGTCACCAATGTGGAGGTCAATGTCTTCCAATCCAAATCAAAAGTAGAATGAAGTACAACCGTTGGACCTGAGTGAAGTTGGGCCCCACCTTCTCAGATCAGACAAATTGGTGGAAATTAACTCGACTACGTTTGTGCTGATTTGTGAAAACGTTTAACACCAATTTTATCTGATTTCATAAAAGTGGGGGTCTGGTTGACCTTTTGACCTTTCACGTTTCATTAATCTCTTCAATGCCTAAGCTGCACAAACGTCTGATTTGAAGAAGGTGAGGGGGCAACTTCACTCAGGTAACCCTTGGTGTCTTCTCATCTCACCTTCTCCCCTTCACAACTAAAGTAGAAACATTGTATACGCCCCACAGCTATGATGGCGACAGGCTTCAATTAAGTGACAAGAGTTGCGGTTTATTTATATGAAGATATGTGGTTAAATGATTTTAAACTTGAGTTTTGAGTTGGTGAAACTTATAGAAACCCTGTACATACTTTAGTTGTACACACTGAGGTGAACTTTAATGAACTCAAATCCGTTAGATTTTTGTTGTGAAAGCGTCCATCATCTCTATTGGTGCTTAAATATAGTACCATGAGAACAGAACCCGTTTCCCAGCATGTCCACCAGCACCAGCGCTTTGCACCCCCGACCCCCAAGGACAGCTCTGATCAGCAGGGGGATGCAGGATTTCAGGACCTTGACTGTTCTCTGTTTAAATTTAGATTAAGGACAAAGACCAGACCTTGTAAATCCCACTCTGGCCGAGTCAAAAAAAAAAAAGCTTCTAACATGCTCAGAAAGTGGAGAGCTGTGCAAAAATCTCAAACCAGCTCTCCTTTCTTTAAGATTTCCTCTCAATGATCCCAATTTTCTGCTAACTTTTTAAAGTGTTCTTCATTAATAGCCCTTGAGACATTCTTATCTTTCTTATTTGGGTTTTAAAACACAAAATTTTACCTGGTATTTTTAGTCTAGCATTGTAGCTCCCCTCACCATCCTCTACAGGGCAATAAAATGTGCGAACTGTTTAAAAACTATTCTCTTACTTTAGCTCAAATCCTAATGTTGATTTTCCAGATTATTGTCCCATTGATACATTTTGGTTTTTATTCAGTCAACCTTTTGTTTTTCAGCGTTTCTTGGGAGACAAAAACAAAAAAAATATCAGATGTCATCATCGTGAACTCTGACCTCTAACATCTAACCGGCACATCTGGAAACTGTATTTATCAGAAGGCCGATTAGCATTCATTAGCATCTGTTAGCCTCCCTCTGAGCAGCATTAGCATGTTAAACTGTTGCCCAGCGTGCAGTCTGAGGCTAAAGGAGTCCAGCAGGAGGATCAGAGCAGGAAAATCAACCGTTTCAGACTCGATTACAGCAGCTTTGATGTTCTGACTCAGTTTATCCCAAGCTGCTCCTCACTAGTTTACATGTCAGCCACAGCAAAACGTCAATCAAACAGCTGAGCTACATGTAGAGCTGCTCCATGCTTTAATCTGATCAACGCTGCTGCCTGATCAAAGATAAAACCTTTTTAATCTGGGATAATTACAGAGAAAATGTCTGCACAACTCATCTGTCTGTTTGAGCTGGAAAAAAGGGAAAAATTAAAACCCTGGGTTGCTCTCTCTGCCGCTGCGTCGTCTGAGCACGCCTCTCCGTACCGTGTGAGACCAATAAGAAGTCTGAATTTAATCTGAGTTAATCCAGCTCTCATTCCAGATTACAGTCTGAACTGATTGGAGCTTTAGAGGGGGAACAGAGAGAGATGGAGACAAGCAAGAATTTAATGGGATTCTGACAATATTATACTAACTACTAGTGAGGAACCATTAAATATGTTGATAAATATGGAGGTTAATGGCCTACTCAAAGTACCTGGCTTTTGAATGAGCAAAATAAACCGAAATCATCACTCCTACACAACCGTGCTTTATTGTTAGTGTGATCCAGAAATTGTGTTGTTCATTTGGGTCAGACTATGTGTACGTAAACCTAAAACCTGAGCCTGTTCTTAAAGTAGCAAATAACATCTCACCAAGAAATAGGAGCTAATAATTGCTTAATGTTGATTTTTATTTTTTAAGTACTGGTTCCACTGGCAGATTATTTCACTTACAGCAAGACATTTTTTCGTTGTTATAAGTGGAATAATCTTCCAGTGGAACTAGAACTGGTTGCTAGGTGACGGGCTGGGGTTGGTGTGTTGCTAGGTAACGACTCAGTGAGGAACTAGAACTTTTTTCATAAATATTAATGAATTATTGACTTAAAACAAGCTCCTATATCATGCTGAAAAGTTACTTGTAAGTTAGTTTTGTCTTATTTCAAGTGTACGAAGATATTTTACACTTTGGTCTACTTTCTGCAGAAAATAGACTAAAAACACAAAATGTTTTGTGTTTTTGTAGTGTTTGGACACAATAACTGTTGGAGACACTACTTAGGAAACCACAATGTCGTAATATTTCAGAACATTTTAACAAGTGTTTTGATGTTACATGATAATTCCTAACAAATTTACGATAATCACTGAAAACATTCTGAGTTTTCTGATAAATCCTGGCAGTTAATTTTTCTGCCCAAACCTGACAGTAGAAAAAGTTTATATTTGACAGTTACTTCTTAATCAAAATTAAGGAATTATTTATGTAACATAATCTCTTGTATCGTGATTAAATGTTACTTGTAAGTCAGTTACTTGCTATTTAAATGCACTGAGATACGAGTTAAGTCACGAATTAAAAAGGATAAAGTTGAGTCTTTCTTAATACTTTGAACTGGTCCAGAACCAGTTGGACCAGTGGCTCTGAAGTGTTTGTAACCAGTGGACCGAAACAGGATGGAGACCCAACAGTTGTGCATGCTTTCCCACTGAGCAAGCATTCAGATGTCCTCATGTGGACAGCGGTGACATCACTGGTGAGGTCACCCTGCGGAGGATTTCCCTGAGAACCGACCTGAGTCTATTGTTCAGCATCCAGCTGTGAGTGACCAAACAATGACCTTTTATTACGCTTTCAAGAGGCACACAGCAGATTTTCTGAGCAGGGTTGTGTTGTCTCAGCTCTAACCGGCCGGATCAGTTAACGACTCTGGTATCTCGGCTTGACTGAACCTGCGGCGCTGTTCCTGCGTTGGCGCTGGAGCGTTGTGCTGCTGTGTGTTTGGCGTGGAGCGGCTGCAGCTTTGAGTTTTCCTGCCCCATCAAGACAATGCGATGAGGTGGAGGGGGTGGCAAGACCAGACAGGAAAAATCTAATCAGATAGAAAACCTCCGGAGTAGTGCTGGAATTCAGCCCGAAGTTCTTTGGATCTGATGCTGCTGCAGGAGAAATTATCAGCTTTCAGTCTCAGGAATAACAGCTAGCATGTTTTCTGTACTCCAGCTTCCTGCAAAAGGCCAAAAACAAGACGGTCAAAGGTCAAAGGTGACCTTGAACAGAATAGTTTAGGTCAAAACTCTTTCATTACATTTTTTGCACAGAATCCTTCTAGATCATGGAAGTTTAGTCTGGTCAGTTCAGGTCAGAATCAGGGTTATGTTAGTTTTGGGTTTTTCATTATAGTTCAGTTTAATTTCATTGTGGCTTTTTGTTTGTCTGATTCAGTCAGTTTTAAGTAGTATTTAGAGTGTTTGGTAGTTTTTAATTAGTAATTATTAATCAGTCACAGTAGCAGTTTTAGTTTTTTCATACTTTGGTTAATTTTTAGATGCAGAAGTTTTGTGATTTTGTAAACATCAAATAGGTACTAAATATTAAAAGTAAGTTACCATTTTCAAAAAATGATTGTTGAATAACCACCTAACTGGTTTTGTCCAAACCAATGTGGTTGCTAAGTGACGGGCAGAGCTCCACTGTGGTTGCTAAGTGACGGGCTGGGCTGCTGAATTTGTGATGTGACATTTGGAAGATTTTTGAAACAGCTCTTTTTCCAGACACCAAAAAACATCAACTTATTACCAGAAAACAACTGGCTGTTTTTTTTAAGCGCTTGGGTTGTTTTTAGAAGCAGTAGAAACCATAACAGTAGTACAAACATGTGAATTTTGTATATTACATCCCTTTCAAATCAATGTGACGTCGGAATTGGCCATCAAGACCTGCAGTATGAATGTAACCGGATGTGTTTCCGTTGATCATATTGTTGCACAACTTGACATTTTGAAAATAAATTATCTTAATTTTGAAAAAAACGCACTTTTTGACAAAAACATTTGGCGGAAGCATGAGGTAGTTTGTTTTTTTCTGCATGGAAATTGGTTTATTTCGCAAAACATGATTGGAAAACATTTTCCACATGAATCAGATGATCAACCACCGGATGTTGCCACAGGCGGAAGATGATTTATCGTGTGAACAAACTTAGTCATGTGTGATTTTAATTACGTTTCTTACTTAATGGAAACTCAGGAGTTGTAAACTTGTGCTTTTTTTTCCATGTCATTAGTGGAATCTAAAGAAAGTTTTGTGCACATTTGTAATGGAAACACGGCTACTGTTTACTCAGAAGTCCTGCATCAAACCTGCGATGTATGTGGGCCCCAGTTCAACCTGTATACTATTAATCTGAGGCCCATGTGGGCCCCATATGTGAATGCCGTTCTGCAGGATGAGAGGTCTAGAACTGTATTTCTAGCCTGTCTAAATAAATTATGATCCTCAGAAACTCATTTTGCAGCCTGAAATATTACAGTGCCGCCTTTGATGGTGTGCAGTTGTCTAAACTACACATTGAGGCGTTAATTTCAGTGGTGAAAGGCTCTAAGTGAGGCTGAATATTGATCAAGGGAACGCAGTGCAGCTGCAGCCCGTTTGCATAATCTCAGATCTTTTCATTTTAAATGAGCCGAAGGTGTAGCGTTACAACTAATCCCTCTTTTTAAGATTTATAGGACACTTTTTAATGGAAAACTAATGTTGTTCTGCACACATGTGGGTTTCATTGTGACATTCACTTTTCTTGTACTAGCTTGTATTTTCCCTCCGTGTGCCTCGGATCCTTGCACTGGAGGTGGTGAGTGCATGTTTTGCATGACTCACACAGACACAATAGCTGGAGGTAAATACACCAGTTTGAGGTTAAACTGGGATTTTCCTCTGACTTTAAGTAAACTAAGGAGGAAAATGATTCCTTATAAGAGAACATCAGAAAAAAAAAAGAGTGTTTTATCTCTTTGTTTCTGCAGATCTTGGTGGGTGAAGGTCTCTTTACTTCATTTTTGGCAGGCTGGGGATAAACTTGGCAGGAAAACCATAGCAGCCCGATCCCCTCCTCATCCTCTCCTCCCCCTCTCTCTCCTCCCCTTTTCTCTAGATGTGATCATGTTCATTCAGAGCTCAGGCGCTCAGATCATCACACCTCTCCGTGCTTTTGTCTTCCTGTTGTCCGCCTCTCCGTCCCCCCATGTGAACGATGTCCAGTCTCAGGTTTCTGTCCGTCCATGGAGGCTCTGTGCTGCTGCTGCTGCTGACGACGGCTGGTGAGTCTTAACTGTCTGAATGTTGCAGCTGTTCAACTTCCTGTTCAGCTGAACTTATTTTACTGCTGAACTGTAATCTGACATGTTAGACCCCCTCTTCTCCTCCTCTTCCTCCTGCTGGAGCCACCAGAGGTCTTCCTCTTTGTTAGGATGACAGATGCATGTTTGCTTTAGACTTTGTGTTTTTCTTACACCATTTAATTAAATCCATATCAATCCAAGGATGTTTGCAAGAAATGGAACATTTGAGTTTAGTAAAATCTGTTTAGTAAGCAACCTATTCATGCGAAAATAAACGGACTAATCTGCTAATGTTTACCCAAAATTCAACTTTCAGGCTTGTTCTTTCCACTCTGTAATTAATCAGCGATAAGTAGCAACACTGCAAATCTCTTAGTGTTCTTGAAATAAGACAAAACTTTTAGGCAGTAGGATCTAGTTTGAAGACAATTATTTGAGTAATAAGTCATTAACATATGCTATAAATGAAATAATCAACTTTTTCATCAATTTTAAAGAATTATTGACTAAAAACAGACTCCTATGTTTTCCTTAAAAGTTGCATATAAATTAGTTTTTGTCTTATTTCAAGAATGCTGAGATATTTGCACGAGAAACTAGACCAAACTGACCTGGTGAGATTTTTGTTTTTGTAGTGAAAATACAGAAGAAAAGCTGTAAAATTCACATTTTTCACTGCAACAACATAAATTCTTACCAAGTGCTTTTAGTATTTCTGATGGTACAAATATCTTAGTTCACTTAAGTAAGACAAAATAACTTATGCGTAACTTTTCAGCAAGAAATACAAGTTTGTTGTAAGGGAATAAATGCTTGATATTCATTTTTAAAAATGCACTAGTTCCATTGATTATTTTATTTTACTTATAACAAGATTTTTTCCCATATTAAAATTTAAATAATCTGCCAGCGGAATAAACACTTTGTCAGGATTATTGAATTTTTGAAGTAAAAAAAGTCCTATATCTTGCTGAAAAGTTACTTGTCAACTAGTTTTGTCTTATTTCAAGTGTATTAAAATATTAGAATTAGAAGCTAAACCAAAAATACTTGGTAAGATTTTGTGTTTTTGCAGTGTACCACTTTCACTCCAGGTGATTTCTAATGAAACCCAGCCTGATTGAAGTTGCAGATTTCACACCAGCGTCTCAGACTGGATGGTTGAGGGAGAAACGGCGAAGTGTTTGCTGTCCTCAGAGGCTCGTTTGCATTCATTTATAATCTAATTAACGTTAACTGTGGTGACTTTCAGAGAGTTTAAGTGGAGGAAATCAGATTACATCCTCAGTACTGACCAAATGTGAAGCAACAAGAGTTCAAAAACAACAGTCTGAGTTATAAACAATGAAAATGGAAATAAGATGATAGTTGTGAAGGTTGCAAACTTCTAACTGCAGACATAGTTTAACATGCTAATAATTTTGCTTTTGTTTTCTACTTATTTCTTTTTTGCAGATAATTTATGTGTCAGCTTTTGTTAGATGCTCGGAAACGGTTCATTAGTGCAGGTGTAGCATAAACTAGAAGTGTAAGCCTGTTTGTTAAGCCTGTTTTACTCGTTCATATCAGTCATCCAGGATGGTTGTGAGTGAACTTGGAAGGAGTTTTCTCACTAGATAAAGTTGGTATCAGACTTCCTGTTGTCACGGTGATCTAACAACTACTGAGGTGATAAAACTAAACTTTATCTCTGCTGTGATTCATGTTACATCTCAGCTGAAACAACTATAGATTAGCTGTAAGATTCATTTTAATTTTTTTCCTCTTTTTTATGACAACACAAAAACCATAAAATAATGCATTATATCAAATAAATTGTGATTTTTAAGCAGTTGCTTTTGCAACGCTACCTGCGTCCAGCATCTACTGGACGCAGGTAGCATCCAGTAGATGCTACCTGCGTTGTATTGCTAGCAATAGCTTTGTTTAAACAGTAGCAAGTGTTTTGTTAGCAGCTACCAAAAATCAAACAGCTTTAAAAGTGGTAACTTTGTATTGTGAGGATTTTTACCCCTCTTGGGGGCAATGGGGGCAATTCTCGCTAATGACATTTTGCCCTCTTGTTTTTCAAACTGCTGTTTTAGTAGATGGTTGAAAACAGGTCATTAGCATGTAGCTTTTAGAAGCTAACTTTATATTTATTTTAATGCTTAATTCATAGATATTAATAAGAAATCTAAGGATAATTTTAGATGATTAAATGTTTAATTTTAGCCTTTTTTTTTAATTAAAATGGGTCAACTTTCAATTTATGTCCTTTTCAGTAGCAGTTCTGGCTAACAACATTTTTGCTAGCAGTTAGCAGTCACATGTGGAGTTTCATTACATTTTGTTTTAACTCAGATCATATTAGCATCTTCAAAGAGTTGTTTGGAACAGGAACGACCTCTGACAGCAGTCAGTGTCACAGCTATTCTGAAGAGGTCTCTGACTGAAGACCGTTGTTGTATGACTGCCACATGACTGTCCTGACATGCTAACAGCTTAATTTCCAGGCAGGACATTTGATATTTTCCAGTAATGTGTCCTGGATGATTAGACACTGCTAATCCACCTCATTTGCTTTTGCCGCTCCTCTTTAGCTGCCTGGTTGGTCATGTGGTTAGAAAACCAGGCAGAGACCTTGGAGTCGTTATATGATCCTTGTCTATTATGATGGATTTAGCGTCTTACTTAAGTTAAGCTTTTGAGATGCTAATCATCTGCTACTCGTTGTAAAAACAACACCTTGTTGTCACGGTGACGCATTATAAAAGTTGTCTAACAGCAAAAAAACAGGGGAAAAAGATGCAATAGTGTAACAGAAAGAGCAGCATTTTGTACAAACTGCAACAAATTTGGTTTTATATTTGAGTTTTTGTTTTTCTTTCCAATGGAAAAACTGGTAATGAAATATCCAACGTATTATAAAGTTTTGATTTTTAATTGAAACTTTCTGTAGCTAAATGTGCTACAACTGGTGTTTACACAGACACGAACAACAAAAGCAAATTTGATTACATTTTTGTTTATCCTCTATAAAAAGCTGCCAAAATGTTTACTATTCCCACTTTTCACCAGATTGTGTAAAGTTGCTGTGGCGTTTAGTTGCTGTACTCCTGGGGGACCACAGCGGGGCGCTCATGCTCACCCTGAGAGCCTTGGAGTGAGTGAATCCAACACGCGCTCAGCCAGGTTTAAGTAACAAAGGCTTCAGCGTCTGTTGGTCAGAGCAGCATTTTTTAAATTTATTCATTCATCTTCTCAACGGCAACGATCCATCAAATTGCTCTGATGTCCAAATGTGGCGTAATAAGCCGCTTCCTCCCACATGGTTGACCCCTCTCCTCCTCGGGGGCCAGAGAAATTGCAGTCGTCATGGTTACGGGGATCAGCGGTGACTGTGCAGGACAGATATGAACAGCTGTCCGCCTAGCGTCTGCTCTTTAAGTGAAGTGGAAAGATCCGACGGTCCTTAAAGTGCACACGTTCAGCTTGAGTTTCCTTTAAATTTCACCCAAGCTGAACGTGTTTTACTCTCTGAAGTGCGTGGGCGTCTGAGAGTTTGTGTTGTGCAGCTGGTTTTGGTAAAGTTTCTCTCAGGATCATGTGACTTTGCCAACAAACACCCCCACACTCTTACAGACCCCCTCAGGCTTTTATTTTTCTGACTTCCTGTCAACTTCCTCCCCCCTTTTTCCTCTCAGCTAAACTCAGCCTCCAATCATCTTCCTCAATCATCGTCCTCACTTGGTTTATGACTTCCCATTTGGTTTACCATCCAATCCTGTTTCTTTCCCTGTTCCTCCTCCTCTTTGTCGTCTGATTCTTCCCTTTTTTCCCTTGTATTGTTTAGCTTCATTCCCAAAGTCATCCCCGCCAGGGGCGGTCCTAGCATGTTGGTTCCCTGGGCGAACAGCATTCAGCGCCCCCCTCCTGCTTTTTCAACCAACCAAAATTCATCATTTACATTTCTGTTTGCCAACACAAACATACTTAACGTTTCTTTTAATATCTGGTTTGAAAAACGTGGAAGTGTGATACAGCGTCAAAAGTGTAAGAAAACATACCTTCCATGATATTTGTAAATACTAGTTATTGACGATACCAGTGGTATTAATATCAGTTCAAATTTTCATATTGTTCCTATTTAATAGGTTATAAAATAGTTTCTAAGAAGTATCCTGATACAACAGATTGATTACAGCAGGCTAATAGAACTTCCCCAACTAATGTGAATTAATTAAAGGGTACGGATTATGTAAAATTCACATTTTGAGCATTTTTCTTATTTCCACTTGAGCCTCAATTGTTTCTTAAACAGACAAGTGTTTAAATAAAACCACACAGACAGTTTTTGGCAATCAGCGTTTTTTGGTCTCTGTTTCAAAAATCTTTGGAGTGCAACAAATCAGCAGGCATTGTCCCGTTACCTAGCAACCACAGCAAAGCCCAGCCCGTTACCTAGCAACCCAAGTGGAGCTCCAGCATGTGTGGATTTTTTGGGGGGGCGTGGAAAGCAGCAACTTATTTGAATTTAAAGTGACAGGAAGCCCTGAAAAAGCTCAAAATAGGCAGAACTGACCAAATTCAAGTGCAAAACAATGTAATGAACATGTTCTGAATAGAATAGACTTTACTGATCCTTTAGTATGGGTCATTGCCATTATTTCCAATAGTTTTACTTTATTTTCTTGCAGTTTACTTTGACAAGAATTTTAATATCTAAAACTGTAATATTTTATTCTGAAAACTAAATTTGTCATCCTAAGCAGCTAAACAACAAAGTTCCTGTCGCCCAAGACGACAAGCCGCCCTGGGCAGCTGCCCATGTTGCCCCTGCCCAACATTAGTATTGATCCCAGCCCTGTTGATCGGCAGCTGATGTCATACGGCGTGTTTCTGTGTGTGTGGGTCAGCTGGTTTTCATTTCCTTGGCTCTGATGAAGCTGTGTGACTGACAGGCGCTCAGAGACGACACACTTCCTTTCTAATCATTATTAGCAGCCCATCAGTCAGCCGTGTGTTTTGATATCCCGGTGGGGACTTTAAAACAAGCAAACACGTCCCACGACGCCAGGTCAGACCGAGGTTTACGAGCTTCATGTCAGCGCTGGTATTTGAGTGATGGTTGGTTTAGAAAGTCTCACAGAAACAGTAACACAGCAGGAGCCCTGTTAGGGTCCATCCAACACAAAAACCAAAATATTCACTCCAAACACTGCACTACGTCGTCCAGCGGGATGTTTCTGACTGTTTCTGTTCAGGATCATTTGGGGAGATAGCATCTTTAACTCCATGTAAAAGAGCAGGTGGGAAATGTTGGCCGACAACGAACCAGATCAGATTTGACGGATTAAGGATGGCAGATTATGAACATTTGACCTCATTCGCTGAGTCGCTCTTGTACGTTTGTGAGCATCAGTTTGGGTTTCAGGCTCCATATTTAAAAAGAAGCGTGTCTACATATTATATTTTTATGTGATTTTTACATGTTGCCACAGTGAAACATTGATTTATTTTAATGCTTTTTAAATAACTGCACTAAATTATCCTGGAAAATTTGTTTAATTTGTCCCTCCGGGAGTTGCAGTGTATTTTTCTGATTGTTTTGGCATAAAATACTGATTTTGTTACACCTTTCAAAAAGTTGTGGTCAAAGGTGCTGTTTTCTCTTTGCATTGACATGATTTCACTAAAAAGGCAAAAACTCAAGATAATTCACATTTATGTTGCTGGAAGTGAAAAAAAAAACTTTTATAGATCAACAAAATAGAAAGTTATTATGCCAAGATGTTAAATTACTGCAAACATTGAGGCAAACCTCATATTAGTGTCTGTTTTATCAAAATATTACCCGTTTAATTTATTATTGTGTAATATTTTTACTTTTGTGCTTTTAATTGGGGAGAAATAGTTGATTTTGGCCCCTGAGGATTTTCATATAAGGGATTTTGGCTCTTATATGACACCACACCACTGCTCTAAGGGGAAAAGTTGGTGAAAAGTTCACTCAAATTTGCAAATGAATCTAGATTAATAGGAGCATCTTCCTGTAGAGTCCACTGCTTCAGTCTGAGGTACAAAATGTGCAGTAAGCTGAATAAATACTAAACGTGTTTAACCTTCATGTCTGAAAACAGCTGACTGGTGTTGTTATGTCCGTGTTGAGTCAGTGAGCATCCTGGGAAAAATTTGCTCTTTTATCTGGAACAACTGCAGCCAAAATATCTTCTCTGAAAGCGTTCGCTCAGTTCAGCCTTGAGGGAAAAGGTGAGCCGCTCAGATTAGAAGTGGTGCGAGAAAAGAACCAGCCAAGGTAATTCAGGCATCTGGTGGGGATGCCTTCCAGATGTCCTCCACAGGAGGAGGCCTGGAGCGCCAGCAGAGATCATATCTCATGGGGGGGATCTTGGGAACGTCAAGATGCCCCCCACAGAGCTGGAAGAAAAGGCCTGGAGGAGGGAGTTCATGGATCAATGCTCCGTTTCCCACTGAGCCCCAGAGATAAGGGCAGGAAGATGGATGAGAGGATTGAGAGGGTGTTGGTGGAAAAGTGGGACATTCCCGATGCTCATTCCAGTCCTCATGCAGGGACAGAGCTTCAAAGGTTTTACGGTCTGGGGTCCGAATCCTCTGGCCTGTTTGTGTTGTACGGGAGGAAACAGGAAAGAGACGCAAGAAAAGGCAGCAGGAAGCAGAGTCAGGACTCACCTGCAGAGCTGCAGCTGCTTTTACAATTGAGTCAGATGGTAAAAGTAGCAGAAGAGTCAGAGGACGACCAGGCATCAGCAACTAGCAAAACATCCTGGATGATCATCGGATCAGAACCAGGGAGTCAAACTCTGCTGCACTGAAGCTGAAAATGAGCTTTTTCTCTCCAATCCAAAATGTGAACAATATTTATCCTCACAACAATAAATAAAATAAGTTACATTTGAATGAAACCAACGTTAGTGTGACCTTTTTATTACACACTTTGACTTTATTGGTCTATGAAATTCTTTGTATTGTATATTTTACACTTTATATAAACTTGTCCTGGAAATCTCATCCTATTTTGTTGCTGTTTTCCAGACACAAAAACGCATTAATTTATTTCCAAAAAAACGGCCGGATGGATTTCTAAGCGCTTGGACTTTTCTTTTTTCTTCAAAGCAGTAAAGACTGAAATGAAAGTACAAAAACGTGCAAAATGTGAATTTTTGCCCTTTAAGGTTAATCACCTGCTAACTAATAAACTGACTCATAAAACTGTCGCAATAAATCACACATGTAAAAGTTTCCACATCTATTGCAGTTCCTGAACCTTTATTTTCACCGTTAAAAGAGCCAACAGCAACAATATGTTGTGTTTATTCACATTAATGGACAGTAAAATCCAGATAAAAGCTGAATAAATCCTGTTTCTCAGGAGGAGGAACACTTTTACTGCCTCTCTGAGGCCTTATCAGTCACTACTGTGGGGTTGATTCACTAGAGTTACGATGTGAAGCTCCAGCGAAGAGGCAGCTTTTTCCCAGGATCGTCTCTGGAGCGGCTGATGGATGTGAGGGAGGATGCGGAGGGTCCTGAGGGAGCAGCTTTCCCATCAGACCGAAGGGTTTTCTCATCACTGTCCCTCTCTGTGTGTCCACTCCTAAAACATCTCTGTTAATGGGTGATCTGTGTTTCTTCACCCACCTGCTCCAGTGCGTTTCCACTGGAGAACCAGCGCCACCTGCTGTTCAGCTGTTCTGATGCAACCAGCAGCAGTGGGAGGAAACCGGCTTTAATTTATGTTTGCTGGGCTTTTGGTGGCCAACCAACACAAACTAATCCGTAACTGAGACATGGGAGAGAAAGTAACGCTTCGCCTTCGTCCTCTGGAGAACCGCAGAGTCTGCTGGCATTTTGATCTGACGATGCTGAACCTGCAGTTTTTAAAAGCTATGATTTCTTCCAAATTTCATGCAAATTGTGAGCAAACATTTAAAATGTCTCAAAAAGGAGAAAAAGTTAAATTTAGGCATGTTTACATCGACTAGGCCTGCCACGATGACGTATTGTTACAGAAGTTATTGCGATAATCCATAATATTGTTTGTAATGGTTTTGGCATAAATATCTCAAAAACTCAAAGATCAATAAACTTTAAATTCTAATGAACATTTGAAACTGCAAGTATTTTAAATATCCAAAGTTAATAAACAGAAACAATAAACAAAATGGATTATGAACTAAATTTTCCAGCTGGTTGAGACCAAAACAGCAGACTGAAGATTTTTATCATCCAATTTTTTTGGTAGAAGGAGAGAAAAAAGAGAAAAATGTTAAATCAGTCAAATGGAAATTATTGAGTTTGTTTTAATGTATCATGTGATTAATTAAAACCATGTCTGGTTTCAACCAGGCAACCCAAAGCTTAAATGTTGACGCTACGCATGTCTGAAGCAAACAGGTTTCAAAGCAGCCTGGACCAAACAGGAAAGTGTTTTAACTCTGTGACTTCATTAATCTGTGAGAAGCACCAAACCTGAGACATAATTTAATGTTTGTAAACTTCTTAATGAGGGCTATAAATCAATAGCAAAGCATATCGCAAAGGATCAATGGATAATACGTCCGATAGATAGAACGATCAGTATTCAGTTAAACTAGGTTGGTGGAATCAACTCATTCATTCTGTGGTTACCTAGCAACTCTCGCGCTCTGTGGTTACCTAGCAACGACCTGTTGAGTTACTTCCACAGTAGTTCATAATTATTGCTCATCACTGCTTAGAAATAAAAAAAACATGGAGTGAAAAGGTAATGCCACTAGTCTGGAAATATTTTAGATATTTAAAACAAAAAACTAATCAACAATTATTGATCTTCACTGATATGAAATATTTATGTCAAGATACGTTTTTCAGCCACATTCAGCCCTACTCCGAATTTGAAGGTTTGAAGAAGATTTTCTCCTTCAGATACAACATCGTTGGCAGTTATTGGACAAGTTTAGTCTGATGTGATATGAATGAGAAAATGGTGCAGTTGTTCAAAATATCAGCTTTTATCTACTCAGTTGTGGACCAGAACAAAATGCGTTTAAGTTGAAAAAGGCCACAGTTTCAGTTTCGCTCTGAAATTTTAGAAAGTGAGAAATGAGTGAAGGGCACCAGAGGAGGAAAAAGTGCATGAAATGTGTGCAAGAAGGATCTTAAGAAAATCTGCCAAAGCAACTGGTTGCATTTGTGGGTTTGGAAAATCTCTGGGTGACACAAAACTAATTTAGTTTGGCCTCAGAAGTAAAAGCAAATGAAAACTAAAGGAGTTTAAACCTAAGTGGCTAAATTAAAACCAAGAATCTGTTTATCTGGGCTGTTGGGTCCAGCTGGTTTTTCTTTAACTGTCTCTCTCAGACAACAGCAGTAACTCCGTTTTACAATAAAGTGGAAACATGCACAGAGTTTATGTGGAGCCAAAAAATTCACCAACTCCCCACAGACTCTGCTGCAGGCTGCTGGAAAATAGCTTACACATATAGAAAACTAAAAAAAAAACAAGAGAAAACATCAATATATCATCTCTGGTGGTAAAACTTCAGCTAAATAAATGCTTAAAAAGTTATTTATCCTAAAATGACAAGAAATTAAGTATTGATTAGTTTGTTACTGATGAGCCATAAATGCAACAGATGGATTGATGGATGTTTTGTTAGTTTATAGTTTTAATATTGAGATAATTTTTCCAGCAACTGAGACAGAAAGTAGAGACTTAATGTTGACCTCTGAGTTCGTTGACCTCTGAGTTCGTTGACCTCTGAACCCGTTACAGAACGCTGATGGAAGCAGCAGCCTGTTTAACATTTTAACGTGTTTCCAGTTTGTGAGGCCGAGTACTACAGCGACTCCACGACGCCTTCAGAGTACGACTCCGACTTCAACTCCACCTTCGAGTACAGCTTCTTCAGTGAGTCCCGCGCTCTCAACCGTGTGGTTTCTCCATCTCAAACTGCTTCAGCGGACTGATTTTAGGAGGTAAACAGGTGGAGGAATGAAACCCCTGCTATTGGCTGTTCTCCTCCCAGGTAACGGCAGCGTGGACGAGCTGGAGAAGCTCATCGGTGGGATAATGGAGGTCGACACCGACGAGGAGGAGGAAGCAGAAGAAGAAGAAGTGTCTTTCACTACAGCAGCTACACCCAGGAAAACCACAGAGAGGAGCAAGACGGGGCGAGGCGGGTCGAGAGAGGGCGATCTTGGTAGCAGCGCCTCTCTTCCTGTTTGTCTGGTAAGAAATCAGTTTCATTTGGTTCCACTTAAATGTTATTAAATCACCAAAAGTTTGTTAATACACTGGTGTAAAACTAACACAGCATAAACCTGACTCCCAGCAAGAAAACACAGGAACCATGTAGTCTGGTTAAATCTCTGCATTTAAAAAATATAAGTCAGTTTGTTCACATTTATGGAAACTGAACTCCTGAACTGTGTGAAGATGCTCATTCTGATTCAAACCTCAGTCTCCACTCGAGCTTTTTGTTTCCTCTCTCTAGTTTTTACAATTTTATTGAATCCAGCAGCAAAGACAAACAATAAGCGCAGCAGCAGAGGATCCGGATCAAAGCTGCGATCCGCCTGATGTTCTTCTTTAAACTGCTGATTCAGCAGCCGCATGCAGGTGGCTTCTGTTAACACAGAGAGTCCATCTGCTTTCTGTGAGAGTGGATCTGATCTCTGCCAGCATCAACAAACACAGCACTCCTCTGGACCGGCCAAACAAATACAGCCGAGTGGGTTCATCCCGACACGGAGGACCGGGGCTGAAAAGAACAAGGAGATGGAAACGCTGCTGTTTATTTTAAGTATAAGTGACCCTGATTGAGTCCGAAGTTCTTCTGGGTTGAATCACAGTGGGGTTCGGTTCTCATTGTTCAGCTTAAGAACCGGCATAAACATCTCCAGGCTGTCGTCTGCACCACAGAGGCAGAAAAATGGAGTTCAGGGACAGTTTTTAAAACCTCAGACGCGACAATTTAATTATACTTTTCCTCTCAACAAGAGACAGAGTTTGTCTCGTCTCAGTGGCTTTACCTCCTGCAGTCTGTAAGAGGACGACATCTGGACTGAAGCAATCCTGGAACCGTTTCAGTTTTGTATATAGAAGCTAATGGAGACTCAATATAAACCCAGTGTTGATGGGGGGTAAGAATGTGTTTACATACTTTAAAGACATTTCTCACTTATTTGGTCAGTTCTGAATATTTTGAGCTCATTCAGAGTGAGATGTTTTTAGGGCATCTTGTCACTTTAAATCCAAACTTAAAGTGGCCACGCCCCCCAATTCCACGTTTACACTGAGACAGGAAGTGGCATTGGAACAGCTTCCTCCAACCAACAGGAACGCAGAAAGTGTTTTCTGGAAGGTAAGTCAACAACAAACCACTTGTGTTTTTGAACAAAGCATCGGAAAGTAACCAAACGTGCTGGGACTTTGGTAGGGTTGCTAGGCGACGGACTGGGCTCCTCTGGAGTTGCTAGGTAACGGCATAGTCACAAACTTCTGTGACTAAACATTCAGAAGGTTCTTGAAACGTCTCACTTTCTATACACCAAAAAACATAAACTTGTTGCCAAAAACCAGCTGGATGTTTTTTAATCACTTGAACTGATTTTAGAAGCAGTGGAGAGACAAACGGAAATACAAACATGTGCAAAAAGTTACATTTTTATTATAGCTTCTCATTTAAAGTCATAGAAAACTGCAAGTGATGCTCCATTATCCTAATTAAGGGACTCTGTACCCACATTTTACTATGTTGCTGTATTTGTTGGGCTGAGTTTCCACCTCAGATTGTTTTTGGGTTTTGCTGATGATGCGTTTACTGTCTGCAGGAACTCAGGAAGCTGCTCTGGACGTCGATGATCCTCGTGGTTCTGTTCTCACAGCAGCTGTGACACAAACGTACGGAGGAACCTTAAACATCCAGGTGAAACACAAACATGGGACGGACACGACAAGCATTGTGCATAAGTTTTAAACCACCTTTGGTATTTTTAAACAGTTTGCTCTGAAACCGGCAGACTTACAGACATTTTCATCAACTTTCTCCAGTTTAACTTTTTAAAACCTGTTGTGTTCAGTGCTGTAATGGGAAATGAATCACAGGAAAACCAAAGAATAAATGTAAAGGAACAGAAACCCATAACACAAGACCTGCATCCCTTAAATGTAATTTGTTTGGAAAAAATAACTCAGGAATCACTTTTTACTAGAGTTAAAAAATAAAGTTTTTCCAGATAAAGAAATTGTGGCAAATTTATGAGCTACTTTTCCCTCACATTTCAACATGATGAGAACAAAAGAAATTAGGAAATGTAATACTATTGTAAATAAGATTGAATCCTCAAGGTTTTGCTGAATCATGTTTTTCTGTTTTCATAATTCGCTTTATTTACATTCTGGTTTTCATCTATTTTTTTCCACAGCAGAAGAAGAAACATGAATTTCAGGTTTAAATGGCTCATGACAGACTTTGTTTATAGATCATAATTTACCTCTGGGGCTCCAGGATGGATTGATTATGAAGAACAAATGTGTTCCCACAGTTATTCTGCCTTGTTTCAGAAACGTTTCCAGTCTCCCAAAGGGAAACGCTTCTCCCACTCAACATGAAGCAACGTGGAGAGAAGCAGACATTTTAAATCCACAAACATTTCTCTGGAAACAATTAATTCAAATATCAAAACACATAATTTAGCTCCTTTTAAATGACATTTTTGGCACCAATGGTTAACCTACAAGCTGTATCATATGCCTCCCATCATCCACAGGAACTCAGCATTAATTAAAAAAATAAAAAATAAATAGTGACTTCAGTCCCTGAATCTTCAACCTGAATCAGAGGAGGTCGTCTTTCTCTGTTGGGTTGGACCGATAACAAAAAGTCATTTTATAGATGAAAAGTCTAAATGACTAAATGTTTCTCTGCATCTAATTAGTTCAAGGTGTAGTTACCATTTTGAACAAAAAACGTCGCTTTTCTCGACATTTAGAGAAAAAACTATCAGATTCAAGCAGCTGCATGAAATGAGGCTCAAACAAAAGTTTGTCTGCAGCCACGAGAAACGAGACGTTGGATTCAGCTCATTATCTCACCTTCCAGCTCAGGTCCTACATCATGAAACGCTGATATTATGCTGTGATTTATGCTTGTAGCTCAAAAGCTAATTAGTTTTTAAGCTAATAACAGAAATAAAAAAAATGAACTTTAAAATATCAATTTTGTTATTGCTTAAAAATTACTTAGTTTTTAATTAGTTAAATTTTTCTTAACTTAAAAACAAACTCGCTCGTAAGCTAATAACAAAAATCACATCCAAATTATCCGTGGAAAATGATCCGTCTACATAGATTAACTTCCTAAGCTGCAACAATTCAGCAGTTAATCTATGTAGACACGGTTCTACTCGATACAATCCAGGAGTTTTTCCTTGGTTCTGATCAGCTGTACCTCAAAATGTGAGGATAAGTAGATGTTAGCGCTTGTGGTAGTGCTGAGACGGTTTCCACTGAGCGCATTAAGCCATATTTAATTCATTAAAATCTACAGTTGTAGTGTTTCTAGAGGGGATCTCAGGTATTTCTGCTAGGAATAAGAGGCTGTAGCTCTTAACCCCTATAAAAACTGGGGTCCACTCAAAATACAGCGAACAAGTAAGACAAGTGAAATATTTCCAGGCTAAACAAAATTCAGATCTGGCGATCCCCAAGGCTCAGTCATCGGTCCTCTAATATTTAAGATAAATACGGTGACTGTATTTTTGACAAAGTAGTGTTCCATATTATCTTACATTTGTGGAAAATACGCAGCGCCTGACTCCTTCAGTTCATGTATTTTCCCGTTCATACGTTCGTCTTGATGACCTCGAGTTGCTGTGAACTTGGCTGAAGCTCCAGTGATGGTTTTCTGATGGACTGTTTGTCTCTTCCAGGTCTTGGTGGGTCTGCTGAATCACCTGAAGCGCAGCAGGTTGGGTCCGTTTGAAGTAGGCAGAGGCTGAGCCTCCCTGACTGGTCCAAACATGGCTGCCCTTCGCTCTGATTGGACGCCTGCCAACCCGACTGAACTCGACTCCAAACAGACTGAACTGCGTCTCACCCTGAATCCTTTCAAAGGGAATCCGCCTCGTTCTGGCAGCGCAACATTTCCTCTCTGTGGAGACATTTTGAAATTTATTATGGAAATATTTAAAGTATGGATGTTGGATTTTGACAGAATATTTCTCTAGAAATGAAATTATAACCAAGCAAAATGTCTATTTTCAAGTAAAAACGTCTGGAATTTATTTTTGATATAACACCAAATGGAGAACCATTGGGATCATTTTCCTCTAAAATACTTTATTTTACAATTTTACATCCAATTTAACCCCAAACACCAGTTTCATTATTTTTAAGAACCCACAGTTATATTTAAATATGCCCCACAAAATTATAAACAGTTATAATAAAAGCCTTTGTTGTGGTAAAATGTTCCCATCAAACTGCTTCAACTGGTTAAAAGACAAAATCCTCTAAAAATGTAGCAGCAGAAATGTCATTGTTGTTTCATATATATGGAAATAAGGTCACTAACATAAAAAACAGAAAACAAAAGATCCAAAGAGCTTTTTTTATTGCATCTTAATGTGAATTTTTGTTATTATGTCTTAATTCAGGAGCCAAATGCATCAGATCAAAGTAAAACGTCTGCAGTCTCTGTTTCCCCTCATTATGAAGCTTTGCACACCTGCACAGGTTTGATCTCTAACCTTTCGTCTAAATAAAGATTTTCACTTTGTTTGCACTGCAAAAAAAACCAAAACAAATAAATAAATATACCTTTCAATAAAAGTAATAGCAAAAAAGGAAAAGGTTTCTGCAGAATGTGAAATAAAGACACTTGTTTTTTTAATAAAAGTGAGTCGTTTCGTTTGAAGGAGAACCACAGCGCCCTCTACAGTCACTGAAATTATTATTGGTTAATTTAAATACTTCAGCTGCTGCAGAAACTGTAAATATCAGATTAAACAAGAAGCTGCTTCATTTACTGATTCAGAAAGATTAATGCATGAAAATGTCTCGTATTTTTCAGTTTTATTTTCTGTCTCATCAAGTTAAGATAAAATCTAAAAACTATTTTTTATTACATTTATTTTATATGGATTATCAGTGGGATCAATATTTCTTTTTGCATATGTCCAAGCAGGAGAAATAATAATCAAAGATTTTCTTTTAAAAAGTGAATAAATCTTCCAACCTAAAGCCTGAAATCGGGTTCAGGCTGTTTAGTATGGCTGCAGTTACTTACAGCTTCCATAAATAAAAAGGCGTCTTATCTTTTCCACTTCATCATTTTGGGTTTAAATTGTTCTGGGAGGTTTTAGATGAATGGTGTGAGCAAGCTACAGCGTCTGGAAGCACCTTGTTCCTGTTTGTAACTCCAGATTGTGACCAAAGGAAGGAAAACAGAAAACGTTGTGGATTAATCTGGCCAAGGTCGCTGCAAAATAGGTCGGCAACAGCAGACCCATTTTTTTTATTTATTCTTTTACAAATTATGCTAAATAATGAAGACATGAAAGCAAAGCCTACCTTTGTGATCCACCGGAGGAGGATGGAGATGCCCAGTGTGTCAGTTCAGAGGAGAAGGTGAAGCAACAATGGTTGATTAATTTCTGCTCTTTTTGGCAAAGTTTTGACTCTCTTTAACCTTTTAGCCCTCAGTCTTAGTGCGATGCTCAGGACGAGTGCAGCAGATGTCACGGTCGGCCAGCCGGGTGACCCGTCAGCGCTTCAGTTTGCGAAACTACAAGAAAGCTGTAAAACCGGCGACACAACCAGAACCGCGCACACAGTAAAAAGCTCAGGCGGGATTCAAATGACCGCTCTTTATTTGGCCAATAAACTTTAGGCTGTGGCGTGCCCTTTGACCCCCACAGACTCACTCAGATGTGCGTTACATACAAGATGTTTGGACACAAAAATCTTTCTTTCTCCACAATCTTTATAGTATAGAGGGTTAGATTATAAAACTAAATCCAAAACCTGTTGTCTGAAGGAATTTCTACACAATAAAAATGACCCAAAGTTTCACGGCGTCACGGGGGGAGCTGCTCTGCAAGCTGCTCCGTAAGCTGCAGCTCTAAGGCGGAGCTTCGTCCTGGAAGGCGGGGCTCGGTCCACCCAGGCGTTATTCACGGCTGGCTGGTTGCCATGGAGATTAAAGGATTTCTCTATCATGCATCAAAGGATCAAAGCAACATGTTCCTGATGAACGGATAAAAAATAAGATGTAAAGTTTAAAAAAGTCAGTTTTACATAATACTGGCCCTTTGAACAAACGTGAAGACATTTTTATTGAACTGGATGTGAGATGATTCAGTTACTTTCTATCGACTGAATCAGTAAATAAACTTTTTCCATTTAAATCACATTTTGACATTTTGAACTGATCGTGACTTCCTGTCTGCTTGGAGCCCTGCTGCTTCTCACGCTAACGGTTTATTTCTGGTCTCTGGTACGTTGAAATGTTTGATCGTGATCTGAAGCGTCTTCTAACGAGGAAAAGTCCATCACTGTCAAAATCTGGCAGCAAATGTTGCTTAAACAGAGAGCAGGAAGTGATGGACGCCTCAGGGCCGAGCGGATATTTCAGTCCAGCAGAAATTTGCACGACAAGAAGAAAAAAAGAAAACATACTGTACCTCAAAAATGTCAGATTTTAATCTGGATTTAATGAGTTTTGCAGAACCTGTTTACATTCAGGAGGGACACATGAACGAGCCTGAAATTACAAACAAAAATAAAGATTTTATTTCCTAAATTGACGTTAAGGTGCAGTTTTGACCTCCAGCCTCAGAAATGAAGCTTCCAGCAGCGGCTCTGACCAGAGGATGAAAGTCCGTTTGAAGCTTTTCTCTGACCTTCAGTGAAACTCAGACGTCAGCAGATTAAACATCGGCTTCATTTCCAGACGCTGAAAACGAACCCAAAGTTTCAGCAGTGATGACGGATTCTTCTGATCGAGACGACAGCAGCAGAACGGACACGTCATCGCAGAGGAAAACAATTCAGGTTTTACGTCAGCGAGGAGAAATATTTAAAATTCTGCATGAAATTAAAGTCAGGCTTTCATAAAATGAGCCTGTTTCTGTCAGACAGTAAAACATAGAAGCCAAAGTTATTACAGCAGACTAAAACTAATAAGAAAAATTATAATTAACAATGAATTAATAATAAATGAGAAAACAACTGAATAGAACTGTAATTAATGAGGAAAAACTATATTATCTGTTTATTAAACTAACTGAAACATATGTAACTTATAGATATAATATACTTTGTGTTTATTAAATGTTTATAACCTTTTGGACTGAAGTAAAATTTATTATACTTCTCATAAGCAGTTTAGAAATTACGGCTAATCCTGGCGTTGATTATGTTAAAAGTTGTATAATAATTAAATCCATTTTAGAAAACAGCCTCTTTTAAAAACTAAAATTATTACCACAATTAATAAAAACTGGACTTAATACTAGGAAACACAGCTGAAAATAAATAAAGCTATTTGATCAGGCAGAAATCTTCAGATAAAATAAAACTAAATAATAAAAAGTTAAAATCTATTTTAACCCTGATCACATCTTGAGATTACAAACCCAACTCACATAATCTGAATTGTTCTTATTGAGAGTAATTTAGACTCAGATGGCTCTTAAAGTTCTCGTTTTCTTTATGTTTTAGTGAATCCTGTGCTGCTGCTGCTGCTGCTGCTGCTGCTGCTGTTTGTTTGCAGCTGCGGCTCATTTTTCTTCTGAAGGCGACAGAAGCTGCTGCAGCTGGAGGTCGCGGCGTCCTCTGAATAATCAGAGCGTCGGTGACGTCAACTTCAGCCTCGCTGTCAGGCGCAGATTTATCTCCGGCTGCTGGTTTTATACTAATTCAGATGAAAAAAACAACTAACAGAAAAACTTTGTCACAGTTTCTCTAAACCTGATGTGGATCTGGCTGGACAAGAAGCGAATGTGCTAAAAATACAAATAAATAACTGAATCTAGAGAATTAATTTAGTATAAAATACTTCCCTACATTCATTAGTTTCTGTTGGCAGTAATTCTCATTAAGGTTCTGGTTCCATGAAATCAACCCTGATCTCTAAATCCAACATGGCTGCAGATAAATCAGCCACATTTAATTAAACAAAACATGTAAAGAATTTTAAACTTTATGCTATTTATTAAGGAAGAAGAATAGAATTTAATTCTGACATCAATCTCAGATTTATTTGGAAAATGTCATTAAAATGAGAATTAAAAATGGCTCCAGTGAATTTAAAGTCAGAATTCTGATTTTATTTCCTCATGATTATTATTATTTTTGTTTATTTACTATTAAGTAATTTGAACCTTAAAAGTCTTACTTCCCTCTCGCGATACTTACTTTTCCCCCAGAATCTTGAGAAAAAAAGACAAAATATTTGGGATTAAATTCAGATAAATTATTTTAAAATTATAAAAATAAAAAAATTGTTGTGAAAAAAGTAAAAAATTTTAAGACTAATGTCAAGTTTCTGAGTAAAAAAGAATTAAGAAAGCAAATTCTGAGATTAAATTTGGGATTTTGAAATTTAAAAAATCTGAAATGAAAGTCAAAATTTTGAGGAAAAAAAAGTAAAAATTCTGAAATTAAATTTAGAATTCTGAGGAAAAATGCATATATATATATATATATATATATATATATATATATAAATTGCTGAAATTGCTGATTCAAATATAATTATCTTTTAGCACCTAATTCTTCACTGTAATTTAGAACTAAAACTCCGAACATTTCAGTGTTAATCCGTATAAATAATCTTGTCTTTCAGTTTTGATTCATTAGCTGCAGCCAAACCAAAATAATCTGAAATCTTTAAACTGAAATCCTAAAAACTTTCCATGATATGAGAAACTTTTCGTTGTGAGCCTTATAATCGGAACAGAGCAAATCAATCTTGAGTTTTCTAACATTTCCCAGATTGTTGTTCTTGTTTAAGTCTCTTGCTTTTTTCTCAGGCTTATGACATCTTGTTGGGTTTCCTCACTAAATCTGTTTAGTTTGTTCAATCTGCTGACAGTTGTTCCGTTTTCTGTCACTTTTAAAACATTTATCTTTGAAAGTCACAAATTGCTGCTCCAGAAATGCAGATTCAAGATGTTATTTCCCATTTAATCCAGAGTGAACTCTGTGTTTAATGCTGTTGTTTTTGCCTTAAGCTGACCGGTTTTGGTCCGTCTTTCTCTGAACCTGCTGTCGGATGAGAAGCGGCTGAGATAGGAGCTGCTCCGCGCTATGACATTTAGCCGTTAATGAAAGCCGAGATGAAAGCAGAGACCAGAGCAGTCGAGCTGCAGGTCGCAGCACGATGCAAATCAGACGAAGAAAAGGGCACAAACCTTTTCCTCCTGCGTCATTATTAAGCTCAGAGCTGACCTGAGGGCAGCCTGATCGAACCAGCTGCTGTTAGCAGGGCTGCAGGAGGCCACTTTATCGATACGTAGCATTCGTAGGATAAACAGAAACTCCTGAGGCTGCTGACCTTTGACCTGCTGCCTTTGTTTAATGAGCAGGTGGAGACAGAGGGATTTCTCTGGTTGTTTCCAGGTATTAGACTGATCCCTCAGAGGATTACTACAGCCTTTAATTCATCTATTTCAAACAAACAAAATAAACTTATTTGTGTTTCATTGTGGTCTGGAAACATTTAAAGTGACAAAATAACTTCAATAATGTGATTCAGATCTGGTGAAATGACACATAAAAAACAACTAAAGAGGCAAAAGCTGACAAATAAAAGCAACACCGGCAACAAAAAACATCAATTATAATTTACTGATTTATAATTACAGAAACCAAGTAAGAACAGAAATAAAACAGATCAACTCACTAAAAAAAAAAAAAATAATCAAAAACTAAAATAAACAGTGACAGAAAGCTCCCGGTTGAGTTTCTAGTAAAAATATCTTAATAAACTTTATTATTATTATTACTATTATTATAAAGTTTTCTGTAAAATAAGAGCTTCTTTTCAGAAAATAACGCCTTAGTAGTCATAAAAAATTTGTTCGACTGGCGGGGCCGTTACCTAGCAACCCCAGCCACACTCAGCCCGTTACCTAGCAACCCCAGCCACACTGGTGGTTTTAAAACAAGCTTCTGTATTTTGTTGAAAAGTTATTTGCAGGTTAATTTTGCCTAATTTAAAATGAAGTAAGATATTTACACAAGAAACTAGACAGAAATATGTTGTAGTATTTTGTATTTTTGCAGTGTATGATTGAACTTTTCAGCAACAAACACTTAAAAAAAAATTTAAAGCACGGTGAAGGAACTATGATGCTGTGGGCTTGTTTTTGAAGCTCAGTGAAAGCTTTAAAATATCAGAACATTCTCAATGAAACTCAAATGGAAAATCAACACAGAAATGTTTCAGCTGAGCCATTACTGCTGGTTCTCGTCATCGGCTGACCTTTGACCTCCACATACACATCAGATCAAGGTGTTTAATAGTAACTCAGAAAAGCTGCAGACCATCAATCACAGGACAACACAGGGTCACGGTTTATCTGATGAGCCGAATACATGAATAATCTGAGTGAGGGGAGGAGGAAGAGGAGGAAGAGGAGGAGGAGGATGAGGAGGAAGAAGAGAAGGAAAAGGAGGAAAAGGAGGAGGAAGAAGAGGAGGACAAAGAGGAGGAGGAGGAAGAGCAGGAGGAAGAGAAGGAGGCGGTATAAATAAAGGAGCAGGAGAAGCTGGAGCTCACGCAGAAAACTTGAAGACGAAACACCGTGAAGCCACAGCGGCGCCGCAGACGAAGAAATCAAACGTTTTTCTCATCAGCTTTTAATTATTTTCCACATTTAAAGTAAATTCCTGCCTCATTTAAAAGTTCGGTAGTTCCGTAGTTTGAAGGTTTTCATTTCAGTTCTTGATTTTTTTTAGGTGCTCTAACTGGAGATGGAGAGCCTGCGAGCCGTCGTCTACCTGTCCATCTTCCTGTCAGTGATGTCATCCGTTTGTCGGGGTGAAAGGTCAACTGAGGGTCAGCTGCCGTCGGCACCGGACGAGCCGACCTTTGGATTTGAACTGGTGAGTGTTTCCCTCTCAAACTGGAGCTCAGGAGGTTTTATAACGGTTGAAAAGATGTGCATAAAAGTTGAATAAAGTTGTTTGAGTAGAAAAAGTCAAATCCATTGATACAAGTTTTTAATATAATAAAATATAAGTAAATATCGAAAGCTCCAGTTTATTGTAGCAAAGCTTTTTAAAGTAATAATGTGGATTTCAGGCTGCATGTGATATTTAGTCAACCTGTACATAAATATAACATTTAAGAAAACATTCAAACTTATTCTGAGTAAAATCTTGTTAAAATTATTTTTTATTTATCATATTTAAATATTGAAAAACAAAATAATGTATGTTTAAGTTCAAACTGCATAAGAATCTGTAAAAAGTTTCTAAATAATCAGCTGTCATATTTACAAGTTACATGAAAGAGAAAATGGAGGATTCTGTTGTTTCATTGAAAGATGGAAATAAATATGAACAAAATTAATACGTTTAAAGTAAATAACTGACAAAACTGTAAAACAGTGACTTTAGATACAATAAGTAAACATGATATCAATAAATAGTCAATAATAAATAAATATTTGTATGAACTTCATGACAGAATTTGAAATTGGTGCTAAATATTTTATTATTTTAGGATATCAGGAGGTTTAGACTAAAAATACAATTAACTTATTTTATGTTCAATAAGTTTAACTGAATTAAAGATCATAAAGATTCAGGACCAAGATTTAAAACTGATGGTTTATTAGTTTCGGAAACATTTATTCAACCCCTGATGATAAGGCAGGAAATGTCACTAAAAGGTCATGGTGGTGCGTTCGGATGACTCAGGAAAACTCAGAGACAGAGAAGAAAACAAAATCCCATTATGGTTTGGTTTATTTTACCGTTTTATTCTGGTTATGTTTATGGGGAAAACACATCTTTCTGTGGTTTGTTTTATATAAACTTCTCACTATTTCACTCATGTTTTATTTATTTATGTTACATTTTCTAAACCTACTGAAAATAACTTCAGGTAGATAAAACAAAAGTTACAAAAATTAATACTTTTTGTGTTAGTTTGACAAAATTACATGTACTTTCAGTTATCTTAATTTTATTTTGTTTTGTTTGCTCAACTTAAACAAATTGTGTTATTTTGCTGCTTTTGTATAATAAAATAAAATCTTTCAAACAAACAGTTCATGATTTACTCTTGAGTTTTAGCCATTACAACCAGCCTCTAGTAGTTATTAGTTAGCTCGCTAGCAGCTATCTCAAGCTGTTGCTTGATGGTTAGGAGCTAACAGTTTATTAGGCAAACTGTTAGCACCAGCAGTTAGCAAGGAGTCAGTCATTAGTTTAAAACTCCTGCTATCTAGATAAGTTTTCATTTCTAAGTCATGGAGTCATAGTTAGCTTTGGTAACTGCTTAATAAATTAGCTGCTAACAAGCTAACAAGCTGTCAACCTCAGCTTGAGATAACTGCTAATTCTGGTGATTTGTCAGTTGGATCATTAGTAGCTAAACTAACTTGTAATTCAAGAATGTAACTGTTTGCATGCTAAATGTTAGCAGTTGGCTTGAGCTAAATAACTTGGAAGAATTACAATCAATCAATCAATCAATCCATCAATCAATAAATCCAATTTATTCTTATAGCACATTTCAGCAACCTGGCAGTTAAAAATGCTTTACGTCATTGAAAGACAATTTTCTGTCAGTATTTAGCCTGAAGTAACCTCTAATTTAAACACGTAACTGAGTTTGTTAGCAGTTTATTATTTCTGAAACAAACTACAAACTCTAGCAGTTTGTTAAGTGTTAGCAGTTAAACTGAGCTAACTGCTAGCATACTGTGACAGTTAGCATACTGTGAGAGTTAGCAGAGGCTAAATGTTAAGCTGTTAACAGTTCTGGCAAATAAATGCTAAGTAATGTTACAATTTTAACATGAAGTTTCCAGCAGTTAAGCTAAATACCAGCTCTAGAAAATGAAAATTAGTTAGCAGTTAACTACTACTACTAACTAGTATTTAATTACACGCCTTAAAACTAGCTCAGTTTTTGTGTTACTAAGTTGGAAAATAAATATAAATTGTTCAAAAGAAAATTAACATAAGGAAATATAACAATATATAGCGGAAATTCTCATCTGATCTTATAGCTTTCGACAATAAGTGACTGTAAAAGCCTCCATTAGCAGTTATCCTGCAGACAGACTCGCCCTGAGCTGCCATGTGGTCAGAAACCGTTAGGTGTGAACGTCTTATTTGTGTCTCGTTTGCGTGAGCAGGCTGAAGCTCTGCAGGGTCTCCTGGATGAAGCTGACAGCAGAGTCGGCCTCTCCGTGGAGAAGAAGGCCAGCGTCATCCCCAGGGTGAGAACATGACTGACGGCTCTCAAGCCTCACATGGCAGCTGCTGCCACCAGCATTAGCATCACGAAGCGCGACTGCTGGTTCATTTTCAACCAAGCCTCTGTTTGACGTTGTTATTTTCTGAGGCGAGAAAAATGATTTTATTCATCAAAATATCAATCACAGTTATTCATGCAGCACATTTCAGGATGGAGGGGGTTCAAAGTTCATGAAAACACAAATACTAAAAACAGATTTGAGAACAAACATTACATTTACATGAAAAACATGAGTATGTTTCATATTATGTATGTTGGCCAATATGGTAAAAAAAAAATCTCAAAAAAATTAATATTTTTTATAAACTTAAAAGGCTTGATGACTTTGCTGAAAAGAATAATTTCTCCTTTACTTTTAAAATTCAATTCAATTGAAATAAATTAAACTAGATTAGATTAAAACTAAAATCAAAAAAACTTAATTAAATGAAATCAGATTAGATTAAACCAGATTAAATCAGAGTGAATTAATCCCGCTGTGTGTCCTGTCAGTGCGATGTGGGCGAGCGCTGTGCGATGAAACACGGACCTCGGATCGGCCGGCTCTGCGACTGCCTGAGAGGAACGGCCTGCAACACCTTCTTCCTGCGCTGCTACTGATCGTTTCTTTTATCCTGTGAGGAGGTGAAATCTAATCGTTAATCTATAATCGGGCCAAACGGACCCGGTCCTCACAGATAGACACTCTCTCCTGTTCGTCTCAGTGTTTCTGTTTTAAAGTTTCAAAAGAATTCAGATTCTTTTGTTTTTGTTAGCAAAGATTTTTCACAAAGCTGGAAAAGATTTTATGATTTTATAATTTTGTAATTTGTTCACCTGAAAAGTCAAACTCAAACTTTTGTCGTCAGATAAATTTGAAATGTTTCTTTAACACATAAATGTGGATTATTGTGTTTATTCTTGAAGCACAGCTGTAAACATTTAGTTCAGGTTGTTTGTCTTTCTCTGTTTGTTGTAAATTATTTTTAAAGTATCTGAAATTCAATGTTTACTTTAAGTATATTGTGTGTTCTCTGGTATATAAAGTTATTTGAAACAGATGTTATAGATATTCTTTATCTGCCAATTTGTATGTTTTTGTCTGTGAATCTTTACCTTTTTTGCAATTAAATAAATGGTGGTGTACCACAGAGCTCAGTGCAAAGACCTCTGCTTTTCTTCACTGTTTTGTGTCGTATTAAAATGTAATTTAAATTTACATGCAGATGAATCTCTGCTTGTTTACTGGTGTTTGGTAATAACACTGAAAAAAACACAAATGATTCTGTGTTTAAGGTCATTTGTTCCACTAAAGTTAAGAGGAATGAACATAAAACAGATTTAACTCGTAAGGAACTGCAAATGTAACCATATGGCAGCTTTGAATAAGACAAATATACATCATTAGCCTTTAGAAACATGGCTGAATTCCAGACATTGTGGGTTTTTGCAATATTAACAATAAAAATGTGTTTGACATTTTTTTTTAGATCCAACAAGTTGGTGAAGCACAACTTTCATGTTTCAATAAAGTAACGTAAAACCCAATAATCTTCAGTTTATTTTTGCACTTCAATAATCCATATTTATGTAGGAATATTGTCATGGATCAAGACCTACAGAATGGCGCCGCATCATTTAAGCTCCGCGTTTCGGTACCCAGTGGATCTGCAATGACACAAAATGGCGGATTGTAAGTTTTGCTCCGAATCTGAGCAGCATTGATACTTTACTTAATTTAGCAAATATTTAACACATCTCTGTCCTCCTTTTTGTACATTAACTCTTTTTTGGAAAAGCCTAAAAAAAATACCTGTTGTGTTTTTTGAGGTTTCCATCAACCTTTTCTGAAGTGATGCTTCAAAATCGATGGAAGTTTAATCAGTTTCTCTTCTCCCAAAAGCTAACGTGTAGCATTAGCTTGAAATGACAAACAGGATGTTGTGTGAAAACAGTGATTTGTGGAGTGTGAGACGGTCATTAAACATCCACTGGAAATATGTAGAAAAGTGAGACTTTCAGCTGCTTCCATTCATTCCACTTCACATATTGGGGACAACAGGAGAGAAATCTGAAGCTTCTGTTACAAACATTTTATTTTCCTTTCTAGTAAAATATTTACTATTGTGCTAAAGAAATTCAACTATGGTTGTTTCTCACTGCAAAACACAAAATCTTACCAAAGTATTTTTGATCTAGTTTCTTGTGCAAATATTTTAGTGCACTTGAAATAAGACAAAACTGACTCACATGCAACTTTTCAGCAACATATAACTCCTTAGTATTGATGAAAAAGTTCTAGTTTCATAGGCAGATTAATCCACTCACAACAAAACATTTTTCCATATTACAAGTGAAATAATCTGCCAATGAAACTAGAACTTTTTTATTTAGTTTGCTGAAAAGTTACATGTAAGTTAGCTTTGTTGTATTTCAAGTGCACTGGAATATTTGCTCAAGAAACTAGATCAAAATACTGTTTTTTTTGTTTTAACATTGCTAGAATAAACTTGCTTTGTAATTTTCCTCTTTGTGTTTTTTGCTTCCTGTCTAGTGAGAAAGGTTCACCTCCAGCTGAGTTTCCATTACCTGAATCGTCCAATCAGAGCGGGCCAGGTCTGATTAAGGAAACCTTTAACATGTCGTTCAGGCGGGCGTCGATTTATCAGCCAGAATCAGGAACAGGATGGCATTTAGCTCCCAGCTTCCAGCCCTCAAAGATAAGATGGAGTAATTACTGGATCGAGCAGCTGCAGCACCAGTAGAGCTGCAGACAGAAGCAGGTCGACGCTGACACACATTCACACATTCTGGGCATTTCAAAGGTTTTCACTCCCATTGTTACTACTGCAAACATCAATGTATTTTAATTTTTATGCAATAAACCAACACAAAGTTGGCATAATTCTAAAAATATTTCAATGCATTTTCTTTTTAATGAGAATAATCCGAAGAGTATCTAACATCTGTTTCAGCTCCACTGAGTGAAAGGTTTCACTACATTCCCTTAATATATATATTCCAGCTTCCACATCAAGAAATGAAAGTTTTGCGGGTTGATGTTTGCAGACTAGGTCCAGCTCAGTCAGACTAATAGACGTCTCCTAACATTAGATTTAAAGCATTACCACAGCCTGCTTACTTGTCTCAGGACTGGACTGATCCCACCACCATTTTCCACCACACGGATCTTAGTTTTTAGTCGTCTTAATTTTCCTCCACACATACTGTTGACTGCAGGCAAAAGAAAAGTTCTGGTAAAAACAGACCAGAACACCTTAATCTTTCACCTTCATTGTGCCCTCTACATGCTTTGAGGCAGATTACAAAGGTGACTTCTTGTTGTGGCTTTTGTCAATGATTTATCTCCTTAAAAAGACTAAAAAGTAGCTTAAAAACATTACATTAACTCAAATGTTTGCAATGTACAGCTCAAGTTTATTTCACATTAGAAATGCGTTCCACACGAAGTAAAACTGAGTCATGATGAACTTGGAACGATGCGATGCTTCAACAAATAGCACATTAGTGATTTCACACAGAGAAGGCAATGATCTGGTGCAATTCAATGCACTGAATCATTGAGGCCCTAGTCCAATAAAGCTCTTGATTCAGTGCAGCTTATTGAATCATGTTTTAGTCTAAAATAACTTTTTATTCTAATTTGATAAATTAGGATTGAGAAGCTATGGATTGAAACTGAATGAGAAAAACTTTGACAAGAAGGAATTGCATCCTAATTCCTGTGTGTTTAATGTCCATTTTGAGGGAACATCTGTCATCTTCCAGTTCTACAGAGTCCAGCTAACAATTTGATTATGTGATAATTAAACTGTTAATCATCAGATAATTAACAATTATCAAAGGTACTTAGCTGAAGGACTGGAGTTTCATATCCCTTTGACTGGAGTTTCATATCCCTTTGAAATGCCTTGTTGCTCAAATGTGCTATACAAATAAAATTTGATTGATTGATCCCTGATTGAGATTTCATTTTTTTAAAAACTCACTATGTCCAAATACCAAGAAAAATTTATTTTTTTTTAAAATGAATATCAATAAATCCAGCCTACTTTAGTAAAATCCCCACAACCCGGGGTTTTGCTTCTTTCCACAATGTTTAAGCAACATTTTTGAGTTGTTTTTTTTTTTTACCTTTTAAATAGTCTCATTTGCTGCTTCGAACACATTTAAGGTGATTTTTTTTGTTGTCATCAGACAGCAGGGAACAACGGCTCCTGTCCTTCATGAATTCTCATGTGAGAATTTAAATATAAGGTTTTGCTGAATCCTTGACCGCAAACGGAACAACTAAAGGCCTTTTCTCTGCTGTGAACTCTTGTGTGGTTCAGAAAATCCTGTTTCCTCCTAAAAGCTGCAGCACAGACAGAGCAGTTGAAAGGTTTTTCTCCTGTGTGGATTCTTGTGTGCTCCATCAGAGCGTTCTTCCATTTAAAAGCAGCCTTGCACACGGTGCAGGTGTAAGGTTTCTCTCCTGTGTGACTCCTCATTGTGTCGATAACTCTGACTGCAGATGGAGCAGATGAAAGGTTTCTCACCCGTGTGGGTTCTCATGTGCTGCTTTAGAGTATATTTTCTTTTGAAGGATGCATCACACAGGGTGCAGCCGTAGGGTCTTTCTCCTGTATGAATTCTCAAGTGTTCCACATAGGAATTCTTCCATGTGAATGTTGCGTTACAGACGGCACAGCTGAAGGGTTTTTCCCCCGTGTGGATCCTCGTGTGCTCCAGGAAAGTGTTTTTCCATCTGAAGGTGGCCTTACAGAAGGAGCAGGTGTATGGTTCTTTCCCCTGTGTGGCTCCTCATGTGACGGCTCAGTCCCACACTGTGTCGGTAGCTTTGGCCACAGATGGAACAGCTGAATGGTTTCTCGCCTGTGTGGGTTCTCAGGTGTTGTACTAAAGTATACTTTCTTTTAAAAGTTGCATCACAAAAAGAGCAACTGAAGGGTCTCCCTCCTGTGTGGACTTTTCTGTGTCTCAACAGACGTTCCCTGCGACTGAACGCTTTCCCACAATCACTGCAGGTGTGTAGTTTATACTCGATGTCACAGATTATATCACCTGATTTTAAACTTGGCTTTGGTTCACTGCTCTCCTCCCAGTTTCCATCACTGATATCAGTCTCTGAAGAACCAGAACTTTTTTCTTCATGATCTGATTCTGAACATTCATCTGGTTCTGGTCCCATAAAGTCTCTATTCTCTTCACTCAGGGTTTGATGAAGCTTTGTAGACTGAGATTTCTCTTCATCCTCTTCACTCTTGACGTTATTAAATTGGAACTCAAAAATGTCAACTTCCTCCTGCTCTTCTTTAATCTGTGGGTGGTTCTGGTCATCCTGGTCCAGTTTGGGACAGCAGGCTTGCTCCTCTTTGATTACTTTCAGCTGCTGGATGTCTGCAGGAAACAAAACAAATCACAAAAGAGCCTTAGCGTTAAGTAAATACACCTGGTCTAAATACAACTTATTTAACACTCACCGTGGAACCAAAATGAGAAAAGCACATATTGATAATGTATATCACTTCAATATGTAAATGTAAACATAAAGTAAAGCCCCTGTGTGGCTCCTCATGTGACGGCGGAGCCACACAGGGGTAAATGTAAACAACCTGAATTGAAACTTGATCTTTTTTTATGCTTGTATCTTAATAAAGTATTCACATTTTATTCCATCCAGCTAATCAATATATTTATTTGGAATCATACAGACAGACAAATATTTCTGTCTTTTTCCTTTTATTTTTTGTAAATAAGGGAAACCAGGAGGGATTTCTCAATGTGCAAAGCTGGTAGAGCCATACACATACAGACTAGAAGCTGCAATCATTTTTTATTTTGGAAAAATTTGACAACAATGTAAATTACCTGCCTTGAATGCACTGATTTCTGTTGGTTTATTTATTAAAAACCATAATAACTACGCCAAAGTTAGAGCTTGTCAGCTGACAAACTGGAAAAGTTAAAGACACAAATACAACTGGACGGCAGTGCATGTGTACAAAATTATATTTTTGTCAGTTGCTCCCATGTTAGATATCTGAATGATTCCTCGTCACATTTATGTTAAATTCCCACATTTTTAATACACTGATATGTTCAATGTTTTTCTGGAAACAAACATAAATAAAAACTCAGGTTTATGCCACTATATCCTATATCATCCAATCTGAAAGTGATTCACCTTCAACAACTGATTACCGTTAGTTTTGGTTGATTCATCGTTGGGTTTTAACTTCAGATCCTCCAGCGATGACATTTTAGCTGCTGCCTCCGACACAGAGACACGGCCAGCCTGCTCCCCGTCAGTCCGTCCATCCGATTCGGTTATTTACCTTCATCATCCTCACTGCGTCAAGCTAACAGGCGCTCAAGCTAACCTCGGCAGCTACGCGGCCTAACTGACGCCAAATCAGGGAAAGATATTTTTAAAACAATTTGAGTAAAATGTGACAATCAAAACACGATCCTATAGGCGCCTGCTCACTGGGATAACAACGACTGGATGTTGGGAAAACCAACGGATAACAGAGCGACCGTTAATTCGCTGCTTAGAGTGAACCACTTCCGGTGATGCACCGCGATGCATCCTGGTGGCCTTCAAATAAAAGCCTCAAATCCACAGACCTATTCATTAAATTAGATTATTTAAAAACAATCTATTTAAGGAAGTCAATCGGCACGTGAACAAAATCATATAGATTAATTAGACAAACTCACAAAAACATTAAATTTCCCTTTGGGATTTTTTACAATTTGAACATAGTGTCGCAGGTTACATCCTGTCGTATGTCCTCCGGGACGATAGGTGGCGGTTTGTAATCCGCCATTAAACACAAACAAGAACCAATGGATGTGACTTCCTGCTAGCAGCAGAATCCGTGTAAAACGCTTGTTTATTGTTACGCTTGGACATTTCTGAGTGGATTTAATCATTCTTATGTGTTGTAAACATGCCGTACAAACTAGAACGCTTCTTGCAGTTTTCTCTCAGCTGTAAAAGGGCGTTTGCTCCCGGAAACAACAGCAGCTTCGGGTATTAGTTTAGCTTGTTAGCTGGAACCAAAACAGTCCCACAGAGGAAGAGAGAGACGCTTTGGAGGACAGACTGGAAATCTGGTGGAGTTAACTGGGAGAAAGGCTTCTGTGGTGCTGGTGTGAAAACACCAGAAAACAAAGATGGAGAAAGGGACTCGCAGAGAGCAGACGGACTCTCGGTTTCAAGGTAACAGGCACAAACACCACCGTGATAAAACAACAATAAACGAGCCTCGTTGCTGTTTTCTAACAATCTAAATGTCTTTGCGCGATTTTTTTGTGCGTTTTTCTGTTGCTATAGTTCATCCTTTTATAGACTTTAGATGTTATGCATTTAAAGATTATCATTTTTATTCAGGCGTTCAAACTAAACCCACATTAAACTAAACCAGGATCTGGTTCTCTTATTTGTTTTTTGTTTCTCCCCCCCACACTTAATTTTTTCAAATCATGCAACTTATGTCGAGGGTGTAATGATTTCTCAGAGGAAAAAATCTGTACTTGTTGACGTCAAGTATTTGTTTTAATTCAGCTTCTAGCATGAATCACCTGCAAAGGTCTCGCTACAACATGTTGGTAAAAGTTAAGTTAAAAAGAGTCGTAGCTTCATTTCATTAAAATGTTTAAATGATGGCAACATGGAGTTAAAAACGGAATTGCTCTTTTTAAAGCTTAAATTATGAGCTAATTTATGTCCCTCTGTTTACATGGAAGTCTGAAAAGATGTGATTCCAAAACCACAACGAAATTCAAACATTGATCTGAAATCTTTACAGGATGATCTGAGATGAAAGGTACATTATAGGATGAAAACTAAAATTCCCCCCAAAATACACAACCTGACCAACATTAGATTTAATTTGCATCAGCACATGCAAAGTTAAGCCAAATTAAGATAAAAGAAAAAATGTGCAGGGATTGTATTTTAAAATGAAGAAGCTCTTGTATTAGATTGTTGGTTTAGTTTTAATATTTAAATTCAAATTGTAATTCTTATAAACAGGTCTGACTCCGTCTTTATTTATCAATTAAACACACCACAAAACTTTTGTAAATAAAACCTGTGTCAAAACTACATTTTGTGTCAGTTTTTCTTTTTTCTGAATGATCTTTAATTTCAGAGTAACCTGACTTTGTTGTTTTGCGTTTTATTGCTGCAGAATCGGCTCTGCTGGAGAGCTAAATGATTGAGCTAGGAAAGGAAAGATGTTTAGGTTTATGCACAGAATTAAGACTTTATGCATGTTTGACTTCAGCTTGTCCAGGATGAATTGCAGAATATAAAATTCCTATAACTTGTTTAGGCGATGACACCAAAACTAGAAAACGCAGCCTGTGCTCTTCATATGACACTTCAGATGAGAGCCGTGTGTTTTAACCTGTTTGTGTTTCCTGCAGACATCCAGCAGCAGATGCTGATGAAAGAGGAACTTCCTGCTGAGGAGGAGAACTGGACTCCCTCACCGGACCAGAACCAGAACAGCACTGAAATTAAAGAGGAACAGGAAGAGACGAAGATTATAGAGTTCATATTCAACCCTGTTCCTGTGAAAAGCGAGGATGAGGAGGAGAAACCTCAACTCTCAGAGCTTCCTGACTGTCACACTGAGGGAATCAGAAACTCACCAGAACCAGACGAATGTTTAGAATCAGATGATAAAGACAAATCTTCAGGTTCTTCAGAAACAGATGTCAGTGATGGAAACTGGGAGGAGAACGATAGAGCTAAGCCAGGACTGGACCCTGTTATAAATGTATTATCTGTCACTGATATTGTGTATGACACAGGTAAGAAGCTACACAGCTGCAATGAATGTGGTAAAACTTTTAACCAAAAGTCAGATGTTTTGAGGCATAGCAGAATTCACACAGGAGAGAAACCTTTCATTTGCTCCATCTGCAATGCAGCTTTTTCTTGGAAACACGTCTTGGCTCAGCACATGAGAACGCATAGTGGAGAAAAACCCTTCAGCTGCTCCATTGTGGCAGCAGTTTGGAAGGAAGAAATGTGACGCGGCACATGAGACGTCACACTGAAGAAAAACCTTTCAGCTGCTCTGTTTGTGGGCAAGAGTTTGGCAGGAAGGAAAGTCTTACCTATCACATGACTCATCACACTGAAGAAAAACCATACAGCTGCTCCATCTGTAACAAAGCTTTTACTTTGAAAATAACTTTAATGGAGCACACGAGAACCCATTCAGAGGAAAGACCGTTCAGCTGTTCTGTCTGTGGAGCAGCTTTTAAAAGGAAACATACTTTAGCAGAACACACAAAAACCCACACTGGCGAGAGACCTTACAGTTGCTCTGTTTGTGGACAAAGTTTTGTTCAACTTATCAGTCTAACTCGTCATATGAGGGGTCACACAGGAGAAAAACCTTATAGCTGCTCTACCTGCAACAAGACGTTCAAATGGAAACAAACTTTTCTGACGCACACAAAACTACACTGTGGTGAATAATTTTCAATCCTGTGAACAGACTCTAAATATCCACAGAGGTTAGACATTGTCTGGTCATGTTTTCTGTGGCAGATGAGCTCACATTGAATCTGCCGTATTTAAATACGGAAATACCACAGGAAAATCATGTCATTTTTTATCAAAAGAACAAGCAAAAAATAAACTAGTTAAAACTTCTTCATGTGTGTCAGTCAATTAAGTTTGGTGAGTATTTATGTATGTATTAATTTGAATTGAAATTGTAATAAATAATTAAAAAACAAATGAATTATTGTATCAGTTTTTAATCTATCTGACTGTTAAATGTTTGTGTAACTAAAATGTTTTAATTTTAGTTAAAATCATACATGTAGATTTTAATTGTACATTTGTTGCTTCATTCTGAAATTATTTAAGCATTCAACATTGGTTCCTAAAGCAAAACACCAGCAGAAGAAAATCTTTGGGAACCGCTGATGTAATTAATACTCCTGCCCAACTCCTTAACTGCAGACCTATCATATTATCTGTAGCAGCAATAGCCTCAGCCTCTGAGTTTGACAATTTCATGCAAAATTAATACATGATGTAATACAACAAAACTATGTAAAAAATTAAATAGAACAGATTTAATTGCAGGTTGTTTTTGTCCTAAAATGAAGAGTTGGAAGTTTGTAATTAAATTATGTTTTCAGCATATTTAAATTGCACACTTTTACAATGTTCCCTTTTTTAGATGCATCCTTACTCCAACAGACCAGTATCAGCTCTGAACTGACCTGCTAAGCAGCCACTCATTTTGTTCAGGTGTGATGGAGCAGGGAAGCATCTGAAAGTTGCAGGATGGCTCTCCAGGACTGGACTTGAGCTCAATTGATCTAGATATTCTTAAAGACTTTGTGGTACACATTATGAAAACTATTATAAAGATTATCAAACCAATATATGTATTAACATAGCACAGGTAAACCTTTCTATATTTTCAACAGAAATAAAATTCTCCAAGGATGACGAAAGATTTACTTTGGTTATTTGACCACTAGATGTCAGTGTAACTCCATCCAGAAAACAAAGCTGGCACGTTACCGTCTCCAAAACCTATTAGAGGGGTTTGTGATATTTTCAGTCAAATAGATCTAAAGAATGACAAGACAACTATTATCTTAAGCATTTTATGAATTAATTTCCCTCCAACCATACAGTGGTTTTGGTGTTCTTTCACTCAAATGTAATTTATTTAAAATCGCTTTGAATATTGTGATCAAATAATTTCATTTTTATGTGTAGAATTGCAGCTCAATGTTAAATGTACCAGCACAAACACTGAAGCATCTTTTTTAGATTTCGTCGGGCGGGTTACAGATCTAGCTTTTATTTTGAAGGCTAACATGACCCGCTCGCTACCGGAAGTTATTGTCTCCTAGCAGCAGTTGCTAGTGAGCGAAAAAAGTATTGTTTTCTTTCCCCAGTTTACATTTCCACGTGTTGTCAACCTTTTAGAATCTTTTAGACGTGCTGTGGAAACCACAGGGGGTTTTATCGCCTGTGAGGAGAAATTATTTTGTTGTTGTTTGACTTGGTTTCCTCTCGGAAGCAACAGAAGCTCTGAGCGTTAGCATCTTCCGTTAGCTGGAAACAGACAGTCAGCGATTCAGAGACGCTTTGGTGGAGAACAGACCGTTTCTGATGGAGAGAAAGGAGAGAAATGTTTCTGCTGCGACCGGGTGAAACTATGGAGGAACCGACACACAGCGAGCAGATGGACTCCGATTTTCATGGTAATTAATTAGGCTTTTCAAAAGCTCTATTATTGTGTTGATATTTGGTCAACAACAATAAACCCAACTGAAAACATCAGGTAGAAGTAAAACAAGACAAATTTACAGCAATACTTTTCAATTTATTCCAGTAACAATGATAAAGAACTATTTCAGGTGAAATATGTTGTACAAAATTGCTTATCTTCTCAAACATGTTGTTTATAAACAACATGTATGATTGAGTAATTTCACCTGACTGCTTGGAAAATAGTTTTTTCCACAACAATTGTCATGCAATTTTTTCAGATTATAGACAAATTAACTACATTCTATATGAGTTTTTGTCATTTGACACATTTTTCCCATTTCTTGTGAAAATACTAGATGTCATGAAGTAAGTACATGGGGTTTGTTTACAAGTTTAAAATAGAAATAGGAAGAAAAATGTAGCAATGAAATGGCAAAGGGGGTGAACTTGACCCAAAGTCAGCCGCAACTAATTTCTCCTGAAAGACTCAAAGCCAAATAGAGAAGTAGAAGAAAAGCAAAAATTATACTACAGTGGAAACGCTCCACAGGACTGATTTGATTTTTAATATGGGAACTGTTTTTTAAGCTGTGTGTGTTTCCTGCAGATGTCCAGCAGCTGACGGTGGTTAAAGAAGAGCTTTCTCTTGAGGAGGAGAACTGGAGTCCCACACCAGACCAGGAGGACCAGAAGCCTCCACGGATTAAAGAGGAGCAGGTGGAGAATGAGGTCACAGAGTTCATATTTGATCCTGTATCTATAAAAAATGAAGACAATGAAGAGAAACCTCAGCTCTCAGAGCTTTATCACGATCAGATGGAGCTGAACAGAGATGATACAGAACCAGATGAATGTTTGGAAACTGACGAGGAAGACAAAGCATCGGGTTCTTCAGAGACGGACGTCAGTGATGGGAACTGGGAGGAGAGCAGTGAAGCTGAATCTGGTTCAGACTCTGTGAGAAACAACAAATCTTCGGTAGGTGATGGAAACTGTGAGAGAGATGAGAAGCTTCACATCTTGTGGTGAAAAGTAGTAAAGCATTCAAACGCAGATCATGTTTGGTACGACACAACAGAATCCACACAGGAGAGAAACCCTTCAACTGTTCCATCTGTAGCAAATCGTTCACATGGAAACGAGGCTTGGTTATACATATGAGAACGCACAGTGGAGAAAAACCTTTCAGCTGCTCGGTCTGTGGTCAAAGGTTCTCGAGAAAGGAGTCTGTGACTTCTCACATGAGATGTCACTCATCAGAAAAACCCTTTCAGCTGTTCCGTTTGTGGGAAAAAAGTTGGCAGGAAGGAAAGTTTAAACTATCACTTGACTCATCAGACGTCACACTGAAGAAAAACCCTTCAGTTGCTCCATCTGTGGACAAAAATTTGGCAGGAAGGAAAGTTTAAGCTATCACATGACTCATCACACTACAGAGAAACCCTACAGCTGTTCTGTCTGTAACAAAGCCTTTACTCTGAAAGTAACTTTGATGGAACATACAAGATTTCACACAGAAGACAGACCATTCAGCTGCTCTGTCTGTAAAACTGCTTTTAAAAGAAAAGCCTATCTGACAGAGCACAAAAAAATTCACACGGGAGAGAAACCTTTCAGCTGTTCAGTCTGCAGCCGAAGCTTCCGTCAGTCTAACAGCCTGAAGCGCCACATGAGAAGTCACACAGAAGAAAAACCTTTCAGCTGCTCCATCTGTCAGGCAACATTCAAATGGAAAAGTGCTTGTGTAAAACACGTGAAAAATCACACAGGTGAATAACCGGTGAAGTAGCGATAAAGCGTATTGCAAATGTATTCATACCGTTAAAATTTCCCACATTTTTTAATGCTACAACAACAAACAGCAGTCCAGGGTTTGCATTAAACCAACAAAAAGTAGTGAATAATGGTGTGGTGGAGGAGAATGATTGTTTTTCAGGATCATTTTGTCAGTTTTTGCAATCGGTTGATGGTATTCATCGCTCCTGTGGACAGAACAAGCAATGATTAGATTTTAGGGGTGAATGAAATCTGTAGCATATGTTTGGAAGATGGATGGACCAAACATGTGGTTTGGGATGGAGGTGGATTGCTCAGTAAATCTGAATATTATTTAAAAAATTCATTTCAGTGACTTAACTTTAAGTGGAACATATTATATAAATGAATTACAGACAAACAGATGTTTGTAAGTTTTTATTCCTTAATTACAATGAATTTTCACTTTAAGATAATAAAAATGCAGCATTTCAGATTAAAATACTATATTAAATCAACAAAAAACACTTTTAAAACAGAAATGTTGTAACAAATTATGTTTCATTTCAGATTAAAGGTAATTTTCAAAGCGCACTTTAATCTGACAGACGAGCCTCATAGTAAATAGGCAGTTTTATGGCTGATTACCAATTTTAGTCGATGACAATTTTTGTTGTCTGAAAAGTAGCTAAATGTAGCAACAAAATTGCTAACGACGCACGGTTAGCTTTTTGATTCAGTGGCGTTCCAGAAATGTGACCAAAAATTTGCAGGACAGCAAAACACAAAGTCTAGAGTTGTAAAGGCTTTAAATTGTTGTAATGTTTCAAAGTGTCCCTGTGAAAATTCAGACATAGGATTAACTGAGAATGTGAGGGGAAGATTGAGTTTCTCTGTCCAAGCTTTATTGTTTAACCGTAATGCAAGAAAAAACGGGGATGTTTGTGGTTTCAAAGTGACAAAAATGTGAAAAATTCAAGGGTATAAATATGTTTTAGGCAAAGTGTAACAATTTTCACTGTTTGGATTTTGTTATTATGACTCTTTAATTGATGTGTAAAATTAAATAAACTCTGCTGCATGTCTGGTGCCCATGAGTGATTTATGTCTTTAAAATTACTTAATATAAATTAAAATGCAGCAAATACTTGCTGCATTTTAGATCAAAATGCAGCAATTCATACAACGGTACAGTGCAGCAATTTTAGTGTACAGTTCTAGAAATTCATATGTTGAAATCAAAATAATATTAGATAGTTTAATAAAAGTGAAACGCTACTGGAACAAGCTGTGGCATCATTTAAAAATGCTCTTTTTCTCTGCACAAACTTTTTGCATGTGATTTCGGTAAAACAAGTTTGGTGGCTGAGAAAACAGTAAATTCAGCAGAGTTAAAAAAAAAAACCTGCAAAATAGAGGAAAAATATTTATCATATTTAAAGTTACAATTTTCCATCTTTCAGTGACTTAACAATTATCAATATAAAGTAAAAAATTATTTAGAATAAGTCAGAGAAACGGATATTTAATAAATTCACTAAGCGCTTTTATTTTGAAGCGACCTCAGCACAAACGGAAGTTGCTTTCCGCTAGCAGTAACAGTGAAGGCTGTGCGAACAAAAACAGGGTTTTGGTTTATTTAATGTAAATTCCCATGATGTGTCGCGCTTCCTTTTATTTTATAAACATGCCTTAGGAGCCGAAGATCAGGTTTATCCTCTTGAAGTTATTATTTTATCTGAATTTCCTTCCGGAAGTAACCGAAGTGTTAGCTTAGCTTGTTAGCTGGAAGTAGCCCGTAAGCAGCGAGTCAGAGCCTCTTCATGATGGAGGTTAATGAGAGAACAGGTTCTGCTGTGGCTGTGTGAAAACCTCACCGGTTAAAGAAAAGACAACAGAGATGGAGGAAGCAGCTCTGAGTGACCAGAAAGAATTAAAATTTAAAGGTAATTATTATTTTATGTAGATCTATAAATGTATATTGTTTTACAGATCAATTGTAGTTTCATTACAAATATAAAAATATGCGAATTAATTACATATGTATAAATTGAAGTGTGGATTGTAATTAGTCAGATGTACTTGAAACATAACACTTTTAAAGCCTAACACCTTCTACTTCTGCTTGAAATAATACATGGATTCATAAACAATTATTTAAAAGTGTTATTGTTTTACACAGTTTGAACAATGTGTAAATTTAGGCATGATGCAAATTAGACTCATTAGGCTCTTAAGGAATGAAACAGATGTTTTAATCTCAAAGTTATTTTATTGATGTTATTTCTCCATCAAGACTTTAAAATTAAACAGGCATTGCTTTTTCATTTGAAGCTGTAAAGTTGGATTAATTGTGTAATTACATGAATATGATTGACATTAAGACAGTTTTTTTTGTCTTTGGTCTTGCTTCTTTTTCCTGTAGACGTCCAGCAGCTGGTGGTGATCAAAGAGGAACTTCCTACTGATAACTGGAGTGAAAGTCCAGACCAGGAGGACCAGAAGCCCCCCCAGATCAAAGTGGAGCAGGAGGAGAATGAGATCACTGAGTTTATATTTGATCCTGTTTCTATGAAGAGTGAGGATGATGAGGAGAAACCTCAGCTCTCAGAGTATATTCACAACAAACCCACAGAGAACTCTGTTGGACCAGAACTAAATGAATGTTTTGAATCAGGCAGTAAATATAAAAGTTCTGGTTCAGAGACAGATGTCAGTGATGGGGACTGGGATAACAATGAATCTCAGTCAGGTTTGGGACTCTGTGAGAAAAAGGAAAGTCTCTGAAGTTAATATGATATGTGATGGGGGAGAAAAGTTGCACAGTTGCGCTGAGTGTAAAAAAACATTTAACAGCAGATCATATTTAATAAGACACAACAGAATCCACACAGGAGAGAAACCGTTCAGCTGCTCCATCTGCAACAAAGCTTTCACATGGAAACACGGATTAGTCCAGCACATGAGCCTGCACAGTGAAGAGAAACCTTTTAGCTGCTCTGTCTGCGGTCAGATGTTCAGAAGAAAGGAAGACGTCACCTCCCATATGAGGAAACACTCTGCAGAAAAGCCTTTCAGCTGCTCTGTTTGCGGGAAAACATTCAAAAGAAAGGAAAGCGTAACTTACCACATGAGACGTCACACTGAAAAAAAACCCACAGCTGCTCTTTCTGCGACAAACCTTACTTTGGAAGTAACTTTAATGGAACACACCAGGATCCACACAGAGGAGAAACCTTTTAGATGTTCCATCTGTAATGCAGCTTTTAAAAGGAGGTACACGTTAACAGAACACACCAGAACCCACACGAAGGAGAGGCCGTACAGCTGCTCTATCTGCAGCCGAAGCTTTGCTCACAGGTCATATCTAACCGTTCACATGAGAGATCACGCAGAAGAGAAACCTTACACCTGCTCTGTCTGTAATGCAGCTTTTAAGAGGAGGTACACCTTAACAGAACACACAAGGACCCAGAGAGAGACCTTACAGCTGCTCGGACTGTGGCAGGAGCTTCATGCACTGTGTGAGTCTGAGGCGCCACATGAGAAGTCACTCAAGAGAAAAACCTCTTAGTTGCTCCATCTGTAAGGAAACATTCAAATGGGAAAAAACTTTCCTGAGACACAAAAAAATCCACACACGAAAATAAATTTTCAGCTGCATAGACAGGTCGATCTGTTGATGTGTTAACTGGAAGTTTGTGTCTTGTCTGAGTAAAAATAATTTACATTTTATTCTGCAGTTTGAGAAACCCATAAGTCACACAAACACACACACAATCACTAGATGTTTTCATTTTTCAAGAAAAGAGTAACTCTGTGCTGCATGTTTGCTCGCAGTGATTGACTCAGAAACTGCATCAGCTTGTTGGTGTGAATCTAGGGTGCTTAATGTTTCCTACAAAACTGAGAAAATTCAGCTCTTGAGAATATCATCAAAAATTATTTTCAAGACGCTCAAATAAACTTAAATCCCAGTTACTAACCCTGTAAGTATCTTAACGCCTAAAGCTAAAATTGAGTTGCTTTTTATCCTGTTTTCAGTTTTGCTGTTAACTTTTCTGTTTGTTTGCAGCTAAGCTTCTCAGGTAGAACTGTGTTTTGTTGCTATGGTAATTGCAACCTCGAGACGAGAATTACCAAATTAAAAGTATATAGTCTTATCAGTAGTTACAATAAATAAAAGGAATTTAATCACATGATTCATGTGATGTGGAAGAAAAGTGTTTCCACTGCAGTTTTGTGAAATACATAAATTTTGATACGTCCGAAAAAACTTTATTGAAAAATGTTTTTTTCCGAAATTGGTGTTTCCATTAAGTACATTTATTTTGCATAACTTCAATTTCATAGTTAATGGAAAAGCAACTATTGACAGTCAGCTCTTAAACTGTCAAGTCAGCAGCTTTTTCCGTGAATGTTCCGACCATTCATGAATTTTTGTTAATATTTTTTTTCATTTGGAATATTTTAAATTGGAGAAGCTGATTTTTTGAGGGGTTTATTAGCTCTAAGTATTAATCATCACCATTCATAAATAGAAACATCACTCTTTCCTTTTTGAATTGTTTTACTGAAAAACCTTTTGATGATTATTCTAAATGAGCTGCACCTCAACACTTTTCCAGTTCTGCTCATTGAATAAATATAATAATTCATGGTGATCCAGTGTAACTTTAACTGGACTCTTGATGACACTTAAGACATGACAATAAAAACATCTGAACACATTTTTCTGATGGGAGAATTATTTTAACTACATGAAAAATACACATTACATCCCTGCTGAAGACATTTTATTTATATTTTTTACATTTAGACAAATATCTGATTGAAAACATGCAAACGTTACAGTTTTTAACTATTCTCATGTGGTTTTTAATTTTTGATCAACGCATGCACACGCCTAAGGAGAATTTAGAGAAATCAAAGACAACCTGCAAACTCCATGAAGAAATACCTTGGACTGGGAATTGAACCCACAACCTTCTTGCTTTAAGACTTCAGTGCAACTAACTGTGTAAGTGGTGAAGTGGACAGACGTACTTAAAAAGTACCAAAGAATCTTTAGATTCTTTTTATATTTGGTTGAAAACTAAATAAAGTAAAAAAATAAAAAAATTCTCAACCTGAGGAAACTTGCAATGCTCAAATCAGGTCCCTACGAACATAAGTAAAAATATATATCAATATATTAGAAAATCATTAAAAAGTTCCTTTATTAGTGAAACATAATTTAGATTAATTACACATCGACTGATGTTTCCAATTCTTTATGAAAGATAATTACGGTCACTGAAACAAAAATAAAAATTGTTTCCTCAGACACATAAAAACAAAATCACCTGAATCTGACATTTTCGACACAACTCACGTTTCTGAAGTCAGAATTTTAAAAAGTAAAAACTTTTAAGAAAAAATGTCAGAATTCTAAGGAAAAAAGTATAAGTATTATAATAAGTAAAGTTTTCCAATAAATAGAATTCTAACAACTAAAAGTTCTAAGAAAGTCAGAACCATAGAAAAAGGTCCAAATTAATAAAGTCAAAATTCTTACAAAAATCGCAATTCTAAGAAAAAAGTCAGTTTTAAGAAAAAATAAGTAAATTCTGTGGAAAAAGCTAATTTCAAAAACCTCAATCCTCTTCCATATTTATTTCTAATTATGTTGATTTTCTGCATACATCCTGTGAAAACAAATATTTAACATCATTAAATCTCACCAATACAAGAAAAAGAAAACATTTTAATCCAGAAAGACGTTCATGCATGTTCATTTTTTAACATGTAGTGCAACAGTTGTATACATTTGTGCAATAATTACAACACAATAATTGCTATAGAGGTCATTTTCATAAATACCGATTCAGTTTCTGCTGTTATAAAACCAAGAGTGAATTTGGGTTTGCAGTTTTTATTAATAATAAATTAATTTATTGTTGATAAATAAGAATTTTTGTGATAACTGTTCATCTTTGCCTCTTGTGTTTTGACAAACAAAATTGAAATTGTGAACCTTTGACCCCAGACTGTACAGCCCAACAGTTATGTAGCTGTGTGGGTTTTTGTGTGTTCAATAAGATCTTGTTTATCCCTAAACTTAGCCTTACAAAGCAAACATTGGGGAAGTTTTTCTGCACTGTGACAGCTCAGGTGGCAGGTGAGACTGGACTTACGGCCAAAGCTTTGCTCACATAGAGAGCAGCTGTAGGGTTTCTCTCCAGTGTGTGTCCTCATGTGTTCTGCCAGCGTGTATTTTCTTCTAAACGCTGCATTACAAACTGAACATTTGAATGGTCGCTCTCCTGTGTGGACTCGGTTGTGTCTCAACAGATCTGCCCGGTGGTTAAAAGTTTTACTGCACTCAGAGCAGCTGTGGAGCTTCTTGCCGTTCTTACAGGCAGTTTCGCTAACTGGGCTGTTCTGCAGAGAGTCTAAACCCGACTTTTTGTCGAAGGATGACTGTAAATGCTCATTTAGACTTGGCTCCAGGTTCTCAGAGTTTCTGCTCTCCTCAGCTTGGCTGAGATGAATTTGTGACGACAGAGATTTGTTTTGAACATCTCTGCTCTTCATCGGGACGGCAGGTAATCTGAGCTCTGTAATCTCAGCCTCATCTTCTTCCTCTTTAATCTGTGGAGGGTTAGGCTGTTCCTGGACCAGTTTGGGACAAGAGCTGCTCTCCTGATGTGAAGGCTCCACTTTAATCACCAACAACTGCTGCACACCTGCAGAAACAAGAAAAAGAAAAGAAGAAAATGGAAGAAAGAGTTTATTTTTAATTTTAACAACACATTTATTTTTTCAATGAATATACATTGACATCAGAATTTATTGCAAGAAAAAGGAAAGAAAGAAAGGTAGAAAGAACGAGTGAGAAGAAGAAAGAGACAGAAAAACCTGCATGGATCTTGGTGTGCTTCACAACGTCCTGGTTCCTCCTGAACGCAGCCTTACAGATGGTGCAGTTGAATGGTTTCTCTCCCGTGTGAATCCTGGTGTGCTCCATCAAGGCGTTCTTCAGTTTGAAAGCAGCTTTACAGGGGAAGTTTCTGTCCTGTGTGACACCTCATGTGACGGGTCAGGCTGATGCCATGACTGAAGCTCTGGCCACACATTGAGCATTGGTATGGTTTCTGTCCGGTGTGGCTCCTAGTGTGCTCCACAAGCGTATATTTCCGCTTGAAAGTGGCCTTGCAGAAAGAGCAGCTGAACGGCCTTTCATCGGTGTGAACTCTCCCGTGCGCCATCAGATTTCGTTTTGAAGTGAAAGCTTTGCTACAGATGGAGCAGCTGTGAGGTTTTTCTTTAGTGTGGTAGGTCATGTGATACGTCAGACTCTCCTTTCGGCTGAACTTTTGTTCACAAACCGAGCAGCCAAAAGGTTTTTCCTCGGTGTGACACCTCATGTGACGAGTTACGTTTTCCCTCCTGCTGAACTTCTGGTCACAGAAAGAGCAACTGAAGGGTTTTTCTTCAGAGTGGCTTCTGTTGTGTCTTACCAGACATGGTCGGCTGTTGAAGGTTTTCCCACATTCAGAGCAGCTGTAGAATTTTTTCGCACTCATATTACCTAATGAAGACCCACCGCTCTCTCTACAAGGCTCTGAAGCCTCTGGAGATTTAAATGAGAGCGATTCTGGTCCTACAGGGTTCCTGTTCTCAGACTGGATGTGATGAAGCTCCAAAGACTGAGAAAAGTCTTCCTCATCTTCATTTTCAACAGGATTGAATATAAACTCTGTGACCTCACTCTCATCCTGTTCCTCTTTAATCTGTGGGTCACCCTGCTGGACGTCTGTGGGAAACACAAACAATGAAAGGTTGAAGGAAATGGACCTAAAATATATATCCACTATTTTACAAATGAAAAAAATACACATGAACGATGGATGGATGTCATTCAGTGACATCACACATTGTTGCTGTTACATGCAGTCATCATATGAATGAATGACATATTAAGTTATTTTATGTTGAATTTTAAAAACAATAATTGGATGCATAATCTTAACTTTATAGCTGTGCCTTTTTATTTGTCTGATATTGTAAATTTGTCCTTACTTATTCGTTCTCTTTTTTTTTTTTTAGCTTTGTGTAAAAACATATATCTCATTCTAACTGGCTGCTGTTGCACCAGAATGTCGCCACTGGTGGGTGAATAAAAGATATTTACATTAGAAAAAGGGAACCTGCTGGCATCAGCCTGTAATATTGGTGCAGTTTTGGGGGTGAATCTCGGTGAATGTGTCCCTTTAAAACCGCTTTCAGTGTTCAGTATGATTACAAAAGCCACTTTTTACATTAAGATGCCAGATTTCAAAAATGCTGAAGCTCTTTTTTACTATTATTTCAACTACATGAATCGCCTGGCGATCATTTCAAAAATCTACAAGTGTTGTTAGTCAAGTTAGTGTAATTTTCTAGTATTTCCAGAGATGTGTGTAATATTATTACCGTCACTGCGCGTCGGTTCCTCCATTTCTGTTAATTGTCTTTTCTCCGACGCTGAGACTTTCTGAGACCTTTTCTCTCCCAAACCTCCATCAGAAAAACAATCTGTTCTTCATCAATGTGTCTGACTCACTGTTTCCAGCTAGCAGGCTAGGCTAGGCTAGGCTAACTACGCGCTTCTGCTGCTTCCGGGAGAAAATAAATAAGATACAACCGAACTTCACGAAGAGGATAAAAACAACCCAAACACATTATTAGTATATTTTCGGACACGCAAAAAGGTTGTTCAACACCGATTCGCAAGACTTAATGAATTAGCTCTAATTTGTTTGCATAGCTTCAGTCACTTCCGGCAGTGATTGAGTCCTTCAAAATAAAAGCTTGTGCGTCAACGGTTGCATTTACGGTCAGAATATGTGCTGATTACGGCCTGCGTCAGATTAAAAGGGTCTTTCCAACAATAACTTATAAACGGTACTTTTAATTTAGCCCACATTTATCTATTAAAATGTTTTTTTTTTGTTTTTTTTTTTGGAGAGGGGTCTGGGGCGTGGGGGGTTATGACGTATAATTATAATTTGAAGTGTTGTATTTTTATTGGCTGTAAACAGTAGCGCCTCCAGAACATTTACAAAGGTTGGACAAATAGGCTAATGAATATTTTAAGATGGCACACCTATATAAATAATTTCAATAATAATAATAAAGAAAAGAATAATACATAATAACACACACATATTTATATATAAGTATATGTATAAATACATATAAATTCAATAAATTCAACAGGCTGGGAAGCTGTTGAATTTGAATCCTGTAAAGAAAGTTCACCCTGTGATCTTCAGCCCTTTACTACTGGAACTTCATTTATAGAAATATTTTGACTGTGCCTTGAAGACTTCAAATCTGAACGTTTCATGTTCTTAAAGTCAAATATGAGATTCAGAACACAAATGTTTATTGTAGGCTATATATTAATACATACAACTAAGTCAGACATGACACATATAGTAGATGTGGTTTTCCTTTCTGCATTATTGATTGTTATTAACAAGAATTAATATGAGTTTGAACCCTGGAACAAACATCTCAGCAGATTTTCTTTAGCTGCAGAACAGTGAGAACATTTCAGTTTGTTTAAATGGCACCAATTCACAACAATTTAAGAATTATATTCAGTCCAGAACAATTTAATTAATTGCAAATACAACTAAATTTCTATAACTAGATTTATGCACAATTTTTTTTTTTTTTTTACAATTGAACAGCTTCTCTTCATATTTACTTTCAATGTTGCCTATAGAGTTTAGGTTATTTAAAAAGCTGTTTTGCTAACAGACCAGCTGAAAGGTGTTCTTCGTTTTTCTCTTTTCCAATGTCACAGACTGACCGATGCTTTCCAGCTGAGAGGTTATATCGCTGGATGGATCTTTGTGTGATTCACGAAGGCATGTCTCCACCTGAATGTGGCCTGACAGGTGGAGCAGCTGTATGGTTTCTCTCCTGTGTGACACCTCATGTGGCGAGACAGGCTTATATAGCGGACGTAGCTTTTACTGCACAATGAACAGCTGTAAGGTTTCTCTCCAGTGTGGGTTCTGATGTGTTCCTCTAAAGTGAGTTTCCGTTTGAACGTTGCTTTACAGGTGGGACAGCTGAATGGTTTTTCTTCTGCGTGAGCTCTTATATGAACAACAAGATAGGACCGGTACCTGAAGCTTTGGTTGCAGATCGAGCACTTATGGGGTTTCTCTCCAGTGTGTGTTCTGATGTGGTCTTTCAAAGTGTGTGCTCTTTTAAAAGATGTGTTACAGATGGAACAAGTGTAAGGTTTTTCCCCTGAGTGAACCTTTGTGTGTTCCATCAAATTCTTCTTAGAAGAAAAAGTTTTGTCACAGTGTGAGCAGCTAAAAGGTTTTTCTCCACTGTGGGATTTCATGTGTCGCACTAATCCATTTTTCCATCTAAAAGCTCTGCTGCAGACGGAGCAGCTGAATGGTTTCACTCCTGTGTGGATTCTCTGGTGTTCTGATAAATACCGTCTGCGAGTGAAAGTTTTACTACATTCAGAGCAGCTGAAACCACCAGAGGACTCACTATTGGTCACTAATTGTGTTTGAACACTCTCCTCCCACTTTCCATCACTAACGTCGGTCTCTGAATCAGAAGTTTTGTCTTCAGGATCTGATTCTAAACATTCATCTGGTTCCACGAAGTCTCTGTTCTCCTTGGTTTTGTCATGATGAAGCTGAGCTTTCTCTTCATCATCTTCACTCTCCAGAGGACCAGGACTGAAACCTCTTTCACCAACGAGAACTTTTTTAATTTTCCCAGATCCAAAACCTGGCTGAGTTTCACTGATCTCCTCCCCGATTTCATCACCGACGTCCATCTCTGAGAAATCTGAAGATGAACCTGCACTTTTATCTTCAACATCTGATTCTGCATATTGTTCTGGTTCTGGTCCAACAGAGTCTCTGTTCCCCTCAGTTTGGTTGTGATGAAGCTCTAAGAGCGGAGGTTTCTCTTCATCTTCACTCTTCGCAGTGAGAGGATTGAATATAAACTTTATTATCTCATTCTCCTCCTGCTCCTCTTTAATCTGCAGAGGTTTCTTTTCCTCCTGATCCAGTCGGGGACTCCAGATCTCCTCCTCAGCAGGAAGCTCCTCTTTGATCACCACCACCTTCTGGACGTCTGAAAGAAACAGAACAAGTAACAGGAAACAGCTCTCAACCTCTGATTCCACAACTAATATAGTTTTGAAGTTCTGAAGAGGAGCTTTTGTTCCATCATGGTTAATTATATTACTGATCAAACCACCAATATGTCACCATTGGTTTCAATTCAGTATGATAATAGCAATATCCTGGTCACTTCTCACAAAGGTAAATGCAGTTAAAGCTGCAGAGTGCAACTTTTATAAAAAAAAAAACATTTTTAACATATAAGATAAGATGATTTATTAGTCTGTCATAGGAGAAATTCATCTTGGAAGCAGAGGTGAAACTGCAATACAACAATAAAAAGCCCATCCAAAAGGACAGTGAGCATGAAAAAATACATAAAAAAAAACAAAAAACATAAAAACAAAAAGAAAAACGTAAACAAGGTATATCTGTTGAAAAATTTGTCTTTGCTTTCTAGAAATAACCAGTCAGAACCAGAAGGAGGGTCTTAGTGCTGTCCATCACCACCTGTGTGGTGCTGCTAATCTTCCTCTCCCTTGCAGTCTGCTGAAGCTTGTACAGACTGTCATGACTACTAAGGCTAGTGAGCATAACCACTGATGATGGCAGTTTTTTTCCGAAACTGCAAGTTGTTTCTCCACCATTAGTAGATTGAGCACCAAGTACCTGAGCTTGACTGACAGGACTAAGTCCCTCCTCCTGATTTTGATTGGTTGTTTTTGGTCAGGCGTGCTGGATTTCTTCAGATGGCAATGGATGCTCAGAAAGCAATTGATTATCTATCTCATGTTATACTATCACACCATGGTGACAAATATATAAAAAAAATATATTACATGCTGCAGCTTTAATTACCTTTTTTTACACTAATAAAATAGATTAGTTGTATTATGTATCATTTGTTGAACCAGTTGGGCTTAAAAATGGTCAAAGATTATTATTATTATTATTTTTTGACATTATATTATACTCCTGCCATTTATGTTTTGGGAGACTTTTGGGTCATTCCAACATTAAATCTGCCAAGAATATTAGTACATTTCCTTGATAATAGGCTCCAAGTAAATCACTGATTTTGATTCATTTTAGAAACCAAGTCAATGTAAAAATGTGAGATTGTTTTTTTCTAGTGATAGTAATGCTTTAAAATAGGATCTAAAACTGATTTAGTCATTTTTACTGCCTCATCAGACTGGATGCACACGTTTGTAATCAAAGTGTCATTACTTTATTTTATTTATGCATCCAGATGCAGGTTATCATCTTTTCTATTTGTACTGTTTTCATTGGTGGCGAGCAAACGTTTTAAAAAGCAGTAGAAGATAATCACCATCACAGTCAGTGTGCATCTTCTCACTCTGCGTCGTTTCCTCCATCTCTGCTAGTCGTATTTTCTTAGAAACTGAGGTTTTCGCACAATCACAGCAGGAACTATTATCTCCGTAAACTCATCCAGAATCGGTCTGTTCTGTGTCAAGCTAACAGGCTAAGCTAACACTCGATGTTTCCGTTAATTCCGGGAGGAAAATTCAGCTCAAACAAAACTTCACAAAGAAGATGAAAAAGTAAATAAGGTAAACCAGGCATAGTTAGGATATTCCGACGATTGGTCCAACCCCGATTCACGAGAGACGCTAAATAGGCTGCACATTGTTTACATAGCTTCTGCCACTTCCGGTAGTGACTTGTGTTTCAAAATAAAGGTAGCAAATAAATACGAACCTTACATAGATTTATGTCAGAGTCTAAGATTTTGGGCAAGTTTAAAGAGAATGTAGTGAGACAAAGTAAACATTATTTAAGTCTTATTTAGAAAATAATCTACAATTATAGAAGCTCATTTGTCAAATTAAAAATTAATTTTGAAAGTAACCTTTACTCGGTTATATGTTTAATTAAGGCCACATTTCTCTATTGAAATATTTTTCTATTGCTCTGATGTGTTATAATCTTAAATGCAGTGTTTTCATGTGAGCAGAAAATTATCACATTTAAAGAAGTAAAGGCTTAAAAACATCAATATCTATGTCATCAATCTATATTGGGGAATTAAGTTAAAGTAACTATATACACACACTCATATATATACAGTATAAAAACTTTCCAAACACGAGTACTTTCAAGTGGATGTAATGTATGCCTGCAACCACAAGGTGGAGGTAAAGCACCAGTTTTTGTTCTTATTTACCTTTAGTAGAACATTTTATTTTATTTAAACCTATTTTATTAATCATTGTTTTGACTTATTTGATTTGAATTTACAGTTCCTTTAATTGACTAAAGTTATATCTGTGTTGCAGATTTATTTAAAATATCACATCTGTATTGTATGAAACTGCCAGCTCAGTTTCGGATGGAGACAAATTTAAATTGCTTTTAACAATAAAACATTCATGAAAACCGCCTCATCAGAAGACACTCTATTCACAACTTAACCAATCAAGTTTATTTGTAGAGAACATTTCAGCAGCACAGCAGTCCAAAGTCATAAAAACACAAAAACCATAATAAACACGTCATACAGCCAACAGTTTTGAAAACCAGAAACACACATAACATTTTTTCAAGTACCATCGTTAAAATAATCCATCTCTCTTTCTTTAGTCTTGATTTAAAGCAACACTGTGTTTCAGCTGCTTTGTAGTTTTCTAGAAGTTTGTTCCAGATCTGCGGTGCATAGAAGCTGAATGCTAGTTACACAACTGTAGTTTTTGAGTCTTTTACTCCTCAGTTTTTGGCTAAATGAACAAGTTTAGCCTGTCATCCCTCTGAGTATTTGGATTTTATTCAATCATCTGCCACTTAATACTTTAAATAACAGAAGCAAGTTTCTATTGAACTGACCTACAGTGAGCAAACATTAATTTTTATAAAAAAATAATAATCATACAAGTTGCTAAGTTTAAAATTTTCTGTTTTATTGACTCATGTTGGCCCATTTTTATGCAGCCATGTAAGGTAACATTGTTACATTTCTGTGTTTTGAGGTAGACAAAAAATGCTGGCGAGGATAATGATAATGTTTGCTGAATCCATGGAGTCCAAAACGGTTAGGAACATTAAGTAATACCATAACCTAAACTCTTCTGTGAGCTTCTAGCTTCAATTAAAATCAACGGGGAAGTAAAAGAGTTAAAATAATCAACTCTGAACAGCAGCAATGTCAACTTTGGTAGAAGAAAAAAGTAAAATAAAACAGGTTCATGATCAATAAATCACACAACTAAGTTAAACAGAGGTAAATCCTGGGTTTAAGCAGTATGAACATCAACATTGCTACAAAGGTAAGTTGCCACTGGCTTATCAGCACAGCACACATGAACATTAAATACTCCAACCACAAAAATACAATATTTCAACTAAAAGATTAAAGAGCCCTGATTGTGTTTTGGGGATTGGACAAAAACGCCCTGAGCAGGTAAAAGGTTATTTCACTGGATGGATCTTTGTGTGGGCCACGAACGCTTGTCTCCACCTGAATGTGGCCTGACAGGTGGAGCAGCTGTATGGTTTCTCTCCTGTGTGACACCTCATGTGGCGAGACAGGCTTATATAGCGGACATAGCTGTTACTGCACAATGAACAGCTGTAAGGTTTCTCTCCAGTGTGGGTTCTGATGTGTTCCTCTAAAGTGAGTTTCCGTTTGAATGTTGCTTTACAGGTGGGACAGCTGAATGGTTTTTCTTCTTTATGATTTCTTACGTGAACGATTAGATAGGACCGGTACCTGAAGCTTTGGTTGCAGATCGAGCATTTGTAAGGTTTCTCTCCAGTGTGGGTTGTTTTGTGTTCCTTTAAGGTGTGTGCTCTTTTAAAAGATGCATTACAGACAGAGCAGGTATAAGGTTTTTCCCCTGAGTGAACCTTTGTGTGTTCCATCAAATTCTTATTAGAAGAAAAAGTTTTGTCACAGTCTGGCAGCTAAAAGGTTTTTCTCCACTGTGGGATTTCATGTGTCGCACTAATCCATTTTTCCATCTAAAAGCTCTGCTGCAGACGGAGCAGCTGAATGGTTTCACTCCTGTGTGGATTCTCTGGTGTTCTGATAAATACTGTCTGCGAGTGAAAGTTTTACTACATTCAGAGCAGCTGAAACGTCCACAGGACTCCCTATTGGTCGTGGAGTTTAAACCTGACTGAGCTTCACTGCTCTCCTCCCAGTTTCCATCACTGACGTCCGTCTCTGAAGAAAAATCAGAAGTTTCATCTTCATCATCTGATTTTGAACATTCATTTGGTTCCACAGAGTTTCTATTCTTTACAGTTTGGCTGTGATCTTCATCATCTTTAGTCTTTCCAGAAGCACCAAGCGTTTTATTTGACCCAGACCCCAAACCTAACTGAACTTCACAGCTCTCCTCCCAGTTTCCATCACTTACGTCCGTCTCTGAAGAATCTTTGTCTTTGTCATCTGATTTCAAACATTCATCTGGTTCTGGTTTCACAGAGTCTCTGTTTTTCTCATTTTGGTTGTGATGAAGCTCTGAGAGCTGAGGTTTCTCATCATCCTCTTCACTCTTCACAGGAACAGGACTGAATGTCGACTGAGTGATCTCATTCTCCTCCTGCTCCTCTTTAATCTGTGGAGGTTTTTGGTCCTCCTGGTCCTGACTCCAGTTCTCCTCCTCTTTAGACTCCATCAGCTGCTGGACGTCTGCAGGAAATACATGGTGGATTCAGTACAGAAAAATTGTACTTCAGTAAGAATAGCACTACTTCACCTCATTTGTCAAGTACGTTAGACATCAGAGAAGTCACTACAGTAACTGTAAAAAAGTATTTTGTAAAAAGGAAACTTGGGTATTAGATAACTGATTTAATATTTGAAAATAATGTCATAGTTACGCACAAATTCTGATATTTACAGGATAAAAAGAAAAAAAAAAACAACAAAAAAAAACATCATTACAAACAAATATGAAAAAGGTATAAATTCAAATTCAAAAATGCTTTATGGATCCCAAAAGGAAATTAAATATAGCTGTAACTCAAATTAATAAAATTGTAGATAGTGAAGGCTGTTGGTATTAGATGTCTCTTGTAGAGGTCTGTTTTGCAGCAAATCTGAAGAAGCCTCTGACTGAAGGTACCGTTTCTCTAATCAAATCTTTTCAACATAAACTACTGGAACTAATACTTCCGTTAAGTAATGTATATATGTTAAGTATTTCCACAGATAGTCTAAAGTTTTTAGTGCATCTTCATGATCTACGAAAGGCTCAGCAGATAAATAAACGGAAAAACAAAGGTTGTGTACAAACAGGAAGTCTCACTTCAACAAATAGTTTCGTATCTGCACCATTATTGGTTAAAATGTTTATCTTTCATTAAGTGAAGTTACTTGCAATGAGTATTCAGACATTTCACTCCAGTGAGTGTAGTGATACTTCACAATAATACTACCCAAACAAAAGTAAAAAGTATGATGTAGTAAAACTACACCAAAAGAGTTAATTCACTTATATATTTTTACAAAATGTTTCTCAAATAAATGTAATTGAGCAAATATAATTTGCTAGCCACTTAAATTATTTTGCCTCACAAACACATTCACTGCAGCTGATCTAATTTTGAAGATCTGAAGGAACTTTCACATCTTTGCACAACCAAATTAAGGAAGTTGGGATATTTTCCTTTTGTCAGGCTCAACAACTCGGAGAACCTAACTAACCAGTGTGTACACTTTTTAAAATCTAGATTTTATAACGATTATTTTATCTATGCATCCAATTCCAGGTCAGGACTTCACAGTGAGCGTTACTTTATTTCAGTTTTAAAGGTAACTCGCAGTTATTGTTGTTTTTAAGGATAAAACCATTCATTGGCGGCATGTAAACATTTAAAGAGCGACAAAGAAGAAAATCACCTTCACACTTAACGTCCGTCTCCTCACTCTGGGTCGGTTCCTCCATCTCTTCTGCGTTTTCTCCAACGTCGAGACCTTCTGAGGTTTTCACGCCATCGAAGTTAAAACTTTTCTTAAACTCCTTTAGCCGTTTCCGGCTAACATGCTAAGCTAACGCTCGACGCTTCCAGAACGTCCGGGAGGAAATTTAACACTAAAAATCTCTTATATCATCGGTGGAAAAATTTGAATACCATAAAATGTTTATATTATACTGGAAAAACTACTAAATTGAAATTTTCACTTATTAAAAGCGGGGAAACGAAACGTTGATGACGGCGGTCATGTTGCTAGGAGGCAATCACTTCCGTTGGATTTCAGGTCGTACTGGACTTCAAAATAAAAGCTTGACCTGAATTAGAAATTAAAACTCACACTTTCCATTTCACCTATAATTATACGCAGACATGTCAGTTGAGGCCGAGCTTTTTTTTGACCCCAACTGCTTCTTTGATAAAGGCTAGTAAATATGACCCGTTTCAATTCAATTAATGCTTTTTATCATCCAAAATAAAAATTAAACATTGTCTTAAATACCAAGCATCTTCATAGAGTTGATGTGGATGGTGATGCTTTGGGCAGAGAGGATCTCTGGTAGCTGTCAGGCTTGCAGCAAATCTGTAGAAGCCTCTGACTGAAGAAACTGTTGCTGAATAAGAGATTCATGACATCATGATGTGTTAACGGTTCAATTTCTTCGCTGAGGAGACAATATTCCACAGTAACCTGGATGACACCACTTGTTGCAAGTTGTGCTAATCCACTTTGTTTGCTTTTGCCGCTTTTCTTTAATTGTCTGGCTCATTAGATGTTGAAGTTGGGGATCTGATCTTTGCTCATTATGACTGAAGGGAGAGACGGCTTGAACTTCCTCTTCCTCTCTCTGTGGTCCTCCTCTGCATTCATGAAGCATCCTTTTCTACTCCTCGTGAATTATTGTTTTGATAACCGTCTAATTTCATTAGATGCAGCCACATTCATATAGCACAAATTCTCAACAAATGTTATCTTAATGCATTTATAAAGCCCAAAAGGTCCAGTTCATATCTACTAATTTTTAAAGCAAGGTTGTCTACTGAACAAACTTTATTGGATTTCTTTTCAGTATATTTAAAAACCTAAAATCCTAATTAGTAAATGCACCACCAATAGTTTTTGTAATGAAACATTTGAATGGAACTGTTGAAATGTTCACATGAACAGTATGATTAGTTTGACTTCAGAAGCAACGTGTTAGCATTAAGTTTAAATTAATAAAAACAGAAAACAAGAACTTGTAAAAAAAATAATAAATGTTCCCCTCTTTTCCTTTCACTTCACAAAGTAACATGAAACAAGATTGGTGTGTTATTCTTTTAAATAAAATATTTTGTTTCGTTAATGCATACTTCACAACTTTGCTTCATTTCTTGTGTCTTTGTATAAAGACATACAAAGACGCTAAATTCTGGATTTAAAAAAAAAAAATTGCTCAGTTGTCAATGATTCACTGCATTAAGAGTCTTCATTCTTTTCAGGACAAACTTGGAATCACTTCCCTCCAGTCCAATAAATCAGTTTACAACATTTTGTTGTGGTTTGTCTGTCCCACTGCTTAACTCCACTTCACTCTGTGGAGCTGTATGCGTTTTTGCGTGTTTCATGAATGCACTTTTCCACATGTATGATGCCTTACAGATGGCGCAGCTATACGGTTTTTCTCCTGTGTGACGTCTCATGTGACATGTCAGACTGAAACAGTGAGCGAAGCTCTTACCACACACTGAGCAGGTGTAAGGTTTCTCTCCAGTGTGGGTTCTTGTGTGTTCCACTAAAGTGCGTTTCCTTTTGAAAGCCGCCTCACAGACCAAGCAGCTGTAAGGTTTTTCTTCTGTATGACCTCTAATGTGAAAAGTTAGATGTGACCTACAGCTGAAGCTTCGGCCACAGACCGAGCAGCTGAAAGGCTTCTCCCCAGTGTGCGTTCTTGTGTGTTCTACTAAAGTGTTTTTACTCTTAAAACCTGCATTACACACGGAACATATGTGAGGTCTTTCTTTTGCATGTATTTGTGTGTGCTTTTGTAAATTTCCCTTAGAGGTAAAAGCTTTGCTACAGACTGGACAGCTGTGGGGTTCCATTCTTATATGTTCGATTAAATTGTTCTTCCTTTTAAAAGCTGCGTTACAGACAGGACATCTGTAAGGTCTATGGTGAGTGTGGACTTTTGTATGTTCTTTTAAAGTAGCTTTGGAAGTAAAAGCTTTGGTACAAACAAAGCAGCTGAAAGGTTTTTCTTCGCTGTGCGTCCTCATGTGTAAAGTCAGAGATTGTTTCCATGTAAAGGTTTTGTCACAGATAGAGCAGCTGTAAGGTTTTTCTCCAGTGTGGATTCTTTTGTGTTCTAACAAATATCGTCTGCGACTGAACGTTTTATTGCACTCAGAGCAGCGATGTAACTTTTTACTTTTCTCACAAACTGAATCTGTGTTATTGGTTTCAGACCCCAAACCTGACTGAGCTTCACTGCTCTCCTCCCAGTTTCCATCACTGACATCCGTCTCTGAGGACTCTGAAGAAGAATCAGAAGTTTTATCTTCAACATCTGATTCTAAATGTTGATCTGGTTCTGGTCCAACAAAGTCTTCGCTTTCCTCAGTTTGGTTATGATGAAGCTCTGGAAGTTGAGGTTTCTCTTCATCATCTTCAGTCTTCACAGGATTGAATATAAACACAGTGACGTCATCCTCCTCCTGTTCCTCTTTAATCTGTGGAGGCTTGTGGTCCTGCTGGTCTGGTCTGGGACTCCAGTTATTCTCCTCTTTGATCACCATCAGATTCTGGCCGTCTACAAAAAAAAAAAAAGACACATCTCTCTCAAAATAAATGTGACAGTAACGTAATGTGAAATTATATGTAAAAATGCATCAAAATGCAGGCATGGACTATTCTGATAACATGCAAAACTTGATCATCCTGGTGTTCACTTGTGACGTTCGACTACTGTTAAAGATAAATGACCAGAATCACAAAAAACCAAGGCTTTATCATCACACATTGGAGATGTGATACAACAATCCACAAGCACAACATGGAGATTGAAGGTAAAACGGGCAGGGAAAATTAGCTCCAATTGTTGGTGCATTGATTCTTATATCACTACTGCTGTACATGACTTCATGTGCAGCACAACAAAAATGTGCTTGATTTTAATGTCATAAACAGATTGGTGGATAATTTAACAAACTTCCATAAAACTGTAAAAACCCTGAAACACTGAGTTCCTTTATGGAGGCTAAAACATGTTTAGTTGTTTTTCCATCATCTATAACACTTTCGTCTGTATTCAAACCTCTCTTTACTTAGCTGAATTATGTCACTGTAATGTACTTATTTTGTGTTTTAATAATTTAAGCACTTTGAATCGTTCTGTTGCTGAAATGTTCACAAATAAACATGATTTGTCTGTGTGGCTTTCAGTAAAATAAAATAAAAAAAACCCAAAACATTTTAATAAAGGTAAACACAGTCCATCTACTCACCATAAACTGCGTCCTCCATCTCCGTTAGTTGTCTTCTGAGATTTTTTAAAATAAAAACACAGCAGAAACGTTTCTCTCCATGATCACAAGAGTCAGTCTGTTCTCCATCAAACTGCCTCTGACTCGCTGTTTTCCTGTCTGCTTCCAGCTAACAAGCTAAGCTAAAACTACCGACAGGAATTTCAGATAAAACTACAGAACTTAAAACTTCACAGTTAATGTAAAATCACCTCGGCTTTAATGATACATTTAAATATTGTCGTGAAAACGACTTAAGTAACATTTTACACTGGAAAAGGAAACAAAATTCGGTCGCCTAGCTTCTGCTACTAGCAGACAACTACTTCCGCTATACGTCGGATGATTTTCACCTTCAGAATAAAAGCTCGATCTGAACCGCAGGAGCTGCATTTAGTTATATAAAAAAAACTAGAAACTTATGAGGCTTGTTTGATTAAAGTGATTAAAGATACCTTTAAATAGCAAGTTTAAAATATGCTATTTAATAAACCCACATTTCTGTCTTAAAATGTTTTAATTGTTCTGAATATCATAAAAGAAATAAAGGTTGAAAACATAATTTTATGTTCATATTTTCTATAATTTTTTTTTCTTCTGTGAATTAAATTACTGAAATAAATGAAACATGAAAAATAAACTACTGAGTAAAAAAACAATTCCTCTGCAGCTTAGAATGACCCTGTATTAGAAACATTTAATTTCTTTTGGGAGCAATTATTCTCTAACTCTAAATTAAAGTTTTTATTCTAGACAAACGTGATCACATCTAAAGTTGTCAAAATTAAAATAAAAAAAGGAAGGAGGAAAATATATCTTCTGACAAAATATTTAAAGGACTTAATTGGGTCCTTTAAAAGATAACAAAAAAGAAAAACTTAAATTGAGCTGTTTCAATTCATAAATAGATTTGAGGTTTATATCTTCCTTAACCTTCCAGGAGTGATTAAAAAAAGGCATTTTCTTTCCCTCTGTACAGGGCTGACCATTATGTTCTTGATTTTACTTTAAAAATGACCTTATACTGGGTCCAATTGAGTCAAGATTAAATTCAAACCAAGACAATCAAATCATGTCATCATATTTAGTTCCAATTGCAATAAATGTTTTATAGTTACACAGCTTCTCTTCAGCTGAAGGGCCAGCAACTTCCTGGGAGGATTATTTCCTCTAAAGAAATACTTTAGACAGAGAAGCTGAAAAATAAACAGCTTATTCTTCAAATCAGTCTGGCAGATGTTTTGACCGCAGTCTGTGCAACTGGTGGGTTTTCTTCCATGTGTTCTTGCATTGTTCTTGAAGGTTTTTCCACGTGAACATCACTGTACAGATGGAGCAGCTCTACGGTTTTTCTCCGGTGTGACGTCTAAGGTGACATTTTAGGCTCGTAAGATAAGCAAAGGTCTTTCCACAGACTAAGCAGCTGTAAGGCTTGTTTCTGGTATTACCACATATATGAGTAGACAGATGTGACCTACATTTGAAACTTTGGCTGCAGACTGAGCAGCTGAAAGGCCTTTCACTATCATGAGTTATTGTGTGTTCTACTAAAATGTTTTTAGTTTTAAAATCTGCATTACAGACAGAACATGTGCAAAGTTTTTCCTCTGAATGTATTTTTGTGTGTTTTGTTAAATCAGTTTTTAAAGTAACAGCTTTGCTACAAACTGATTTTAAACACTGATCAGGTTCTGGTCCTACAAGGTCTTTGTTTTTCTCAGTTTGGCTGTGATGAAGGTCTGGGATCCGAGGTTTCTCTTCATCATCTTCACTTTTCACAGGAACTGGATTGAATTTGAACCCTGTGATCTCATTCTCCTCCTGCTCTTCTTTAATCTGTGGAGGTTTCTGGTCCTCCTGGTCTGGTTTGGGACTCCAGTTCTCTTCCTCTTTAATCCCCAACAGCTGCTGGACGTCTGCAGGAAACACAAAAACAGGCAAATTACAGGACGTGGCTCTCATATCAAATGTCATATAGTTATAAGACTTGAGGGTATAGAAGGAGATGTTCTTAAAGATGCAGAAATTGACTATCCTGATTTGATTAACAAAATTTTACATGATTATACTGATGTTCACTTATGGAAAAATTCTAGAGAATAAAGAAAGTGGAATATTTGCAGCCTGAAATGTAAATATTAGTCTCTTAACTCACTGCAGCCTTCAATATAAGAAATATGCACCCATTTATTTATCCAATGCTTTTAATGAATTTAATCATTTTTAATTAAATAAAATAATAGCTGTGTACATGTGAGCAAAGCATCATAAGCCAGCAAAGAACAGTTCTCACTGTGACTTGAGTCCTTCCATTTGAGCCGATCAAAAGAATCGACTCGCTAGTGAACGGCATGTCAATATTTTTGCTTCCTCTGATCATAATTAATCCTGGAGTTGTTTTTTTTTAACCGATATTTTCAGGGTTTTTTTGAGCGACCAACTTATCCATTATCATTTTTGTCCACAATCATTGGTAAGCCAGCCGTGGCGTCACACTTTGAGCTGACGTCACAGAAAATGAACGGTCGTTTACGTGCAGTACCTTGCGTACCACTAGGGGGCACAACACGCTTATGGTCATAAAGTGAAGGGCGGATATTCGCCTTGCAGAGAGGAATGCATGGCTCCTTATTACTGTATAAGATCAAGTCCCAGCACTACTGTTAGTGAAATGTTAAAGAACGGATTGACCAGAAGATAATCACCAAACTGAGAGTGCAGCTGCTCACCTTGTGTTGAGTCCTCCATCTTTGGCAGCTGCCTTTTCTCCAACGCTGAGACTTTCTGAGGTTTTCACAAATTCACAACAGAAACGTTTCTCTCTTTAAACATAAACAGTCTGTTCTACAGCAACCTGCTTAACTCACTGTTTCCCTGTCGGCTTCTAGCTTCAGGCTAAGCTAACTCTACTGGAAGGAAATTACGACTAAAGTACAAAAAAATCTTCATAAACAATTTAAAACCGCCTCCGAAAACTAACTGAACATTGTTCATTGTTCGCCTGAGGTTTGATGCTAGGAGACAACTACTTCCGCTATTCGTCACATTGGGCTTCAAAATAAAAGCTCGATTTGAACCGCACTTTAAGCTAACGCAAGAACTGCATTTAACTATATTCAAGAAGAAAGTAAAATATATATTATTTACTTTGATAAAATGACAAAAAATAGTCACCCAGTGACTTTAAGATAATTACAGTATTGAAAATATTAACATGTCATATCACTCATTACAAAAACAAAAGGCTGATTTAGTAAATTTATCACTGCAGCTTGGCACAATGAAATAGAAGAGACAAACAGGGTAATTAGATACATCACAGAAAGTGACAGCATGAAAATAAACAAAAGCTAAATTAATCAAGATAACCACTCAATAGACTATATGTGCTGCCTTTACGATCATAAATAATGCAGTGCTCAACTAACATAAAAAAAAAAGATTTTAAAAATGTCTAAATGTAGACTACACTATATACTCCCTGTGCTAGATCTTTAATATTTTTCTCAAGAGTTATAATCTTTCCTTATCCGAGGAGAGCCCGAGTCATCATCATGCTGACGGCCTCTAATGTCTCCTCTCTGACTTTGCTCTTTCTATTATGGTAATAAAGATTTATTTTAAAATATGTGGAAGCCAACAACAGAGTTCTAGACCCAATCTAAGCAAAAACAAAATTACAAGAATAAACTGGTGTGAGAATAAATTCAGAGAATAGTCATAATCCAGTCAATTGTGAGGCCAGAACTGAAGGTTAAATTATTTATTGAAATCATTCATCAACCAACAAAAAGGCTAGAAAAGAATAAGTAATCTTTACAATCGTTTCTCTCTCTGTTGTTATAAATAACTCATTACATTAATAGAATTATTTAAATTAACACAGCAATAATAGATTTTTCTTTAAACATCTCAAATTATTCAAACTACAAAGTTACTGACATTATTCCTTATCGACTGAAACAAAAACCGAGTTTCCTTTTATCCTTTTTCTGTTTTGCAGTTAACCTTTTCAGGTAGAACTGTGTTCTGTTTACTTAAGATTTCCTTTATGTAAAACCCAATTTTCTATAGGTGTGGCTATCTGGCTATTTTGGCAAAATGATCAAAATAAAAGCACATAACCTTAACAGTAGTTACAATGAACACTTCACTCATGTAGCCTTTAAACATATTCTTGTGTGGCTCCTGAATGTGTGTCTCCACTTGAATGTTGCCTTACAGACAGAGCAGCTGTAAGGTTTCTCTCCAGTGTGGGTTCTCAAATGGTTCCTGAATGTGTGTCTCCACTTGAATGTTACCTTACAGATAGAACAGCTGTAAGGTTTCTCTCCAGTGTGGATTCTTGTGTGCAACACTAAGCTGTTTTTGAACAGGAACTCTGCTTTACAGAGAGAGCATCTGTGTCGTTTTTCTCCTTTATGGCGGCTCATGTGAGTAGACAGATAGGACTTACACTTGAAGCGTTGGCCACAGAGCGAGCAACAATGAGGGGATTCGTTTGAGTGGGTTTTAGTGTGTTCTCCTAAATGCCTTTTAGTTTTGAATCCTGCATTACACACAGAACATATGTAAGGTCTTTTCTCTGTGTGCATGATTTGGTGTTTCTGTAAGTTTCCTTGAGTATTAAAAGCTCTGTTACAGATGGAGCAGCTGTAAGGTTTCTCTCCAGTGTGGTTTCTTGTGTGGCTCACTAAACCTCGTTTCCGGTAGAAAGCTGCCTTACAAACAGAACAGCTGAAAGGTTTTTCTCCAGTATGGGTTTTTGTGTGCATCTCAAAACTATATTTTCTGTGGAAAGCCGCCTTACAGACAGAACAGCAATAAGGTTTTTCTTCAGAGTGACAGCTCATATGAGCAGACAGATTTGACCTGTACTTGAAACTTCGACTGCAGACTGAGCAGGGGTAAGGTCTTTCCCTACTGTGAGTTATTTTGTGTTTATTTAGTTTTCCTTTTGAAAGAAAGTTTTTTTCACAGACAGAGCAACTAAACGGTTTTTCTCCAGTGTGGATTCTGTTGTGTTCTAACAAATGCTGTCTACAGATAAACGTTTTACTGCATTCAGAGCAGCAATGTAACTTTTTACTTTTCTCACAAACTGGATCTGGGTTATTGGTTCCAGACCCCAAACCTGCCCGAGCTTCACTGCTCTCTTCCCAGTTTCCATCACTGACATCCGTCTCTGAGGACTCTGAACAAGAATCAAAGGTTTCATCTTCAGCATTTGATTCTAAATGTCGATCTGGTTCTGGTCCAAAAAGGTCTCTGTTTTCCTTGGTTTGGTTGTGATGAAGCTCTGGGATCTGAGGTTTCTCTTCCTCATCATCACTTTTCACAGGAAGCGGATTAAATATTAACTCAGTGATCTTTTTCTCCTCCTGTTCATCTTTAACCTGTGGAGGCTTCTGGTCCTCCTGGTCTGATTTCCACTTCTCCTCCTCTTTAATCACTACCAGCCGATGTACATCTGCAAGAAACAAACAAACAAACAAAAAAGAAAAGTTACAGGAAATGGCTTTCATATAAATTGTTATATTGACATATGGCTTAAGGGTGGAGCAGGAAATATATTTAAAGATGCTTAAATATGCAGATATGGACTATTCTAACTTGATTAACAAGACGTAAAACTAAATTATCCTGATGTTCCCTAGTGACAAAATTCAGGGGAACACAGAAGGTCAAACTTAAAGCATGTGAATGAAGCACCAGAGAAGTTTCATGTGAGTATCAGATGTCATGAGATAATCACTTCAACAAAACAATATGCTGCTAACTGAAAGACATCTGCCTTTGTTTCCACAGCAGGAGAGCAGCCTGGAGCTGAGAAGAAGACTGTGGCTGCAGTTGGCATTTCTGCCAGCGCCACTGTGAGGAATATCTCCTTCAGCTACACTAAGCTTCCTACATTCCTTGGAAATTCCCTCACTGAACTACTATACTGTGTCTGGGCAAGGGGAAATTAGGCTGGGGCAAACAATTTAAGTGTTTTATTGTGCATTTTTGCATTGTTGATGTTTAAAGCTCTTCCAAATGAAGTTCATGATTCATTCCAATAAGCTGTTTAATCAGCAATACTTTGGTAACATGAGCTCTGTCCTTCACCATCTTACCACTAAACAACTGAAAATATTCCTAACAACAAGCTAAGTGTCTTGTTTTCGCAATGGCTGAACATAATGAAGCTAAGGTAGCTCAGTGAACCCACAATCTGAAATCTCTTCATGCCATGATGAAGAGATAATATCTCTACTATCATGATGAAGAGATGATATCTCTCATCATGGCTTGTTTATCAAGCAGATGATAAACAGCTCTATATCTGTTATATCTATATCTAGGCAGATGACATCTGGGTGTAGTGATGGACCTGAACTTTGAGAGAAGCATGAAGACAATTACAAAGTGAGCCTGAAGAACATTTCTGAGATTTAAAGACTAATATAAAAACGAGACCTAGACAAACTCATCCATGTATTTGCCTTTAGTCACATTAATTACTACCACAGCTTCTTCACAGATTTAATGTCAGACAGCTGGAGCTGATCCAGAACGCTGCTGCAGGTTCTGACTAAAACCAGGAAGATGGAGCACATAACACCACTTCTACAGTCCCTACACTGGCTCTCTGTAGCTCAGAGAATAGACTTTAGAATACATTTCCTAGTGTATAAAACACAGAACAGGTCAGCACTCAAATGCATTAAAGATCTGTTGTTGTTGTCATAGCAACCTTCCAGCCCTCTCAGGTCTTCTGGTTCTGCTCTGCATCCCCAGAACCAGAACCAAACATGAAGAAGCAGCATTCAGCTTCTGTTTCTCTAATATGGAACAAACATACACAATGCAAGACTCAAGAATCTTTTAAACTTAGGCTAAACACCTATTTGCTTTCAGTTGTTTTCATCTGATTTATCTAAAACTCACTGTATTTTAGCATGTATTACAGATTTTCTTTGCTTTCCTTAATAACGCAACTCCTTTTTATGATTTCATCACTTAAATCTCCTTGAATTGTCTTGTCGCTGAAATATGCTCCACAAATAAAATGCCCTTTCTGTGTCGTTGTTAGTAAAATGTTAAACAGAAGTAGCAGAAGATAAATCACCATCAAACTGCAAGTCCCTCTACTCACCATGATCTGGTTCCTCCATCTTTGATAGTTTTCTTCTTCCCAATGTCGAGATCGTCTGAGGTTTTCACAAAACCACAACAGAAACTTTTCTCTCCTTTAGACGTCAGAAACAGCCTGTTATCCATGAAAATAGCTATTTCCGTTTAGCTAACAGGCTAAGCTATCTGGAAAAAAAAGACAGATAAGAATAATGTAGCAAATAAAAACAAAAAGACTTCATAAGCAATAAAACCCCCCAGTGATTCCGCTGAAAAACCGACTGAATTGGCACATTGGAAGGACAAAAGGAAACAAAATTTTGTTCGCTTAGCTGTTGCTGCTACCAGACAACTACTTCCGCTATTCGTCGGATCACATCGGCCTTCAAAATAAAAGCTCGACATGAGCGGCTCTTTAAAGCTACAAAGGAACTACATCTGAATGTTTTATTACACTCAGAGCAGTGATGTAACTTTTTACTTTTCTCACAAATTGAATCTGTGTTATTGGTTCCAGACCCCAAACCTGACTGAGCTTCACTGCTCTCCTCCCAGTTTCCATCACTGACATCCGTCTCTGAGGACTCTGAACAAGAATCAGAAGTTTCTTCTTCTGATTGTAAATATTGATCTGGTTCTGGATCCACAAGGTTTTCATATTCCTTGGTTTGTCTGTGATGAAGCTCTGGCAGCCGAGGTTTCTCTTCATTATCTTCGCTTTTCGCAGGAACTGGATTGAATATTAACTTGATCTCTTTCTCCTCCTCCTCCTCTTTAATCTGTGGAGGTTTCTGGTCCTCCTGATCCAGGATGGGACTGAATTTCTCCTCCTTTTTCATCACCAGCAGCTGCTGGACATCTGCAGGAAACACAAGAACAGAACAGTTATTTCCTCACTGCCATACGACATTGTGGCCCGTTAAAAAACAGGTGATTATCTACAGAAGATTTACTCCTCTGATCTGGAGCAAATGTACAGAAAATTGCAAAACTGCTGAAACATTGAGTTAATTTAAATCAAGGTTGTTGTTTGTTTGTTTTTTTAACAGTTTTGTAAAATATTATACTTATAATATTGATGCTTAACTTTAGTCTATATTCCATCTTCTCTTTAGTTCCCTTTATTACGCTACTGTAATGTGCTCTTATGTTTTCATCATTAAAGCAATTTGAATGGTCTTCCTTATGAAATGTGCTTCACAAACTAATATGTCTGGTTGCAGTAAAATGTTAAAGAACAAAAGTAGCAGGAGATAATCACAATAAAACCGAGTCTATCTACTCACCATGTGCTGGACCCTCCATCCATGGATTCTCCTCTCCAACACTGAGACCTTCTGAGGTTTTCATAAAATAAAAACACAGACGTGTCTCTCCTCTAACATCAGGAACATCAACCCGACTGACTCGCTGATTCCCTGTCCAGCTAACGAGCTAAAACGGGAGGAAATTCTGTAAAAATAAACCCAGAAAGCCGACTGAACGGAGACATGTTAGCTTCTAAAGGGAAGAAACGAAACTTTGTGTTCGCCGAGCTTTTGCTGCTAGGCGACAACTACTTCCGCTAGTCGTCGGGTCACGTTGACCTTCAAAATAAAAGCTCGACTTAACCGCTCTTTAAAGCTAAACAGTAGCAGCAGTTACAATTGTATTCAGTAAATTAACATACACATTCAGATGATGCTCATTTGTTAGATATATTTTGGAAATAACCCTTAAGCAAGAATAAGACCTTTTTTTTATTCAGCCCACATTTCTGCTCTAAAATGTTGTCATTGGTCTGGTGAAATAATCTCATCTTAAATTTTGGATTAGCTGTAAACTCTAAGAAATAAACGTTTGAAAAAAATTCTGTCTTAGATTTATCTATGTAATGATGAATTTAAGGTCAATAATTTGAATTTCCCTCTTAAACTCTAACCCACTTCCTCCATTATTATTTTTATTATAGTCATAGTTCTGATTACAGACGCTAATGTAATTAAGTTACTCAAACACACTTAAGAAATATTCTAATTTACTGAATGTGTGTTGATGTAACTAATAAACCAATATATGTAAATGAGAGGAATCAGCATAATTACAACCAGCAGGTAGTTTGTTTTTAAAATTAACAGAGCATATTTTAAGCTGTTACCAGATAACATTTCTATTTCATTGTGACAGGATGTTTTTTTTCTCATCCTGGTGACAAATACTTTGCTCAGGATTCACCCATCTTTTTTCTGTTACCCCTGACATAAGAGGGCCTCCAGTCACTCCAGTGGAAATTGGAAGAGAGGAGAAGTTCCCAGCAAACACAAGAACTTTCTACTAAGGACAACTTAAAGAAATCAATTAACCTAACATGAATGTTTTTGGAGAGTTCCGTAGTACTCAGAGAGAACCCACACAGACAGGAAGAAATGCAAAATAAACAACTCGCCAGGTTTCAAAGCCAGGAGTAAATTTGCTTTATTTAAAAGCTTTCATACATCGAGCAGAAATTCAAAATAAATTGTCAGAAAGAATGTGTCTGAAAATACATAACACTGTCCTTCTAAAGTAATTGTGAAAGTTGCTGATGATTTGATCACAGTCTGTATAATTGTTAGTTAGTCATACTTATGGTATCTTGCGTGTTTCTTTAATGTGTTTCTCCACTTGAACTTCTTCTTACAGACCGAACAGCTGAAAGGTTTCTCTCAATGGATTCTTTTGTTCATAAAGTTTCTTGAAAGCTGCCTCACAGATAGAGCAGGTGTGAGGTTTTTCTTCAGAATGACTTTTCATGTGAGCAGATAAACCACGTCTCCTCTTGAAAGCTGCCTCACAGATAGAGCAGGTGTGAGGTTTTTCTTCAGAATGACTTTTCATGTGAGCAGTTAAATACGACGTACGGCGGAAGCTTCGACTGCAGACCGAACAGCTGAACGGTTTCTCCTCTTTGTGGATTTTTGTGTGTCCTAGTAATGCGTTTTTACTTTTAAAATCTGCACTACAGACAGAACATATGTAAGGTCTTTTCTTTGTGTGAATAATCATGTGTTGTTTTAAGTTTCCCTCAAAAGCAAATGTTTTGCTACAGACGGAGCAACTGTGGGGTTTCTCTCCCGTGTGGATTATCAAATGTTGTCTTAAATTGTTCTTCCTTTTAAAAGCTGCATTACAGATAGAACATTTGAAAGGTCTATCCTGAGAGTGAACTTTTGTGTGATCTATCAAATTAGTTTTTGAAGGAAAAGATTTGTTACAAACTGAGCAGTGGTAAAGATTGTCTCCAGTGTGGATTCTTCTGTGTTCTAACAAATTGCCCCTGTGGACAAATATTTTCCTACACTGAGAGCAGTGGTGTAACTTTCTGCCTTTCTCACAAACTCGATCTGTGTTATTGGTTCCAGACCCCAAACCGGACTGAGCTTCACTGCTCTTCTCCCAGCTTCCATCACTGATGTCCGTCTCTGACGAAGAATCAGAAGTATCTTCAGTACCAGATTCTACATTTTGATCTGGTTTTGGTCCAACAAGTTTTCTGTTTTCCTTGGTTTGGCTGTGATGAAGCTCTGGGAGCTTCTTTTCATCATCTTCACTTTTCACAGGAAGTGGATGGAATATAAACTCGATGATCTCATTCTCCTCCTGTTCCTCTTTAATCTGTAGAGGGTTCTGGTCCTCCCGGTCTGGTCGTGGACTCCACTTCTCCTCCTTTTTGATCTCCAACAGTTGCTGGACGTCTGCGGGAAACATAAAGTCAGTGTTTGTCAAACTGGCAGTGTCACATGCTGTGCTTCCATTAATCATATGATTTCTCAGGTTAAATTTGGTTAATGGAAAATCCCCAATTTCAAAACAGCTAATTTTCAATCAAATGTTTTTTCTTTTTTTGGGATGAGATGATTATCTTTGGCCATATTAGAATTGACTTATTTTGCAAAACTGCAATGGAAACACTTTCTGTCACACGATCAACAACTGGATGTTGCCACTGGCACAAACCACAAAGAAGAATTTAACAGGAAGTAGATGAAGGATTTCAACACAGTATGTTTTTTAATCACATCACGTGAACAAATTTATTCATGTCTGATTTTAAATTGTGTTTATTATTTAATGGAAACACAGCTTTGTGAAATTGTGGGTTTCTTTAACATTAGTGAAACATCAAAGTTTTGCACACATTTGTAATTACTCTACAGCTAATTCCCAAATTCTTCACATTTTTTTCCATCTAACTTAAATGTTTTGTTTCTTCCCTACTCTTTTGGTCACAATGGAGCTGACTTACGTCTGGACAGGTCTGGTTTCATTTTCATTATCTGTTTGGAGACAAAGTGAGCGCCATGTTACTGTTGCTTACAGGACTTTGAGAAGAACTATAAGTGGAGGGCTACTTTAATTCTGATGCCAGTTTCTTTTTTTGAGTAAAGCACTTCCATCAGATGACAGTTGGAACCATTATCTGAAATTTTATTTATTGCTAATCAAAGTGGTTCGTAAGGAGACTTTAAAAACATATTAATATTCAACTAACACATTCATACCTTTAAATAGATTGAATATGACACACTAAATTAAAATAAATTTAAAGCTACAGTATGTAACTTTTTCAATGAATTTTTTTTTCATACTGGATAAAATTCTCATCATGTCGGTAAAGTTTACTTTATAAGACAGATAATCTGTGAAAAAATTGAGCTTCTCTGGTTTTTCCCCCAAGTCAGGAGGAGGGTCTTTCCACTGTCAATCATCCTCATGCACATTCGCTCCCTGCTATGCTGCAGCTGATTCACAATAACTGATTCTGCCATGAATGTTCAGGCTAGTCAGTCTGGCCACCGATGAAGGTGGATAAACTACATCCACCTTTATCCACCTTCATCTTTAAGTTGTTTCTCTGCCATCAGTACATTTAGTAGTACACATATGAGAATGATTGACAGCGCTAAGGCCCTCCTACTGGCTCTGGTTCCTTGTTTCGACTGAGAGCGGTCCATTTCTTCAATCGTAGCACTGGGCGGTGGAAGAGATAAATCATTTGACAGATTATCTGTCTCATGCCCTACTGTGACAACATGGTGACAGTTTAAACAAATATGTCCAGAACATATATTTTTTAAAAAGTTACATGCTGCAGCTTTAAGGGCTAAACACAGTGGGTCTGACTTACATTAATAAATATTGTTTATTTATGAAGTCATTATGATACAAATATATGAACTGTGTTGAACGTTTCTTTCCTTTACCAGTGCATTTTTTATGTTTTCATCACGTAATTTCAGTGGTCTTGTTTGTGCTCGACAAATCAACTTGCCCTGCATCGTTACTGGTTGCGTTTTAAAAAACGTTGAAACAGAAGCTAATGACCGTCAAACCGACAGTCCATCTACTCACTGTGTACCGGTTCCTCCATCTCTCAGCTTCTTTCCTCCAACGCAGAAGCCTTGCACTCGCTGCATCCAGCTAGCATGCTAAGCTAACTCACCAGGGACGAAATTAAGGACGAACTTCAGTAAAACAGAACTTCATAATTAACATAAGATCTCAGTTACTTTAAGGAGACTTATATAAATACCCGGACAGCAGACTGAACACGAACAGTTCACACTGAATAAGGAAACAAAAGTTTTTGTCCACCTATCGTTTGCTGCTAGGAGACAAATACTTCCGCTATTCATCGGATCTTATTAGCCTCCAAAATAAAAGCTCAATTTGAGGCGCAATTTATAGCTACGTATGAGTTGCATCCACGATATAAATTAGAATATGCGTTCCTATCCGACTCATTTCATAGATTACTTTTTGAAAATAACAGCCTTTAAGCAGGAGCTAAACATACTTTGTGTTAAGTCTACATTTCTGTATCAACATGTTTTTCAGTGTGATGTAAATATTCTCATCTTATTGCTTTCATGAGCTTCAAGCAAAAATCAGTATAAATAACAGAATATAGAAAGTAAGTAACCTGACAAGGATGCTTCTGGACTGAGGGAGGAAATTAGAGTATCCAGAGAAAACCAGACAGGGAGAACTAAAGACCTGACCAATATTCAAATCCAGAAACTTCTTCCTGAAAGGAACCAATGCTATCAAACGTGCTATCATCACGTTTGCACATTTCATTTACTTAGCCCTTTTCACACAAAGCAGAAGCTTACACAAATTCTAGTTAGAAACATAAAACTGTATTGCACAACTCGAAATACAGTAATGCAAACATATCAATAAAACTACAGAGTAAAAAAATAAAAACTCAGCAGCCTACTGAAGAAAAACAATACGTTTGACAAAAATCAAGTTGAACACAGTCAACTGTGGTCTGTGGCTCAATAAACTGATCACACACTGGATGAACCACTTTTAAAGAAAAGTAATTTTAAACATAACTACAGGCTTACCCCAGTGTTGTTTTTTTCCACATTATGCATTATATAATTTTAGTAAAACCCATGTCAAATTCATCTGTAATTTTAATATAGTAATAAAAGTGGTGTGTCAGAAAAAAGTAATAAATGAGATTCTTCCTGCCCAGAGCCATCATTATGTACAACTCTTTTATAAAAATTGTGAAATACAAGTTACATTTACTTTCCCTCAGGGATTGATATAATAAATCTCAACTGAAGACACCTTGTTATTGTACAAGACTCTTGTAAAGAAGGTGCTCTGCTTGTGATTATCTTGATTTTAACTGGACCTAATTACGTTGAATTTTAGGCAAACCACTGCTCTCCTCCCAGTTTTCATCACTGCCATCTTTCTCTGAGGACATTAAAGAATCAAAAGTTTTCTCTACGTGAATTTTTGTGTGCTTTTTTAAATTAGCTTTTGAAATAAAGGTTTTGTCACAAGTAGAGCATCTGAAAGGTTTTTCTTCACTGTGCTTCTTCAGGTGTCGTGTCAAAGATGGTCTCCATGTAAAGGTTTGGTCACAGATAGAACAGTTGTAACGTTTCTCTCCAGTGTGGATTCTCATATGGTCTATTAAATTACTCTTCCTTTTAAAAGCCGACTTACAAGACTGACATTTGAAAGGTCTATGCAGATT